>CM069444.1:42860491-43479805 GCA_035610835.1 Ophiura sarsii
CCTTGGGTAACCCGCAAAGTCAAGCAGCTCAGTAGACAGAAACAACGTGCCTACAACTTAGTCCGCTCATGCCCGAGTAAACACAAAACGCGTCTCTGGGCAAGATACAATTCACCCTCAAGAAGAAGATGCAAAAGGTGTGCGGCCAAACAGGCATACAATAACTACATCAATAATATTATATGCCCAGATCTGCAGTCAAACCCGAAGCGATTTTGGAATCACATTTCTAGCAAGCGCTGTGACAACAATTGAGTAGCGGCCTCTCCGGGGACCCAGAGGAGCCACTCTACACAGGAAGCAAGGACAAAGCTAACATCTTGAATCAGCAATTCTGCTCAGTCTTCAACAAAGATGAAGATCCTTCCTGATCTTGGACCGAGTCCTTTCCCCAGCATCAACAGAATTGAAGTCTCAACAAATGGCGTGATCAACTTTTGAAGAAGATCAACCCTCACAAAGCAACCGGCCCAGATAACATCCCAGCCCGCCTCATCAACGAGCTAGCTGACAGCCTTGGTCCTATGTTATCCATCTTGCACCAAGCATCATTGGACAGCGGTAATCTGCTTGAAATCTGGAAATCGGCCACAGTTACACCAATCTTCAAGAAGGGGACAGGAACAAACCCTCCAACTACAGGCTTATCTCATTGACTGTCATCTGCTCCAAATTTCTCGAGCATATCATCCACAGCTCCGTGATGCGTCACTTTGATTCCTGTAAGATCTTGAATGGTTTCCGTAAGGCCCGTAAGTTTCGTAAGGCCCGTTCCTGTGAATCCCAACTGATCATCACTGTCGACGACATAGCTCATAACCTGGATGATGGCTTACAGACGGACCTTATACTGCTCGACTTCTCCAAAGCATTCGACAAGGTCCTCACCTCGCTCCGTCTCCTTCACAAACTTGAACACTACGGCATCCATGGTAGCCTCCCAACCTTGATTGGGAACCTCCTTCAAGGTCGAGTCCAGAAAAATGTTCTAGATGGCGGCGAATCTTGGGAGAAATCTCCTGTTTTCATCTGGAGTGCCCCAGGGTACAGTACTAGGCCCACTTCTATTCCTGGCCTACATTAATGACCTGTCAGACGCATTTCTGCCGACACCCATGTCAGACTATTTGCGGATGAGTATGACAGCGTGGTATATCGTGTGATCAAGAACACAGACGACGCTATCAAACTCCAACAGGATCTAGACGCACTTCAGAAATGGGAAAGAATGGCTCATGGAATTCCTTCCTGAGAAATGCCAAGTACTCAACATCACCAAGCGTCGGAATCCAGTGAAATTCGCCTATTCTATCCATGGCCCCCCCCCCCCCCCCCCCCCCCCCACCCACACTTGAAGTAGTTTCGTCAGCCAAATACCTGGGAGTTGAACTAACAAACAACCTATGCTGGGACAAACACATAGATAACATCACCAAGAAAGGTATGAAAGCCATTGGCTTCCTCCGTCGCAACCTCGGCACAGTGCCCACGTGAAGTCAAAACCCGATGTTACAACACATTTGTGCGTCCAATCACAGAGTATGCCAGTAGTGTATGGGTTTCCATCTACCAAGAAAGGCATCGCCAAAGTTGAAACCACCCAGCGTAGTGCAGCACGGTTTGTCATGAACAATAGCGTCACCAACATGCTCAATGACCTAGGATGGAACTCTCTCCAACATCGAAGAGCAGTCGCCAAAGTTACCATGATGTACCGTATTACCAACAAGCTCATAGACATCCCTGATGATCAACTCGCCCCAGTCAACAGAATGACAAGAGGCCACAACAAGAAATTCACCATTCCCACCACCCGCACCAACTTGATGAAAGGCCAGTGGCGTACCGACCGGGGGGGGGGGGGGGGCAAGTTTCCCCCCTAGCTCCAAATACCGGGACGCTAAATTCCCAGACCGGGTCGCTAAATTTGCATAAGGAAAAAAAATAGGGCCTAAAACACTGAGGAATTGGCATTATTTGTTAACTGTTGCGCTTTTTTGAGTCCCAAATTTTGTGACCGTGCGAAATTTTGTGACTGTGCGAAATGTTGTGACTGTGCGAAATGTTGTGACCGTGCGAAATGTTGTGACCCTACCCCCCCCCCCCCCCCCCCCCCCCCCCACCCCCCACACCACACTTACGTGAAATTCACGAGTTGACTGACTGGGGAAAAATTTGGGGCAACCTTTTACGAAAATTTACCGGAAATTTACGCCACTACCGGGGCGCCATACTTCTGCCCCCCCCTGGCTCACATGCCGCGGTACGCGCCTGTGAAAGGCTCGTATTTTCCTGACAACATCCGTCTGTGGAATCTACTACCCCAGCAAGTCGTGGACTCTCCATCACTAGACGTCTTCAAGACCCGGGTCTGCGACGTCCAGTCTTTCACCTAGTAATCGCGCCACAACAATATTTTTAACTTGTATATATATATACTATTTTTATGCCTGTGGAGTTTTATGTCTACTCCAAACCTGAATGCACCTCAACACGTGTGCGAGTATACTCTTTTACAGAGGTTTCTGCACAGTATAGGAAGATGATGATGATGTATTGCCTGCACTACTGCACGCATTTTTCCACAAATGTGAAAATGTTCAATAAATTTCAATAGTAATCGTCGTTTCTTTTAATAATATTTAAACTAGTTTAAATCTCTGTCATAAGAAATTAAAAGACATTGTTGGAAAGTAGAAGATAGGCCTATCTGCTTTCAATCCATGACAATTTTATATATACACAGATAGGTCTAACCTATTTTCTCATTTTAATTTTTGTGAGAATTGTGACAAATTATTTTCTCCAGAAACGTCATGTTCATCCCTGGTTCTGCATAATCGAATGGCTCAACTCTAATTGATTAACCCTTGTTGGCGCCAAATTAATCAAGCACTTCTAAACTATAAATGTGATGTACATAAAAGTATACATTGTTTAAATGAAATAAGTCAGAGAATCCATTTTTGTATCAAATTTCACTAAAAATAGTGTTTTTTACATTTTTGCCCAAAAATCACGTTTTTGGGGCCAACATTTTTCAGACAACCTAACAAAAACTGTTTTTGGTAAAAACTCCAAAATTTAACCAAAATAATCATCTAAAGTCAATTTTCTAGAATCACTTCTTTTTGGGGGCGTAAAATTTTTAGTATTGAAATTATTGACCAAAAAGTGCCAACAATTTTGTTTTGATCTCAAAAATCACATTGGAGCGTTGTAGAGTCTGCTGAGCCCCCCGCTGAGCCCTTAGAGCCGTAAACACTCGGAACGCAGTGGCGTATCTGTGGTCTTTGTCATGGGAAGGGGGCAAAGTGAACACCATTTTTACATAAACTTGAATGTCATCGCATCCTAAACTTGATGCGCGTGTAGCGCGCTAAATTTTAACAACACATTTACACTATTAAATCTGGCCATTTTGAGGTACTTTTTAATTTTAAAAGGTATATTATGTGATCTTCCAGGGAACGTCTCAACATCGAAAAACAAATTGAAAGCAGATTTCCTTGCAGATTTACATTTCTGATCATAAATCGTACATACATTCCAAGTTACAGGGCGATACGATTCTTAATGACTTCAAATCATGGTTTTAGAGTGAAAATAAACTGTCGGGATAACACGACAGTTTATGTTTTCACTCTAAATTCACTCTAAAACCATGATTTTGAGGTAATTAGGAATCGTATCGCTCTGTAACTTAGAATGTATGTACGTACGATTTATAATCAGAAATGTCAATCTGCAAGAAAATCTACTTTCTAAAAAAAATCATGAATATAGAGGGCGCTCTCTGGAAAATATTACATAATATGCCTTTAAACAGGCTTCTATAATGATATTCCTGAAATGCGCGCACATAGAAGCATAAGTGTGTCATTTCCGCCTTACCCCAGATAAGGGACGTAAACCCGATAAAAGGCGGGTCTTCTGGGGCTAACGATCCTTATCTGGGGTTAAGGGATGTAAACCCCAGATAAGGCACCTTATCCCTAGTTAACGCTCCTTATCTGGGGTAAAGGGATGTAAACCCCAGATAAGGCGCCTTTTCCCTAGTTAACGCCTCCTTATCTGGGGTTAAGGCCCGTTATAAGGCCTTATCTGGGGTTAACAACTTAAACCCCAGATAAGGCCCGTTATCATAGGTTTACGTCCCTTATCTGGCGTTAACGCTCATATTGTACACACATGCAGCATAAGTGTTTCCGCCTTGACCACGGAAGAGGGACGTAAACCCCAGATAAGGCATCTTATCCCTAGTTAACGCTCCTTATTTTGGGATAAGGAACGTTCGGGCCCAGATAAGGCGTCTTATCCCTAGTTAACTCTCCTTATCTGGGGATAATGAGCGTTCGGGCCTTATGTTTTTTTGTGCGTTTAGATCTTTCATTGAATAAGCGCGTTATAAACTCTAGTATGTATGTATGTATGTATGTATCTGGGGTTTACGTCGCTTATCCGGGTTAAGGCGGAAATGACACACTTATGCTGCATGTGTGTACCATAGGAGTGTTAACCCCAGAGAAGGAACGTAAACATAGGATTACAGGCCTTATCTGTAGTTTAAGTTTTTAACCCCAGATAAGGGACGTTAACATAGGATAAGGCGGGTCTTATCTGGGGCTAACGACCCTTATCTGGGGTTAAGGGACGTAAACCCCAGATAAGGCGCCTTATCCCTAGTTAATGCTCCTTATCTAGGGTTAAGTGTGTTATCTGGGGTTAACGCTCCTTATCTGGGGTTTAAGGGACGTAAACCCCAGATAACGCTACTAGGGATAAGGAGCGTTAACCCCAGATAAAGCGGGCCTTATCCGGGGTTTACATCCCTTGTCCGAGGTTAAGGCGGAAATGACACACTTACCGCAGGAGTGTTAACCCCAGATAAGGGACGTAAACCTAGGATAACAGGCCTTATCTGGAGTTTAAGTTTTTAACCCCAGATAAGGGACGTAAACATAGGATAAGGTGGGTCTTATCTGGAGCTAACGATATTTATCTGGGGTCAAGGGACGTAAACCCCAGATAAGGTGCCTTATCCCTAGTTTACGCTCCTTATCTGGGGTTAAGGCGCGTTATCTGGGGTTAACGCTCCTTATCTGGGGTTAAGGGACGTAAACCCCAGATAAGGCACCTTATCCCTAGTTAACACTCCTTATCTGGGTTAAGCGCGTTATCTGGGATTAACGCTCCTTATTTGGGGTTAAGGGACGTAAACCCCAGATAAGGCACCTTATCCCTAGTTAACACTCCTTATCTGGGTTAAGCGCGTTATCTGGGATTAACGCTCCTTATTTGGGGTTAAGGGACGTAAACCCCAGATAAGGCACCTTATCCCTAGTTAACGCTCCTTATCTGGGGTTAAGCGCGTTATCTGGGGTTAAGCGCGTTATCTGGGGTTAACGCTCCTTATCTGGGGTTAAGGAGCATTAACCCCAGATAAAGCGGGCCTTATCTGGGGTTTTACGTCCCTTATCCGGGGTTTAGGCGGAAATGACCATAGGAGCGTTAACCCCAGATAACTTATGGTTTGAAACCAGGATATAGAGCGTCCTTGGTTTGAAATACGCGGAAAGAATGACACTTTCCGAATGCTCACGAGCATTTACGGAAAATACCGACATACGTCCAATTATGTCCCCATGATGGTTTCAAAATGGCGGCGGCATACTGGATCTCTATTTTAAATCTATGCATTACATAGACAAGTTCATATGGAAGAACTCAGAGCCTTTAACATATCGTCAGCCTGCTTCGATAATTGCCTAACTCACTTTTCAGCAAAATTGAGTTTTTTGCATAAATCGTGACTTCATTACATTATGCACATGCTGTTATAATACCTAAGTCATTGACCAATCAAAAGTGTTGATAAATGAAGAGATTTGTTGCAAAAAGGCCACCAAACCACTGTAACATGTTACTCATTTTGCATTATTGAATTTGCATTGACAAATCCATGGAATTAATCAAATTATTGTATGGCTGTGTTCATCCGTTTCTATGACTTGGTTGAGGCGTCATCAGGCTTGAGAATAAAGCTGATGACACCTCAATTTTGCGCTCATTTAGAATTAACCGCCATCAAAATACCAAAGTTTTTTCTAGTGGTATCTATTGAATGGTGGCCAAATTAAGCAAATATATCAAAAAGTTGATGGGATCATGTTGGCGCACGGATTTATAAGAGCTTGAACAATATGTATGTGGGGCTATTACTGACTCGCATGCACTGTAAGTTGACCTTGCTTACTTGCTTACTTGCTTAAGGCGTCCCGAAGGGACGGACTTCTGTGATGGCCTTCCATACTGGTCTTTCAAGCATGCAGTTTTTCATGTCCTGCCTAGTTAGTCCTGTATCCTCTGATAAAAGCTTGATGTAATTCTTTCGTGGTGGTCCTCTAGCCTTGTGTCCATGCTTGGGTTGCCACAGGAGAACTTTAGAGACCTTATTTATTGTTTATTGAATGGGATCTTGTTGAATGGGATCTTGTTGGCGCATCAAATTATAAGGTCTTGAAACTGCATAAGGGCGCTGTTCGTGAAGGGTTCAAGGTCAGCGTAATATGACGCGCCAACGAGATCCCAACGAATTTGTTTCACTCTTGTTATGTACCTAACTGTTTCAAAATATGTTTTCCATTTGTTGGGATGTACGTAGCGCGCATAGATATACTTGTGGGGAACGTAGTAATCGTTTTACTGGGTTTTTTTCCCTGAAATTTCAGTGTTTTTTTACGTCCGAACCAAAATGTTAGGAATTTTAAAATTTGGCTATGGTATGGTAATGTATCACTGATTTTTTTTATAAAGTTGATCTGAGGACCCATGAACCACCCCCTCCCCAAAAAATGGTACACTCTTACACTCTAATTCTCGATTAGTCAAATTTGACACGGAAATGGTCAAATCTGACACAGAGATATAGTCCGCGGGGAAACTACAACTTATATTAGTCAAAATAACACGGAAAATGTGTCAAATGGAACAAATATCCGGGTCAAAATGATCATTTTATTTGTTAAATGTGAATCGGAATACTATTCAAATGATCATTTTGACCCGGATATTTGTTCCATTTGACACACTTCAGTGTCAAAAAAAGGTGACACATTTTTCCAACTAATTTCAGACGCATAACGACCAATAAATTGATCAGTGTAACACAAACATGTGTCAAAAAGAAATGACACGGACAATTTGACTAATCAAGAATAAGAGTGTATGCAGAGACTGTTAAATGGATGGCTATTCATTGTATTGTTGGTGCCTCAATTGGCGTGCATGGATGCACTAATCCAAGTCATAGAAACAGTTGAACACAGCCATACAATAATGTGATTAATTCCATGGACTTGTCAATACAAATTCACTAATGCAAAATGAGTAACATGTCGGGGTGGTCTGGTGGCCCTTTTGCAACAAAGCTCTTCATATTTTAAAATGTAGGCACAACATACCGCAAGGTCGCGAGTTTGTAAAATGTTATATCGTAGCACATCACACACCAAGGTTACGATCTTGTAAAAGGTCACACTTTCTAAAATTTGTATCGGGTAGTAGTACAAGTAGTACTATCCGGGCTATTGTTATACTGATATTAATAAATAATAACAAGTCCTATAAGCTTATTTATAGTGGGATAAAAGGCTACTTGTCTCTTCTGATTGGATGGATGTTATACCTTAATGAATAATACATATTCGCCATATTTGGGAATATTACCCCCTACGAAAAACCGTTGGATTTACATCGGTTTATAAAGTCATGAAAGTGAAACATTAGGTTGGCAATGCAATGTGCAAGGCTTCATGCTTCGTGTCAGCACAGCTCTCAGTTCGTAAATCCTATGTCACTTCTCTTAGCACGCTATTCAGCTTAATGGAGAAGGGTGGGATTTCCGTGTTACGGTGTTAGCAACGCCAGATGGTTACGGACAGTATGGGACGATTACAAGTAGGCCCTAAGGGCAGCGTAAGAATGAGCTATGGTTTGCGATGGTTTCCAGTTTTCAATACGATTTATTCCGTTAAAATATACTACCGGGTTCCAAAGTGTCGGCATTCAATTATTTCCTTTCATCCTTCCGCGGCCCTTACCGAGGTTCATATGGGACTGCGTTATTTTAAATAATGTTCAGATCAGAAGCCTGGTCAGGCTAGCGTAAGTGCCGTTCACACAGCCATTTACGCCAGGCGGGGCTAAACTGACCTCTCTTACTCCTCGCTACTCCTGCTAAAAAGCAGGAGTAAATCGACCGGATTAAGGCGGCGTAACTTATGCTAATTATCGTTCAGACAGTCACGATACCCCATCAGTTACGCGATTGCTACTCCAAACCACCGCTACTCTTCCTTACGCCGTCCTTACTCCACCTAGTCTGAACGTGTACATGAGACACCTTAGCCCCCTACTTTGGCATAATCGTGCTTGACTATTATTTTCATGCGCCATGCTTTGAAAACATCCAACCAACACTCGACTGGCATCATCATTAGAAAAGAAAAAGCTGGACTATTCCGAAATGCGCCTACATGATCTGTTTTCCCCCGATGATAGCACTTCTACATGGCATTATGATCCATTGCTTCAGCTGAAGAACTGTTGCAGAGTATAGAGGATGCCTCCAGTTAAAGTTGTGTCGGGCTCCATCTTAATGTCGGAAAGACTCTCCTTGTGAATATACCTACAACATCAAATGTCCAAACACTGAATGGCTCTGAACTTGATAATATTAAGGACTTAGTATCTAGGATCATCACTACCAGATTCATATGACTCAGGCATGGGTTGCATGCAACAATTAAACTTCACAAAATCTAGAAGTCAAAACTTGATAAAAACATCAAAATCAACTAAGTTTTTCAGGGCATGTGTCCCACTATATCATGGCTAACTGGATCGACGGTAACTCAAAAGATTGAGGGAATTGATGGATGCTATACACTCGTCCAAAAAAGTTCATTGCCACTCATTGAAGTTCAAATATTGAAGTTCAAATATTTCACATAAATATTTAATATAAATTAAACAATTGCATGTCAAAATAAGCAGACAATAATTCTCTATCATGTCTGTTTGAAATTAAGATGTACGCATTCATGCATGGCTGAGCACATTCATTAAGCAATGGTAAGGTTCATATTGCGTTCAATTATTCACATTAACAATTGAATAGAGGGATTATCCAATTTTTTGCAATCTTCTTCCACAGACCTTGCCATTGTCAAGTGAATGGGATCTGCCATGCATGAGTGATCATGTCTAGATTCCATGCTAGCTGTTAAAGGATTACTTTCTGCTTATTTTGATATACAATTATATATATTCTATTAAATATTAATTTGAAATATTTGGACTTTACTAAGTGGCAAGGAACTTTTTTGGACGAGTGTACATACAGCTATATACTTCGTAGAGAACTTTAACATCAGCTGGCGAGACCACCAAACAATCTGGTGTATGGTGACATACCCGGGGTGACATATACCTGAGACTAATATTTTAGGTATATTAGTCTCAGCATATACCTCCCCTGTCAAGTCACTCTAAAAATGAGCCCAGCAGCACAGATCCATGGGCCGCTAAGTGTTGGCAATAGGGACGCACCATTTGATTTTCAGGGGGGGGGGGGGCGGTAGGAAGATGGGTTCGGGTTTTTTTTTTTTTTTGGCCGCCGCAAGGGGTGAATTTTTTTTTTTGCGCCGCCGGAGGCGGCGAATTTTTTTTTTTAATGTATCCATTCATATTGAGTTGGGTGGAGGTAGACCTTTTTTTTTTTTTTTTTTTTACTCATCAGGGGGTGATTTTTTTTTTTTTGCCTACATAGAGGGGGAATTTTTTTCCCCGAAAACTTCCTACCCCCCCCCCCTGAAAATCTAATGGTGCGTCCCTTAGGGCTAATGAGGGCAATGTGCGGGCTGACCACATGTGTCCGATATGGGCTACGTTGGGTAAATAATCAGGGTCCCATAGGCTGATATCGTGGGACCCACATGGGTTACATCAGGGCAATTCCACGCATGCGCACTGAGCTTGGTTATTGGTTTCGTATCACTTTGGATTGCGTAAGTTATACGAGGGTCAGTCAGTAAGTTATAAAATTGATCACGGTATGGGATGCATGAGTGATTCTATTGAGGGATATTGTGATCAATACAAAGTATGAACCTTTGTCTTTCAAACAATACAGTTTTGAATTTCTAAGTATGAACTATGACGTCATAGCATTATCTTAAAGTAAGTACACTTGGGACACTGCTAAATTAATTATTTGGCGGGAAATTTGAATTCTTTGTATGAAACACGTTGTAAGAAGATTGCATAACACGACACCAGAAGCAGGTATTTCCCGATTTTGTTCGGGTAATTATGATACAAAAGACAATAACGTCAAATGATTCGATCTCTGCATCATGCACAATTTCATAACTAAATGGCAAGTAAACATGATTATTTCACACAAAAAACCTGTACACATGAACAATTTTGTTGGCGAATGTCAATAAATAGCCAAATTATTGAATTGCATGTCATTTATTGTATGTAAATAATTCAATTAATAATAATAACTAGGCGGTCACCCGGGTTTGGCGGTTTTCGGGTTTGGTGGTTTGTGGAATGCATGCATAAAGCCCGATCGGACAAACTTTGAAAATTCGACCCCTAGACGACCTTTGACCCCGGAAGACCCGACAAACGATAACCCGTTTCATTTTCGCCACGCTCGCCTCGCATCGAGCATTGTGATCACCGAGTTCGTTTAAGCACGATCCGACCAACTTCAAAAATGGGACCCCTAGATGACCTTTGACCTCGTACGCTCTAGCGAATGAGAACTGGCTCTGCGGGGACCGAGCTGCACCCACCCACCGAGTTTGAACGCCGCCCGACCCCGGGAAGGCGACGAAAAAGCGCGCACAGACAGACAGACAAACAGACCAACAAACAAACAGACAGACAGACAGACAGAGAGTAGCGTATTATTATATAGATAATAATAAGCAGGATTTATATATAGCGCATAACATCACAACCAGTCACTGCGCTTTACAATGGTAAAAATGGTACAAAATGATAAAAAAGCATTATACAATATATAAAGCAATCCACATAAACACCAAAACAAAATATAAACTGTGGAAAGCCAGTACATAAACATTAACATTAAATAGCATAGAAATAATAGGCATATACGACGGGTATTAAACAAATTTATAACAGATCCTGGGTTCGATTCCCGGGCGAGATCGTTTTCCCATTATTGTCTCTTTTCTACCCCGACGGCGAACCTGTTTAAAATATTTATAATTTATTAAATAGCATATCACATTTATAAAATGTCATTGTTAAAAAGATATGTCTTCAGGCGACTCTTGAAAATGTTGACAGTCGCAACAGTCTTGTTATTTAACGGAAGCTTGTTCCAAATAAAAGGTGCTGCGAATGCAAAAGCGCGATGTCCGTAGAACATTGTGTTAGTGTTCTTGGAAGGAATAATAAGCAAGGCACGAGATGCGGATCTTACACTCTAAGAAAAAAGGCATAATTTCAGTACATCTATTCACACCAGGCCAAGAAATCTTGATATGAGGCAGCAGTAGTTCAGCGAGTGTGTTATATCAGTGACAAGTACCATGGTTACTGGTAATAGTCTGTACCCTAAAATCTGAGACTATTATACTGTAAAACCACTTAATTTCGCTAGGAGATCCAATTCGCTACATTAAATTGCCACCGGTTTTTGTTGCTCTGGTTATTCCTCTGTCAGCCCAGATCTTGCTTAGGTTGATCATTGCTGATCTAGCCATTGCTAAACGGTGTCTAATCTCTTGGCTGCAACCACCCTCGGTGATTAGGGATCCAAGAAAGTTGAATTTCGAGACCGATTCCACCTCATTACCATCAATTATGAGAGGCTTTCCAACACCATCTGTGCGATGGACATGATCTTGGTCTTGCTGACATTTAGACGTAGGCCAAGCTGATCTTCTTCAGGAGTTCCGCCATCTCTTCCATATTTGTTGCAAACAGGGTGGTGTCATCGGCATAACGTAGATTGTGTATTTGGTATCCACCTACTGACAGCCCCCCTGGCCAATCATCCAATGCACGTCTCATTATAGACTCTGCATAAAGGTTGAAGAGTGCTGGTGAAAGTATGCACCTTGACGGACTCCCTGACCTAGAGCAAACCAGTCACTATTTCCTTTCTCAGTGAGAACACAGGCAGCTTGACCGTTTTTTGCAGTGCTGTCCACAATGCCGAATATAGCGTAGTCTATAGGGGGGGGGGGGGGGGGGGGGGGGTACCGCGCCATTTTGTCCCGAAGCAATGGTCATGACGTCATATTTTGGTCGATTTTCTGAACTTTTGTATTGGATTTACGTGCAAAATATATGCCCTTGGCAGCATACTTTCCCGCACTGCTGGCGTTCACCGTATCAGTTACGCCATTTTTTTCTCTCGAAAATGTTAAAAAAAATTACCGTTCTTTTAAAAATAAGGATTATAATCAAATTACAAACACATTTTGTGCGAGAGCAACACACACATTTTGGCAAAAATGGCACAATAAAAATCCGTTCGTTATAAATAAATGGACATGGTTAAATAATAAAACTATCACAATTACACTCGTGGATCTCTGTGGCGTGCGTAGGTTGGCCATGTCGTTGGCAATCGGAAATCACGGGTTCGAATATTCAATTTATTTTTCTATTTTTTAAACTTGATGGTAGATTAATGTACAAGAAATCTTGATATGAGGCAGCAGTAGTTCAGCGAGTGTGTTATATCAGTGACAAGTACCATGGTTACTGGTAATAGTCTGTACCCTAAAATCTGAGACTATTATACTGTAAAACCACTTAATTTCGCTAGGAGATCCAATTCGCTACATTAAATTGCCACCGGTTTTTGTTGCTCTGGTTATTCCTCTGTCAGCCCAGATCTTGCTTAGGTTGATCATTGCTGATCTAGCCATTGCTAAACGGTGTCTAATCTCTTGGCTGCAACCACCCTCGGTGATTAGGGATCCAAGAAAGTTGAATTTCGAGACCGATTCCACCTCATTACCATCAATTATGAGAGGCTTTCCAACACCATCTGTGCGATGGACATGATCTTGGTCTTGCTGACATTTAGACGTAGGCCAAGCTGATCTTCTTCAGGAGTTCCGCCATCTCTTCCATATTTGTTGCAAACAGGGTGGTGTCATCGGCATAACGTAGATTGTGTATTTGGTATCCACCTACTGACAGCCCCCCTGGCCAATCATCCAATGCACGTCTCATTATAGACTCTGCATAAAGGTTGAAGAGTGCTGGTGAAAGTATGCACCTTGACGGACTCCCTGACCTAGAGCAAACCAGTCACTATTTCCTTTCTCAGTGAGAACACAGGCAGCTTGACCGTTTTTTGCAGTGCTGTCCACAATGCCGAATATAGCGTAGTCTATAGGGGGGGGGGGGGGGGGGGGGGTACCGCGCCATTTTGTCCCGAAGCAATGGTCATGACGTCATATTTTGGTCGATTTTCTGAACTTTTGTATTGGATTTACGTGCAAAATATATGCCCTTGGCAGCATACTTTCCCGCACTGCTGGCGTTCACCGTATCAGTTACGCCATTTTTTTCTCTCGAAAATGTTAAAAAAAATTACCGTTCTTTTAAAAATAAGGATTATAATCAAATTACAAACACATTTTGTGCGAGAGCAACACACACATTTTGGCAAAAATGGCACAATAAAAATCCGTTCGTTATAAATAAATGGACATGGTTAAATAATAAAACTATCACAATTACACTCGTGGATCTCTGTGGCGTGCGTAGGTTGGCCATGTCGTTGGCAATCGGAAATCACGGGTTCGAATATTCAATTTATTTTTCTATTTTTTAAACTTGATGGTAGATTAATGTAACATCATTGTTATGTCAATTTTTATCAATTATAAATGCCGCCCATGCGTTTATAGTTTTCTTTTTATTTATTTATTTATCTATCATAAATGTATCCTTGATTTATTTAACTTTGTATCTAAACAATTAAAATGCGTAAACAATTATATTATTGCTCGATAAATAGAGTGATTTAACTTTAGTTCAGTTTGATATGATAGCAAAACTTGTTGTAAAACCATTTTACCAGTGTGTCCAACAATTTCTCCTTTGCACACTTTGGTAATACATTCAGAGATGTCACTTTTAGCTTGTTATAGCTAGGCTCAATTATAAGCAAGTTTGCGACCGGGTTTGCGACCTCTATGATTTTAGGCTGGTAACACAATCCCACAGTGCATTTCGTTAAAACAGTGTAAATTATTTTTCCACGATACGTATCACGTGATAACCACGATCGACTTCGCAAAATGGCGCGGTACCCCAGCCCCCCCCCCCTACGTAGTCTATGAAGCACATGAAGAGCTCCCTCTGGAATTTAAAACATTTTTCCATTATGTGACGTACATTGGCTATCTGATCTCTTGTGCCGCGGCCTTTCCGGAAACCGGCTTGCTCAGCAGGAAGTTCACGTTCAAGATGAGGTCTGAGACGTTCGTTGATGATGTGCAGCAGGATTTTGCTTTCATGTGGTATCAGAGCGATAGTACGATGATGTTTACATTCGCTAGCACCCCCTTTTTTGGAAGTGTTAGGAAAACTGATCTTTTCCAATCCTCTGGCCATACTCTTGACTTCCACACAGTATTGCACAACTTTTGCATAATAACTGCTACAGAATCATCAGCTTGCTTCAGGAGCTTACTTGGAATATCATCTAGACCAGGTGCCTTTTGACTTTTTAACTTCTTGATGGCTTCCTGGACCCCAGACAGAAGAATATCAGACTCATCTTCACCTAGTGGAGGTGGGGGAGACTCCTGTGAGCCATTTTGTCTCTTCTTGGGACGCATACAGATTTTCACAGTAGTTTTCCTACGATCCTTGATTTCGTCACTCTCAGTTAAGACATTTCCTTGCTCATCCTTGATGATAGCCAATCTAGTTGTCGTTTTTGAGGTAATATTTTTTATACATCTAAAGAGCTCTTTACTGTTTTTGTTGAAACTGTGATCCTCAAGTTCTTGGCATTGCTCTCGGATATGCTTATTCTTATCTCTCCTAGAATTAAATTGAACCTCACTCGAAATCGCTTAGGTTTGAATTTCAGATGCTTTACCATGCGAGGTCTTGTGGCCCAATGGATAAGGCAGTTGCCAAGCAAGCAACAGATCCTGGGTTCGATTCCCGGGCGAGATCGTTTTCCCATTATTGTCTCTTTTCTACCCTCGACGGCGAACCTGTTTAAAATATTTATAAAGCGTTTTTGATGTCCAGCCAGAGTTCATCAGGAGTTGTTTCCTCGTCTCTAACCAACAGTTCTTGAAACAGATTTCTGGTCTCCACTCTGTATTTGTCATCAAGATGCTGCAAATCAAATTTGCAGGGTTTGGGAGCACCTTTGATCATCTTCAACTTGATTCGAAAATCAGCAATCAGACGTTGATGGTCACTACCTATATCCGCCCCTGGCAGGGTTTGAGCTATCTTGATAGAAGACTTCCACCTACTGCTGATGAGGATGTAGTCAATCTGGTTTCTTTTGAGGCCGTTTGGAGATATCCAAGTGTACTTCCGTCTCGGGTGTGTTGTTGGAAGATTGTGTTTGTGATAGTAAGTCTGTTTGCTACACAGAAATCCACGAGTGTACTACCTCTTTCGTTTCTACTTCCCAATCCATGCGGGCCCAAGGTCATGGTTTCGTCTTCACTTTGAAATGCCTTCTCCAACTTTTGCGTTGAAATCACCTGTTATCATACTGATATCTCTCTTCGGAATGCCATCAAGAGTTTCTTGCAGTTGGCTGTAAAAATATTCGAGATCTTCAGCAGAGGCAGTGGAGGTTGGTGCATATAAAATTGAATGACTGAGAGGTTAATAGACCGAGCTTGGAATCTGGTGGAGATGATCCTGTCACTGACTGCATGGGTTGTAGCCCAAGACATACTTTGAGATGATTTTGCTGGTGATGAAAGCTACACCTTTGTTCCCTCCTTTCTCATTTCCTGAGTAGTATATGGTGTGGTCATCTGTGGAGAAGTGGCCTTTTCCTGACCAGCGTAACTCAGCAATAGGCCTACTTATTATAGGATGTTCACTTTGCATCTGTCCATCTGTCTGGTCAGAAGCTCCAGAGTGCCAGGCTGTGATAGAGTTCTCACATTCCATGTACCAAATCGTATGACTTTTCTTAACTTTAGATCCTTTCCCATAGTCCTTCCTTCGGCTCCCTTCGGTGCGTCATCATAGGATAAGGGTCTGGATTGAGTATGGTATTGTAACGAAAAGTGCCCTTCGTCTTCGAACCTGATGTCTTTGTTTCAAGAGGTTTGAAGATGTCTTGAGATAAAGGAAGTATAACGTGGTAGCGTGCGTCTTACTCTCGACACTTTTATAATACGTGAAGATGCAGTAATTCAACCATTAAAACCTGGAGACTGAAATAAACTATTAGTGTGACTCATTATTGTTGTCTTCGACGAGAATAACTATGGACATAGTATTTATTCATTCATTACAAACTAAAGGTATAAACCTTGTTGTTATCACTATTAGAATTATTTACAACATCAGATAAAATGTGAGTTGTCAAGGTCTTAAAAAGAAGGATAAGACATTTGACTGATTCTACTGTGATCGTCTAAGATGATCAACGTCGTCTTGATGGAGCAAAGATGGGTTACAAACCTGCATTCAGGCTTGGCTTTCATCCGCTCTTGATGACGCAAGGATGGGTTACAAGTCGGTGTTCAGACTTGGCTTTCATCCCTTTAAAACGTAAGATAGGAAATGCCAATTTCATTGATGAAATAAAGGAAATGGGTTACAAATCTGTAATCAGACTTGGCTTTCATCTCTTTATCTGCTCTTGGTGACGCAAGGATGGGTTACAAACCGGTATTCAGGCTTGGCTTTCATCCGCTCTTGATGACACAAGGATGGGTTACAAATCTGACAGTAGTCAGACTTGGCTTACATCCACTGGATGACGCAAGGATGGGTTACAAACCTGTATTCAGGCTTGGCTTTCATCCTTGTGTCTTTGTCCAGCGAGCGCTAGGGCCCCAGGCAATCTCTAGCTGGATCGGGGACATGCCCCGACCTATCTGCTCTTTCTGGGCAAATGCAGCCCCTTTTATGCATTCTGTAGCTCTGTTCCGTTCCATGGTAGCTGATTGGCTGACTAGTCAAAAGCTATTCCTTAGCCTGTCATTGGTCAGTCTCATTTAAATAGAATGTTTCTGATTGGCTGAAAGTTTGCTGAGTATGACATCATCAGATTTGGATGCACGTTTATAAATACGAAAATCACTTGAATAAATTAATATCCTGAAACATAACTTAAATATAATATTACATCAAACTTGTGTTATTATTTATTCTATACAATTGATTTGTTACTTAATTATCCTACTTTGAGAGAGATTGAGCAATTATTAAAGATTATTAACAAAACGCTGTAATTGCATAAAAACTAGAAACACCAAACTCTGGAATAGTTGTTATGAAGATCGTTCTAATTGACAAAGAGTATTTTGATTCATAAAACAAGCTCTAATATCGGATTTATACAATGGATTTTGATGATTAGTTACTGTAAGTATTCTATGTGCTTTACTTGAACTCAGTGTGAACTCACAAAGTGAGATTTGACCTCTTAAATGACTTAAAAATAGACCGTTTGCGCCACTGATGTTGGAGCAGAAGTCACTGTATTTCCTGCACAAACTTCTGGCCTCAAAAACCTTTAGCTAACACTCTTTACAGTTAATAAATGACGTGTGTGAGGTGGGGTGGGTGGGGGGAGGTCGTAGGGGATTTCGGGTTTCATCACTGGTAGGACTCAGTGCAATGCGGCACAACCGTCTAGCGGGGACCAGAAGCGTAGGAAAGGGTTTAGGAGGGTTATGATTATTTAGGAGCTGATTATAAATCAACCTGGTTGGGTGTGTGTATGGGGGGTGGGGGGTGTAGGGGTTTATGTGGTCTGATCTGAACCTTCTGAAGATTTAGTCAGCAGGGCAGGATTCATATTAACTCTAGGTGTCAAGTTAAGAATTTACACCCAATATCACGCTTCAAAGGTCAAAAATCCTCAATTTATAGTCCATATTTTGAATTAAAATGCTCATAACTATTTAATTAACCCACACAAATCATCCGTTCAAACTGAATATTAACCCTAACCCCGGTTTAGGATTTTTGACCGGGATCACAATTTTCGAGGAAAAAACACCAACTAAATCTCCGGGAACCTGCCGGGATTCGATCCGGGGACCCTCCGTTCTCGAGCCCCACCTTCCTAACACTAAGCCACGGCCCTCAGCTACACATTCGTGCAGTATACTGCACTCATTATATAGGCTCGGTTGACTACGTCATCGAAAACCGACGGCGCATGCGTTTGGAGAGGGACTTTGGATTAGCATTTTTTAGCACTCAGGGGGGTTAGGGTTAATAGAACACGAAAAAAAAAACTTTTTTTTTTTTACCATAACCCTAACCCCGGTTTAGGATTTTTGACCGGGATCACAATTTTCGAGGAAAAAACACCAACTAAATCTCCGGGAACCTGCCGGGATTCGATCCGGGGACCCTCCGTTCTCGAGCCCCACCTTCCTAACACTAAGCCACGGCCCTCAGCTACACATTCGTGCAGTATACTGCACTCATTATATAGGCTCGGTTGACTACGTCATCGAAAACCGACGGCGCATGCGTTTGGAGAGGGACTTTGGATTAGCATTTTTTAGCACTCAGGGGGGTTAGGGTTAATAGAACACGAAAAAAAAACTTTTTTTTTTTACCTTAATAGAACACGAAAAAAAACTTTTTTTTTTTACCATAACCCTAACCCCGGTTTAGGATTTTTGACCGGGATCACAATTTTCGAGGAAAAAACACCAACTAAATCTCCGGGAACCTGCCGGGATTCGATCCGGGGACCCTCCGTTCTCGAGCCCCACCTTCCTAACACTAAGCCACGGCCCTCAGCTACACATTCGTGCAGTATTATACTGCACTCATTATATAGGCTCGGTTGACTACGTCATCGAAAACCGACGGCGCATGCGTTTGGAGAGGGACTTTGGATTAGCATTTTTTAGCACTCAGGGGGGTTAGGGTTAATAGAACACGAAAAAAAAACTTTTTTTTTTTTACCATAACCCTAACCCCGGTTTAGGATTTTTGACCGGGATCACAATTTTCGAGGAAAAAACACCAACTAAATCTCCGGGAACCTGCCGGGATTCGATCCGGGGACCCTCCGTTCTCGAGCCCCACCTTCCTAACACTAAGCCACGGCCCTCAGCTACACATTCGTGCAGTATACTGCACTCATTATATAGGCTCGGTTGACTACGTCATCGAAAACCGACGGCGCATGCGTTTGGAGAGGGACTTTGGATTAGCATTTTTTAGCACTCAGGGGGGTTAGGGTTAATAGAACACGAAAAAAAAAACTTTTTTTTTACTACCATAACCCTAACCCCGGTTTAGGATTTTTGACCGGGATCACAATTTTCGAGGAAAAAACACCAACTAAATCTCCGGGAACCTGCCGGGATTCGATCCGGGGACCCTCCGTTCTCGAGCCCCACCTTCCTAACACTAAGCCACGGCCCTCAGCTACACATTCGTGCAGTATACTGCACTCATTATATAGGCTCGGTTGACTACGTCATCGAAAACCGACGGCGCATGCGTTTGGAGAGGGACTTGGATTAGCATTTTTAGCACTCAGGGGGGTTAGGGTTAATAGAACACGAAAAAAAAAACTTTTTTTTTTTTACCATAACCCTAACCCCGGTTTAGGATTTTTGACCGGGATCACAATTTTCGAGGAAAAAACACCAACTAAATCTCCGGGAACCTGCCGGGATTCGATCCGGGGACCCTCCGTTCTCGAGCCCCACCTTCCTAACACTAAGCCACGGCCCTCAGCTACACATTCGTGCAGTATACTGCACTCATTATATAGGCTCGGTTGACTACGTCATCGAAAACCGACGGCGCATGCGTTTGGAGAGGGACTTTGGATTAGCATTTTTTAGCACTCAGGGGGGTTAGGGTTAATAGAACACGAAAAAAAAAACTTTTTTTTTTTTACCATAACCCTAACCCCGGTTTAGGATTTTTGACCGGGATCACAATTTTCGAGGAAAAAACACCAACTAAATCTCCGGGAACCTGCCGGGATTCGATCCGGGGACCCTCCGTTCTCGAGCCCCACCTTCCTAACACTAAGCCACGGCCCTCAGCTACACATTCGTGCAGTATACTGCACTCATTATATAGGCTCGGTTGACTACGTCATCGAAAACCGACGGCGCATGCGTTTGGAGAGGGACTTTGGATTAGCATTTTTTAGCACTCAGGGGGGTTAGGGTTAATAGAACACGAAAAAAAAAACTTTTTTTTTTTACCATAAATCCCTAACCCCGGTTTAGGATTTTTGACCGGGATCACAATTTTCGAGGAAAAAACACCAACTAAATCTCCGGGAACCTGCCGGGATTCGATCCGGGGACCCTCCGTTCTCGAGCCCCACCTTCCTAACACTAAGCCACGGCCCTCAGCTACACATTCGTGCAGTATACTGCACTCATTATATAGGCTCGGTTGACTACGTCATCGAAAACCGACGGCGCATGCGTTTGGAGAGGGACTTTGGATTAGCATTTTTTAGCACTCAGGGGGGTTAGGGTTAATAGAACACGAAAAAAAAAACTTTTTTTTTTTTACCATAACCCTAACCCCGGTTTAGGATTTTTGACCGGGATCACAATTTTCGAGGAAAAAACACCAACTAAATCTCCGGGAACCTGCCGGGATTCGATCCGGGGACCCTCCGTTCTCGAGCCCCACCTTCCTAACACTAAGCCACGGCCCTCAGCTACACATTCGTGCAGTATACTGCACTCATTATATAGGCTCGGTTGACTACGTCATCGAAAACCGACGGCGCATGCGTTTGGAGAGGGACTTTGGATTAGCATGTTTTAGCACTCAGGGGGGTTAGGGTTAATAGAACACGAAGAAAAAAAACTTTTTTTTTTTACCATAACCCTAACCCCGGTTTAGGATTTTTGACCGGGATCACAATTTTCGAGGAAAAAACACCAACTAAATCTCCGGGAACCTGCCGGGATTCGATCCGGGGACCCTCCGTTCTCGAGCCCCACCTTCCTAACACTAAGCCACGGCCCTCAGCTACACATTCGTGCAGTATACTGCACTCATTATATAGGCTCGGTTGACTACGTCATCGAAAACCGACGGCGCATGCGTTTGGAGAGGGACTTTGGATTAGCATTTTTTAGCACTCAGGGGGGTTAGGGTTAATAGAACACGAAAAAAAAAACTTTTTTTTTTTTACCTTAATAGAACACGAAAAAAAACCTTTTTTTTTTTTACCATAACCCTAACCCCGGTTTAGGATTTTTGACCGGGATCACAATTTTCGAGGAAAAAACACCAACTAAATCTCCGGGAACCTGCCGGGATTCGATCCGGGGACCCTCCGTTCTCGAGCCCCACCTTCCTAACACTAAGCCACGGCCCTCAGCTACACATTCGTGCAGTATACTGCACTCATTATATAGGCTCGGTTGACTACGTCATCGAAAACCGACGGCGCATGCGTTTGGAGAGGGACTTTGGATTAGCATTTTTTAGCACTCAGGGGGGTTAGGGTTAATAGAACACGAAAAAAAAACTTTTTTTTTTTTACCATAACCCTAACCCCGGTTTAGGATTTTTGACCGGGATCACAATTTTCGAGGAAAAAACACCAACTAAATCTCCGGGAACCTGCCGGGATTCGATCCGGGGACCCTCCGTTCTCGAGCCCCACCTTCCTAACACTAAGCCACGGCCCTCAGCTACACATTCGTGCAGTATTATACTGCACTCATTATATAGGCTCGGTTGACTACGTCATCGAAAACCGACGGCGCATGCGTTTGGAGAGGGACTTTGGATTAGCATTTTTTAGCACTCAGGGGGGTTAGGGTTAATAGAACACGAAAAAAAAACTTTTTTTTTTTTACCATAACCCTAACCCCGGTTTAGGATTTTTGACCGGGATCACAATTTTCGAGGAAAAAACACCAACTAAATCTCCGGGAACCTGCCGGGATTCGATCCGGGGACCCTCCGTTCTCGAGCCCCACCTTCCTAACACTAAGCCACGGCCCTCAGCTACACATTCGTGCAGTATTATACTGCACTCATTATATAGGCTCGGTTGACTACGTCATCGAAAACCGACGGCGCATGCGTTTGGAGAGGGACTTTGGATTAGCATTTTTTAGCACTCAGGGGGGTTAGGGTTAATAGAACACGAAAAAAAAACTTTTTTCTTTTTACCATAACCCTAACCCCGGTTTAGGATTTTTGACCGGGATCACAATTTTCGAGGAAAAAACACCAACTAAATCTCCGGGAACCTGCCGGGATTCGATCCGGGGACCCTCCGTTCTCGAGCCCCACCTTCCTAACACTAAGCCACGGCCCTCAGCTACACATTCGTGCAGTATTATACTGCACTCATTATATAGGCTCGGTTGACTACGTCATCGAAAACCGACGGCGCATGCGTTTGGAGAGGGACTTTGGATTAGCATTTTTTAGCACTCAGGGGGGTTAGGGTTAATAGAACACGAAAAAAAAACTTTTTTTTTTTTACCATAACCCTAACCCCGGTTTAGGATTTTTGACCGGGATCACAATTTTCGAGGAAAAAACACCAACTAAATCTCCGGGAACCTGCCGGGATTCGATCCGGGGACCCTCCGTTCTCGAGCCCCACCTTCCTAACACTAAGCCACGGCCCTCAGCTACACATTCGTGCAGTATACTGCACTCATTATATAGGCTCGGTTGACTACGTCATCGAAAACCGACGGCGCATGCGTTTGGAGAGGGACTTTGGATTAGCATTTTTTAGCACTCAGGGGGGTTAGGGTTAATAGAACACGAAAAAAAAACTTTTTTTTTTTTACCATAACCCTAACCCCGGTTTAGGATTTTTGACCGGGATCACAATTTTCGAGGAAAAAACACCAACTAAATCTCCGGGAACCTGCCGGGATTCGATCCGGGGACCCTCCGTTCTCGAGCCCCACCTTCCTAACACTAAGCCACGGCCCTCAGCTACACATTCGTGCAGTATTATACTGCACTCATTATATAGGCTCGGTTGACTACGTCATCGAAAACCGACGGCGCATGCGTTTGGAGAGGGACTTTGGATTAGAATTTTTTAGCACTCAGGGGGGTTAGGGTTAATAGAACACGAAAAAAAACCTTTTTTTTTTTTACCATAACCCTAACCCCGGTTTAGGATTTTTGACCGGGATCACAATTTTCGAGGAAAAAACACCAACTAAATCTCCGGGAACCTGCCGGGATTCGATCCGGGGACCCTCCGTTCTCGAGCCCCACCTTCCTAACACTAAGCCACGGCCCTCAGCTACACATTCGTGCAGTATTATACTGCACTCATTATATAGGCTCGGTTGACTACGTCATCGAAAACCGACGGCGCATGCGTTTGGAGAGGGACTTTGGATTAGCATTTTTTAGCACTCAGGGGGGTTAGGGTTAATAGAACACGAAAAAAAACCTTTTTTTTTTTTACCATAACCCTAACCCCGGTTTAGGATTTTTGACCGGGATCACAATTTTCGAGGAAAAAACACCAACTAAATCTCCGGGAACCTGCCGGGATTCGATCCGGGGACCCTCCGTTCTCGAGCCCCACCTTCCTAACACTAAGCCACGGCCCTCAGCTACACATTCGTGCAGTATTATACTGCACTCATTATATAGGCTCGGTTGACTACGTCATCGAAAACCGACGGCGCATGCGTTTGGAGAGGGACTTTGGATTAGCATTTTTTAGCACTCAGGGGGGTTAGGGTTAATAGAACACGAAAAAAAACCTTTTTTTTTTTTACCATAACCCTAACCCCGGTTTAGGATTTTTGACCGGGATCACAATTTTCGAGGAAAAAACACCAACTAAATCTCCGGGAACCTGCCGGGATTCGATCCGGGGACCCTCCGTTCTCGAGCCCCACCTTCCTAACACTAAGCCACGGCCCTCAGCTACACATTCGTGCAGTATTATACTGCACTCATTATATAGGCTCGGTTGACTACGTCATCGAAAACCGACGGCGCATGCGTTTGGAGAGGGACTTTGGATTAGCATTTTTTAGCACTCAGGGGGGTTAGGGTTAATAGAACACGAAAAAAAAACTTTTTTTTTTTTACCATAACCCTAACCCCGGTTTAGGATTTTTGACCGGGATCACAATTTTCGAGGAAAAAACACCAACTAAATCTCCGGGAACCTGCCGGGATTCGATCCGGGGACCCTCCGTTCTCGAGCCCCACCTTCCTAACACTAAGCCACGGCCCTCAGCTACACATTCGTGCAGTATTATACTGCACTCATTATATAGGCTCGGTTGACTACGTCATCGAAAACCGACGGCGCATGCGTTTGGAGAGGGACTTTGGATTAGAATTTTTTAGCACTCAGGGGGGTTAGGGTTAATAGAACACGAAAAAAAACCTTTTTTTTTTTTACCATAACCCTAACCCCGGTTTAGGATTTTTGACCGGGATCACAATTTTCGAGGAAAAAACACCAACTAAATCTCCGGGAACCTGCCGGGATTCGATCCGGGGACCCTCCGTTCTCGAGCCCCACCTTCCTAACACTAAGCCACGGCCCTCAGCTACACATTCGTGCAGTATTATACTGCACTCATTATATAGGCTCGGTTGACTACGTCATCGAAAACCGACGGCGCATGCGTTTGGAGAGGGACTTTGGATTAGCATTTTTTAGCACTCAGGGGGGTTAGGGTTAATAGAACACGAAAAAAAAACTTTTTTTTTTTTACCATAACCCTAACCCCGGTTTAGGATTTTTGACCGGGATCACAATTTTCGAGGAAAAAACACCAACTAAATCTCCGGGAACCTGCCGGGATTCGATCCGGGGACCCTCCGTTCTCGAGCCCCACCTTCCTAACACTAAGCCACGGCCCTCAGCTACACATTCGTGCAGTATTATACTGCACTCATTATATAGGCTCGGTTGACTACGTCATCGAAAACCGACGGCGCATGCGTTTGGAGAGGGACTTTGGATTAGCATTTTTTAGCACTCAGGGGGGTTAGGGTTAATAGAACACGAAAAAAAAACTTTTTTTTTTTTACCATAACCCTAACCCCGGTTTAGGATTTTTGACCGGGATCACAATTTTCGAGGAAAAAACACCAACTAAATCTCCGGGAACCTGCCGGGATTCGATCCGGGGACCCTCCGTTCTCGAGCCCCACCTTCCTAACACTAAGCCACGGCCCTCAGCTACACATTCGTGCAGTATTATACTGCACTCATTATATAGGCTCGGTTGACTACGTCATCGAAAACCGACGGCGCATGCGTTTGGAGAGGGACTTTGGATTAGCATTTTTTAGCACTCAGGGGGGTTAGGGTTAATAGAACACGAAAAAAAACTTTTTTTTTTTTACCATAACCCTAACCCCGGTTTAGGATTTTTGACCGGGATCACAATTTTCGAGGAAAAAACACCAACTAAATCTCCGGGAACCTGCCGGGATTCGATCCGGGGACCCTCCGTTCTCGAGCCCCACCTTCCTAACACTAAGCCACGGCCCTCAGCTACACATTCGTGCAGTATTATACTGCACTCATTATATAGGCTCGGTTGACTACGTCATCGAAAACCGACGGCGCATGCGTTTGGAGAGGGACTTTGGATTAGCATTTTTTAGCACTCAGGGGGGTTAGGGTTAATAGAACACGAAAAAAAAACTTTTTTTTTTTTACCATAACCCTAACTCCGGTTTAGGATTTTTGACCGGGATCACAATTTTCGAGGAAAAAACACCAACTAAATCTCCGGGAACCTGCCGGGATTCGATCCGGGGACCCTCCGTTCTCGAGCCCCACCTTCCTAACACTAAGCCACGGCCCTCAGCTACACATTCGTGCAGTATTATACTGCACTCATTATATAGGCTCGGTTGACTACGTCATCGAAAACCGACGGCGCATGCGTTTGGAGAGGGACTTTGGATTAGCATTTTTTGGCCGAAACTATATACAAGACTGTCGTGTAGCGTAATTGCGCAGACTATATACACGACAGTCGTTAACGCATGCGCAGATATGCAAATTTAGTATAAAAGACAGTCGTGTAGCGAAAATGCAAAGACTATGTACACGACGGTCTTCAACCTGAACGCTAAATCGAGTGATACATGACGACAGACAGTCGTGTAGCGAAATCGAAGCTCAAGTGGGCCGAGTGCAGAGCAGGGAGGTGTCAAATACACCTCCCTGGTTTAATAGAGTAGGCAAATAAAAATATTAGAACATGTTTAGCGTAGATACTTTCTAAAATAATAGGAGGCCTTTTAAAAAAATTAGTACAAAATCGCCCTTGTGTTTATATAGCGATTTTAATCAACCTGGGCTAGCCTTGAGGAGGAGGCCTCTATTAAATATGCTGTGGTTCTAGTCACAACAGAACTTGTTTTCCCGCTTGTTTTAAAATGCTTACAAAAAAGGGGCTGTTTTATTTTCTTTGGTAGGGAGGGGGAGGTGCCCCAAAAATGTTCTTTATCGTCGTCATTTTTTTTAAACACTCTGAACAAAAAGGTTATGACCGTAAATAAATAAATTTAAAAAAAAGGAAATTGAAGCAAGTCAAAAAATATGAGGGGGCGGGGACGCTAAACATGTTTACTTTTATGTGGCCTTATAAAGCTCTAAACGAAATAATCGATTGTTAAACATTTACTTCAAGAAACTTCAACATCATTTCCGTTTTACACAAAGGAAATCGATATCATCACTCCAATTACTACTGCATGTGTTCAATGTTGTCACAACTAGACTTAATGTCACATTGTGGGGGCCGCAGTCTAAGACTAAAATACCTAAGGTATTGGGGGGTATTTTACCGTATTTTATTCTCAAGCCACAGCATTCTGCTTTTCACAGCGCACCTAAAATAATTATTTATTTATTTTGATAAATTAGATTATTTATAGGACAATGTTAGCAAACATCCACCCACCCGGCACTCACTCTCGGTCTTCGGGCTCTCCCGAAACGGAAAACAAGAAGTGAAGACTGGTCCCAAGTCTATCTCGTACACGACGGTCTTACTTTCTTTCCCGCAGTCGCAAACCCTCTGAACAGGAATCACGCGAGAATTTACGAGGATTTATAAGCCGTCGTGTATATAGTCTATAGAAAATTGCTACAAGACGGGAGTGTATATAGTCACTCCCGCATTTTTTAGCACTCAGGGGGGTTAGGGTTAATAGAACACGAAAAAAAAACTTTTTTTTTTTTACCATAACCCTAACCCCGGTTTAGGATTTTTGACCGGGATCACAATTTTCGAGGAAAAAACACCAACTAAATCTCCGGGAACCTGCCGGGATTCGATCCGGGGACCCTCCGTTCTCGAGCCCCACCTTCCTAACACTAACCCACGGCCCTCAGCTACACATTCGTGCAGTATTATACTGCACTCATTATATAGGCTCGGTTGACTACGTCATCGAAAACCGACGGCGCATGCGTTTGGAGAGGGACTTTGGATTAGCATTTTTTAGCACTCAGGGGGGTTAGGGTTAATAGAACACGAAAAAAAAACTTTTTTTTTATTACCATAACCCTAACCCCGGTTTAGGATTTTTGACCGGGATCACAATTTTCGAGGAAAAAACACCAACTAAATCTCCGGGAACCTGCCGGGATTCGATCCGGGGACCCTCCGTTCTCGAGCCCCACCTTCCTAACACTAAGCCACGGCCCTCAGCTACACATTCGTGCAGTATTATACTGCACTCATTATATAGGCTCGGTTGACTACGTCATCGAAAACCGACGGCGCATGCGTTTGGAGAGGGACTTTGGATTAGCATTTTTTAGCACTCAGGGGGGTTAGGGTTAATAGAACACGAAAAAAAAACTTTTTTTTTTTTACCATAACCCTAACCCCGGTTTAGGATTTTTGACCGGGATCACAATTTTCGAGGAAAAAACACCAACTAAATCTCCGGGAACCTGCCGGGATTCGATCCGGGGACCCTCCGTTCTCGAGCCCCACCTTCCTAACACTAAGCCACGGCCCTCAGCTACACATTCGTGCAGTATTATACTGCACTCATTATATAGGCTCGGTTGACTACGTCATCGAAAACCGACGGCGCATGCGTTTGGAGAGGGACTTTGGATTAGCATTTTTTAGCACTCAGGGGGGTTAGGGTTAATAGAACACGAAAAAAAAACTTTTTTTTTTTTACCATAACCCTAACCCCGGTTTAGGATTTTTGACCGGGATCACAATTTTCGAGGAAAAAACACCAACTAAATCTCCGGGAACCTGCCGGGATTCGATCCGGGGACCCTCCGTTCTCGAGCCCCACCTTCCTAACACTAAGCCACGGCCCTCAGCTACACATTCGTGCAGTATTATACTGCACTCATTATATAGGCTCGGTTGACTACGTCATCGAAAACCGACGGCGCATGCGTTTGGAGAGGGACTTTGGATTAGCATTTTTTAGCACTCAGGGGGGTTAGGGTTAATAGAACACGAAAAAAAAACTTTTTTTTTTTTACCATAACCCTAACCCCGGTTTAGGATTTTTGACCGGGATCACAATTTTCGAGGAAAAAACACCAACTAAATCTCCGGGAACCTGCCGGGATTCGATCCGGGGACCCTCCGTTCTCGAGCCCCACCTTCCTAACACTAAGCCACGGCCCTCAGCTACACATTCGTGCAGTATTATACTGCACTCATTATATAGGCTCGGTTGACTACGTCATCGAAAACCGACGGCGCATGCGTTTGGAGAGGGACTTTGGATTAGCATTTTTTAGCACTCAGGGGGGTTAGGGTTAATAGAACACGAAAAAAAAACTTTTTTTTTATTACCATAACCCTAACCCCGGTTTAGGATTTTTGACCGGGATCACAATTTTCGAGGAAAAAACACCAACTAAATCTCCGGGAACCTGCCGGGATTCGATCCGGGGACCCTCCGTTCTCGAGCCCCACCTTCCTAACACTAAGCCACGGCCCTCAGCTACACATTCGTGCAGTATTATACTGCACTCATTATATAGGCTCGGTTGACTACGTCATCGAAAACCGACGGCGCATGCGTTTGGAGAGGGACTTTGGATTAGCATTTTTTAGCACTCAGGGGGGTTAGGGTTAATAGAACACGAAAAAAAAACTTTTTTTTTTTTACCATAACCCTAACCCCGGTTTAGGATTTTTGACCGGGATCACAATTTTCGAGGAAAAAACACCAACTAAATCTCCGGGAACCTGCCGGGATTCGATCCGGGGACCCTCCGTTCTCGAGCCCCACCTTCCTAACACTAAGCCACGGCCCTCAGCTACACATTCGTGCAGTATTATACTGCACTCATTATATAGGCTCGGTTGACTACGTCATCGAAAACCGACGGCGCATGCGTTTGGAGAGGGACTTTGGATTAGCATTTTTTAGCACTCAGGGGGGTTAGGGTTAATAGAACACGAAAAAAAAACTTTTTTTTTTTTACCATAACCCTAACCCCGGTTTAGGATTTTTGACCGGGATCACAATTTTCGAGGAAAAAACACCAACTAAATCTCCGGGAACCTGCCGGGATTCGATCCGGGGACCCTCCGTTCTCGAGCCCCACCTTCCTAACACTAAGCCACGGCCCTCAGCTACACATTCGTGCAGTATTATACTGCACTCATTATATAGGCTCGGTTGACTACGTCATCGAAAACCGACGGCGCATGCGTTTGGAGAGGGACTTTGGATTAGCATTTTTTAGCACTCAGGGGGGTTAGGGTTAATAGAACACGAAAAAAAAACTTTTTTTTTTTTACCATAACCCTAACCCCGGTTTAGGATTTTTGACCGGGATCACAATTTTCGAGGAAAAAACACCAACTAAATCTCCGGGAACCTGCCGGGATTCGATCCGGGGACCCTCCGTTCTCGAGCCCCACCTTCCTAACACTAAGCCACGGCCCTCAGCTACACATTCGTGCAGTATTATACTGCACTCATTATATAGGCTCGGTTGACTACGTCATCGAAAACCGACGGCGCATGCGTTTGGAGAGGGACTTTGGATTAGCATTTTTTAGCACTCAGGGGGGTTAGGGTTAATAGAACACGAAAAAAAAACTTTTTTTTTTTTACCATAACCCTAACCCCGGTTTAGGATTTTTGACCGGGATCACAATTTTCGAGGAAAAAACACCAACTAAATCTCCGGGAACCTGCCGGGATTCGATCCGGGGACCCTCCGTTCTCGAGCCCCACCTTCCTAACACTAAGCCACGGCCCTCAGCTACACATTCGTGCAGTATTATACTGCACTCATTATATAGGCTCGGTTGACTACGTCATCGAAAACCGACGGCGCATGCGTTTGGAGAGGGACTTTGGATTAGCATTTTTTAGCACTCAGGGGGGTTAGGGTTAATAGAACACGAAAAAAAAACTTTTTTTTTTTTACCATAACCCTAACCCCGGTTTAGGATTTTTGACCGGGATCACAATTTTCGAGGAAAAAACACCAACTAAATCTCCGGGAACCTGCCGGGATTCGATCCGGGGACCCTCCGTTCTCGAGCCCCACCTTCCTAACACTAAGCCACGGCCCTCAGCTACACATTCGTGCAGTATTATACTGCACTCATTATATAGGCTCGGTTGACTACGTCATCGAAAACCGACGGCGCATGCGTTTGGAGAGGGACTTTGGATTAGCATTTTTTAGCACTCAGGGGGGTTAGGGTTAATAGAACACGAAAAAAAAACTTTTTTTTTTTACCATAACCCTAACCCCGGTTTAGGATTTTTGACCGGGATCACAATTTTCGAGGAAAAAACACCAACTAAATCTCCGGGAACCTGCCGGGATTCGATCCGGGGACCCTCCGTTCTCGAGCCCCACCTTCCTAACACTAAGCCACGGCCCTCAGCTACACATTCGTGCAGTATTATACTGCACTCATTATATAGGCTCGGTTGACTACGTCATCGAAAACCGACGGCGCATGCGTTTGGAGAGGGACTTTGGATTAGCATTTTTTAGCACTCAGGGGGGTTAGGGTTAATAGAACACGAAAAAAAAACTTTTTTTTTTTTACCTTAATAGAACACGAAAAAAAAACTTTTTTTTTTTTACCATAACCCTAACCCCGGTTTAGGATTTTTGACCGGGATCACAATTTTCGAGGAAAAAACACCAACTAAATCTCCGGGAACCTGCCGGGATTCGATCCGGGGACCCTCCGTTCTCGAGCCCCACCTTCCTAACACTAAGCCACGGCCCTCAGCTACACATTCGTGCAGTATACTGCACTCATTATATAGGCTCGGTTGACTACGTCATCGAAAACCGACGGCGCATGCGTTTGGAGAGGGACTTTGGATTAGCATTTTTTAGCACTCAGGGGGGTTAGGGTTAATAGAACACGAAAAAAAAACTTTTTTTTTTTTACCTTAATAGAACACGAAAAAAAAACTTTTTTTTTTTTACCATAACCCTAACCCCGGTTTAGGATTTTTGACCGGGATCACAATTTTCGAGGAAAAAACACCAACTAAATCTCCGGGAACCTGCCGGGATTCGATCCGGGGACCCTCCGTTCTCGAGCCCCACCTTCCTAACACTAAGCCACGGCCCTCAGCTACACATTCGTGCAGTATACTGCACTCATTATATAGGCTCGGTTGACTACGTCATCGAAAACCGACGGCGCATGCGTTTGGAGAGGGACTTTGGATTAGCATTTTTTAGCACTCAGGGGGGTTAGGGTTAATAGAACACGAAAAAAAAACTTTTTTTTTTTACCTTAATAGAACACGAAAAAAAACCTTTTTTTTTTTTACCATAACCCTAACCCCGGTTTAGGATTTTTGACCGGGATCACAATTTTCGAGGAAAAAACACCAACTAAATCTCCGGGAACCTGCCGGGATTCGATCCGGGGACCCTCCGTTCTCGAGCCCCACCTTCCTAACACTAAGCCACGGCCCTCAGCTACACATTCGTGCAGTATACTGCACTCATTATATAGGCTCGGTTGACTACGTCATCGAAAACCGACGGCGCATGCGTTTGGAGAGGGACTTTGGATTAGCATTTTTTAGCACTCAGGGGGGTTAGGGTTAATAGAACACGAAAAAAAACCTTTTTTTTTTTTACCTTAATAGAACACGAAAAAAAACCTTTTTTTTTTTTACCATAACCCTAACCCCGGTTTAGGATTTTTGACCGGGATCACAATTTTCGAGGAAAAAACACCAACTAAATCTCCGGGAACCTGCCGGGATTCGATCCGGGGACCCTCCGTTCTCGAGCCCCACCTTCCTAACACTAAGCCACGGCCCTCAGCTACACATTCGTGCAGTATACTGCACTCATTATATAGGCTCGGTTGACTACGTCATCGAAAACCGACGGCGCATGCGTTTGGAGAGGGACTTTGGATTAGCATTTTTTAGCACTCAGGGGGGTTAGGGTTAATAGAACACGAAAAAAAAACTTTTTTTTTTTACCTTAATAGAACACGAAAAAAAAACTTTTTTTTTTTTACCATAACCCTAACCCCGGTTTAGGATTTTTGACCGGGATCACAATTTTCGAGGAAAAAACACCAACTAAATCTCCGGGAACCTGCCGGGATTCGATCCGGGGACCCTCCGTTCTCGAGCCCCACCTTCCTAACACCATGCCACGGCCCTCAGCTACACATTCGTGCAGTATACTGCACTCATTATATAGGCTCGGTTGACTACGTCATCGAAAACCGACGGCGCATGCGTTTGGAGAGGGACTTTGGATTAGCATTTTTTAGCACTCAGGGGGGTTAGGGTTAATAGAACACGAAAAAAAACTTTTTTTTTTTTACCTTAATAGAACACGAAAAAAAAACTTTTTTTTTTTAACCATAACCCTAACCCCGGTTTAGGATTTTTGACCGGGATCACAATTTTCGAGGAAAAAACACCAACTAAATCTCCGGGAACCTGCCGGGATTCGATCCGGGGACCCTCCGTTCTCGAGCCCCACCTTCCTAACACTAAGCCACGGCCCTCAGCTACACATTCGTGCAGTATACTGCACTCATTATATAGGCTCGGTTGACTACGTCATCGAAAACCGACGGCGCATGCGTTTGGAGAGGGACTTTGGATTAGCATTTTTTAGCACTCAGGGGGGTTAGGGTTAATAGAACACGAAAAAAAAACTTTTTTTTTTTTTACCTTAATAGAACACGAAAAAAAAACTTTTTTTTTTTTACCATAACCCTAACCCCGGTTTAGGATTTTTGACCGGGATCACAATTTTCGAGGAAAAAACACCAACTAAATCTCCGGGAACCTGCCGGGATTCGATCCGGGGACCCTCCGTTCTCGAGCCCCACCTTCCTAACACTAAGCCACGGCCCTCAGCTACACATTCGTGCAGTATACTGCACTCATTATATAGGCTCGGTTGACTACGTCATCGAAAACCGACGGCGCATGCGTTTGGAGAGGGACTTTGGATTAGCATTTTTTAGCACTCAGGGGGGTTAGGGTTAATAGAACACGAAAAAAAAACTTTTTTTTTTTTACCTTAATAGAACACGAAAAAAAAACTTTTTTTTTTTACCATAACCCTAACCCCGGTTTAGGATTTTTGACCGGGATCACAATTTTCGAGGAAAAAACACCAACTAAATCTCCGGGAACCTGCCGGGATTCGATCCGGGGACCCTCCGTTCTCGAGCCCCACCTTCCTAACACTAAGCCACGGCCCTCAGCTACACATTCGTGCAGTATACTGCACTCATTATATAGGCTCGGTTGACTACGTCATCGAAAACCGACGGCGCATGCGTTTGGAGAGGGACTTTGGATTAGCATTTTTTAGCACTCAGGGGGGTTAGGGTTAATAGAACACGAAAAAAAACCTTTTTTTTATTTACCATAACCCTAACCCCGGTTTAGGATTTTTGACCGGGATCACAATTTTCGAGGAAAAAACACCAACTAAATCTCCGGGAACCTGCCGGGATTCGATCCGGGGACCCTCCGTTCTCGAGCCCCACCTTCCTAACACTAAGCCACGGCCCTCAGCTACACATTCGTGCAGTATACTGCACTCATTATATAGGCTCGGTTGACTACGTCATCGAAAACCGACGGCGCATGCGTTTGGAGAGGGACTTTGGATTAGCATTTTTTAGCACTCAGGGGGGTTAGGGTTAATAGAACACGAAAAAAAAACTTTTTTTTTTTTACCATAACCCTAACCCCGGTTTAGGATTTTTGACCGGGATCACAATTTTCGAGGAAAAAACACCAACTAAATCTCCGGGAACCTGCCGGGATTCGATCCGGGGACCCTCCGTTCTCGAGCCCCACCTTCCTAACACTAAGCCACGGCCCTCAGCTACACATTCGTGCAGTATTATACTGCACTCATTATATAGGCTCGGTTGACTACGTCATCGAAAACCGACGGCGCATGCGTTTGGAGAGGGACTTTGGATTAGCATTTTTTTAGCACTCAGGGGGGTTAGGGTTAATAGAACACGAAAAAAAAACTTTTTTTTTTTACCTTAATAGAACACGAAAAAAAAACTTTTTTTTTTTACCATAACCCTAACCCCGGTTTAGGATTTTTGACCGGGATCACAATTTTCGAGGAAAAAACACCAACTAAATCTCCGGGAACCTGCCGGGATTCGATCCGGGGACCCTCCGTTCTCGAGCCCCACCTTCCTAACACTAAGCCACGGCCCTCAGCTACACATTCGTGCAGTATTATACTGCACTCATTATATAGGCTCGGTTGACTACGTCATCGAAAACCGACGGCGCATGCGTTTGGAGAGGGACTTTGGATTAGCATTTTTTAGCACTCAGGGGGGTTAGGGTTAATAGAACACGAAAAAAAACCTTTTTTTTTTTACCTTAATAGAACACGAAAAAAAAACTTCTTTTTTTTTACCATAACCCTAACCCCGGTTTAGGATTTTTGACCGGGATCACAATTTTCGAGGAAAAAACACCAACTAAATCTCCGGGAACCTGCCGGGATTCGATCCGGGGACCCTCCGTTCTCGAGCCCCACCTTCCTAACACTAAGCCACGGCCCTCAGCTACACATTCGTGCAGTATACTGCACTCATTATATAGGCTCGGTTGACTACGTCATCGAAAACCGACGGCGCATGCGTTTGGAGAGGGACTTTGGATTAGCATTTTTTAGCACTCAGGGGGGTTAGGGTTAATAGAACACGAAAAAAAACTTTTTTTTTTTAACCTTAATAGAACACGAAAAAAAAACTTTTTTTTTTTTACCATAACCCTAACCCCGGTTTAGGATTTTTGACCGGGATCACAATTTTCGAGGAAAAAACACCAACTAAATCTCCGGGAACCTGCCGGGATTCGATCCGGGGACCCTCCGTTCTCGAGCCCCACCTTCCTAACACTAAGCCACGGCCCTCAGCTACACATTCGTGCAGTATACTGCACTCATTATATAGGCTCGGTTGACTACGTCATCGAAAACCGACGGCGCATGCGTTTGGAGAGGGACTTTGGATTAGCATTTTTTAGCACTCAGGGGGGTTAGGGTTAATAGAACACGAAAAAAAAACTTTTTTTTTTTTACCTTAATAGAACACGAAAAAAACCCTTTTTTTTTATTACCATAACCCTAACCCCGGTTTAGGATTTTTGACCGGGATCACAATTTTCGAGGAAAAAACACCAACTAAATCTCCGGGAACCTGCCGGGATTCGATCCGGGGACCCTCCGTTCTCGAGCCCCACCTTCCTAACACTAAGCCACGGCCCTCAGCTACACATTCGTGCAGTATACTGCACTCATTATATAGGCTCGGTTGACTACGTCATCGAAAACCGACGGCGCATGCGTTTGGAGAGGGACTTTGGATTAGCATTTTTTAGCACTCAGGGGGGTTAGGGTTAATAGAACACGAAAAAAAACCTTTTTTTTTTTTACCTTAATAGAACACGAAAAAAAAACTTTTTTTTTTTTACCATAACCCTAACCCCGGTTTAGGATTTTTGACCGGGATCACAATTTTCGAGGAAAAAACACCAACTAAATCTCCGGGAACCTGCCGGGATTCGATCCGGGGACCCTCCGTTCTCGAGCCCCACCTTCCTAACACTAAGCCACGGCCCTCAGCTACACATTCGTGCAGTATACTGCACTCATTATATAGGCTCGGTTGACTACGTCATCGAAAACCGACGGCGCATGCGTTTGGAGAGGGACTTTGGATTAGCATTTTTTAGCACTCAGGGGGGTTAGGGTTAATAGAACACGAAAAAAAACCTTTTTTTTTTTTACCTTAATAGAACACGAAAAAAAACCTTTTTTTTTTTTACCATAACCCTAACCCCGGTTTAGGATTTTTGACCGGGATCACAATTTTCGAGGAAAAAACACCAACTAAATCTCCGGGAACCTGCCGGGATTCGATCCGGGGACCCTCCGTTCTCGAGCCCCACCTTCCTAACACTAAGCCACGGCCCTCAGCTACACATTCGTGCAGTATACTGCACTCATTATATAGGCTCGGTTGACTACGTCATCGAAAACCGACGGCGCATGCGTTTGGAGAGGGACTTTGGATTAGCATTTTTTAGCACTCAGGGGGGTTAGGGTTAATAGAACACGAAAAAAAAACTTTTTTTTTTTACCTTAATAGAACACGAAAAAAAAACTTTTTTTTTTTTACCATAACCCTAACCCCGGTTTAGGATTTTTGACCGGGATCACAATTTTCGAGGAAAAAACACCAACTAAATCTCCGGGAACCTGCCGGGATTCGATCCGGGGACCCTCCGTTCTCGAGCCCCACCTTCCTAACACCATGCCACGGCCCTCAGCTACACATTCGTGCAGTATACTGCACTCATTATATAGGCTCGGTTGACTACGTCATCGAAAACCGACGGCGCATGCGTTTGGAGAGGGACTTTGGATTAGCATTTTTTAGCACTCAGGGGGGTTAGGGTTAATAGAACACGAAAAAAAAACTTTTTTTTTTTTACCTTAATAGAACACGAAAAAAAAACTTTTTTCTTTTAACCATAACCCTAACCCCGGTTTAGGATTTTTGACCGGGATCACAATTTTCGAGGAAAAAACACCAACTAAATCTCCGGGAACCTGCCGGGATTCGATCCGGGGACCCTCCGTTCTCGAGCCCCACCTTCCTAACACTAAGCCACGGCCCTCAGCTACACATTCGTGCAGTATACTGCACTCATTATATAGGCTCGGTTGACTACGTCATCGAAAACCGACGGCGCATGCGTTTGGAGAGGGACTTTGGATTAGCATTTTTTAGCACTCAGGGGGGTTAGGGTTAATAGAACACGAAAAAAAAACTTTTTTTTTTTTACCTTAATAGAACACGAAAAAAAAACTTTTTTTTTTTTACCATAACCCTAACCCCGGTTTAGGATTTTTGACCGGGATCACAATTTTCGAGGAAAAAACACCAACTAAATCTCCGGGAACCTGCCGGGATTCGATCCGGGGACCCTCCGTTCTCGAGCCCCACCTTCCTAACACTAAGCCACGGCCCTCAGCTACACATTCGTGCAGTATACTGCACTCATTATATAGGCTCGGTTGACTACGTCATCGAAAACCGACGGCGCATGCGTTTGGAGAGGGACTTTGGATTAGCATTTTTTAGCACTCAGGGGGGTTAGGGTTAATAGAACACGAAAAAAAAACTTTTTTTTTTTTACCTTAATAGAACACGAAAAAAAAACTTTTTTTTTTTTACCATAACCCTAACCCCGGTTTAGGATTTTTGACCGGGATCACAATTTTCGAGGAAAAAACACCAACTAAATCTCCGGGAACCTGCCGGGATTCGATCCGGGGACCCTCCGTTCTCGAGCCCCACCTTCCTAACACTAAGCCACGGCCCTCAGCTACACATTCGTGCAGTATACTGCACTCATTATATAGGCTCGGTTGACTACGTCATCGAAAACCGACGGCGCATGCGTTTGGAGAGGGACTTTGGATTAGCATTTTTTAGCACTCAGGGGGGTTAGGGTTAATAGAACACGAAAAAAAAACTTTTTTTTTTTTTACCATAACCCTAACCCCGGTTTAGGATTTTTGACCGGGATCACAATTTTCGAGGAAAAAACACCAACTAAATCTCCGGGAACCTGCCGGGATTCGATCCGGGGACCCTCCGTTCTCGAGCCCCACCTTCCTAACACTAAGCCACGGCCCTCAGCTACACATTCGTGCAGTATAATACTGCACTCATTATATAGGCTCGGTTGACTACGTCATCGAAAACCGACGGCGCATGCGTTTGGAGAGGGACTTTGGATTAGCATTTTTTAGCACTCAGGGGGGTTAGGGTTAATAGAACACGAAAAAAAAACTTTTTTTTTTTTTACCATAACCCTAACCCCGGTTTAGGATTTTTGACCGGGATCACAATTTTCGAGGAAAAAACACCAACTAAATCTCCGGGAACCTGCCGGGATTCGATCCGGGGACCCTCCGTTCTCGAGCCCCACCTTCCTAACACTAAGCCACGGCCCTCAGCTACACATTCGTGCAGTATAATACTGCACTCATTATATAGGCTCGGTTGACTACGTCATCGAAAACCGACGGCGCATGCGTTTGGAGAGGGACTTTGGATTAGCATTTTTTAGCACTCAGGGGGGTTAGGGTTAATAGAACACGAAAAAAAAACTTTTTTTTTTTTTACCATAACCCTAACCCCGGTTTAGGATTTTTGACCGGGATCACAATTTTCGAGGAAAAAACACCAACTAAATCTCCGGGAACCTGCCGGGATTCGATCCGGGGACCCTCCGTTCTCGAGCCCCACCTTCCTAACACTAAGCCACGGCCCTCAGCTACACATTCGTGCAGTATAATACTGCACTCATTATATAGGCTCGGTTGACTACGTCATCGAAAACCGACGGCGCATGCGTTTGGAGAGGGACTTTGGATTAGCATTTTTTAGCACTCAGGGGGGTTAGGGTTAATAGAACACGAAAAAAAAACTTTTTTTTTTTTTACCATAACCCTAACCCCGGTTTAGGATTTTTGACCGGGATCACAATTTTCGAGGAAAAAACACCAACTAAATCTCCGGGAACCTGCCGGGATTCGATCCGGGGACCCTCCGTTCTCGAGCCCCACCTTCCTAACACTAAGCCACGGCCCTCAGCTACACATTCGTGCAGTATAATACTGCACTCATTATATAGGCTCGGTTGACTACGTCATCGAAAACCGACGGCGCATGCGTTTGGAGAGGGACTTTGGATTAGCATTTTTTAGCACTCAGGGGGGTTAGGGTTAATAGAACACGAAAAAAAAACTTTTTTTTTTTTTACCATAACCCTAACCCCGGTTTAGGATTTTTGACCGGGATCACAATTTTCGAGGAAAAAACACCAACTAAATCTCCGGGAACCTGCCGGGATTCGATCCGGGGACCCTCCGTTCTCGAGCCCCACCTTCCTAACACTAAGCCACGGCCCTCAGCTACACATTCGTGCAGTATAATACTGCACTCATTATATAGGCTCGGTTGACTACGTCATCGAAAACCGACGGCGCATGCGTTTGGAGAGGGACTTTGGATTAGCATTTTTTAGCACTCAGGGGGGTTAGGGTTAATAGAACACGAAAAAAAAACTTTTTTTTTTTTTACCATAACCCTAACCCCGGTTTAGGATTTTTGACCGGGATCACAATTTTCGAGGAAAAAACACCAACTAAATCTCCGGGAACCTGCCGGGATTCGATCCGGGGACCCTCCGTTCTCGAGCCCCACCTTCCTAACACTAAGCCACGGCCCTCAGCTACACATTCGTGCAGTATACTGCACTCATTATATAGGCTCGGTTGACTACGTCATCGAAAACCGACGGCGCATGCGTTTGGAGAGGGACTTTGGATTAGCATTTTTTAGCACTCAGGGGGGTTAGGGTTAATAGAACACGAAAAAAAAACTTTTTTTTTTTTTACCATAACCCTAACCCCGGTTTAGGATTTTTGACCGGGATCACAATTTTCGAGGAAAAAACACCAACTAAATCTCCGGGAACCTGCCGGGATTCGATCCGGGGACCCTCCGTTCTCGAGCCCCACCTTCCTAACACTAAGCCACGGCCCTCAGCTACACATTCGTGCAGTATACTGCACTCATTATATAGGCTCGGTTGACTACGTCATCGAAAACCGACGGCGCATGCGTTTGGAGAGGGACTTTGGATTAGCATTTTTTAGCACTCAGGGGGGTTAGGGTTAATAGAACACGAAAAAAAAACTTCTTTTTTTTTTTACCATAACCCTAACCCCGGTTTAGGATTTTTGACCGGGATCACAATTTTCGAGGAAAAAACACCAACTAAATCTCCGGGAACCTGCCGGGATTCGATCCGGGGACCCTCCGTTCTCGAGCCCCACCTTCCTAACACTAAGCCACGGCCCTCAGCTACACATTCGTGCAGTATACTGCACTCATTATATAGGCTCGGTTGACTACGTCATCGAAAACCGACGGCGCATGCGTTTGGAGAGGGACTTTGGATTAGCATTTTTTAGCACTCAGGGGGGTTAGGGTTAATAGAACACGAAAAAAAAACTTTTTTTTTTTTTACCATAACCCTAACCCCGGTTTAGGATTTTTGACCGGGATCACAATTTTCGAGGAAAAAACACCAACTAAATCTCCGGGAACCTGCCGGGATTCGATCCGGGGACCCTCCGTTCTCGAGCCCCACCTTCCTAACACTAAGCCACGGCCCTCAGCTACACATTCGTGCAGTATAGGTAGCACACCTCTAAATAATAGGAAGTCGAAATTAGACGACCATTTTGCACCTTATTTTGATCGATGCGCGACGCTTCAAAAGATGATATCTCAATGACCATTGTGATTTAGGAATTGATTTTGGTATCAAATTTAAGCCCAAGACAATGCTTATAATATGTTTATAACGATAGATCGATTTTAACGATTTAAAGTTAGGAAAATGTTAGGCCTACGACTATGCTAGAAACCCGACATTAGCAAAAGACAAGTTTTTGAATTACGGCCGATGCGCTTAGATGCTCGATTGCTTAAAATCTAACGGTTTTCCACGTATATTTTACAATTTTAATCGAAAGCTTGCTAAAATAGCTAGAGTTTAATACCAAATTGAAAGAATTTCTATGTATAAATTTCTATTTATGCCCCCAAACTATGACGCATTATACACGCAGGCCAACGTACTATTAGATTTTCCGAAGATTTAAACCATGTTCTGGCAAGGTTATTTTTAAATTTACACATAGAAAGTCATTCAATTTGGTAGTAAACTCTAGCTATTTTAGCAAGCTTATGATTAAAATTGTAAAATATACGTGGAAAACCGTTAGATTTTAAGCAATCGAGCATCTAAGCCCTCTACGGTCATTTTTCAAGTTGATTTTTCGCAAGACTTACGGCCGTGCACCGTGAAAGTAGGACTACTATTTATTAACAAAAAATAGTTCATATTATTTGTGAATGATCTATCATTAAAATTCATATTGTTAGCTTTAATTTGATACCAACCTCGTCTGCTGAATCACTGTAGTTCCCGAGAAATCACTATTTTAATCACGCGTATTGATAAGAAGTATTGCGCAATAAGAGTTGCAAGTTTTCGCCTGGAACTATTTAGAGGTGTGCTACCTTAGAACAGTAACTTTGATTTTTTATATGATCATTTTGTTTCAATATTTTGAGTTATTTATAAACCAAATATTATTTCAAAATCATACACAAATTTTCTTCGATATTGGTTAAATAGTTTTTGAGTTATACTTGTTTTTACAAACCCGGTTGACCCCAACATTGATCCGACGACGCCTGAAAACCTTGAATTTTCGATGTTGTCGTCTTAAACGGTGTATGATTTAACAATGTCAATGTTGCCATTTCATTAAATATTAATAATTTCTTTTTTCATTCCATTACATTGCATTGTCCTCTGCTGACGATATCCTGAAAGTTTCACCAACATTTATGGACGTTTGGTATACAATCACTATCTTCAGAAGATAGCAGCTGACGGCGTAAGCTGCGTACAAATACGCGACTTTCAAACGCGTCCGTCCGTAGGCATCAGAGTACGTTGTGTATAGTTACTATAGTTACGCCGCATGCTGTCTTCTGAATCCATTGCTTTCTCCCGAGGGGGGGGGGGGGGGGGGGGGGGGGGGGGGGTGCTTGCTATCTTCTGAAGATAGCATCTAACATTTGCTATCTTCAGACGATAGTAAAGGCTTAAAAAGGCTACATCGTTTAGTGTTTAAAAATCAAGCTTAGATTTAAGGTTCAGTTAGGGTTAGGGTCTGATTAGGGTTAGGGTTTGATTAGGGTTAGGGTTAGGGTTAGGGTTAGGTAAATTGGAATAACTCGAAAACTATTTATTCAATGGCAATGAAACTTTCGACATGAGTTTAAAATTGTATTTGCTGCATGAATAATTAAATATAACAACACCAAATTTGAAAATAAAAAACCCCATTGTGGTTCTAAGGTAGCACACCTCTAAATAATAGGAAGTCGAAATTAGACGACCATTTTGCACCTTATTTTGATCGATGCGCGACGCTTCAAAAGATGATATCTCAATGACCATTGTGATTTAGGAATTGATTTTGGTATCAAATTTAAGCCCAAGACAATGCTTATAATATGTTTATAACGATAGATCGATTTTAACGATTTAAAGTTAGGAAAATGTTAGGCCTACGACTATGCTAGAAACCCGACATTAGCAAAAGACAAGTTTTTGAATTACGGCCGATGCGCTTAGATGCTCGATTGCTTAAAATCTAACGGTTTTCCACGTATATTTTACAATTTTAATCGAAAGCTTGCTAAAATAGCTAGAGTTTAATACCAAATTGAAAGAATTTCTATGTATAAATTTCTATTTATGCCCCCAAACTATGACGCATTATACACGCAGGCCAACGTACTATTAGATTTTCCGAAGATTTAAACCATGTTCTGGCAAGGTTATTTTTAAATTTACACATAGAAAGTCATTCAATTTGGTAGTAAACTCTAGCTATTTTAGCAAGCTTATGATTAAAATTGTAAAATATACGTGGAAAACCGTTAGATTTTAAGCAATCGAGCATCTAAGCCCTCTACGGTCATTTTTCAAGTTGATTTTTCGCAAGACTTACGGCCGTGCACCGTGAAAGTAGGACTACTATTTATTAACAAAAAATAGTTCATATTATTTGTGAATGATCTATCATTAAAATTCATATTGTTAGCTTTAATTTGATACCAACCTCGTCTGCTGAATCACTGTAGTTCCCGAGAAATCACTATTTTAATCACGCGTATTGATAAGAAGTATTGCGCAATAAGAGTTGCAAGTTTTCGCCTGGAACTATTTAGAGGTGTGCTACCAGTAACTTTGATTTTTTATATGATCATTTTGTTTCAATATTTTGAGTTATTTATAAACCAAATATTATTTCAAAATCATACACAAATTTTCTTCGATATTGGTTAAATAGTTTTTGAGTTATACTTGTTTTTACAAACCCGGTTGACCCCAACATTGATCCGACGACGCCTGAAAACCTTGAATTTTCGATGTTGTCGTCTTAAACGGTGTATGATTTAACAATGTCAATGTTGCCATTTCATTAAATATTAATAATTTCTTTTTTCATTCCATTACATTGCATTGTCCTCTGCTGACGATATCCTGAAAGTTTCACCAACATTTATGGACGTTTGGTATACAATCACTATCTTCAGAAGATAGCAGCTGACGGCGTAAGCTGCGTACAAATACGCGACTTTCAAACGCGTCCGTCCGTAGGCATCAGAGTACGTTGTGTATAGTTACTATAGTTACGCCGCATGCTGTCTTCTGAATCCATTGCTTTCTCCCGAGGGGGGGGGGGGGGGGGTGCTTGCTATCTTCTGAAGATAGCATCTAACATTTGCTATCTTCAGACGATAGTAAAGGCTTAAAAAGGCTACATCGTTTAGTGTTTAAAAATCAAGCTTAGATTTAAGGTTCAGTTAGGGTTAGGGTCTGATTAGGGTTAGGGTTTGATTAGGGTTAGGGTTAGGGTTAGGGTTAGGTAAATTGGAATAACTCGAAAACTATTTATTCAATGGCAATGAAACTTTCGACATGAGTTTAAAATTGTATTTGCTGCATGAATAATTAAATATAACAACACCAAATTTGAAAATAAAAAACCCCATTGTGGTTCTAACAGTAACTTTGATTTTTTATATGATCATTTTGTTTCAATATTTTGAGTTATTTATAAACCAAATATTATTTCAAAATCATACACAAATTTTCTTCGATATTGGTTAAATAGTTTTTGAGTTATACTTGTTTTTACAAACCCGGTTGACCCCAACATTGATCCGACGACGCCTGAAAACCTTGAATTTTCGATGTTGTCGTCTTAAACGGTGTATGATTTAACAATGTCAATGTTGCCATTTCATTAAATATTAATAATTTCTTTTTTCATTCCATTACATTGCATTGTCCTCTGCTGACGATATCCTGAAAGTTTCACCAACATTTATGGACGTTTGGTATACAATCACTATCTTCAGAAGATAGCAGCTGACGGCGTAAGCTGCGTACAAATACGCGACTTTCAAACGCGTCCGTCCGTAGGCATCAGAGTACGTTGTGTATAGTTACTATAGTTACGCCGCATGCTGTCTTCTGAATCCATTGCTTTCTCCCGAGGGGGGGGGGGGGGGGGGGGGGGGGGGGGTGCTTGCTATCTTCTGAAGATAGCATCTAACATTTGCTATCTTCAGACGATAGTAAAGGCTTAAAAAGGCTACATCGTTTAGTGTTTAAAAATCAAGCTTAGATTTAAGGTTCAGTTAGGGTTAGGGTCTGATTAGGGTTAGGGTTTGATTAGGGTTAGGGTTAGGGTTAGGGTTAGGTAAATTGGAATAACTCGAAAACTATTTATTCAATGGCAATGAAACTTTCGACATGAGTTTAAAATTGTATTTGCTGCATGAATAATTAAATATAACAACACCAAATTTGAAAATAAAAAACCCCATTGTGGTTCTAAGGTAGCACACCTCTAAATAATAGGAAGTCGAAATTAGACGACCATTTTGCACCTTATTTTGATCGATGCGCGACGCTTCAAAAGATGATATCTCAATGACCATTGTGATTTAGGAATTGATTTTGGTATCAAATTTAAGCCCAAGACAATGCTTATAATATGTTTATAACGATAGATCGATTTTAACGATTTAAAGTTAGGAAAATGTTAGGCCTACGACTATGCTAGAAACCCGACATTAGCAAAAGACAAGTTTTTGAATTACGGCCGATGCGCTTAGATGCTCGATTGCTTAAAATCTAACGGTTTTCCACGTATATTTTACAATTTTAATCGAAAGCTTGCTAAAATAGCTAGAGTTTAATACCAAATTGAAAGAATTTCTATGTATAAATTTCTATTTATGCCCCCAAACTATGACGCATTATACACGCAGGCCAACGTACTATTAGATTTTCCGAAGATTTAAACCATGTTCTGGCAAGGTTATTTTTAAATTTACACATAGAAAGTCATTCAATTTGGTAGTAAACTCTAGCTATTTTAGCAAGCTTATGATTAAAATTGTAAAATATACGTGGAAAACCGTTAGATTTTAAGCAATCGAGCATCTAAGCCCTCTACGGTCATTTTTCAAGTTGATTTTTCGCAAGACTTACGGCCGTGCACCGTGAAAGTAGGACTACTATTTATTAACAAAAAATAGTTCATATTATTTGTGAATGATCTATCATTAAAATTCATATTGTTAGCTTTAATTTGATACCAACCTCGTCTGCTGAATCACTGTAGTTCCCGAGAAATCACTATTTTAATCACGCGTATTGATAAGAAGTATTGCGCAATAAGAGTTGCAAGTTTTCGCCTGGAACTATTTAGAGGTGTGCTACCTATACTGCACTCATTATATAGGCTCGGTTGACTACGTCATCGAAAACCGACGGCGCATGCGTTTGGAGAGGGACTTTGGATTAGCATTTTTTAGCACTCAGGGGGGTTAGGGTTAATAGAACACGAAAAAAAAACTTTTTTTTTTTTTACCATAACCCTAACCCCGGTTTAGGATTTTTGACCGGGATCACAATTTTCGAGGAAAAAACACCAACTAAATCTCCGGGAACCTGCCGGGATTCGATCCGGGGACCCTCCGTTCTCGAGCCCCACCTTCCTAACACTAAGCCACGGCCCTCAGCTACACATTCGTGCAGTATACTGCACTCATTATATAGGCTCGGTTGACTACGTCATCGAAAACCGACGGCGCATGCGTTTGGAGAGGGACTTTGGATTAGCATTTTTTAGCACTCAGGGGGGTTAGGGTTAATAGAACACGAAAAAAAAACTTTTTTTTTTTTTACCATAACCCTAACCCCGGTTTAGGATTTTTGACCGGGATCACAATTTTCGAGGAAAAAACACCAACTAAATCTCCGGGAACCTGCCGGGATTCGATCCGGGGACCCTCCGTTCTCGAGCCCCACCTTCCTAACACTAAGCCACGGCCCTCAGCTACACATTCGTGCAGTATAGGTAGCACACCTCTAAATAATAGGAAGTCGAAATTAGACGACCATTTTGCACCTTATTTTGATCGATGCGCGACGCTTCAAAAGATGATATCTCAATGACCATTGTGATTTAGGAATTGATTTTGGTATCAAATTTAAGCCCAAGACAATGCTTATAATATGTTTATAACGATAGATCGATTTTAACGATTTAAAGTTAGGAAAATGTTAGGCCTACGACTATGCTAGAAACCCGACATTAGCAAAAGACAAGTTTTTGAATTACGGCCGATGCGCTTAGATGCTCGATTGCTTAAAATCTAACGGTTTTCCACGTATATTTTACAATTTTAATCGAAAGCTTGCTAAAATAGCTAGAGTTTAATACCAAATTGAAAGAATTTCTATGTATAAATTTCTATTTATGCCCCCAAACTATGACGCATTATACACGCAGGCCAACGTACTATTAGATTTTCCGAAGATTTAAACCATGTTCTGGCAAGGTTATTTTTAAATTTACACATAGAAAGTCATTCAATTTGGTAGTAAACTCTAGCTATTTTAGCAAGCTTATGATTAAAATTGTAAAATATACGTGGAAAACCGTTAGATTTTAAGCAATCGAGCATCTAAGCCCTCTACGGTCATTTTTCAAGTTGATTTTTCGCAAGACTTACGGCCGTGCACCGTGAAAGTAGGACTACTATTTATTAACAAAAAATAGTTCATATTATTTGTGAATGATCTATCATTAAAATTCATATTGTTAGCTTTAATTTGATACCAACCTCGTCTGCTGAATCACTGTAGTTCCCGAGAAATCACTATTTTAATCACGCGTATTGATAAGAAGTATTGCGCAATAAGAGTTGCAAGTTTTCGCCTGGAACTATTTAGAGGTGTGCTACCTATACTGCACTCATTATATAGGCTCGGTTGACTACGTCATCGAAAACCGACGGCGCATGCGTTTGGAGAGGGACTTTGGATTAGCATTTTTTAGCACTCAGGGGGGTTAGGGTTAATAGAACACGAAAAAAAAACTTTTTTTTTTTTTACCATAACCCTAACCCCGGTTTAGGATTTTTGACCGGGATCACAATTTTCGAGGAAAAAACACCAACTAAATCTCCGGGAACCTGCCGGGATTCGATCCGGGGACCCTCCGTTCTCGAGCCCCACCTTCCTAACACTAAGCCACGGCCCTCAGCTACACATTCGTGCAGTATACTGCACTCATTATATAGGCTCGGTTGACTACGTCATCGAAAACCGACGGCGCATGCGTTTGGAGAGGGACTTTGGATTAGCATTTTTTAGCACTCAGGGGGGTTAGGGTTAATAGAACACGAAAAAAAAACTTTTTTTTTTTTTACCATAACCCTAACCCCGGTTTAGGATTTTTGACCGGGATCACAATTTTCGAGGAAAAAACACCAACTAAATCTCCGGGAACCTGCCGGGATTCGATCCGGGGACCCTCCGTTCTCGAGCCCCACCTTCCTAACACTAAGCCACGGCCCTCAGCTACACATTCGTGCAGTATAGGTAGCACACCTCTAAATAATAGGAAGTCGAAATTAGACGACCATTTTGCACCTTATTTTGATCGATGCGCGACGCTTCAAAAGATGATATCTCAATGACCATTGTGATTTAGGAATTGATTTTGGTATCAAATTTAAGCCCAAGACAATGCTTATAATATGTTTATAACGATAGATCGATTTTAACGATTTAAAGTTAGGAAAATGTTAGGCCTACGACTATGCTAGAAACCCGACATTAGCAAAAGACAAGTTTTTGAATTACGGCCGATGCGCTTAGATGCTCGATTGCTTAAAATCTAACGGTTTTCCACGTATATTTTACAATTTTAATCGAAAGCTTGCTAAAATAGCTAGAGTTTAATACCAAATTGAAAGAATTTCTATGTATAAATTTCTATTTATGCCCCCAAACTATGACGCATTATACACGCAGGCCAACGTACTATTAGATTTTCCGAAGATTTAAACCATGTTCTGGCAAGGTTATTTTTAAATTTACACATAGAAAGTCATTCAATTTGGTAGTAAACTCTAGCTATTTTAGCAAGCTTATGATTAAAATTGTAAAATATACGTGGAAAACCGTTAGATTTTAAGCAATCGAGCATCTAAGCCCTCTACGGTCATTTTTCAAGTTGATTTTTCGCAAGACTTACGGCCGTGCACCGTGAAAGTAGGACTACTATTTATTAACAAAAAATAGTTCATATTATTTGTGAATGATCTATCATTAAAATTCATATTGTTAGCTTTAATTTGATACCAACCTCGTCTGCTGAATCACTGTAGTTCCCGAGAAATCACTATTTTAATCACGCGTATTGATAAGAAGTATTGCGCAATAAGAGTTGCAAGTTTTCGCCTGGAACTATTTAGAGGTGTGCTACCTATACTGCACTCATTATATAGGCTCGGTTGACTACGTCATCGAAAACCGACGGCGCATGCGTTTGGAGAGGGACTTTGGATTAGCATTTTTTAGCACTCAGGGGGGTTAGGGTTAATAGAACACGGAAAAAAAACTTTTTTTTTTTTTACCATAACCCTAACCCCGGTTTAGGATTTTTGACCGGGATCACAATTTTCGAGGAAAAAACACCAACTAAATCTCCGGGAACCTGCCGGGATTCGATCCGGGGACCCTCCGTTCTCGAGCCCCACCTTCCTAACACTAAGCCACGGCCCTCAGCTACACATTCGTGCAGTATACTGCACTCATTATATAGGCTCGGTTGACTACGTCATCGAAAACCGACGGCGCATGCGTTTGGAGAGGGACTTTGGATTAGCATTTTTTAGCACTCAGGGGGGTTAGGGTTAATAGAACACGAAAAAAAAACTTTTTTTTTTTTTACCATAACCCTAACCCCGGTTTAGGATTTTTGACCGGGATCACAATTTTCGAGGAAAAAACACCAACTAAATCTCCGGGAACCTGCCGGGATTCGATCCGGGGACCCTCCGTTCTCGAGCCCCACCTTCCTAACACTAAGCCACGGCCCTCAGCTACACATTCGTGCAGTATAGGTAGCACACCTCTAAATAATAGGAAGTCGAAATTAGACGACCATTTTGCACCTTATTTTGATCGATGCGCGACGCTTCAAAAGATGATATCTCAATGACCATTGTGATTTAGGAATTGATTTTGGTATCAAATTTAAGCCCAAGACAATGCTTATAATATGTTTATAACGATAGATCGATTTTAACGATTTAAAGTTAGGAAAATGTTAGGCCTACGACTATGCTAGAAACCCGACATTAGCAAAAGACAAGTTTTTGAATTACGGCCGATGCGCTTAGATGCTCGATTGCTTAAAATCTAACGGTTTTCCACGTATATTTTACAATTTTAATCGAAAGCTTGCTAAAATAGCTAGAGTTTAATACCAAATTGAAAGAATTTCTATGTATAAATTTCTATTTATGCCCCCAAACTATGACGCATTATACACGCAGGCCAACGTACTATTAGATTTTCCGAAGATTTAAACCATGTTCTGGCAAGGTTATTTTTAAATTTACACATAGAAAGTCATTCAATTTGGTAGTAAACTCTAGCTATTTTAGCAAGCTTATGATTAAAATTGTAAAATATACGTGGAAAACCGTTAGATTTTAAGCAATCGAGCATCTAAGCCCTCTACGGTCATTTTTCAAGTTGATTTTTCGCAAGACTTACGGCCGTGCACCGTGAAAGTAGGACTACTATTTATTAACAAAAAATAGTTCATATTATTTGTGAATGATCTATCATTAAAATTCATATTGTTAGCTTTAATTTGATACCAACCTCGTCTGCTGAATCACTGTAGTTCCCGAGAAATCACTATTTTAATCACGCGTATTGATAAGAAGTATTGCGCAATAAGAGTTGCAAGTTTTCGCCTGGAACTATTTAGAGGTGTGCTACCTATACTGCACTCATTATATAGGCTCGGTTGACTACGTCATCGAAAACCGACGGCGCATGCGTTTGGAGAGGGACTTTGGATTAGCATTTTTTAGCACTCAGGGGGGTTAGGGTTAATAGAACACGAAAAAAAAACTTTTTTTTTTTTTACCATAACCCTAACCCCGGTTTAGGATTTTTGACCGGGATCACAATTTTCGAGGAAAAAACACCAACTAAATCTCCGGGAACCTGCCGGGATTCGATCCGGGGACCCTCCGTTCTCGAGCCCCACCTTCCTAACACTAAGCCACGGCCCTCAGCTACACATTCGTGCAGTATACTGCACTCATTATATAGGCTCGGTTGACTACGTCATCGAAAACCGACGGCGCATGCGTTTGGAGAGGGACTTTGGATTAGCATTTTTTAGCACTCAGGGGGGTTAGGGTTAATAGAACACGAAAAAAAAACTTTTTTTTTTTTTACCATAACCCTAACCCCGGTTTAGGATTTTTGACCGGGATCACAATTTTCGAGGAAAAAACACCAACTAAATCTCCGGGAACCTGCCGGGATTCGATCCGGGGACCCTCCGTTCTCGAGCCCCACCTTCCTAACACTAAGCCACGGCCCTCAGCTACACATTCGTGCAGTATAGGTAGCACACCTCTAAATAATAGGAAGTCGAAATTAGACGACCATTTTGCACCTTATTTTGATCGATGCGCGACGCTTCAAAAGATGATATCTCAATGACCATTGTGATTTAGGAATTGATTTTGGTATCAAATTTAAGCCCAAGACAATGCTTATAATATGTTTATAACGATAGATCGATTTTAACGATTTAAAGTTAGGAAAATGTTAGGCCTACGACTATGCTAGAAACCCGACATTAGCAAAAGACAAGTTTTTGAATTACGGCCGATGCGCTTAGATGCTCGATTGCTTAAAATCTAACGGTTTTCCACGTATATTTTACAATTTTAATCGAAAGCTTGCTAAAATAGCTAGAGTTTAATACCAAATTGAAAGAATTTCTATGTATAAATTTCTATTTATGCCCCCAAACTATGACGCATTATACACGCAGGCCAACGTACTATTAGATTTTCCGAAGATTTAAACCATGTTCTGGCAAGGTTATTTTTAAATTTACACATAGAAAGTCATTCAATTTGGTAGTAAACTCTAGCTATTTTAGCAAGCTTATGATTAAAATTGTAAAATATACGTGGAAAACCGTTAGATTTTAAGCAATCGAGCATCTAAGCCCTCTACGGTCATTTTTCAAGTTGATTTTTCGCAAGACTTACGGCCGTGCACCGTGAAAGTAGGACTACTATTTATTAACAAAAAATAGTTCATATTATTTGTGAATGATCTATCATTAAAATTCATATTGTTAGCTTTAATTTGATACCAACCTCGTCTGCTGAATCACTGTAGTTCCCGAGAAATCACTATTTTAATCACGCGTATTGATAAGAAGTATTGCGCAATAAGAGTTGCAAGTTTTCGCCTGGAACTATTTAGAGGTGTGCTACCTATACTGCACTCATTATATAGGCTCGGTTGACTACGTCATCGAAAACCGACGGCGCATGCGTTTGGAGAGGGACTTTGGATTAGCATTTTTTAGCACTCAGGGGGGTTAGGGTTAATAGAACACGGAAAAAAAACTTTTTTTTTTTTTACCATAACCCTAACCCCGGTTTAGGATTTTTGACCGGGATCACAATTTTCGAGGAAAAAACACCAACTAAATCTCCGGGAACCTGCCGGGATTCGATCCGGGGACCCTCCGTTCTCGAGCCCCACCTTCCTAACACTAAGCCACGGCCCTCAGCTACACATTCGTGCAGTATACTGCACTCATTATATAGGCTCGGTTGACTACGTCATCGAAAACCGACGGCGCATGCGTTTGGAGAGGGACTTTGGATTAGCATTTTTTAGCACTCAGGGGGGTTAGGGTTAATAGAACACGAAAAAAAAACTTTTTTTTTTTTTACCATAACCCTAACCCCGGTTTAGGATTTTTGACCGGGATCACAATTTTCGAGGAAAAAACACCAACTAAATCTCCGGGAACCTGCCGGGATTCGATCCGGGGACCCTCCGTTCTCGAGCCCCACCTTCCTAACACTAAGCCACGGCCCTCAGCTACACATTCGTGCAGTATAGGTAGCACACCTCTAAATAATAGGAAGTCGAAATTAGACGACCATTTTGCACCTTATTTTGATCGATGCGCGACGCTTCAAAAGATGATATCTCAATGACCATTGTGATTTAGGAATTGATTTTGGTATCAAATTTAAGCCCAAGACAATGCTTATAATATGTTTATAACGATAGATCGATTTTAACGATTTAAAGTTAGGAAAATGTTAGGCCTACGACTATGCTAGAAACCCGACATTAGCAAAAGACAAGTTTTTGAATTACGGCCGATGCGCTTAGATGCTCGATTGCTTAAAATCTAACGGTTTTCCACGTATATTTTACAATTTTAATCGAAAGCTTGCTAAAATAGCTAGAGTTTAATACCAAATTGAAAGAATTTCTATGTATAAATTTCTATTTATGCCCCCAAACTATGACGCATTATACACGCAGGCCAACGTACTATTAGATTTTCCGAAGATTTAAACCATGTTCTGGCAAGGTTATTTTTAAATTTACACATAGAAAGTCATTCAATTTGGTAGTAAACTCTAGCTATTTTAGCAAGCTTATGATTAAAATTGTAAAATATACGTGGAAAACCGTTAGATTTTAAGCAATCGAGCATCTAAGCCCTCTACGGTCATTTTTCAAGTTGATTTTTCGCAAGACTTACGGCCGTGCACCGTGAAAGTAGGACTACTATTTATTAACAAAAAATAGTTCATATTATTTGTGAATGATCTATCATTAAAATTCATATTGTTAGCTTTAATTTGATACCAACCTCGTCTGCTGAATCACTGTAGTTCCCGAGAAATCACTATTTTAATCACGCGTATTGATAAGAAGTATTGCGCAATAAGAGTTGCAAGTTTTCGCCTGGAACTATTTAGAGGTGTGCTACCTATACTGCACTCATTATATAGGCTCGGTTGACTACGTCATCGAAAACCGACGGCGCATGCGTTTGGAGAGGGACTTTGGATTAGCATTTTTTAGCACTCAGGGGGGTTAGGGTTAATAGAACACGAAAAAAAAACTTTTTTTTTTTTTACCATAACCCTAACCCCGGTTTAGGATTTTTGACCGGGATCACAATTTTCGAGGAAAAAACACCAACTAAATCTCCGGGAACCTGCCGGGATTCGATCCGGGGACCCTCCGTTCTCGAGCCCCACCTTCCTAACACTAAGCCACGGCCCTCAGCTACACATTCGTGCAGTATACTGCACTCATTATATAGGCTCGGTTGACTACGTCATCGAAAACCGACGGCGCATGCGTTTGGAGAGGGACTTTGGATTAGCATTTTTTAGCACTCAGGGGGGTTAGGGTTAATAGAACACGAAAAAAAAACTTTTTTTTTTTTTACCATAACCCTAACCCCGGTTTAGGATTTTTGACCGGGATCACAATTTTCGAGGAAAAAACACCAACTAAATCTCCGGGAACCTGCCGGGATTCGATCCGGGGACCCTCCGTTCTCGAGCCCCACCTTCCTAACACTAAGCCACGGCCCTCAGCTACACATTCGTGCAGTATAGGTAGCACACCTCTAAATAATAGGAAGTCGAAATTAGACGACCATTTTGCACCTTATTTTGATCGATGCGCGACGCTTCAAAAGATGATATCTCAATGACCATTGTGATTTAGGAATTGATTTTGGTATCAAATTTAAGCCCAAGACAATGCTTATAATATGTTTATAACGATAGATCGATTTTAACGATTTAAAGTTAGGAAAATGTTAGGCCTACGACTATGCTAGAAACCCGACATTAGCAAAAGACAAGTTTTTGAATTACGGCCGATGCGCTTAGATGCTCGATTGCTTAAAATCTAACGGTTTTCCACGTATATTTTACAATTTTAATCGAAAGCTTGCTAAAATAGCTAGAGTTTAATACCAAATTGAAAGAATTTCTATGTATAAATTTCTATTTATGCCCCCAAACTATGACGCATTATACACGCAGGCCAACGTACTATTAGATTTTCCGAAGATTTAAACCATGTTCTGGCAAGGTTATTTTTAAATTTACACATAGAAAGTCATTCAATTTGGTAGTAAACTCTAGCTATTTTAGCAAGCTTATGATTAAAATTGTAAAATATACGTGGAAAACCGTTAGATTTTAAGCAATCGAGCATCTAAGCCCTCTACGGTCATTTTTCAAGTTGATTTTTCGCAAGACTTACGGCCGTGCACCGTGAAAGTAGGACTACTATTTATTAACAAAAAATAGTTCATATTATTTGTGAATGATCTATCATTAAAATTCATATTGTTAGCTTTAATTTGATACCAACCTCGTCTGCTGAATCACTGTAGTTCCCGAGAAATCACTATTTTAATCACGCGTATTGATAAGAAGTATTGCGCAATAAGAGTTGCAAGTTTTCGCCTGGAACTATTTAGAGGTGTGCTACCTATACTGCACTCATTATATAGGCTCGGTTGACTACGTCATCGAAAACCGACGGCGCATGCGTTTGGAGAGGGACTTTGGATTAGCATTTTTTAGCACTCAGGGGGGTTAGGGTTAATAGAACACGAAAAAAAAACTTTTTTTTTTTTTACCATAACCCTAACCCCGGTTTAGGATTTTTGACCGGGATCACAATTTTCGAGGAAAAAACACCAACTAAATCTCCGGGAACCTGCCGGGATTCGATCCGGGGACCCTCCGTTCTCGAGCCCCACCTTCCTAACACTAAGCCACGGCCCTCAGCTACACATTCGTGCAGTATAGGTAGCACACCTCTAAATAATAGGAAGTCGAAATTAGACGACCATTTTGCACCTTATTTTGATCGATGCGCGACGCTTCAAAAGATGATATCTCAATGACCATTGTGATTTAGGAATTGATTTTGGTATCAAATTTAAGCCCAAGACAATGCTTATAATATGTTTATAACGATAGATCGATTTTAACGATTTAAAGTTAGGAAAATGTTAGGCCTACGACTATGCTAGAAACCCGACATTAGCAAAAGACAAGTTTTTGAATTACGGCCGATGCGCTTAGATGCTCGATTGCTTAAAATCTAACGGTTTTCCACGTATATTTTACAATTTTAATCGAAAGCTTGCTAAAATAGCTAGAGTTTAATACCAAATTGAAAGAATTTCTATGTATAAATTTCTATTTATGCCCCCAAACTATGACGCATTATACACGCAGGCCAACGTACTATTAGATTTTCCGAAGATTTAAACCATGTTCTGGCAAGGTTATTTTTAAATTTACACATAGAAAGTCATTCAATTTGGTAGTAAACTCTAGCTATTTTAGCAAGCTTATGATTAAAATTGTAAAATATACGTGGAAAACCGTTAGATTTTAAGCAATCGAGCATCTAAGCCCTCTACGGTCATTTTTCAAGTTGATTTTTCGCAAGACTTACGGCCGTGCACCGTGAAAGTAGGACTACTATTTATTAACAAAAAATAGTTCATATTATTTGTGAATGATCTATCATTAAAATTCATATTGTTAGCTTTAATTTGATACCAACCTCGTCTGCTGAATCACTGTAGTTCCCGAGAAATCACTATTTTAATCACGCGTATTGATAAGAAGTATTGCGCAATAAGAGTTGCAAGTTTTCGCCTGGAACTATTTAGAGGTGTGCTACCTATACTGCACTCATTATATAGGCTCGGTTGACTACGTCATCGAAAACCGACGGCGCATGCGTTTGGAGAGGGACTTTGGATTAGCATTTTTTAGCACTCAGGGGGGTTAGGGTTAATAGAACACGAAAAAAAAACTTTTTTTTTTTTTACCATAACCCTAACCCCGGTTTAGGATTTTTGACCGGGATCACAATTTTCGAGGAAAAAACACCAACTAAATCTCCGGGAACCTGCCGGGATTCGATCCGGGGACCCTCCGTTCTCGAGCCCCACCTTCCTAACACTAAGCCACGGCCCTCAGCTACACATTCGTGCAGTATACTGCACTCATTATATAGGCTCGGTTGACTACGTCATCGAAAACCGACGGCGCATGCGTTTGGAGAGGGACTTTGGATTAGCATTTTTTAGCACTCAGGGGGGTTAGGGTTAATAGAACACGAAAAAAAAACTTTTTTTTTTTTTACCATAACCCTAACCCCGGTTTAGGATTTTTGACCGGGATCACAATTTTCGAGGAAAAAACACCAACTAAATCTCCGGGAACCTGCCGGGATTCGATCCGGGGACCCTCCGTTCTCGAGCCCCACCTTCCTAACACTAAGCCACGGCCCTCAGCTACACATTCGTGCAGTATAGGTAGCACACCTCTAAATAATAGGAAGTCGAAATTAGACGACCATTTTGCACCTTATTTTGATCGATGCGCGACGCTTCAAAAGATGATATCTCAATGACCATTGTGATTTAGGAATTGATTTTGGTATCAAATTTAAGCCCAAGACAATGCTTATAATATGTTTATAACGATAGATCGATTTTAACGATTTAAAGTTAGGAAAATGTTAGGCCTACGACTATGCTAGAAACCCGACATTAGCAAAAGACAAGTTTTTGAATTACGGCCGATGCGCTTAGATGCTCGATTGCTTAAAATCTAACGGTTTTCCACGTATATTTTACAATTTTAATCGAAAGCTTGCTAAAATAGCTAGAGTTTAATACCAAATTGAAAGAATTTCTATGTATAAATTTCTATTTATGCCCCCAAACTATGACGCATTATACACGCAGGCCAACGTACTATTAGATTTTCCGAAGATTTAAACCATGTTCTGGCAAGGTTATTTTTAAATTTACACATAGAAAGTCATTCAATTTGGTAGTAAACTCTAGCTATTTTAGCAAGCTTATGATTAAAATTGTAAAATATACGTGGAAAACCGTTAGATTTTAAGCAATCGAGCATCTAAGCCCTCTACGGTCATTTTTCAAGTTGATTTTTCGCAAGACTTACGGCCGTGCACCGTGAAAGTAGGACTACTATTTATTAACAAAAAATAGTTCATATTATTTGTGAATGATCTATCATTAAAATTCATATTGTTAGCTTTAATTTGATACCAACCTCGTCTGCTGAATCACTGTAGTTCCCGAGAAATCACTATTTTAATCACGCGTATTGATAAGAAGTATTGCGCAATAAGAGTTGCAAGTTTTCGCCTGGAACTATTTAGAGGTGTGCTACCTATACTGCACTCATTATATAGGCTCGGTTGACTACGTCATCGAAAACCGACGGCGCATGCGTTTGGAGAGGGACTTTGGATTAGCATTTTTTAGCACTCAGGGGGGTTAGGGTTAATAGAACACGAAAAAAAAACTTTTTTTTTTTTTACCATAACCCTAACCCCGGTTTAGGATTTTTGACCGGGATCACAATTTTCGAGGAAAAAACACCAACTAAATCTCCGGGAACCTGCCGGGATTCGATCCGGGGACCCTCCGTTCTCGAGCCCCACCTTCCTAACACTAAGCCACGGCCCTCAGCTACACATTCGTGCAGTATAGGTAGCACACCTCTAAATAATAGGAAGTCGAAATTAGACGACCATTTTGCACCTTATTTTGATCGATGCGCGACGCTTCAAAAGATGATATCTCAATGACCATTGTGATTTAGGAATTGATTTTGGTATCAAATTTAAGCCCAAGACAATGCTTATAATATGTTTATAACGATAGATCGATTTTAACGATTTAAAGTTAGGAAAATGTTAGGCCTACGACTATGCTAGAAACCCGACATTAGCAAAAGACAAGTTTTTGAATTACGGCCGATGCGCTTAGATGCTCGATTGCTTAAAATCTAACGGTTTTCCACGTATATTTTACAATTTTAATCGAAAGCTTGCTAAAATAGCTAGAGTTTAATACCAAATTGAAAGAATTTCTATGTATAAATTTCTATTTATGCCCCCAAACTATGACGCATTATACACGCAGGCCAACGTACTATTAGATTTTCCGAAGATTTAAACCATGTTCTGGCAAGGTTATTTTTAAATTTACACATAGAAAGTCATTCAATTTGGTAGTAAACTCTAGCTATTTTAGCAAGCTTATGATTAAAATTGTAAAATATACGTGGAAAACCGTTAGATTTTAAGCAATCGAGCATCTAAGCCCTCTACGGTCATTTTTCAAGTTGATTTTTCGCAAGACTTACGGCCGTGCACCGTGAAAGTAGGACTACTATTTATTAACAAAAAATAGTTCATATTATTTGTGAATGATCTATCATTAAAATTCATATTGTTAGCTTTAATTTGATACCAACCTCGTCTGCTGAATCACTGTAGTTCCCGAGAAATCACTATTTTAATCACGCGTATTGATAAGAAGTATTGCGCAATAAGAGTTGCAAGTTTTCGCCTGGAACTATTTAGAGGTGTGCTACCTATACTGCACTCATTATATAGGCTCGGTTGACTACGTCATCGAAAACCGACGGCGCATGCGTTTGGAGAGGGACTTTGGATTAGCATTTTTTAGCACTCAGGGGGGTTAGGGTTAATAGAACACGAAAAAAAAACTTTTTTTTTTTTTACCATAACCCTAACCCCGGTTTAGGATTTTTGACCGGGATCACAATTTTCGAGGAAAAAACACCAACTAAATCTCCGGGAACCTGCCGGGATTCGATCCGGGGACCCTCCGTTCTCGAGCCCCACCTTCCTAACACTAAGCCACGGCCCTCAGCTACACATTCGTGCAGTATACTGCACTCATTATATAGGCTCGGTTGACTACGTCATCGAAAACCGACGGCGCATGCGTTTGGAGAGGGACTTTGGATTAGCATTTTTTAGCACTCAGGGGGGTTAGGGTTAATAGAACACGAAAAAAAAACTTTTTTTTTTTTTACCATAACCCTAACCACGGTTTAGGATTTTTGACCGGGATCACAATTTTCGAGGAAAAAACACCAACTAAATCTCCGGGAACCTGCCGGGATTCGATCCGGGGACCCTCCGTTCTCGAGCCCCACCTTCCTAACACTAAGCCACGGCCCTCAGCTACACATTCGTGCAGTATAGGTAGCACACCTCTAAATAATAGGAAGTCGAAATTAGACGACCATTTTGCACCTTATTTTGATCGATGCGCGACGCTTCAAAAGATGATATCTCAATGACCATTGTGATTTAGGAATTGATTTTGGTATCAAATTTAAGCCCAAGACAATGCTTATAATATGTTTATAACGATAGATCGATTTTAACGATTTAAAGTTAGGAAAATGTTAGGCCTACGACTATGCTAGAAACCCGACATTAGCAAAAGACAAGTTTTTGAATTACGGCCGATGCGCTTAGATGCTCGATTGCTTAAAATCTAACGGTTTTCCACGTATATTTTACAATTTTAATCGAAAGCTTGCTAAAATAGCTAGAGTTTAATACCAAATTGAAAGAATTTCTATGTATAAATTTCTATTTATGCCCCCAAACTATGACGCATTATACACGCAGGCCAACGTACTATTAGATTTTCCGAAGATTTAAACCATGTTCTGGCAAGGTTATTTTTAAATTTACACATAGAAAGTCATTCAATTTGGTAGTAAACTCTAGCTATTTTAGCAAGCTTATGATTAAAATTGTAAAATATACGTGGAAAACCGTTAGATTTTAAGCAATCGAGCATCTAAGCCCTCTACGGTCATTTTTCAAGTTGATTTTTCGCAAGACTTACGGCCGTGCACCGTGAAAGTAGGACTACTATTTATTAACAAAAAATAGTTCATATTATTTGTGAATGATCTATCATTAAAATTCATATTGTTAGCTTTAATTTGATACCAACCTCGTCTGCTGAATCACTGTAGTTCCCGAGAAATCACTATTTTAATCACGCGTATTGATAAGAAGTATTGCGCAATAAGAGTTGCAAGTTTTCGCCTGGAACTATTTAGAGGTGTGCTACCTATACTGCACTCATTATATAGGCTCGGTTGACTACGTCATCGAAAACCGACGGCGCATGCGTTTGGAGAGGGACTTTGGATTAGCATTTTTTAGCACTCAGGGGGGTTAGGGTTAATAGAACACGAAAAAAAAACTTTTTTTTTTTTTACCATAACCCTAACCCCGGTTTAGGATTTTTGACCGGGATCACAATTTTCGAGGAAAAAACACCAACTAAATCTCCGGGAACCTGCCGGGATTCGATCCGGGGACCCTCCGTTCTCGAGCCCCACCTTCCTAACACTAAGCCACGGCCCTCAGCTACACATTCGTGCAGTATAGGTAGCACACCTCTAAATAATAGGAAGTCGAAATTAGACGACCATTTTGCACCTTATTTTGATCGATGCGCGACGCTTCAAAAGATGATATCTCAATGACCATTGTGATTTAGGAATTGATTTTGGTATCAAATTTAAGCCCAAGACAATGCTTATAATATGTTTATAACGATAGATCGATTTTAACGATTTAAAGTTAGGAAAATGTTAGGCCTACGACTATGCTAGAAACCCGACATTAGCAAAAGACAAGTTTTTGAATTACGGCCGATGCGCTTAGATGCTCGATTGCTTAAAATCTAACGGTTTTCCACGTATATTTTACAATTTTAATCGAAAGCTTGCTAAAATAGCTAGAGTTTAATACCAAATTGAAAGAATTTCTATGTATAAATTTCTATTTATGCCCCCAAACTATGACGCATTATACACGCAGGCCAACGTACTATTAGATTTTCCGAAGATTTAAACCATGTTCTGGCAAGGTTATTTTTAAATTTACACATAGAAAGTCATTCAATTTGGTAGTAAACTCTAGCTATTTTAGCAAGCTTATGATTAAAATTGTAAAATATACGTGGAAAACCGTTAGATTTTAAGCAATCGAGCATCTAAGCCCTCTACGGTCATTTTTCAAGTTGATTTTTCGCAAGACTTACGGCCGTGCACCGTGAAAGTAGGACTACTATTTATTAACAAAAAATAGTTCATATTATTTGTGAATGATCTATCATTAAAATTCATATTGTTAGCTTTAATTTGATACCAACCTCGTCTGCTGAATCACTGTAGTTCCCGAGAAATCACTATTTTAATCACGCGTATTGATAAGAAGTATTGCGCAATAAGAGTTGCAAGTTTTCGCCTGGAACTATTTAGAGGTGTGCTACCTATACTGCACTCATTATATAGGCTCGGTTGACTACGTCATCGAAAACCGACGGCGCATGCGTTTGGAGAGGGACTTTGGATTAGCATTTTTTAGCACTCAGGGGGGTTAGGGTTAATAGAACACGAAAAAAAAACTTTTTTTTTTTTTACCATAACCCTAACCCCGGTTTAGGATTTTTGACCGGGATCACAATTTTCGAGGAAAAAACACCAACTAAATCTCCGGGAACCTGCCGGGATTCGATCCGGGGACCCTCCGTTCTCGAGCCCCACCTTCCTAACACTAAGCCACGGCCCTCAGCTACACATTCGTGCAGTATACTGCACTCATTATATAGGCTCGGTTGACTACGTCATCGAAAACCGACGGCGCATGCGTTTGGAGAGGGACTTTGGATTAGCATTTTTTAGCATTCAGGGGGGTTAGGGTTAATAGAACACGAAAAAAAAACTTTTTTTTTTTTTACCATAACCCTAACCCCGGTTTAGGATTTTTGACCGGGATCACAATTTTCGAGGAAAAAACACCAACTAAATCTCCGGGAACCTGCCGGGATTCGATCCGGGGACCCTCCGTTCTCGAGCCCCACCTTCCTAACACTAAGCCACGGCCCTCAGCTACACATTCGTGCAGTATAGGTAGCACACCTCTAAATAATAGGAAGTCGAAATTAGACGACCATTTTGCACCTTATTTTGATCGATGCGCGACGCTTCAAAAGATGATATCTCAATGACCATTGTGATTTAGGAATTGATTTTGGTATCAAATTTAAGCCCAAGACAATGCTTATAATATGTTTATAACGATAGATCGATTTTAACGATTTAAAGTTAGGAAAATGTTAGGCCTACGACTATGCTAGAAACCCGACATTAGCAAAAGACAAGTTTTTGAATTACGGCCGATGCGCTTAGATGCTCGATTGCTTAAAATCTAACGGTTTTCCACGTATATTTTACAATTTTAATCGAAAGCTTGCTAAAATAGCTAGAGTTTAATACCAAATTGAAAGAATTTCTATGTATAAATTTCTATTTATGCCCCCAAACTATGACGCATTATACACGCAGGCCAACGTACTATTAGATTTTCCGAAGATTTAAACCATGTTCTGGCAAGGTTATTTTTAAATTTACACATAGAAAGTCATTCAATTTGGTAGTAAACTCTAGCTATTTTAGCAAGCTTATGATTAAAATTGTAAAATATACGTGGAAAACCGTTAGATTTTAAGCAATCGAGCATCTAAGCCCTCTACGGTCATTTTTCAAGTTGATTTTTCGCAAGACTTACGGCCGTGCACCGTGAAAGTAGGACTACTATTTATTAACAAAAAATAGTTCATATTATTTGTGAATGATCTATCATTAAAATTCATATTGTTAGCTTTAATTTGATACCAACCTCGTCTGCTGAATCACTGTAGTTCCCGAGAAATCACTATTTTAATCACGCGTATTGATAAGAAGTATTGCGCAATAAGAGTTGCAAGTTTTCGCCTGGAACTATTTAGAGGTGTGCTACCTATACTGCACTCATTATATAGGCTCGGTTGACTACGTCATCGAAAACCGACGGCGCATGCGTTTGGAGAGGGACTTTGGATTAGCATTTTTTAGCACTCAGGGGGGTTAGGGTTAATAGAACACGAAAAAAAAACTTTTTTTTTTTTTACCATAACCCTAACCCCGGTTTAGGATTTTTGACCGGGATCACAATTTTCGAGGAAAAAACACCAACTAAATCTCCGGGAACCTGCCGGGATTCGATCCGGGGACCCTCCGTTCTCGAGCCCCACCTTCCTAACACTAAGCCACGGCCCTCAGCTACACATTCGTGCAGTATAGGTAGCACACCTCTAAATAATAGGAAGTCGAAATTAGACGACCATTTTGCACCTTATTTTGATCGATGCGCGACGCTTCAAAAGATGATATCTCAATGACCATTGTGATTTAGGAATTGATTTTGGTATCAAATTTAAGCCCAAGACAATGCTTATAATATGTTTATAACGATAGATCGATTTTAACGATTTAAAGTTAGGAAAATGTTAGGCCTACGACTATGCTAGAAACCCGACATTAGCAAAAGACAAGTTTTTGAATTACGGCCGATGCGCTTAGATGCTCGATTGCTTAAAATCTAACGGTTTTCCACGTATATTTTACAATTTTAATCGAAAGCTTGCTAAAATAGCTAGAGTTTAATACCAAATTGAAAGAATTTCTATGTATAAATTTCTATTTATGCCCCCAAACTATGACGCATTATACACGCAGGCCAACGTACTATTAGATTTTCCGAAGATTTAAACCATGTTCTGGCAAGGTTATTTTTAAATTTACACATAGAAAGTCATTCAATTTGGTAGTAAACTCTAGCTATTTTAGCAAGCTTATGATTAAAATTGTAAAATATACGTGGAAAACCGTTAGATTTTAAGCAATCGAGCATCTAAGCCCTCTACGGTCATTTTTCAAGTTGATTTTTCGCAAGACTTACGGCCGTGCACCGTGAAAGTAGGACTACTATTTATTAACAAAAAATAGTTCATATTATTTGTGAATGATCTATCATTAAAATTCATATTGTTAGCTTTAATTTGATACCAACCTCGTCTGCTGAATCACTGTAGTTCCCGAGAAATCACTATTTTAATCACGCGTATTGATAAGAAGTATTGCGCAATAAGAGTTGCAAGTTTTCGCCTGGAACTATTTAGAGGTGTGCTACCTATACTGCACTCATTATATAGGCTCGGTTGACTACGTCATCGAAAACCGACGGCGCATGCGTTTGGAGAGGGACTTTGGATTAGCATTTTTTAGCACTCAGGGGGGTTAGGGTTAATAGAACACGAAAAAAAAACTTTTTTTTTTTTTACCATAACCCTAACCCCGGTTTAGGATTTTTGACCGGGATCACAATTTTCGAGGAAAAAACACCAACTAAATCTCCGGGAACCTGCCGGGATTCGATCCGGGGACCCTCCGTTCTCGAGCCCCACCTTCCTAACACTAAGCCACGGCCCTCAGCTACACATTCGTGCAGTATACTGCACTCATTATATAGGCTCGGTTGACTACGTCATCGAAAACCGACGGCGCATGCGTTTGGAGAGGGACTTTGGATTAGCATTTTTTAGCACTCAGGGGGGTTAGGGTTAATAGAACACGAAAAAAAAACTTTTTTTTTTTTTACCATAACCCTAACCCCGGTTTAGGATTTTTGACCGGGATCACAATTTTCGAGGAAAAAACACCAACTAAATCTCCGGGAACCTGCCGGGATTCGATCCGGGGACCCTCCGTTCTCGAGCCCCACCTTCCTAACACTAAGCCACGGCCCTCAGCTACACATTCGTGCAGTATAGGTAGCACACCTCTAAATAATAGGAAGTCGAAATTAGACGACCATTTTGCACCTTATTTTGATCGATGCGCGACGCTTCAAAAGATGATATCTCAATGACCATTGTGATTTAGGAATTGATTTTGGTATCAAATTTAAGCCCAAGACAATGCTTATAATATGTTTATAACGATAGATCGATTTTAACGATTTAAAGTTAGGAAAATGTTAGGCCTACGACTATGCTAGAAACCCGACATTAGCAAAAGACAAGTTTTTGAATTACGGCCGATGCGCTTAGATGCTCGATTGCTTAAAATCTAACGGTTTTCCACGTATATTTTACAATTTTAATCGAAAGCTTGCTAAAATAGCTAGAGTTTAATACCAAATTGAAAGAATTTCTATGTATAAATTTCTATTTATGCCCCCAAACTATGACGCATTATACACGCAGGCCAACGTACTATTAGATTTTCCGAAGATTTAAACCATGTTCTGGCAAGGTTATTTTTAAATTTACACATAGAAAGTCATTCAATTTGGTAGTAAACTCTAGCTATTTTAGCAAGCTTATGATTAAAATTGTAAAATATACGTGGAAAACCGTTAGATTTTAAGCAATCGAGCATCTAAGCCCTCTACGGTCATTTTTCAAGTTGATTTTTCGCAAGACTTACGGCCGTGCACCGTGAAAGTAGGACTACTATTTATTAACAAAAAATAGTTCATATTATTTGTGAATGATCTATCATTAAAATTCATATTGTTAGCTTTAATTTGATACCAACCTCGTCTGCTGAATCACTGTAGTTCCCGAGAAATCACTATTTTAATCACGCGTATTGATAAGAAGTATTGCGCAATAAGAGTTGCAAGTTTTCGCCTGGAACTATTTAGAGGTGTGCTACCTATACTGCACTCATTATATAGGCTCGGTTGACTACGTCATCGAAAACCGACGGCGCATGCGTTTGGAGAGGGACTTTGGATTAGCATTTTTTAGCACTCAGGGGGGTTAGGGTTAATAGAACACGAAAAAAAAACTTTTTTTTTTTTTACCATAACCCTAACCCCGGTTTAGGATTTTTGACCGGGATCACAATTTTCGAGGAAAAAACACCAACTAAATCTCCGGGAACCTGCCGGGATTCGATCCGGGGACCCTCCGTTCTCGAGCCCCACCTTCCTAACACTAAGCCACGGCCCTCAGCTACACATTCGTGCAGTATAGGTAGCACACCTCTAAATAATAGGAAGTCGAAATTAGACGACCATTTTGCACCTTATTTTGATCGATGCGCGACGCTTCAAAAGATGATATCTCAATGACCATTGTGATTTAGGAATTGATTTTGGTATCAAATTTAAGCCCAAGACAATGCTTATAATATGTTTATAACGATAGATCGATTTTAACGATTTAAAGTTAGGAAAATGTTAGGCCTACGACTATGCTAGAAACCCGACATTAGCAAAAGACAAGTTTTTGAATTACGGCCGATGCGCTTAGATGCTCGATTGCTTAAAATCTAACGGTTTTCCACGTATATTTTACAATTTTAATCGAAAGCTTGCTAAAATAGCTAGAGTTTAATACCAAATTGAAAGAATTTCTATGTATAAATTTCTATTTATGCCCCCAAACTATGACGCATTATACACGCAGGCCAACGTACTATTAGATTTTCCGAAGATTTAAACCATGTTCTGGCAAGGTTATTTTTAAATTTACACATAGAAAGTCATTCAATTTGGTAGTAAACTCTAGCTATTTTAGCAAGCTTATGATTAAAATTGTAAAATATACGTGGAAAACCGTTAGATTTTAAGCAATCGAGCATCTAAGCCCTCTACGGTCATTTTTCAAGTTGATTTTTCGCAAGACTTACGGCCGTGCACCGTGAAAGTAGGACTACTATTTATTAACAAAAAATAGTTCATATTATTTGTGAATGATCTATCATTAAAATTCATATTGTTAGCTTTAATTTGATACCAACCTCGTCTGCTGAATCACTGTAGTTCCCGAGAAATCACTATTTTAATCACGCGTATTGATAAGAAGTATTGCGCAATAAGAGTTGCAAGTTTTCGCCTGGAACTATTTAGAGGTGTGCTACCTATACTGCACTCATTATATAGGCTCGGTTGACTACGTCATCGAAAACCGACGGCGCATGCGTTTGGAGAGGGACTTTGGATTAGCATTTTTTAGCACTCAGGGGGGTTAGGGTTAATAGAACACGAAAAAAAAACTTTTTTTTTTTTTACCATAACCCTAACCCCGGTTTAGGATTTTTGACCGGGATCACAATTTTCGAGGAAAAAACACCAACTAAATCTCCGGGAACCTGCCGGGATTCGATCCGGGGACCCTCCGTTCTCGAGCCCCACCTTCCTAACACTAAGCCACGGCCCTCAGCTACACATTCGTGCAGTATAGGTAGCACACCTCTAAATAATAGGAAGTCGAAATTAGACGACCATTTTGCACCTTATTTTGATCGATGCGCGACGCTTCAAAAGATGATATCTCAATGACCATTGTGATTTAGGAATTGATTTTGGTATCAAATTTAAGCCCAAGACAATGCTTATAATATGTTTATAACGATAGATCGATTTTAACGATTTAAAGTTAGGAAAATGTTAGGCCTACGACTATGCTAGAAACCCGACATTAGCAAAAGACAAGTTTTTGAATTACGGCCGATGCGCTTAGATGCTCGATTGCTTAAAATCTAACGGTTTTCCACGTATATTTTACAATTTTAATCGAAAGCTTGCTAAAATAGCTAGAGTTTAATACCAAATTGAAAGAATTTCTATGTATAAATTTCTATTTATGCCCCCAAACTATGACGCATTATACACGCAGGCCAACGTACTATTAGATTTTCCGAAGATTTAAACCATGTTCTGGCAAGGTTATTTTTAAATTTACACATAGAAAGTCATTCAATTTGGTAGTAAACTCTAGCTATTTTAGCAAGCTTATGATTAAAATTGTAAAATATACGTGGAAAACCGTTAGATTTTAAGCAATCGAGCATCTAAGCCCTCTACGGTCATTTTTCAAGTTGATTTTTCGCAAGACTTACGGCCGTGCACCGTGAAAGTAGGACTACTATTTATTAACAAAAAATAGTTCATATTATTTGTGAATGATCTATCATTAAAATTCATATTGTTAGCTTTAATTTGATACCAACCTCGTCTGCTGAATCACTGTAGTTCCCGAGAAATCACTATTTTAATCACGCGTATTGATAAGAAGTATTGCGCAATAAGAGTTGCAAGTTTTCGCCTGGAACTATTTAGAGGTGTGCTACCTATACTGCACTCATTATATAGGCTCGGTTGACTACGTCATCGAAAACCGACGGCGCATGCGTTTGGAGAGGGACTTTGGATTAGCATTTTTTAGCACTCAGGGGGGTTAGGGTTAATAGAACACGAAAAAAAAACTTTTTTTTTTTTTACCATAACCCTAACCCCGGTTTAGGATTTTTGACCGGGATCACAATTTTCGAGGAAAAAACACCAACTAAATCTCCGGGAACCTGCCGGGATTCGATCCGGGGACCCTCCGTTCTCGAGCCCCACCTTCCTAACACTAAGCCACGGCCCTCAGCTACACATTCGTGCAGTATACTGCACTCATTATATAGGCTCGGTTGACTACGTCATCGAAAACCGACGGCGCATGCGTTTGGAGAGGGACTTTGGATTAGCATTTTTTAGCACTCAGGGGGGTTAGGGTTAATAGAACACGAAAAAAAAACTTTTTTTTTTTTTACCATAACCCTAACCCCGGTTTAGGATTTTTGACCGGGATCACAATTTTCGAGGAAAAAACACCAACTAAATCTCCGGGAACCTGCCGGGATTCGATCCGGGGACCCTCCGTTCTCGAGCCCCACCTTCCTAACACTAAGCCACGGCCCTCAGCTACACATTCGTGCAGTATAGGTAGCACACCTCTAAATAATAGGAAGTCGAAATTAGACGACCATTTTGCACCTTATTTTGATCGATGCGCGACGCTTCAAAAGATGATATCTCAATGACCATTGTGATTTAGGAATTGATTTTGGTATCAAATTTAAGCCCAAGACAATGCTTATAATATGTTTATAACGATAGATCGATTTTAACGATTTAAAGTTAGGAAAATGTTAGGCCTACGACTATGCTAGAAACCCGACATTAGCAAAAGACAAGTTTTTGAATTACGGCCGATGCGCTTAGATGCTCGATTGCTTAAAATCTAACGGTTTTCCACGTATATTTTACAATTTTAATCGAAAGCTTGCTAAAATAGCTAGAGTTTAATACCAAATTGAAAGAATTTCTATGTATAAATTTCTATTTATGCCCCCAAACTATGACGCATTATACACGCAGGCCAACGTACTATTAGATTTTCCGAAGATTTAAACCATGTTCTGGCAAGGTTATTTTTAAATTTACACATAGAAAGTCATTCAATTTGGTAGTAAACTCTAGCTATTTTAGCAAGCTTATGATTAAAATTGTAAAATATACGTGGAAAACCGTTAGATTTTAAGCAATCGAGCATCTAAGCCCTCTACGGTCATTTTTCAAGTTGATTTTTCGCAAGACTTACGGCCGTGCACCGTGAAAGTAGGACTACTATTTATTAACAAAAAATAGTTCATATTATTTGTGAATGATCTATCATTAAAATTCATATTGTTAGCTTTAATTTGATACCAACCTCGTCTGCTGAATCACTGTAGTTCCCGAGAAATCACTATTTTAATCACGCGTATTGATAAGAAGTATTGCGCAATAAGAGTTGCAAGTTTTCGCCTGGAACTATTTAGAGGTGTGCTACCTATACTGCACTCATTATATAGGCTCGGTTGACTACGTCATCGAAAACCGACGGCGCATGCGTTTGGAGAGGGACTTTGGATTAGCATTTTTTAGCACTCAGGGGGGTTAGGGTTAATAGAACACGAAAAAAAAACTTTTTTTTTTTTTACCATAACCCTAACCCCGGTTTAGGATTTTTGACCGGGATCACAATTTTCGAGGAAAAAACACCAACTAAATCTCCGGGAACCTGCCGGGATTCGATCCGGGGACCCTCCGTTCTCGAGCCCCACCTTCCTAACACTAAGCCACGGCCCTCAGCTACACATTCGTGCAGTATAGGTAGCACACCTCTAAATAATAGGAAGTCGAAATTAGACGACCATTTTGCACCTTATTTTGATCGATGCGCGACGCTTCAAAAGATGATATCTCAATGACCATTGTGATTTAGGAATTGATTTTGGTATCAAATTTAAGCCCAAGACAATGCTTATAATATGTTTATAACGATAGATCGATTTTAACGATTTAAAGTTAGGAAAATGTTAGGCCTACGACTATGCTAGAAACCCGACATTAGCAAAAGACAAGTTTTTGAATTACGGCCGATGCGCTTAGATGCTCGATTGCTTAAAATCTAACGGTTTTCCACGTATATTTTACAATTTTAATCGAAAGCTTGCTAAAATAGCTAGAGTTTAATACCAAATTGAAAGAATTTCTATGTATAAATTTCTATTTATGCCCCCAAACTATGACGCATTATACACGCAGGCCAACGTACTATTAGATTTTCCGAAGATTTAAACCATGTTCTGGCAAGGTTATTTTTAAATTTACACATAGAAAGTCATTCAATTTGGTAGTAAACTCTAGCTATTTTAGCAAGCTTATGATTAAAATTGTAAAATATACGTGGAAAACCGTTAGATTTTAAGCAATCGAGCATCTAAGCCCTCTACGGTCATTTTTCAAGTTGATTTTTCGCAAGACTTACGGCCGTGCACCGTGAAAGTAGGACTACTATTTATTAACAAAAAATAGTTCATATTATTTGTGAATGATCTATCATTAAAATTCATATTGTTAGCTTTAATTTGATACCAACCTCGTCTGCTGAATCACTGTAGTTCCCGAGAAATCACTATTTTAATCACGCGTATTGATAAGAAGTATTGCGCAATAAGAGTTGCAAGTTTTCGCCTGGAACTATTTAGAGGTGTGCTACCTATACTGCACTCATTATATAGGCTCGGTTGACTACGTCATCGAAAACCGACGGCGCATGCGTTTGGAGAGGGACTTTGGATTAGCATTTTTTAGCACTCAGGGGGGTTAGGGTTAATAGAACACGAAAAAAAAACTTTTTTTTTTTTTACCATAACCCTAACCCCGGTTTAGGATTTTTGACCGGGATCACAATTTTCGAGGAAAAAACACCAACTAAATCTCCGGGAACCTGCCGGGATTCGATCCGGGGACCCTCCGTTCTCGAGCCCCACCTTCCTAACACTAAGCCACGGCCCTCAGCTACACATTCGTGCAGTATAGGTAGCACACCTCTAAATAATAGGAAGTCGAAATTAGACGACCATTTTGCACCTTATTTTGATCGATGCGCGACGCTTCAAAAGATGATATCTCAATGACCATTGTGATTTAGGAATTGATTTTGGTATCAAATTTAAGCCCAAGACAATGCTTATAATATGTTTATAACGATAGATCGATTTTAACGATTTAAAGTTAGGAAAATGTTAGGCCTACGACTATGCTAGAAACCCGACATTAGCAAAAGACAAGTTTTTGAATTACGGCCGATGCGCTTAGATGCTCGATTGCTTAAAATCTAACGGTTTTCCACGTATATTTTACAATTTTAATCGAAAGCTTGCTAAAATAGCTAGAGTTTAATACCAAATTGAAAGAATTTCTATGTATAAATTTCTATTTATGCCCCCAAACTATGACGCATTATACACGCAGGCCAACGTACTATTAGATTTTCCGAAGATTTAAACCATGTTCTGGCAAGGTTATTTTTAAATTTACACATAGAAAGTCATTCAATTTGGTAGTAAACTCTAGCTATTTTAGCAAGCTTATGATTAAAATTGTAAAATATACGTGGAAAACCGTTAGATTTTAAGCAATCGAGCATCTAAGCCCTCTACGGTCATTTTTCAAGTTGATTTTTCGCAAGACTTACGGCCGTGCACCGTGAAAGTAGGACTACTATTTATTAACAAAAAATAGTTCATATTATTTGTGAATGATCTATCATTAAAATTCATATTGTTAGCTTTAATTTGATACCAACCTCGTCTGCTGAATCACTGTAGTTCCCGAGAAATCACTATTTTAATCACGCGTATTGATAAGAAGTATTGCGCAATAAGAGTTGCAAGTTTTCGCCTGGAACTATTTAGAGGTGTGCTACCTATACTGCACTCATTATATAGGCTCGGTTGACTACGTCATCGAAAACCGACGGCGCATGCGTTTGGAGAGGGACTTTGGATTAGCATTTTTTAGCACTCAGGGGGGTTAGGGTTAATAGAACACGAAAAAAAAACTTTTTTTTTTTTTACCATAACCCTAACCCCGGTTTAGGATTTTTGACCGGGATCACAATTTTCGAGGAAAAAACACCAACTAAATCTCCGGGAACCTGCCGGGATTCGATCCGGGGACCCTCCGTTCTCGAGCCCCACCTTCCTAACACTAAGCCACGGCCCTCAGCTACACATTCGTGCAGTATAGGTAGCACACCTCTAAATAATAGGAAGTCGAAATTAGACGACCATTTTGCACCTTATTTTGATCGATGCGCGACGCTTCAAAAGATGATATCTCAATGACCATTGTGATTTAGGAATTGATTTTGGTATCAAATTTAAGCCCAAGACAATGCTTATAATATGTTTATAACGATAGATCGATTTTAACGATTTAAAGTTAGGAAAATGTTAGGCCTACGACTATGCTAGAAACCCGACATTAGCAAAAGACAAGTTTTTGAATTACGGCCGATGCGCTTAGATGCTCGATTGCTTAAAATCTAACGGTTTTCCACGTATATTTTACAATTTTAATCGAAAGCTTGCTAAAATAGCTAGAGTTTAATACCAAATTGAAAGAATTTCTATGTATAAATTTCTATTTATGCCCCCAAACTATGACGCATTATACACGCAGGCCAACGTACTATTAGATTTTCCGAAGATTTAAACCATGTTCTGGCAAGGTTATTTTTAAATTTACACATAGAAAGTCATTCAATTTGGTAGTAAACTCTAGCTATTTTAGCAAGCTTATGATTAAAATTGTAAAATATACGTGGAAAACCGTTAGATTTTAAGCAATCGAGCATCTAAGCCCTCTACGGTCATTTTTCAAGTTGATTTTTCGCAAGACTTACGGCCGTGCACCGTGAAAGTAGGACTACTATTTATTAACAAAAAATAGTTCATATTATTTGTGAATGATCTATCATTAAAATTCATATTGTTAGCTTTAATTTGATACCAACCTCGTCTGCTGAATCACTGTAGTTCCCGAGAAATCACTATTTTAATCACGCGTATTGATAAGAAGTATTGCGCAATAAGAGTTGCAAGTTTTCGCCTGGAACTATTTAGAGGTGTGCTACCTATACTGCACTCATTATATAGGCTCGGTTGACTACGTCATCGAAAACCGACGGCGCATGCGTTTGGAGAGGGACTTTGGATTAGCATTTTTTAGCACTCAGGGGGGTTAGGGTTAATAGAACACGAAAAAAAAACTTTTTTTTTTTTTACCATAACCCTAACCCCGGTTTAGGATTTTTGACCGGGATCACAATTTTCGAGGAAAAAACACCAACTAAATCTCCGGGAACCTGCCGGGATTCGATCCGGGGACCCTCCGTTCTCGAGCCCCACCTTCCTAACACTAAGCCACGGCCCTCAGCTACACATTCGTGCAGTATACTGCACTCATTATATAGGCTCGGTTGACTACGTCATCGAAAACCGACGGCGCATGCGTTTGGAGAGGGACTTTGGATTAGCATTTTTTAGCACTCAGGGGGGTTAGGGTTAATAGAACACGAAAAAAAAACTTTTTTTTTTTTTACCATAACCCTAACCCCGGTTTAGGATTTTTGACCGGGATCACAATTTTCGAGGAAAAAACACCAACTAAATCTCCGGGAACCTGCCGGGATTCGATCCGGGGACCCTCCGTTCTCGAGCCCCACCTTCCTAACACTAAGCCACGGCCCTCAGCTACACATTCGTGCAGTATAGGTAGCACACCTCTAAATAATAGGAAGTCGAAATTAGACGACCATTTTGCACCTTATTTTGATCGATGCGCGACGCTTCAAAAGATGATATCTCAATGACCATTGTGATTTAGGAATTGATTTTGGTATCAAATTTAAGCCCAAGACAATGCTTATAATATGTTTATAACGATAGATCGATTTTAACGATTTAAAGTTAGGAAAATGTTAGGCCTACGACTATGCTAGAAACCCGACATTAGCAAAAGACAAGTTTTTGAATTACGGCCGATGCGCTTAGATGCTCGATTGCTTAAAATCTAACGGTTTTCCACGTATATTTTACAATTTTAATCGAAAGCTTGCTAAAATAGCTAGAGTTTAATACCAAATTGAAAGAATTTCTATGTATAAATTTCTATTTATGCCCCCAAACTATGACGCATTATACACGCAGGCCAACGTACTATTAGATTTTCCGAAGATTTAAACCATGTTCTGGCAAGGTTATTTTTAAATTTACACATAGAAAGTCATTCAATTTGGTAGTAAACTCTAGCTATTTTAGCAAGCTTATGATTAAAATTGTAAAATATACGTGGAAAACCGTTAGATTTTAAGCAATCGAGCATCTAAGCCCTCTACGGTCATTTTTCAAGTTGATTTTTCGCAAGACTTACGGCCGTGCACCGTGAAAGTAGGACTACTATTTATTAACAAAAAATAGTTCATATTATTTGTGAATGATCTATCATTAAAATTCATATTGTTAGCTTTAATTTGATACCAACCTCGTCTGCTGAATCACTGTAGTTCCCGAGAAATCACTATTTTAATCACGCGTATTGATAAGAAGTATTGCGCAATAAGAGTTGCAAGTTTTCGCCTGGAACTATTTAGAGGTGTGCTACCTATACTGCACTCATTATATAGGCTCGGTTGACTACGTCATCGAAAACCGACGGCGCATGCGTTTGGAGAGGGACTTTGGATTAGCATTTTTTAGCACTCAGGGGGGTTAGGGTTAATAGAACACGAAAAAAAAACTTTTTTTTTTTTTACCATAACCCTAACCCCGGTTTAGGATTTTTGACCGGGATCACAATTTTCGAGGAAAAAACACCAACTAAATCTCCGGGAACCTGCCGGGATTCGATCCGGGGACCCTCCGTTCTCGAGCCCCACCTTCCTAACACTAAGCCACGGCCCTCAGCTACACATTCGTGCAGTATACTGCACTCATTATATAGGCTCGGTTGACTACGTCATCGAAAACCGACGGCGCATGCGTTTGGAGAGGGACTTTGGATTAGCATTTTTTAGCACTCAGGGGGGTTAGGGTTAATAGAACACGAAAAAAAAACTTTTTTTTTTTTTACCATAACCCTAACCCCGGTTTAGGATTTTTGACCGGGATCACAATTTTCGAGGAAAAAACACCAACTAAATCTCCGGGAACCTGCCGGGATTCGATCCGGGGACCCTCCGTTCTCGAGCCCCACCTTCCTAACACTAAGCCACGGCCCTCAGCTACACATTCGTGCAGTATAGGTAGCACACCTCTAAATAATAGGAAGTCGAAATTAGACGACCATTTTGCACCTTATTTTGATCGATGCGCGACGCTTCAAAAGATGATATCTCAATGACCATTGTGATTTAGGAATTGATTTTGGTATCAAATTTAAGCCCAAGACAATGCTTATAATATGTTTATAACGATAGATCGATTTTAACGATTTAAAGTTAGGAAAATGTTAGGCCTACGACTATGCTAGAAACCCGACATTAGCAAAAGACAAGTTTTTGAATTACGGCCGATGCGCTTAGATGCTCGATTGCTTAAAATCTAACGGTTTTCCACGTATATTTTACAATTTTAATCGAAAGCTTGCTAAAATAGCTAGAGTTTAATACCAAATTGAAAGAATTTCTATGTATACATTTCTATTTATGCCCCCAAACTATGACGCATTATACACGCAGGCCAACGTACTATTAGATTTTCCGAAGATTTAAACCATGTTCTGGCAAGGTTATTTTTAAATTTACACATAGAAAGTCATTCAATTTGGTAGTAAACTCTAGCTATTTTAGCAAGCTTATGATTAAAATTGTAAAATATACGTGGAAAACCGTTAGATTTTAAGCAATCGAGCATCTAAGCCCTCTACGGTCATTTTTCAAGTTGATTTTTCGCAAGACTTACGGCCGTGCACCGTGAAAGTAGGACTACTATTTATTAACAAAAAATAGTTCATATTATTTGTGAATGATCTATCATTAAAATTCATATTGTTAGCTTTAATTTGATACCAACCTCGTCTGCTGAATCACTGTAGTTCCCGAGAAATCACTATTTTAATCACGCGTATTGATAAGAAGTATTGCGCAATAAGAGTTGCAAGTTTTCGCCTGGAACTATTTAGAGGTGTGCTACCTATACTGCACTCATTATATAGGCTCGGTTGACTACGTCATCGAAAACCGACGGCGCATGCGTTTGGAGAGGGACTTTGGATTAGCATTTTTTAGCACTCAGGGGGGTTAGGGTTAATAGAACACGAAAAAAAAACTTTTTTTTTTTTTACCATAACCCTAACCCCGGTTTAGGATTTTTGACCGGGATCACAATTTTCGAGGAAAAAACACCAACTAAATCTCCGGGAACCTGCCGGGATTCGATCCGGGGACCCTCCGTTCTCGAGCCCCACCTTCCTAACACTAAGCCACGGCCCTCAGCTACACATTCGTGCAGTATAGGTAGCACACCTCTAAATAATAGGAAGTCGAAATTAGACGACCATTTTGCACCTTATTTTGATCGATGCGCGACGCTTCAAAAGATGATATCTCAATGACCATTGTGATTTAGGAATTGATTTTGGTATCAAATTTAAGCCCAAGACAATGCTTATAATATGTTTATAACGATAGATCGATTTTAACGATTTAAAGTTAGGAAAATGTTAGGCCTACGACTATGCTAGAAACCCGACATTAGCAAAAGACAAGTTTTTGAATTACGGCCGATGCGCTTAGATGCTCGATTGCTTAAAATCTAACGGTTTTCCACGTATATTTTACAATTTTAATCGAAAGCTTGCTAAAATAGCTAGAGTTTAATACCAAATTGAAAGAATTTCTATGTATAAATTTCTATTTATGCCCCCAAACTATGACGCATTATACACGCAGGCCAACGTACTATTAGATTTTCCGAAGATTTAAACCATGTTCTGGCAAGGTTATTTTTAAATTTACACATAGAAAGTCATTCAATTTGGTAGTAAACTCTAGCTATTTTAGCAAGCTTATGATTAAAATTGTAAAATATACGTGGAAAACCGTTAGATTTTAAGCAATCGAGCATCTAAGCCCTCTACGGTCATTTTTCAAGTTGATTTTTCGCAAGACTTACGGCCGTGCACCGTGAAAGTAGGACTACTATTTATTAACAAAAAATAGTTCATATTATTTGTGAATGATCTATCATTAAAATTCATATTGTTAGCTTTAATTTGATACCAACCTCGTCTGCTGAATCACTGTAGTTCCCGAGAAATCACTATTTTAATCACGCGTATTGATAAGAAGTATTGCGCAATAAGAGTTGCAAGTTTTCGCCTGGAACTATTTAGAGGTGTGCTACCTATACTGCACTCATTATATAGGCTCGGTTGACTACGTCATCGAAAACCTACGGCGCATGCGTTTGGAGAGGGACTTTGGATTAGCATTTTTTAGCACTCAGGGGGGTTTTTAGGGTTAATAGAACACGAAAAAAAAACTTTTTTTTTTTTTACCATAACCCTAACCCCGGTTTAGGATTTTTGACCGGGATCACAATTTTCGAGGAAAAAACACCAACTAAATCTCCGGGAACCTGCCGGGATTCGATCCGGGGACCCTCCGTTCTCGAGCCCCACCTTCCTAACACTAAGCCACGGCCCTCAGCTACACATTCGTGCAGTATACTGCACTCATTATATAGGCTCGGTTGACTACGTCATCGAAAACCGACGGCGCATGCGTTTGGAGAGGGACTTTGGATTAGCATTTTTTAGCACTCAGGGGGGTTAGGGTTAATAGAACACGAAAAAAAAACTTTTTTTTTTTTTACCATAACCCTAACCCCGGTTTAGGATTTTTGACCGGGATCACAATTTTCGAGGAAAAAACACCAACTAAATCTCCGGGAACCTGCCGGGATTCGATCCGGGGACCCTCCGTTCTCGAGCCCCACCTTCCTAACACTAAGCCACGGCCCTCAGCTACACATTCGTGCAGTATAGGTAGCACACCTCTAAATAATAGGAAGTCGAAATTAGACGACCATTTTGCACCTTATTTTGATCGATGCGCGACGCTTCAAAAGATGATATCTCAATGACCATTGTGATTTAGGAATTGATTTTGGTATCAAATTTAAGCCCAAGACAATGCTTATAATATGTTTATAACGATAGATCGATTTTAACGATTTAAAGTTAGGAAAATGTTAGGCCTACGACTATGCTAGAAACCCGACATTAGCAAAAGACAAGTTTTTGAATTACGGCCGATGCGCTTAGATGCTCGATTGCTTAAAATCTAACGGTTTTCCACGTATATTTTACAATTTTAATCGAAAGCTTGCTAAAATAGCTAGAGTTTAATACCAAATTGAAAGAATTTCTATGTATAAATTTCTATTTATGCCCCCAAACTATGACGCATTATACACGCAGGCCAACGTACTATTAGATTTTCCGAAGATTTAAACCATGTTCTGGCAAGGTTATTTTTAAATTTACACATAGAAAGTCATTCAATTTGGTAGTAAACTCTAGCTATTTTAGCAAGCTTATGATTAAAATTGTAAAATATACGTGGAAAACCGTTAGATTTTAAGCAATCGAGCATCTAAGCCCTCTACGGTCATTTTTCAAGTTGATTTTTCGCAAGACTTACGGCCGTGCACCGTGAAAGTAGGACTACTATTTATTAACAAAAAATAGTTCATATTATTTGTGAATGATCTATCATTAAAATTCATATTGTTAGCTTTAATTTGATACCAACCTCGTCTGCTGAATCACTGTAGTTCCCGAGAAATCACTATTTTAATCACGCGTATTGATAAGAAGTATTGCGCAATAAGAGTTGCAAGTTTTCGCCTGGAACTATTTAGAGGTGTGCTACCTATACTGCACTCATTATATAGGCTCGGTTGACTACGTCATCGAAAACCGACGGCGCATGCGTTTGGAGAGGGACTTTGGATTAGCATTTTTTAGCACTCAGGGGGGTTAGGGTTAATAGAACACGAAAAAAAAACTTTTTTTTTTTTTACCATAACCCTAACCCCGGTTTAGGATTTTTGACCGGGATCACAATTTTCGAGGAAAAAACACCAACTAAATCTCCGGGAACCTGCCGGGATTCGATCCGGGGACCCTCCGTTCTCGAGCCCCACCTTCCTAACACTAAGCCACGGCCCTCAGCTACACATTCGTGCAGTATACTGCACTCATTATATAGGCTCGGTTGACTACGTCATCGAAAACCGACGGCGCATGCGTTTGGAGAGGGACTTTGGATTAGCATTTTTTAGCACTCAGGGGGGTTAGGGTTAATAGAACACGAAAAAAAAACTTTTTTTTTTTTTACCATAACCCTAACCCCGGTTTAGGATTTTTGACCGGGATCACAATTTTCGAGGAAAAAACACCAACTAAATCTCCGGGAACCTGCCGGGATTCGATCCGGGGACCCTCCGTTCTCGAGCCCCACCTTCCTAACACTAAGCCACGGCCCTCAGCTACACATTCGTGCAGTATAGGTAGCACACCTCTAAATAATAGGAAGTCGAAATTAGACGACCATTTTGCACCTTATTTTGATCGATGCGCGACGCTTCAAAAGATGATATCTCAATGACCATTGTGATTTAGGAATTGATTTTGGTATCAAATTTAAGCCCAAGACAATGCTTATAATATGTTTATAACGATAGATCGATTTTAACGATTTAAAGTTAGGAAAATGTTAGGCCTACGACTATGCTAGAAACCCGACATTAGCAAAAGACAAGTTTTTGAATTACGGCCGATGCGCTTAGATGCTCGATTGCTTAAAATCTAACGGTTTTCCACGTATATTTTACAATTTTAATCGAAAGCTTGCTAAAATAGCTAGAGTTTAATACCAAATTGAAAGAATTTCTATGTATAAATTTCTATTTATGCCCCCAAACTATGACGCATTATACACGCAGGCCAACGTACTATTAGATTTTCCGAAGATTTAAACCATGTTCTGGCAAGGTTATTTTTAAATTTACACATAGAAAGTCATTCAATTTGGTAGTAAACTCTAGCTATTTTAGCAAGCTTATGATTAAAATTGTAAAATATACGTGGAAAACCGTTAGATTTTAAGCAATCGAGCATCTAAGCCCTCTACGGTCATTTTTCAAGTTGATTTTTCGCAAGACTTACGGCCGTGCACCGTGAAAGTAGGACTACTATTTATTAACAAAAAATAGTTCATATTATTTGTGAATGATCTATCATTAAAATTCATATTGTTAGCTTTAATTTGATACCAACCTCGTCTGCTGAATCACTGTAGTTCCCGAGAAATCACTATTTTAATCACGCGTATTGATAAGAAGTATTGCGCAATAAGAGTTGCAAGTTTTCGCCTGGAACTATTTAGAGGTGTGCTACCTATACTGCACTCATTATATAGGCTCGGTTGACTACGTCATCGAAAACCTACGGCGCATGCGTTTGGAGAGGGACTTTGGATTAGCATTTTTTAGCACTCAGGGGGGTTTTTAGGGTTAATAGAACACGAAAAAAAAACTTTTTTTTTTTTTACCATAACCCTAACCCCGGTTTAGGATTTTTGACCGGGATCACAATTTTCGAGGAAAAAACACCAACTAAATCTCCGGGAACCTGCCGGGATTCGATCCGGGGACCCTCCGTTCTCGAGCCCCACCTTCCTAACACTAAGCCACGGCCCTCAGCTACACATTCGTGCAGTATACTGCACTCATTATATAGGCTCGGTTGACTACGTCATCGAAAACCGACGGCGCATGCGTTTGGAGAGGGACTTTGGATTAGCATTTTTTAGCACTCAGGGGGGTTAGGGTTAATAGAACACGAAAAAAAAACTTTTTTTTTTTTTACCATAACCCTAACCCCGGTTTAGGATTTTTGACCGGGATCACAATTTTCGAGGAAAAAACACCAACTAAATCTCCGGGAACCTGCCGGGATTCGATCCGGGGACCCTCCGTTCTCGAGCCCCACCTTCCTAACACTAAGCCACGGCCCTCAGCTACACATTCGTGCAGTATAGGTAGCACACCTCTAAATAATAGGAAGTCGAAATTAGACGACCATTTTGCACCTTATTTTGATCGATGCGCGACGCTTCAAAAGATGATATCTCAATGACCATTGTGATTTAGGAATTGATTTTGGTATCAAATTTAAGCCCAAGACAATGCTTATAATATGTTTATAACGATAGATCGATTTTAACGATTTAAAGTTAGGAAAATGTTAGGCCTACGACTATGCTAGAAACCCGACATTAGCAAAAGACAAGTTTTTGAATTACGGCCGATGCGCTTAGATGCTCGATTGCTTAAAATCTAACGGTTTTCCACGTATATTTTACAATTTTAATCGAAAGCTTGCTAAAATAGCTAGAGTTTAATACCAAATTGAAAGAATTTCTATGTATAAATTTCTATTTATGCCCCCAAACTATGACGCATTATACACGCAGGCCAACGTACTATTAGATTTTCCGAAGATTTAAACCATGTTCTGGCAAGGTTATTTTTAAATTTACACATAGAAAGTCATTCAATTTGGTAGTAAACTCTAGCTATTTTAGCAAGCTTATGATTAAAATTGTAAAATATACGTGGAAAACCGTTAGATTTTAAGCAATCGAGCATCTAAGCCCTCTACGGTCATTTTTCAAGTTGATTTTTCGCAAGACTTACGGCCGTGCACCGTGAAAGTAGGACTACTATTTATTAACAAAAAATAGTTCATATTATTTGTGAATGATCTATCATTAAAATTCATATTGTTAGCTTTAATTTGATACCAACCTCGTCTGCTGAATCACTGTAGTTCCCGAGAAATCACTATTTTAATCACGCGTATTGATAAGAAGTATTGCGCAATAAGAGTTGCAAGTTTTCGCCTGGAACTATTTAGAGGTGTGCTACCTATACTGCACTCATTATATAGGCTCGGTTGACTACGTCATCGAAAACCGACGGCGCATGCGTTTGGAGAGGGACTTTGGATTAGCATTTTTTAGCACTCAGGGGGGTTAGGGTTAATAGAACACGAAAAAAAAACTTTTTTTTTTTTTACCATAACCCTAACCCCGGTTTAGGATTTTTGACCGGGATCACAATTTTCGAGGAAAAAACACCAACTAAATCTCCGGGAACCTGCCGGGATTCGATCCGGGGACCCTCCGTTCTCGAGCCCCACCTTCCTAACACTAAGCCACGGCCCTCAGCTACACATTCGTGCAGTATACTGCACTCATTATATAGGCTCGGTTGACTACGTCATCGAAAACCGACGGCGCATGCGTTTGGAGAGGGACTTTGGATTAGCATTTTTTAGCACTCAGGGGGGTTAGGGTTAATAGAACACGAAAAAAAAACTTTTTTTTTTTTTACCATAACCCTAACCCCGGTTTAGGATTTTTGACCGGGATCACAATTTTCGAGGAAAAAACACCAACTAAATCTCCGGGAACCTGCCGGGATTCGATCCGGGGACCCTCCGTTCTCGAGCCCCACCTTCCTAACACTAAGCCACGGCCCTCAGCTACACATTCGTGCAGTATAGGTAGCACACCTCTAAATAATAGGAAGTCGAAATTAGACGACCATTTTGCACCTTATTTTGATCGATGCGCGACGCTTCAAAAGATGATATCTCAATGACCATTGTGATTTAGGAATTGATTTTGGTATCAAATTTAAGCCCAAGACAATGCTTATAATATGTTTATAACGATAGATCGATTTTAACGATTTAAAGTTAGGAAAATGTTAGGCCTACGACTATGCTAGAAACCCGACATTAGCAAAAGACAAGTTTTTGAATTACGGCCGATGCGCTTAGATGCTCGATTGCTTAAAATCTAACGGTTTTCCACGTATATTTTACAATTTTAATCGAAAGCTTGCTAAAATAGCTAGAGTTTAATACCAAATTGAAAGAATTTCTATGTATAAATTTCTATTTATGCCCCCAAACTATGACGCATTATACACGCAGGCCAACGTACTATTAGATTTTCCGAAGATTTAAACCATGTTCTGGCAAGGTTATTTTTAAATTTACACATAGAAAGTCATTCAATTTGGTAGTAAACTCTAGCTATTTTAGCAAGCTTATGATTAAAATTGTAAAATATACGTGGAAAACCGTTAGATTTTAAGCAATCGAGCATCTAAGCCCTCTACGGTCATTTTTCAAGTTGATTTTTCGCAAGACTTACGGCCGTGCACCGTGAAAGTAGGACTACTATTTATTAACAAAAAATAGTTCATATTATTTGTGAATGATCTATCATTAAAATTCATATTGTTAGCTTTAATTTGATACCAACCTCGTCTGCTGAATCACTGTAGTTCCCGAGAAATCACTATTTTAATCACGCGTATTGATAAGAAGTATTGCGCAATAAGAGTTGCAAGTTTTCGCCTGGAACTATTTAGAGGTGTGCTACCTATACTGCACTCATTATATAGGCTCGGTTGACTACGTCATCGAAAACCTACGGCGCATGCGTTTGGAGAGGGACTTTGGATTAGCATTTTTTAGCACTCAGGGGGGTTTTTAGGGTTAATAGAACACGAAAAAAAAACTTTTTTTTTTTTTACCATAACCCTAACCCCGGTTTAGGATTTTTGACCGGGATCACAATTTTCGAGGAAAAAACACCAACTAAATCTCCGGGAACCTGCCGGGATTCGATCCGGGGACCCTCCGTTCTCGAGCCCCACCTTCCTAACACTAAGCCACGGCCCTCAGCTACACATTCGTGCAGTATACTGCACTCATTATATAGGCTCGGTTGACTACGTCATCGAAAACCGACGGCGCATGCGTTTGGAGAGGGACTTTGGATTAGCATTTTTTAGCACTCAGGGGGGTTAGGGTTAATAGAACACGAAAAAAAAACTTTTTTTTTTTTTACCATAACCCTAACCCCGGTTTAGGATTTTTGACCGGGATCACAATTTTCGAGGAAAAAACACCAACTAAATCTCCGGGAACCTGCCGGGATTCGATCCGGGGACCCTCCGTTCTCGAGCCCCACCTTCCTAACACTAAGCCACGGCCCTCAGCTACACATTCGTGCAGTATAGGTAGCACACCTCTAAATAATAGGAAGTCGAAATTAGACGACCATTTTGCACCTTATTTTGATCGATGCGCGACGCTTCAAAAGATGATATCTCAATGACCATTGTGATTTAGGAATTGATTTTGGTATCAAATTTAAGCCCAAGACAATGCTTATAATATGTTTATAACGATAGATCGATTTTAACGATTTAAAGTTAGGAAAATGTTAGGCCTACGACTATGCTAGAAACCCGACATTAGCAAAAGACAAGTTTTTGAATTACGGCCGATGCGCTTAGATGCTCGATTGCTTAAAATCTAACGGTTTTCCACGTATATTTTACAATTTTAATCGAAAGCTTGCTAAAATAGCTAGAGTTTAATACCAAATTGAAAGAATTTCTATGTATAAATTTCTATTTATGCCCCCAAACTATGACGCATTATACACGCAGGCCAACGTACTATTAGATTTTCCGAAGATTTAAACCATGTTCTGGCAAGGTTATTTTTAAATTTACACATAGAAAGTCATTCAATTTGGTAGTAAACTCTAGCTATTTTAGCAAGCTTATGATTAAAATTGTAAAATATACGTGGAAAACCGTTAGATTTTAAGCAATCGAGCATCTAAGCCCTCTACGGTCATTTTTCAAGTTGATTTTTCGCAAGACTTACGGCCGTGCACCGTGAAAGTAGGACTACTATTTATTAACAAAAAATAGTTCATATTATTTGTGAATGATCTATCATTAAAATTCATATTGTTAGCTTTAATTTGATACCAACCTCGTCTGCTGAATCACTGTAGTTCCCGAGAAATCACTATTTTAATCACGCGTATTGATAAGAAGTATTGCGCAATAAGAGTTGCAAGTTTTCGCCTGGAACTATTTAGAGGTGTGCTACCTATACTGCACTCATTATATAGGCTCGGTTGACTACGTCATCGAAAACCGACGGCGCATGCGTTTGGAGAGGGACTTTGGATTAGCATTTTTTAGCACTCAGGGGGGTTAGGGTTAATAGAACACGAAAAAAAAACTTTTTTTTTTTTTACCATAACCCTAACCCCGGTTTAGGATTTTTGACCGGGATCACAATTTTCGAGGAAAAAACACCAACTAAATCTCCGGGAACCTGCCGGGATTCGATCCGGGGACCCTCCGTTCTCGAGCCCCACCTTCCTAACACTAAGCCACGGCCCTCAGCTACACATTCGTGCAGTATACTGCACTCATTATATAGGCTCGGTTGACTACGTCATCGAAAACCGACGGCGCATGCGTTTGGAGAGGGACTTTGGATTAGCATTTTTTAGCACTCAGGGGGGTTAGGGTTAATAGAACACGAAAAAAAAACTTTTTTTTTTTTTACCATAACCCTAACCCCGGTTTAGGATTTTTGACCGGGATCACAATTTTCGAGGAAAAAACACCAACTAAATCTCCGGGAACCTGCCGGGATTCGATCCGGGGACCCTCCGTTCTCGAGCCCCACCTTCCTAACACTAAGCCACGGCCCTCAGCTACACATTCGTGCAGTATAGGTAGCACACCTCTAAATAATAGGAAGTCGAAATTAGACGACCATTTTGCACCTTATTTTGATCGATGCGCGACGCTTCAAAAGATGATATCTCAATGACCATTGTGATTTAGGAATTGATTTTGGTATCAAATTTAAGCCCAAGACAATGCTTATAATATGTTTATAACGATAGATCGATTTTAACGATTTAAAGTTAGGAAAATGTTAGGCCTACGACTATGCTAGAAACCCGACATTAGCAAAAGACAAGTTTTTGAATTACGGCCGATGCGCTTAGATGCTCGATTGCTTAAAATCTAACGGTTTTCCACGTATATTTTACAATTTTAATCGAAAGCTTGCTAAAATAGCTAGAGTTTAATACCAAATTGAAAGAATTTCTATGTATAAATTTCTATTTATGCCCCCAAACTATGACGCATTATACACGCAGGCCAACGTACTATTAGATTTTCCGAAGATTTAAACCATGTTCTGGCAAGGTTATTTTTAAATTTACACATAGAAAGTCATTCAATTTGGTAGTAAACTCTAGCTATTTTAGCAAGCTTATGATTAAAATTGTAAAATATACGTGGAAAACCGTTAGATTTTAAGCAATCGAGCATCTAAGCCCTCTACGGTCATTTTTCAAGTTGATTTTTCGCAAGACTTACGGCCGTGCACCGTGAAAGTAGGACTACTATTTATTAACAAAAAATAGTTCATATTATTTGTGAATGATCTATCATTAAAATTCATATTGTTAGCTTTAATTTGATACCAACCTCGTCTGCTGAATCACTGTAGTTCCCGAGAAATCACTATTTTAATCACGCGTATTGATAAGAAGTATTGCGCAATAAGAGTTGCAAGTTTTCGCCTGGAACTATTTAGAGGTGTGCTACCTATACTGCACTCATTATATAGGCTCGGTTGACTACGTCATCGAAAACCGACGGCGCATGCGTTTGGAGAGGGACTTTGGATTAGCATTTTTTAGCACTCAGGGGGGTTAGGGTTAATAGAACACGGAAAAAAAACTTTTTTTTTTTTTACCATAACCCTAACCCCGGTTTAGGATTTTTGACCGGGATCACAATTTTCGAGGAAAAAACACCAACTAAATCTCCGGGAACCTGCCGGGATTCGATCCGGGGACCCTCCGTTCTCGAGCCCCACCTTCCTAACACTAAGCCACGGCCCTCAGCTACACATTCGTGCAGTATAGGTAGCACACCTCTAAATAATAGGAAGTCGAAATTAGACGACCATTTTGCACCTTATTTTGATCGATGCGCGACGCTTCAAAAGATGATATCTCAATGACCATTGTGATTTAGGAATTGATTTTGGTATCAAATTTAAGCCCAAGACAATGCTTATAATATGTTTATAACGATAGATCGATTTTAACGATTTAAAGTTAGGAAAATGTTAGGCCTACGACTATGCTAGAAACCCGACATTAGCAAAAGACAAGTTTTTGAATTACGGCCGATGCGCTTAGATGCTCGATTGCTTAAAATCTAACGGTTTTCCACGTATATTTTACAATTTTAATCGAAAGCTTGCTAAAATAGCTAGAGTTTAATACCAAATTGAAAGAATTTCTATGTATAAATTTCTATTTATGCCCCCAAACTATGACGCATTATACACGCAGGCCAACGTACTATTAGATTTTCCGAAGATTTAAACCATGTTCTGGCAAGGTTATTTTTAAATTTACACATAGAAAGTCATTCAATTTGGTAGTAAACTCTAGCTATTTTAGCAAGCTTATGATTAAAATTGTAAAATATACGTGGAAAACCGTTAGATTTTAAGCAATCGAGCATCTAAGCCCTCTACGGTCATTTTTCAAGTTGATTTTTCGCAAGACTTACGGCCGTGCACCGTGAAAGTAGGACTACTATTTATTAACAAAAAATAGTTCATATTATTTGTGAATGATCTATCATTAAAATTCATATTGTTAGCTTTAATTTGATACCAACCTCGTCTGCTGAATCACTGTAGTTCCCGAGAAATCACTATTTTAATCACGCGTATTGATAAGAAGTATTGCGCAATAAGAGTTGCAAGTTTTCGCCTGGAACTATTTAGAGGTGTGCTACCTATACTGCACTCATTATATAGGCTCGGTTGACTACGTCATCGAAAACCGACGGCGCATGCGTTTGGAGAGGGACTTTGGATTAGCATTTTTTAGCACTCAGGGGGGTTAGGGTTAATAGAACACGAAAAAAAAACTTTTTTTTTTTTTACCATAACCCTAACCCCGGTTTAGGATTTTTGACCGGGATCACAATTTTCGAGGAAAAAACACCAACTAAATCTCCGGGAACCTGCCGGGATTCGATCCGGGGACCCTCCGTTCTCGAGCCCCACCTTCCTAACACTAAGCCACGGCCCTCAGCTACACATTCGTGCAGTATACTGCACTCATTATATAGGCTCGGTTGACTACGTCATCGAAAACCGACGGCGCATGCGTTTGGAGAGGGACTTTGGATTAGCATTTTTTAGCACTCAGGGGGGTTAGGGTTAATAGAACACGAAAAAAAAACTTTTTTTTTTTTTACCATAACCCTAACCCCGGTTTAGGATTTTTGACCGGGATCACAATTTTCGAGGAAAAAACACCAACTAAATCTCCGGGAACCTGCCGGGATTCGATCCGGGGACCCTCCGTTCTCGAGCCCCACCTTCCTAACACTAAGCCACGGCCCTCAGCTACACATTCGTGCAGTATAGGTAGCACACCTCTAAATAATAGGAAGTCGAAATTAGACGACCATTTTGCACCTTATTTTGATCGATGCGCGACGCTTCAAAAGATGATATCTCAATGACCATTGTGATTTAGGAATTGATTTTGGTATCAAATTTAAGCCCAAGACAATGCTTATAATATGTTTATAACGATAGATCGATTTTAACGATTTAAAGTTAGGAAAATGTTAGGCCTACGACTATGCTAGAAACCCGACATTAGCAAAAGACAAGTTTTTGAATTACGGCCGATGCGCTTAGATGCTCGATTGCTTAAAATCTAACGGTTTTCCACGTATATTTTACAATTTTAATCGAAAGCTTGCTAAAATAGCTAGAGTTTAATACCAAATTGAAAGAATTTCTATGTATAAATTTCTATTTATGCCCCCAAACTATGACGCATTATACACGCAGGCCAACGTACTATTAGATTTTCCGAAGATTTAAACCATGTTCTGGCAAGGTTATTTTTAAATTTACACATAGAAAGTCATTCAATTTGGTAGTAAACTCTAGCTATTTTAGCAAGCTTATGATTAAAATTGTAAAATATACGTGGAAAACCGTTAGATTTTAAGCAATCGAGCATCTAAGCCCTCTACGGTCATTTTTCAAGTTGATTTTTCGCAAGACTTACGGCCGTGCACCGTGAAAGTAGGACTACTATTTATTAACAAAAAATAGTTCATATTATTTGTGAATGATCTATCATTAAAATTCATATTGTTAGCTTTAATTTGATACCAACCTCGTCTGCTGAATCACTGTAGTTCCCGAGAAATCACTATTTTAATCACGCGTATTGATAAGAAGTATTGCGCAATAAGAGTTGCAAGTTTTCGCCTGGAACTATTTAGAGGTGTGCTACCTATACTGCACTCATTATATAGGCTCGGTTGACTACGTCATCGAAAACCGACGGCGCATGCGTTTGGAGAGGGACTTTGGATTAGCATTTTTTAGCACTCAGGGGGGTTAGGGTTAATAGAACACGGAAAAAAAACTTTTTTTTTTTTTACCATAACCCTAACCCCGGTTTAGGATTTTTGACCGGGATCACAATTTTCGAGGAAAAAACACCAACTAAATCTCCGGGAACCTGCCGGGATTCGATCCGGGGACCCTCCGTTCTCGAGCCCCACCTTCCTAACACTAAGCCACGGCCCTCAGCTACACATTCGTGCAGTATAGGTAGCACACCTCTAAATAATAGGAAGTCGAAATTAGACGACCATTTTGCACCTTATTTTGATCGATGCGCGACGCTTCAAAAGATGATATCTCAATGACCATTGTGATTTAGGAATTGATTTTGGTATCAAATTTAAGCCCAAGACAATGCTTATAATATGTTTATAACGATAGATCGATTTTAACGATTTAAAGTTAGGAAAATGTTAGGCCTACGACTATGCTAGAAACCCGACATTAGCAAAAGACAAGTTTTTGAATTACGGCCGATGCGCTTAGATGCTCGATTGCTTAAAATCTAACGGTTTTCCACGTATATTTTACAATTTTAATCGAAAGCTTGCTAAAATAGCTAGAGTTTAATACCAAATTGAAAGAATTTCTATGTATAAATTTCTATTTATGCCCCCAAACTATGACGCATTATACACGCAGGCCAACGTACTATTAGATTTTCCGAAGATTTAAACCATGTTCTGGCAAGGTTATTTTTAAATTTACACATAGAAAGTCATTCAATTTGGTAGTAAACTCTAGCTATTTTAGCAAGCTTATGATTAAAATTGTAAAATATACGTGGAAAACCGTTAGATTTTAAGCAATCGAGCATCTAAGCCCTCTACGGTCATTTTTCAAGTTGATTTTTCGCAAGACTTACGGCCGTGCACCGTGAAAGTAGGACTACTATTTATTAACAAAAAATAGTTCATATTATTTGTGAATGATCTATCATTAAAATTCATATTGTTAGCTTTAATTTGATACCAACCTCGTCTGCTGAATCACTGTAGTTCCCGAGAAATCACTATTTTAATCACGCGTATTGATAAGAAGTATTGCGCAATAAGAGTTGCAAGTTTTCGCCTGGAACTATTTAGAGGTGTGCTACCTATACTGCACTCATTATATAGGCTCGGTTGACTACGTCATCGAAAACCGACGGCGCATGCGTTTGGAGAGGGACTTTGGATTAGCATTTTTTAGCACTCAGGGGGGTTAGGGTTAATAGAACACGGAAAAAAAACTTTTTTTTTTTTTACCATAACCCTAACCCCGGTTTAGGATTTTTGACCGGGATCACAATTTTCGAGGAAAAAACACCAACTAAATCTCCGGGAACCTGCCGGGATTCGATCCGGGGACCCTCCGTTCTCGAGCCCCACCTTCCTAACACTAAGCCACGGCCCTCAGCTACACATTCGTGCAGTATAGGTAGCACACCTCTAAATAATAGGAAGTCGAAATTAGACGACCATTTTGCACCTTATTTTGATCGATGCGCGACGCTTCAAAAGATGATATCTCAATGACCATTGTGATTTAGGAATTGATTTTGGTATCAAATTTAAGCCCAAGACAATGCTTATAATATGTTTATAACGATAGATCGATTTTAACGATTTAAAGTTAGGAAAATGTTAGGCCTACGACTATGCTAGAAACCCGACATTAGCAAAAGACAAGTTTTTGAATTACGGCCGATGCGCTTAGATGCTCGATTGCTTAAAATCTAACGGTTTTCCACGTATATTTTACAATTTTAATCGAAAGCTTGCTAAAATAGCTAGAGTTTAATACCAAATTGAAAGAATTTCTATGTATAAATTTCTATTTATGCCCCCAAACTATGACGCATTATACACGCAGGCCAACGTACTATTAGATTTTCCGAAGATTTAAACCATGTTCTGGCAAGGTTATTTTTAAATTTACACATAGAAAGTCATTCAATTTGGTAGTAAACTCTAGCTATTTTAGCAAGCTTATGATTAAAATTGTAAAATATACGTGGAAAACCGTTAGATTTTAAGCAATCGAGCATCTAAGCCCTCTACGGTCATTTTTCAAGTTGATTTTTCGCAAGACTTACGGCCGTGCACCGTGAAAGTAGGACTACTATTTATTAACAAAAAATAGTTCATATTATTTGTGAATGATCTATCATTAAAATTCATATTGTTAGCTTTAATTTGATACCAACCTCGTCTGCTGAATCACTGTAGTTCCCGAGAAATCACTATTTTAATCACGCGTATTGATAAGAAGTATTGCGCAATAAGAGTTGCAAGTTTTCGCCTGGAACTATTTAGAGGTGTGCTACCTATACTGCACTCATTATATAGGCTCGGTTGACTACGTCATCGAAAACCGACGGCGCATGCGTTTGGAGAGGGACTTTGGATTAGCATTTTTTAGCACTCAGGGGGGTTAGGGTTAATAGAACACGAAAAAAAAACTTTTTTTTTTTTTTACCATAACCCTAACCCCGGTTTAGGATTTTTGACCGGGATCACAATTTTCGAGGAAAAAACACCAACTAAATCTCCGGGAACCTGCCGGGATTCGATCCGGGGACCCTCCGTTCTCGAGCCCCACCTTCCTAACACTAAGCCACGGCCCTCAGCTACACATTCGTGCAGTATACTGCACTCATTATATAGGCTCGGTTGACTACGTCATCGAAAACCGACGGCGCATGCGTTTGGAGAGGGACTTTGGATTAGCATTTTTTAGCACTCAGGGGGGTTAGGGTTAATAGAACACGAAAAAAAACCTTTTTTTTTTTTTACCATAACCCTAACCCCGGTTTAGGATTTTTGACCGGGATCACAATTTTCGAGGAAAAAACACCAACTAAATCTCCGGGAACCTGCCGGGATTCGATCCGGGGACCCTCCGTTCTCGAGCCCCACCTTCCTAACACTAAGCCACGGCCCTCAGCTACACATTCGTGCAGTATAGGTAGCACACCTCTAAATAATAGGAAGTCGAAATTAGACGACCATTTTGCACCTTATTTTGATCGATGCGCGACGCTTCAAAAGATGATATCTCAATGACCATTGTGATTTAGGAATTGATTTTGGTATCAAATTTAAGCCCAAGACAATGCTTATAATATGTTTATAACGATAGATCGATTTTAACGATTTAAAGTTAGGAAAATGTTAGGCCTACGACTATGCTAGAAACCCGACATTAGCAAAAGACAAGTTTTTGAATTACGGCCGATGCGCTTAGATGCTCGATTGCTTAAAATCTAACGGTTTTCCACGTATATTTTACAATTTTAATCGAAAGCTTGCTAAAATAGCTAGAGTTTAATACCAAATTGAAAGAATTTCTATGTATAAATTTCTATTTATGCCCCCAAACTATGACGCATTATACACGCAGGCCAACGTACTATTAGATTTTCCGAAGATTTAAACCATGTTCTGGCAAGGTTATTTTTAAATTTACACATAGAAAGTCATTCAATTTGGTAGTAAACTCTAGCTATTTTAGCAAGCTTATGATTAAAATTGTAAAATATACGTGGAAAACCGTTAGATTTTAAGCAATCGAGCATCTAAGCCCTCTACGGTCATTTTTCAAGTTGATTTTTCGCAAGACTTACGGCCGTGCACCGTGAAAGTAGGACTACTATTTATTAACAAAAAATAGTTCATATTATTTGTGAATGATCTATCATTAAAATTCATATTGTTAGCTTTAATTTGATACCAACCTCGTCTGCTGAATCACTGTAGTTCCCGAGAAATCACTATTTTAATCACGCGTATTGATAAGAAGTATTGCGCAATAAGAGTTGCAAGTTTTCGCCTGGAACTATTTAGAGGTGTGCTACCTATACTGCACTCATTATATAGGCTCGGTTGACTACGTCATCGAAAACCGACGGCGCATGCGTTTGGAGAGGGACTTTGGATTAGCATTTTTTAGCACTCAGGGGGGTTAGGGTTAATAGAACACGAAAAAAAAACTTTTTTTTTTTTTACCATAACCCTAACCCCGGTTTAGGATTTTTGACCGGGATCACAATTTTCGAGGAAAAAACACCAACTAAATCTCCGGGAACCTGCCGGGATTCGATCCGGGGACCCTCCGTTCTCGAGCCCCACCTTCCTAACACTAAGCCACGGCCCTCAGCTACACATTCGTGCAGTATACTGCACTCATTATATAGGCTCGGTTGACTACGTCATCGAAAACCGACGGCGCATGCGTTTGGAGAGGGACTTTGGATTAGCATTTTTTAGCACTCAGGGGGGTTAGGGTTAATAGAACACGAAAAAAAAACTTTTTTTTTTTTTACCATAACCCTAACCCCGGTTTAGGATTTTTGACCGGGATCACAATTTTCGAGGAAAAAACACCAACTAAATCTCCGGGAACCTGCCGGGATTCGATCCGGGGACCCTCCGTTCTCGAGCCCCACCTTCCTAACACTAAGCCACGGCCCTCAGCTACACATTCGTGCAGTATAGGTAGCACACCTCTAAATAATAGGAAGTCGAAATTAGACGACCATTTTGCACCTTATTTTGATCGATGCGCGACGCTTCAAAAGATGATATCTCAATGACCATTGTGATTTAGGAATTGATTTTGGTATCAAATTTAAGCCCAAGACAATGCTTATAATATGTTTATAACGATAGATCGATTTTAACGATTTAAAGTTAGGAAAATGTTAGGCCTACGACTATGCTAGAAACCCGACATTAGCAAAAGACAAGTTTTTGAATTACGGCCGATGCGCTTAGATGCTCGATTGCTTAAAATCTAACGGTTTTCCACGTATATTTTACAATTTTAATCGAAAGCTTGCTAAAATAGCTAGAGTTTAATACCAAATTGAAAGAATTTCTATGTATAAATTTCTATTTATGCCCCCAAACTATGACGCATTATACACGCAGGCCAACGTACTATTAGATTTTCCGAAGATTTAAACCATGTTCTGGCAAGGTTATTTTTAAATTTACACATAGAAAGTCATTCAATTTGGTAGTAAACTCTAGCTATTTTAGCAAGCTTATGATTAAAATTGTAAAATATACGTGGAAAACCGTTAGATTTTAAGCAATCGAGCATCTAAGCCCTCTACGGTCATTTTTCAAGTTGATTTTTCGCAAGACTTACGGCCGTGCACCGTGAAAGTAGGACTACTATTTATTAACAAAAAATAGTTCATATTATTTGTGAATGATCTATCATTAAAATTCATATTGTTAGCTTTAATTTGATACCAACCTCGTCTGCTGAATCACTGTAGTTCCCGAGAAATCACTATTTTAATCACGCGTATTGATAAGAAGTATTGCGCAATAAGAGTTGCAAGTTTTCGCCTGGAACTATTTAGAGGTGTGCTACCTATACTGCACTCATTATATAGGCTCGGTTGACTACGTCATCGAAAACCGACGGCGCATGCGTTTGGAGAGGGACTTTGGATTAGCATTTTTTAGCACTCAGGGGGGTTAGGGTTAATAGAACACGAAAAAAAAACTTTTTTTTTTTTTACCATAACCCTAACCCCGGTTTAGGATTTTTGACCGGGATCACAATTTTCGAGGAAAAAACACCAACTAAATCTCCGGGAACCTGCCGGGATTCGATCCGGGGACCCTCCGTTCTCGAGCCCCACCTTCCTAACACTAAGCCACGGCCCTCAGCTACACATTCGTGCAGTATACTGCACTCATTATATAGGCTCGGTTGACTACGTCATCGAAAACCGACGGCGCATGCGTTTGGAGAGGGACTTTGGATTAGCATTTTTTAGCACTCAGGGGGGTTAGGGTTAATAGAACACGAAAAAAAAACTTTTTTTTTTTTTACCATAACCCTAACCCCGGTTTAGGATTTTTGACCGGGATCACAATTTTCGAGGAAAAAACACCAACTAAATCTCCGGGAACCTGCCGGGATTCGATCCGGGGACCCTCCGTTCTCGAGCCCCACCTTCCTAACACTAAGCCACGGCCCTCAGCTACACATTCGTGCAGTATAGGTAGCACACCTCTAAATAATAGGAAGTCGAAATTAGACGACCATTTTGCACCTTATTTTGATCGATGCGCGACGCTTCAAAAGATGATATCTCAATGACCATTGTGATTTAGGAATTGATTTTGGTATCAAATTTAAGCCCAAGACAATGCTTATAATATGTTTATAACGATAGATCGATTTTAACGATTTAAAGTTAGGAAAATGTTAGGCCTACGACTATGCTAGAAACCCGACATTAGCAAAAGACAAGTTTTTGAATTACGGCCGATGCGCTTAGATGCTCGATTGCTTAAAATCTAACGGTTTTCCACGTATATTTTACAATTTTAATCGAAAGCTTGCTAAAATAGCTAGAGTTTAATACCAAATTGAAAGAATTTCTATGTATAAATTTCTATTTATGCCCCCAAACTATGACGCATTATACACGCAGGCCAACGTACTATTAGATTTTCCGAAGATTTAAACCATGTTCTGGCAAGGTTATTTTTAAATTTACACATAGAAAGTCATTCAATTTGGTAGTAAACTCTAGCTATTTTAGCAAGCTTATGATTAAAATTGTAAAATATACGTGGAAAACCGTTAGATTTTAAGCAATCGAGCATCTAAGCCCTCTACGGTCATTTTTCAAGTTGATTTTTCGCAAGACTTACGGCCGTGCACCGTGAAAGTAGGACTACTATTTATTAACAAAAAATAGTTCATATTATTTGTGAATGATCTATCATTAAAATTCATATTGTTAGCTTTAATTTGATACCAACCTCGTCTGCTGAATCACTGTAGTTCCCGAGAAATCACTATTTTAATCACGCGTATTGATAAGAAGTATTGCGCAATAAGAGTTGCAAGTTTTCGCCTGGAACTATTTAGAGGTGTGCTACCTATACTGCACTCATTATATAGGCTCGGTTGACTACGTCATCGAAAACCGACGGCGCATGCGTTTGGAGAGGGACTTTGGATTAGCATTTTTTAGCACTCAGGGGGGTTAGGGTTAATAGAACACGGAAAAAAAACTTTTTTTTTTTTTACCATAACCCTAACCCCGGTTTAGGATTTTTGACCGGGATCACAATTTTCGAGGAAAAAACACCAACTAAATCTCCGGGAACCTGCCGGGATTCGATCCGGGGACCCTCCGTTCTCGAGCCCCACCTTCCTAACACTAAGCCACGGCCCTCAGCTACACATTCGTGCAGTATAGGTAGCACACCTCTAAATAATAGGAAGTCGAAATTAGACGACCATTTTGCACCTTATTTTGATCGATGCGCGACGCTTCAAAAGATGATATCTCAATGACCATTGTGATTTAGGAATTGATTTTGGTATCAAATTTAAGCCCAAGACAATGCTTATAATATGTTTATAACGATAGATCGATTTTAACGATTTAAAGTTAGGAAAATGTTAGGCCTACGACTATGCTAGAAACCCGACATTAGCAAAAGACAAGTTTTTGAATTACGGCCGATGCGCTTAGATGCTCGATTGCTTAAAATCTAACGGTTTTCCACGTATATTTTACAATTTTAATCGAAAGCTTGCTAAAATAGCTAGAGTTTAATACCAAATTGAAAGAATTTCTATGTATAAATTTCTATTTATGCCCCCAAACTATGACGCATTATACACGCAGGCCAACGTACTATTAGATTTTCCGAAGATTTAAACCATGTTCTGGCAAGGTTATTTTTAAATTTACACATAGAAAGTCATTCAATTTGGTAGTAAACTCTAGCTATTTTAGCAAGCTTATGATTAAAATTGTAAAATATACGTGGAAAACCGTTAGATTTTAAGCAATCGAGCATCTAAGCCCTCTACGGTCATTTTTCAAGTTGATTTTTCGCAAGACTTACGGCCGTGCACCGTGAAAGTAGGACTACTATTTATTAACAAAAAATAGTTCATATTATTTGTGAATGATCTATCATTAAAATTCATATTGTTAGCTTTAATTTGATACCAACCTCGTCTGCTGAATCACTGTAGTTCCCGAGAAATCACTATTTTAATCACGCGTATTGATAAGAAGTATTGCGCAATAAGAGTTGCAAGTTTTCGCCTGGAACTATTTAGAGGTGTGCTACCTATACTGCACTCATTATATAGGCTCGGTTGACTACGTCATCGAAAACCGACGGCGCATGCGTTTGGAGAGGGACTTTGGATTAGCATTTTTTAGCACTCAGGGGGGTTAGGGTTAATAGAACACGAAAAAAAAACTTTTTTTTTTTTTACCATAACCCTAACCCCGGTTTAGGATTTTTGACCGGGATCACAATTTTCGAGGAAAAAACACCAACTAAATCTCCGGGAACCTGCCGGGATTCGATCCGGGGACCCTCCGTTCTCGAGCCCCACCTTCCTAACACTAAGCCACGGCCCTCAGCTACACATTCGTGCAGTATACTGCACTCATTATATAGGCTCGGTTGACTACGTCATCGAAAACCGACGGCGCATGCGTTTGGAGAGGGACTTTGGATTAGCATTTTTTAGCACTCAGGGGGGTTAGGGTTAATAGAACACGAAAAAAAAACTTTTTTTTTTTTTACCATAACCCTAACCCCGGTTTAGGATTTTTGACCGGGATCACAATTTTCGAGGAAAAAACACCAACTAAATCTCCGGGAACCTGCCGGGATTCGATCCGGGGACCCTCCGTTCTCGAGCCCCACCTTCCTAACACTAAGCCACGGCCCTCAGCTACACATTCGTGCAGTATAGGTAGCACACCTCTAAATAATAGGAAGTCGAAATTAGACGACCATTTTGCACCTTATTTTGATCGATGCGCGACGCTTCAAAAGATGATATCTCAATGACCATTGTGATTTAGGAATTGATTTTGGTATCAAATTTAAGCCCAAGACAATGCTTATAATATGTTTATAACGATAGATCGATTTTAACGATTTAAAGTTAGGAAAATGTTAGGCCTACGACTATGCTAGAAACCCGACATTAGCAAAAGACAAGTTTTTGAATTACGGCCGATGCGCTTAGATGCTCGATTGCTTAAAATCTAACGGTTTTCCACGTATATTTTACAATTTTAATCGAAAGCTTGCTAAAATAGCTAGAGTTTAATACCAAATTGAAAGAATTTCTATGTATAAATTTCTATTTATGCCCCCAAACTATGACGCATTATACACGCAGGCCAACGTACTATTAGATTTTCCGAAGATTTAAACCATGTTCTGGCAAGGTTATTTTTAAATTTACACATAGAAAGTCATTCAATTTGGTAGTAAACTCTAGCTATTTTAGCAAGCTTATGATTAAAATTGTAAAATATACGTGGAAAACCGTTAGATTTTAAGCAATCGAGCATCTAAGCCCTCTACGGTCATTTTTCAAGTTGATTTTTCGCAAGACTTACGGCCGTGCACCGTGAAAGTAGGACTACTATTTATTAACAAAAAATAGTTCATATTATTTGTGAATGATCTATCATTAAAATTCATATTGTTAGCTTTAATTTGATACCAACCTCGTCTGCTGAATCACTGTAGTTCCCGAGAAATCACTATTTTAATCACGCGTATTGATAAGAAGTATTGCGCAATAAGAGTTGCAAGTTTTCGCCTGGAACTATTTAGAGGTGTGCTACCTATACTGCACTCATTATATAGGCTCGGTTGACTACGTCATCGAAAACCGACGGCGCATGCGTTTGGAGAGGGACTTTGGATTAGCATTTTTTAGCACTCAGGGGGGTTAGGGTTAATAGAACACGGAAAAAAAACTTTTTTTTTTTTTACCATAACCCTAACCCCGGTTTAGGATTTTTGACCGGGATCACAATTTTCGAGGAAAAAACACCAACTAAATCTCCGGGAACCTGCCGGGATTCGATCCGGGGACCCTCCGTTCTCGAGCCCCACCTTCCTAACACTAAGCCACGGCCCTCAGCTACACATTCGTGCAGTATAGGTAGCACACCTCTAAATAATAGGAAGTCGAAATTAGACGACCATTTTGCACCTTATTTTGATCGATGCGCGACGCTTCAAAAGATGATATCTCAATGACCATTGTGATTTAGGAATTGATTTTGGTATCAAATTTAAGCCCAAGACAATGCTTATAATATGTTTATAACGATAGATCGATTTTAACGATTTAAAGTTAGGAAAATGTTAGGCCTACGACTATGCTAGAAACCCGACATTAGCAAAAGACAAGTTTTTGAATTACGGCCGATGCGCTTAGATGCTCGATTGCTTAAAATCTAACGGTTTTCCACGTATATTTTACAATTTTAATCGAAAGCTTGCTAAAATAGCTAGAGTTTAATACCAAATTGAAAGAATTTCTATGTATAAATTTCTATTTATGCCCCCAAACTATGACGCATTATACACGCAGGCCAACGTACTATTAGATTTTCCGAAGATTTAAACCATGTTCTGGCAAGGTTATTTTTAAATTTACACATAGAAAGTCATTCAATTTGGTAGTAAACTCTAGCTATTTTAGCAAGCTTATGATTAAAATTGTAAAATATACGTGGAAAACCGTTAGATTTTAAGCAATCGAGCATCTAAGCCCTCTACGGTCATTTTTCAAGTTGATTTTTCGCAAGACTTACGGCCGTGCACCGTGAAAGTAGGACTACTATTTATTAACAAAAAATAGTTCATATTATTTGTGAATGATCTATCATTAAAATTCATATTGTTAGCTTTAATTTGATACCAACCTCGTCTGCTGAATCACTGTAGTTCCCGAGAAATCACTATTTTAATCACGCGTATTGATAAGAAGTATTGCGCAATAAGAGTTGCAAGTTTTCGCCTGGAACTATTTAGAGGTGTGCTACCTATACTGCACTCATTATATAGGCTCGGTTGACTACGTCATCGAAAACCGACGGCGCATGCGTTTGGAGAGGGACTTTGGATTAGCATTTTTTAGCACTCAGGGGGGTTAGGGTTAATAGAACACGAAAAAAAAACTTTTTTTTTTTTTACCATAACCCTAACCCCGGTTTAGGATTTTTGACCGGGATCACAATTTTCGAGGAAAAAACACCAACTAAATCTCCGGGAACCTGCCGGGATTCGATCCGGGGACCCTCCGTTCTCGAGCCCCACCTTCCTAACACTAAGCCACGGCCCTCAGCTACACATTCGTGCAGTATACTGCACTCATTATATAGGCTCGGTTGACTACGTCATCGAAAACCGACGGCGCATGCGTTTGGAGAGGGACTTTGGATTAGCATTTTTTAGCACTCAGGGGGGTTAGGGTTAATAGAACACGAAAAAAAAACTTTTTTTTTTTTTACCATAACCCTAACCCCGGTTTAGGATTTTTGACCGGGATCACAATTTTCGAGGAAAAAACACCAACTAAATCTCCGGGAACCTGCCGGGATTCGATCCGGGGACCCTCCGTTCTCGAGCCCCACCTTCCTAACACTAAGCCACGGCCCTCAGCTACACATTCGTGCAGTATAGGTAGCACACCTCTAAATAATAGGAAGTCGAAATTAGACGACCATTTTGCACCTTATTTTGATCGATGCGCGACGCTTCAAAAGATGATATCTCAATGACCATTGTGATTTAGGAATTGATTTTGGTATCAAATTTAAGCCCAAGACAATGCTTATAATATGTTTATAACGATAGATCGATTTTAACGATTTAAAGTTAGGAAAATGTTAGGCCTACGACTATGCTAGAAACCCGACATTAGCAAAAGACAAGTTTTTGAATTACGGCCGATGCGCTTAGATGCTCGATTGCTTAAAATCTAACGGTTTTCCACGTATATTTTACAATTTTAATCGAAAGCTTGCTAAAATAGCTAGAGTTTAATACCAAATTGAAAGAATTTCTATGTATAAATTTCTATTTATGCCCCCAAACTATGACGCATTATACACGCAGGCCAACGTACTATTAGATTTTCCGAAGATTTAAACCATGTTCTGGCAAGGTTATTTTTAAATTTACACATAGAAAGTCATTCAATTTGGTAGTAAACTCTAGCTATTTTAGCAAGCTTATGATTAAAATTGTAAAATATACGTGGAAAACCGTTAGATTTTAAGCAATCGAGCATCTAAGCCCTCTACGGTCATTTTTCAAGTTGATTTTTCGCAAGACTTACGGCCGTGCACCGTGAAAGTAGGACTACTATTTATTAACAAAAAATAGTTCATATTATTTGTGAATGATCTATCATTAAAATTCATATTGTTAGCTTTAATTTGATACCAACCTCGTCTGCTGAATCACTGTAGTTCCCGAGAAATCACTATTTTAATCACGCGTATTGATAAGAAGTATTGCGCAATAAGAGTTGCAAGTTTTCGCCTGGAACTATTTAGAGGTGTGCTACCTATACTGCACTCATTATATAGGCTCGGTTGACTACGTCATCGAAAACCGACGGCGCATGCGTTTGGAGAGGGACTTTGGATTAGCATTTTTTAGCACTCAGGGGGGTTAGGGTTAATAGAACACGGAAAAAAAACTTTTTTTTTTTTTACCATAACCCTAACCCCGGTTTAGGATTTTTGACCGGGATCACAATTTTCGAGGAAAAAACACCAACTAAATCTCCGGGAACCTGCCGGGATTCGATCCGGGGACCCTCCGTTCTCGAGCCCCACCTTCCTAACACTAAGCCACGGCCCTCAGCTACACATTCGTGCAGTATAGGTAGCACACCTCTAAATAATAGGAAGTCGAAATTAGACGACCATTTTGCACCTTATTTTGATCGATGCGCGACGCTTCAAAAGATGATATCTCAATGACCATTGTGATTTAGGAATTGATTTTGGTATCAAATTTAAGCCCAAGACAATGCTTATAATATGTTTATAACGATAGATCGATTTTAACGATTTAAAGTTAGGAAAATGTTAGGCCTACGACTATGCTAGAAACCCGACATTAGCAAAAGACAAGTTTTTGAATTACGGCCGATGCGCTTAGATGCTCGATTGCTTAAAATCTAACGGTTTTCCACGTATATTTTACAATTTTAATCGAAAGCTTGCTAAAATAGCTAGAGTTTAATACCAAATTGAAAGAATTTCTATGTATAAATTTCTATTTATGCCCCCAAACTATGACGCATTATACACGCAGGCCAACGTACTATTAGATTTTCCGAAGATTTAAACCATGTTCTGGCAAGGTTATTTTTAAATTTACACATAGAAAGTCATTCAATTTGGTAGTAAACTCTAGCTATTTTAGCAAGCTTATGATTAAAATTGTAAAATATACGTGGAAAACCGTTAGATTTTAAGCAATCGAGCATCTAAGCCCTCTACGGTCATTTTTCAAGTTGATTTTTCGCAAGACTTACGGCCGTGCACCGTGAAAGTAGGACTACTATTTATTAACAAAAAATAGTTCATATTATTTGTGAATGATCTATCATTAAAATTCATATTGTTAGCTTTAATTTGATACCAACCTCGTCTGCTGAATCACTGTAGTTCCCGAGAAATCACTATTTTAATCACGCGTATTGATAAGAAGTATTGCGCAATAAGAGTTGCAAGTTTTCGCCTGGAACTATTTAGAGGTGTGCTACCTATACTGCACTCATTATATAGGCTCGGTTGACTACGTCATCGAAAACCGACGGCGCATGCGTTTGGAGAGGGACTTTGGATTAGCATTTTTTAGCACTCAGGGGGGTTAGGGTTAATAGAACACGAAAAAAAAACTTTTTTTTTTTTTACCATAACCCTAACCCCGGTTTAGGATTTTTGACCGGGATCACAATTTTCGAGGAAAAAACACCAACTAAATCTCCGGGAACCTGCCGGGATTCGATCCGGGGACCCTCCGTTCTCGAGCCCCACCTTCCTAACACTAAGCCACGGCCCTCAGCTACACATTCGTGCAGTATACTGCACTCATTATATAGGCTCGGTTGACTACGTCATCGAAAACCGACGGCGCATGCGTTTGGAGAGGGACTTTGGATTAGCATTTTTTAGCACTCAGGGGGGTTAGGGTTAATAGAACACGAAAAAAAAACTTTTTTTTTTTTTACCATAACCCTAACCCCGGTTTAGGATTTTTGACCGGGATCACAATTTTCGAGGAAAAAACACCAACTAAATCTCCGGGAACCTGCCGGGATTCGATCCGGGGACCCTCCGTTCTCGAGCCCCACCTTCCTAACACTAAGCCACGGCCCTCAGCTACACATTCGTGCAGTATAGGTAGCACACCTCTAAATAATAGGAAGTCGAAATTAGACGACCATTTTGCACCTTATTTTGATCGATGCGCGACGCTTCAAAAGATGATATCTCAATGACCATTGTGATTTAGGAATTGATTTTGGTATCAAATTTAAGCCCAAGACAATGCTTATAATATGTTTATAACGATAGATCGATTTTAACGATTTAAAGTTAGGAAAATGTTAGGCCTACGACTATGCTAGAAACCCGACATTAGCAAAAGACAAGTTTTTGAATTACGGCCGATGCGCTTAGATGCTCGATTGCTTAAAATCTAACGGTTTTCCACGTATATTTTACAATTTTAATCGAAAGCTTGCTAAAATAGCTAGAGTTTAATACCAAATTGAAAGAATTTCTATGTATAAATTTCTATTTATGCCCCCAAACTATGACGCATTATACACGCAGGCCAACGTACTATTAGATTTTCCGAAGATTTAAACCATGTTCTGGCAAGGTTATTTTTAAATTTACACATAGAAAGTCATTCAATTTGGTAGTAAACTCTAGCTATTTTAGCAAGCTTATGATTAAAATTGTAAAATATACGTGGAAAACCGTTAGATTTTAAGCAATCGAGCATCTAAGCCCTCTACGGTCATTTTTCAAGTTGATTTTTCGCAAGACTTACGGCCGTGCACCGTGAAAGTAGGACTACTATTTATTAACAAAAAATAGTTCATATTATTTGTGAATGATCTATCATTAAAATTCATATTGTTAGCTTTAATTTGATACCAACCTCGTCTGCTGAATCACTGTAGTTCCCGAGAAATCACTATTTTAATCACGCGTATTGATAAGAAGTATTGCGCAATAAGAGTTGCAAGTTTTCGCCTGGAACTATTTAGAGGTGTGCTACCTATACTGCACTCATTATATAGGCTCGGTTGACTACGTCATCGAAAACCGACGGCGCATGCGTTTGGAGAGGGACTTTGGATTAGCATTTTTTAGCACTCAGGGGGGTTAGGGTTAATAGAACACGAAAAAAAAACTTTTTTTTTTTTTACCATAACCCTAACCCCGGTTTAGGATTTTTGACCGGGATCACAATTTTCGAGGAAAAAACACCAACTAAATCTCCGGGAACCTGCCGGGATTCGATCCGGGGACCCTCCGTTCTCGAGCCCCACCTTCCTAACACTAAGCCACGGCCCTCAGCTACACATTCGTGCAGTATACTGCACTCATTATATAGGCTCGGTTGACTACGTCATCGAAAACCGACGGCGCATGCGTTTGGAGAGGGACTTTGGATTAGCATTTTTTAGCACTCAGGGGGGTTAGGGTTAATAGAACACGAAAAAAAAACTTTTTTTTTTTTTACCATAACCCTAACCCCGGTTTAGGATTTTTGACCGGGATCACAATTTTCGAGGAAAAAACACCAACTAAATCTCCGGGAACCTGCCGGGATTCGATCCGGGGACCCTCCGTTCTCGAGCCCCACCTTCCTAACACTAAGCCACGGCCCTCAGCTACACATTCGTGCAGTATAGGTAGCACACCTCTAAATAATAGGAAGTCGAAATTAGACGACCATTTTGCACCTTATTTTGATCGATGCGCGACGCTTCAAAAGATGATATCTCAATGACCATTGTGATTTAGGAATTGATTTTGGTATCAAATTTAAGCCCAAGACAATGCTTATAATATGTTTATAACGATAGATCGATTTTAACGATTTAAAGTTAGGAAAATGTTAGGCCTACGACTATGCTAGAAACCCGACATTAGCAAAAGACAAGTTTTTGAATTACGGCCGATGCGCTTAGATGCTCGATTGCTTAAAATCTAACGGTTTTCCACGTATATTTTACAATTTTAATCGAAAGCTTGCTAAAATAGCTAGAGTTTAATACCAAATTGAAAGAATTTCTATGTATAAATTTCTATTTATGCCCCCAAACTATGACGCATTATACACGCAGGCCAACGTACTATTAGATTTTCCGAAGATTTAAACCATGTTCTGGCAAGGTTATTTTTAAATTTACACATAGAAAGTCATTCAATTTGGTAGTAAACTCTAGCTATTTTAGCAAGCTTATGATTAAAATTGTAAAATATACGTGGAAAACCGTTAGATTTTAAGCAATCGAGCATCTAAGCCCTCTACGGTCATTTTTCAAGTTGATTTTTCGCAAGACTTACGGCCGTGCACCGTGAAAGTAGGACTACTATTTATTAACAAAAAATAGTTCATATTATTTGTGAATGATCTATCATTAAAATTCATATTGTTAGCTTTAATTTGATACCAACCTCGTCTGCTGAATCACTGTAGTTCCCGAGAAATCACTATTTTAATCACGCGTATTGATAAGAAGTATTGCGCAATAAGAGTTGCAAGTTTTCGCCTGGAACTATTTAGAGGTGTGCTACCTATACTGCACTCATTATATAGGCTCGGTTGACTACGTCATCGAAAACCGACGGCGCATGCGTTTGGAGAGGGACTTTGGATTAGCATTTTTTAGCACTCAGGGGGGTTAGGGTTAATAGAACACGAAAAAAAAACTTTTTTTTTTTTTACCATAACCCTAACCCCGGTTTAGGATTTTTGACCGGGATCACAATTTTCGAGGAAAAAACACCAACTAAATCTCCGGGAACCTGCCGGGATTCGATCCGGGGACCCTCCGTTCTCGAGCCCCACCTTCCTAACACTAAGCCACGGCCCTCAGCTACACATTCGTGCAGTATACTGCACTCATTATATAGGCTCGGTTGACTACGTCATCGAAAACCGACGGCGCATGCGTTTGGAGAGGGACTTTGGATTAGCATTTTTTAGCACTCAGGGGGGTTAGGGTTAATAGAACACGAAAAAAAAACTTTTTTTTTTTTTACCATAACCCTAACCCCGGTTTAGGATTTTTGACCGGGATCACAATTTTCGAGGAAAAAACACCAACTAAATCTCCGGGAACCTGCCGGGATTCGATCCGGGGACCCTCCGTTCTCGAGCCCCACCTTCCTAACACTAAGCCACGGCCCTCAGCTACACATTCGTGCAGTATAGGTAGCACACCTCTAAATAATAGGAAGTCGAAATTAGACGACCATTTTGCACCTTATTTTGATCGATGCGCGACGCTTCAAAAGATGATATCTCAATGACCATTGTGATTTAGGAATTGATTTTGGTATCAAATTTAAGCCCAAGACAATGCTTATAATATGTTTATAACGATAGATCGATTTTAACGATTTAAAGTTAGGAAAATGTTAGGCCTACGACTATGCTAGAAACCCGACATTAGCAAAAGACAAGTTTTTGAATTACGGCCGATGCGCTTAGATGCTCGATTGCTTAAAATCTAACGGTTTTCCACGTATATTTTACAATTTTAATCGAAAGCTTGCTAAAATAGCTAGAGTTTAATACCAAATTGAAAGAATTTCTATGTATAAATTTCTATTTATGCCCCCAAACTATGACGCATTATACACGCAGGCCAACGTACTATTAGATTTTCCGAAGATTTAAACCATGTTCTGGCAAGGTTATTTTTAAATTTACACATAGAAAGTCATTCAATTTGGTAGTAAACTCTAGCTATTTTAGCAAGCTTATGATTAAAATTGTAAAATATACGTGGAAAACCGTTAGATTTTAAGCAATCGAGCATCTAAGCCCTCTACGGTCATTTTTCAAGTTGATTTTTCGCAAGACTTACGGCCGTGCACCGTGAAAGTAGGACTACTATTTATTAACAAAAAATAGTTCATATTATTTGTGAATGATCTATCATTAAAATTCATATTGTTAGCTTTAATTTGATACCAACCTCGTCTGCTGAATCACTGTAGTTCCCGAGAAATCACTATTTTAATCACGCGTATTGATAAGAAGTATTGCGCAATAAGAGTTGCAAGTTTTCGCCTGGAACTATTTAGAGGTGTGCTACCTATACTGCACTCATTATATAGGCTCGGTTGACTACGTCATCGAAAACCGACGGCGCATGCGTTTGGAGAGGGACTTTGGATTAGCATTTTTTAGCACTCAGGGGGGTTAGGGTTAATAGAACACGAAAAAAAAACTTTTTTTTTTTTTACCATAACCCTAACCCCGGTTTAGGATTTTTGACCGGGATCACAATTTTCGAGGAAAAAACACCAACTAAATCTCCGGGAACCTGCCGGGATTCGATCCGGGGACCCTCCGTTCTCGAGCCCCACCTTCCTAACACTAAGCCACGGCCCTCAGCTACACATTCGTGCAGTATACTGCACTCATTATATAGGCTCGGTTGACTACGTCATCGAAAACCGACGGCGCATGCGTTTGGAGAGGGACTTTGGATTAGCATTTTTTAGCACTCAGGGGGGTTAGGGTTAATAGAACACGAAAAAAAAACTTTTTTTTTTTTTACCATAACCCTAACCCCGGTTTAGGATTTTTGACCGGGATCACAATTTTCGAGGAAAAAACACCAACTAAATCTCCGGGAACCTGCCGGGATTCGATCCGGGGACCCTCCGTTCTCGAGCCCCACCTTCCTAACACTAAGCCACGGCCCTCAGCTACACATTCGTGCAGTATAGGTAGCACACCTCTAAATAATAGGAAGTCGAAATTAGACGACCATTTTGCACCTTATTTTGATCGATGCGCGACGCTTCAAAAGATGATATCTCAATGACCATTGTGATTTAGGAATTGATTTTGGTATCAAATTTAAGCCCAAGACAATGCTTATAATATGTTTATAACGATAGATCGATTTTAACGATTTAAAGTTAGGAAAATGTTAGGCCTACGACTATGCTAGAAACCCGACATTAGCAAAAGACAAGTTTTTGAATTACGGCCGATGCGCTTAGATGCTCGATTGCTTAAAATCTAACGGTTTTCCACGTATATTTTACAATTTTAATCGAAAGCTTGCTAAAATAGCTAGAGTTTAATACCAAATTGAAAGAATTTCTATGTATAAATTTCTATTTATGCCCCCAAACTATGACGCATTATACACGCAGGCCAACGTACTATTAGATTTTCCGAAGATTTAAACCATGTTCTGGCAAGGTTATTTTTAAATTTACACATAGAAAGTCATTCAATTTGGTAGTAAACTCTAGCTATTTTAGCAAGCTTATGATTAAAATTGTAAAATATACGTGGAAAACCGTTAGATTTTAAGCAATCGAGCATCTAAGCCCTCTACGGTCATTTTTCAAGTTGATTTTTCGCAAGACTTACGGCCGTGCACCGTGAAAGTAGGACTACTATTTATTAACCAAAAATAGTTCATATTATTTGTGAATGATCTATCATTAAAATTCATATTGTTAGCTTTAATTTGATACCAACCTCGTCTGCTGAATCACTGTAGTTCCCGAGAAATCACTATTTTAATCACGCGTATTGATAAGAAGTATTGCGCAATAAGAGTTGCAAGTTTTCGCCTGGAACTATTTAGAGGTGTGCTACCTATACTGCACTCATTATATAGGCTCGGTTGACTACGTCATCGAAAACCGACGGCGCATGCGTTTGGAGAGGGACTTTGGATTAGCATTTTTTAGCACTCAGGGGGGTTAGGGTTAATAGAACACGAAAAAAAAACTTTTTTTTTTTTTACCATAACCCTAACCCCGGTTTAGGATTTTTGACCGGGATCACAATTTTCGAGGAAAAAACACCAACTAAATCTCCGGGAACCTGCCGGGATTCGATCCGGGGACCCTCCGTTCTCGAGCCCCACCTTCCTAACACTAAGCCACGGCCCTCAGCTACACATTCGTGCAGTATACTGCACTCATTATATAGGCTCGGTTGACTACGTCATCGAAAACCGACGGCGCATGCGTTTGGAGAGGGACTTTGGATTAGCATTTTTTAGCACTCAGGGGGGTTAGGGTTAATAGAACACGAAAAAAAAACTTTTTTTTTTTTTACCATAACCCTAACCCCGGTTTAGGATTTTTGACCGGGATCACAATTTTCGAGGAAAAAACACCAACTAAATCTCCGGGAACCTGCCGGGATTCGATCCGGGGACCCTCCGTTCTCGAGCCCCACCTTCCTAACACTAAGCCACGGCCCTCAGCTACACATTCGTGCAGTATAGGTAGCACACCTCTAAATAATAGGAAGTCGAAATTAGACGACCATTTTGCACCTTATTTTGATCGATGCGCGACGCTTCAAAAGATGATATCTCAATGACCATTGTGATTTAGGAATTGATTTTGGTATCAAATTTAAGCCCAAGACAATGCTTATAATATGTTTATAACGATAGATCGATTTTAACGATTTAAAGTTAGGAAAATGTTAGGCCTACGACTATGCTAGAAACCCGACATTAGCAAAAGACAAGTTTTTGAATTACGGCCGATGCGCTTAGATGCTCGATTGCTTAAAATCTAACGGTTTTCCACGTATATTTTACAATTTTAATCGAAAGCTTGCTAAAATAGCTAGAGTTTAATACCAAATTGAAAGAATTTCTATGTATAAATTTCTATTTATGCCCCCAAACTATGACGCATTATACACGCAGGCCAACGTACTATTAGATTTTCCGAAGATTTAAACCATGTTCTGGCAAGGTTATTTTTAAATTTACACATAGAAAGTCATTCAATTTGGTAGTAAACTCTAGCTATTTTAGCAAGCTTATGATTAAAATTGTAAAATATACGTGGAAAACCGTTAGATTTTAAGCAATCGAGCATCTAAGCCCTCTACGGTCATTTTTCAAGTTGATTTTTCGCAAGACTTACGGCCGTGCACCGTGAAAGTAGGACTACTATTTATTAACAAAAAATAGTTCATATTATTTGTGAATGATCTATCATTAAAATTCATATTGTTAGCTTTAATTTGATACCAACCTCGTCTGCTGAATCACTGTAGTTCCCGAGAAATCACTATTTTAATCACGCGTATTGATAAGAAGTATTGCGCAATAAGAGTTGCAAGTTTTCGCCTGGAACTATTTAGAGGTGTGCTACCTATACTGCACTCATTATATAGGCTCGGTTGACTACGTCATCGAAAACCGACGGCGCATGCGTTTGGAGAGGGACTTTGGATTAGCATTTTTTAGCACTCAGGGGGGTTAGGGTTAATAGAACACGGAAAAAAAACTTTTTTTTTTTTTACCATAACCCTAACCCCGGTTTAGGATTTTTGACCGGGATCACAATTTTCGAGGAAAAAACACCAACTAAATCTCCGGGAACCTGCCGGGATTCGATCCGGGGACCCTCCGTTCTCGAGCCCCACCTTCCTAACACTAAGCCACGGCCCTCAGCTACACATTCGTGCAGTATACTGCACTCATTATATAGGCTCGGTTGACTACGTCATCGAAAACCGACGGCGCATGCGTTTGGAGAGGGACTTTGGATTAGCATTTTTTAGCACTCAGGGGGGTTAGGGTTAATAGAACACGAAAAAAAAACTTTTTTTTTTTTTACCATAACCCTAACCCCGGTTTAGGATTTTTGACCGGGATCACAATTTTCGAGGAAAAAACACCAACTAAATCTCCGGGAACCTGCCGGGATTCGATCCGGGGACCCTCCGTTCTCGAGCCCCACCTTCCTAACACTAAGCCACGGCCCTCAGCTACACATTCGTGCAGTATAGGTAGCACACCTCTAAATAATAGGAAGTCGAAATTAGACGACCATTTTGCACCTTATTTTGATCGATGCGCGACGCTTCAAAAGATGATATCTCAATGACCATTGTGATTTAGGAATTGATTTTGGTATCAAATTTAAGCCCAAGACAATGCTTATAATATGTTTATAACGATAGATCGATTTTAACGATTTAAAGTTAGGAAAATGTTAGGCCTACGACTATGCTAGAAACCCGACATTAGCAAAAGACAAGTTTTTGAATTACGGCCGATGCGCTTAGATGCTCGATTGCTTAAAATCTAACGGTTTTCCACGTATATTTTACAATTTTAATCGAAAGCTTGCTAAAATAGCTAGAGTTTAATACCAAATTGAAAGAATTTCTATGTATAAATTTCTATTTATGCCCCCAAACTATGACGCATTATACACGCAGGCCAACGTACTATTAGATTTTCCGAAGATTTAAACCATGTTCTGGCAAGGTTATTTTTAAATTTACACATAGAAAGTCATTCAATTTGGTAGTAAACTCTAGCTATTTTAGCAAGCTTATGATTAAAATTGTAAAATATACGTGGAAAACCGTTAGATTTTAAGCAATCGAGCATCTAAGCCCTCTACGGTCATTTTTCAAGTTGATTTTTCGCAAGACTTACGGCCGTGCACCGTGAAAGTAGGACTACTATTTATTAACAAAAAATAGTTCATATTATTTGTGAATGATCTATCATTAAAATTCATATTGTTAGCTTTAATTTGATACCAACCTCGTCTGCTGAATCACTGTAGTTCCCGAGAAATCACTATTTTAATCACGCGTATTGATAAGAAGTATTGCGCAATAAGAGTTGCAAGTTTTCGCCTGGAACTATTTAGAGGTGTGCTACCTATACTGCACTCATTATATAGGCTCGGTTGACTACGTCATCGAAAACCGACGGCGCATGCGTTTGGAGAGGGACTTTGGATTAGCATTTTTTAGCACTCAGGGGGGTTAGGGTTAATAGAACACGAAAAAAAAACTTTTTTTTTTTTTACCATAACCCTAACCCCGGTTTAGGATTTTTGACCGGGATCACAATTTTCGAGGAAAAAACACCAACTAAATCTCCGGGAACCTGCCGGGATTCGATCCGGGGACCCTCCGTTCTCGAGCCCCACCTTCCTAACACTAAGCCACGGCCCTCAGCTACACATTCGTGCAGTATACTGCACTCATTATATAGGCTCGGTTGACTACGTCATCGAAAACCGACGGCGCATGCGTTTGGAGAGGGACTTTGGATTAGCATTTTTTAGCACTCAGGGGGGTTAGGGTTAATAGAACACGAAAAAAAAACTTTTTTTTTTTTTACCATAACCCTAACCCCGGTTTAGGATTTTTGACCGGGATCACAATTTTCGAGGAAAAAACACCAACTAAATCTCCGGGAACCTGCCGGGATTCGATCCGGGGACCCTCCGTTCTCGAGCCCCACCTTCCTAACACTAAGCCACGGCCCTCAGCTACACATTCGTGCAGTATAGGTAGCACACCTCTAAATAATAGGAAGTCGAAATTAGACGACCATTTTGCACCTTATTTTGATCGATGCGCGACGCTTCAAAAGATGATATCTCAATGACCATTGTGATTTAGGAATTGATTTTGGTATCAAATTTAAGCCCAAGACAATGCTTATAATATGTTTATAACGATAGATCGATTTTAACGATTTAAAGTTAGGAAAATGTTAGGCCTACGACTATGCTAGAAACCCGACATTAGCAAAAGACAAGTTTTTGAATTACGGCCGATGCGCTTAGATGCTCGATTGCTTAAAATCTAACGGTTTTCCACGTATATTTTACAATTTTAATCGAAAGCTTGCTAAAATAGCTAGAGTTTAATACCAAATTGAAAGAATTTCTATGTATAAATTTCTATTTATGCCCCCAAACTATGACGCATTATACACGCAGGCCAACGTACTATTAGATTTTCCGAAGATTTAAACCATGTTCTGGCAAGGTTATTTTTAAATTTACACATAGAAAGTCATTCAATTTGGTAGTAAACTCTAGCTATTTTAGCAAGCTTATGATTAAAATTGTAAAATATACGTGGAAAACCGTTAGATTTTAAGCAATCGAGCATCTAAGCCCTCTACGGTCATTTTTCAAGTTGATTTTTCGCAAGACTTACGGCCGTGCACCGTGAAAGTAGGACTACTATTTATTAACAAAAAATAGTTCATATTATTTGTGAATGATCTATCATTAAAATTCATATTGTTAGCTTTAATTTGATACCAACCTCGTCTGCTGAATCACTGTAGTTCCCGAGAAATCACTATTTTAATCACGCGTATTGATAAGAAGTATTGCGCAATAAGAGTTGCAAGTTTTCGCCTGGAACTATTTAGAGGTGTGCTACCTATACTGCACTCATTATATAGGCTCGGTTGACTACGTCATCGAAAACCGACGGCGCATGCGTTTGGAGAGGGACTTTGGATTAGCATTTTTTAGCACTCAGGGGGGTTAGGGTTAATAGAACACGAAAAAAAAACTTTTTTTTTTTTTACCATAACCCTAACCCCGGTTTAGGATTTTTGACCGGGATCACAATTTTCGAGGAAAAAACACCAACTAAATCTCCGGGAACCTGCCGGGATTCGATCCGGGGACCCTCCGTTCTCGAGCCCCACCTTCCTAACACTAAGCCACGGCCCTCAGCTACACATTCGTGCAGTATAGGTAGCACACCTCTAAATAATAGGAAGTCGAAATTAGACGACCATTTTGCACCTTATTTTGATCGATGCGCGACGCTTCAAAAGATGATATCTCAATGACCATTGTGATTTAGGAATTGATTTTGGTATCAAATTTAAGCCCAAGACAATGCTTATAATATGTTTATAACGATAGATCGATTTTAACGATTTAAAGTTAGGAAAATGTTAGGCCTACGACTATGCTAGAAACCCGACATTAGCAAAAGACAAGTTTTTGAATTACGGCCGATGCGCTTAGATGCTCGATTGCTTAAAATCTAACGGTTTTCCACGTATATTTTACAATTTTAATCGAAAGCTTGCTAAAATAGCTAGAGTTTAATACCAAATTGAAAGAATTTCTATGTATAAATTTCTATTTATGCCCCCAAACTATGACGCATTATACACGCAGGCCAACGTACTATTAGATTTTCCGAAGATTTAAACCATGTTCTGGCAAGGTTATTTTTAAATTTACACATAGAAAGTCATTCAATTTGGTAGTAAACTCTAGCTATTTTAGCAAGCTTATGATTAAAATTGTAAAATATACGTGGAAAACCGTTAGATTTTAAGCAATCGAGCATCTAAGCCCTCTACGGTCATTTTTCAAGTTGATTTTTCGCAAGACTTACGGCCGTGCACCGTGAAAGTAGGACTACTATTTATTAACAAAAAATAGTTCATATTATTTGTGAATGATCTATCATTAAAATTCATATTGTTAGCTTTAATTTGATACCAACCTCGTCTGCTGAATCACTGTAGTTCCCGAGAAATCACTATTTTAATCACGCGTATTGATAAGAAGTATTGCGCAATAAGAGTTGCAAGTTTTCGCCTGGAACTATTTAGAGGTGTGCTACCTATACTGCACTCATTATATAGGCTCGGTTGACTACGTCATCGAAAACCGACGGCGCATGCGTTTGGAGAGGGACTTTGGATTAGCATTTTTTAGCACTCAGGGGGGTTAGGGTTAATAGAACACGAAAAAAAAACTTTTTTTTTTTTTACCATAACCCTAACCCCGGTTTAGGATTTTTGACCGGGATCACAATTTTCGAGGAAAAAACACCAACTAAATCTCCGGGAACCTGCCGGGATTCGATCCGGGGACCCTCCGTTCTCGAGCCCCACCTTCCTAACACTAAGCCACGGCCCTCAGCTACACATTCGTGCAGTATACTGCACTCATTATATAGGCTCGGTTGACTACGTCATCGAAAACCGACGGCGCATGCGTTTGGAGAGGGACTTTGGATTAGCATTTTTTAGCACTCAGGGGGGTTAGGGTTAATAGAACACGAAAAAAAAACTTTTTTTTTTTTTACCATAACCCTAACCCCGGTTTAGGATTTTTGACCGGGATCACAATTTTCGAGGAAAAAACACCAACTAAATCTCCGGGAACCTGCCGGGATTCGATCCGGGGACCCTCCGTTCTCGAGCCCCACCTTCCTAACACTAAGCCACGGCCCTCAGCTACACATTCGTGCAGTATAGGTAGCACACCTCTAAATAATAGGAAGTCGAAATTAGACGACCATTTTGCACCTTATTTTGATCGATGCGCGACGCTTCAAAAGATGATATCTCAATGACCATTGTGATTTAGGAATTGATTTTGGTATCAAATTTAAGCCCAAGACAATGCTTATAATATGTTTATAACGATAGATCGATTTTAACGATTTAAAGTTAGGAAAATGTTAGGCCTACGACTATGCTAGAAACCCGACATTAGCAAAAGACAAGTTTTTGAATTACGGCCGATGCGCTTAGATGCTCGATTGCTTAAAATCTAACGGTTTTCCACGTATATTTTACAATTTTAATCGAAAGCTTGCTAAAATAGCTAGAGTTTAATACCAAATTGAAAGAATTTCTATGTATAAATTTCTATTTATGCCCCCAAACTATGACGCATTATACACGCAGGCCAACGTACTATTAGATTTTCCGAAGATTTAAACCATGTTCTGGCAAGGTTATTTTTAAATTTACACATAGAAAGTCATTCAATTTGGTAGTAAACTCTAGCTATTTTAGCAAGCTTATGATTAAAATTGTAAAATATACGTGGAAAACCGTTAGATTTTAAGCAATCGAGCATCTAAGCCCTCTACGGTCATTTTTCAAGTTGATTTTTCGCAAGACTTACGGCCGTGCACCGTGAAAGTAGGACTACTATTTATTAACAAAAAATAGTTCATATTATTTGTGAATGATCTATCATTAAAATTCATATTGTTAGCTTTAATTTGATACCAACCTCGTCTGCTGAATCACTGTAGTTCCCGAGAAATCACTATTTTAATCACGCGTATTGATAAGAAGTATTGCGCAATAAGAGTTGCAAGTTTTCGCCTGGAACTATTTAGAGGTGTGCTACCTATACTGCACTCATTATATAGGCTCGGTTGACTACGTCATCGAAAACCGACGGCGCATGCGTTTGGAGAGGGACTTTGGATTAGCATTTTTTAGCACTCAGGGGGGTTAGGGTTAATAGAACACGAAAAAAAAACTTTTTTTTTTTTTACCATAACCCTAACCCCGGTTTAGGATTTTTGACCGGGATCACAATTTTCGAGGAAAAAACACCAACTAAATCTCCGGGAACCTGCCGGGATTCGATCCGGGGACCCTCCGTTCTCGAGCCCCACCTTCCTAACACTAAGCCACGGCCCTCAGCTACACATTCGTGCAGTATAGGTAGCACACCTCTAAATAATAGGAAGTCGAAATTAGACGACCATTTTGCACCTTATTTTGATCGATGCGCGACGCTTCAAAAGATGATATCTCAATGACCATTGTGATTTAGGAATTGATTTTGGTATCAAATTTAAGCCCAAGACAATGCTTATAATATGTTTATAACGATAGATCGATTTTAACGATTTAAAGTTAGGAAAATGTTAGGCCTACGACTATGCTAGAAACCCGACATTAGCAAAAGACAAGTTTTTGAATTACGGCCGATGCGCTTAGATGCTCGATTGCTTAAAATCTAACGGTTTTCCACGTATATTTTACAATTTTAATCGAAAGCTTGCTAAAATAGCTAGAGTTTAATACCAAATTGAAAGAATTTCTATGTATAAATTTCTATTTATGCCCCCAAACTATGACGCATTATACACGCAGGCCAACGTACTATTAGATTTTCCGAAGATTTAAACCATGTTCTGGCAAGGTTATTTTTAAATTTACACATAGAAAGTCATTCAATTTGGTAGTAAACTCTAGCTATTTTAGCAAGCTTATGATTAAAATTGTAAAATATACGTGGAAAACCGTTAGATTTTAAGCAATCGAGCATCTAAGCCCTCTACGGTCATTTTTCAAGTTGATTTTTCGCAAGACTTACGGCCGTGCACCGTGAAAGTAGGACTACTATTTATTAACAAAAAATAGTTCATATTATTTGTGAATGATCTATCATTAAAATTCATATTGTTAGCTTTAATTTGATACCAACCTCGTCTGCTGAATCACTGTAGTTCCCGAGAAATCACTATTTTAATCACGCGTATTGATAAGAAGTATTGCGCAATAAGAGTTGCAAGTTTTCGCCTGGAACTATTTAGAGGTGTGCTACCTATACTGCACTCATTATATAGGCTCGGTTGACTACGTCATCGAAAACCGACGGCGCATGCGTTTGGAGAGGGACTTTGGATTAGCATTTTTTAGCACTCAGGGGGGTTAGGGTTAATAGAACACGAAAAAAAACCTTTTTTTTTTTTTACCATAACCCTAACCCCGGTTTAGGATTTTTGACCGGGATCACAATTTTCGAGGAAAAAACACCAACTAAATCTCCGGGAACCTGCCGGGATTCGATCCGGGGACCCTCCGTTCTCGAGCCCCACCTTCCTAACACTAAGCCACGGCCCTCAGCTACACATTCGTGCAGTATAGGTAGCACACCTCTAAATAATAGGAAGTCGAAATTAGACGACCATTTTGCACCTTATTTTGATCGATGCGCGACGCTTCAAAAGATGATATCTCAATGACCATTGTGATTTAGGAATTGATTTTGGTATCAAATTTAAGCCCAAGACAATGCTTATAATATGTTTATAACGATAGATCGATTTTAACGATTTAAAGTTAGGAAAATGTTAGGCCTACGACTATGCTAGAAACCCGACATTAGCAAAAGACAAGTTTTTGAATTACGGCCGATGCGCTTAGATGCTCGATTGCTTAAAATCTAACGGTTTTCCACGTATATTTTACAATTTTAATCGAAAGCTTGCTAAAATAGCTAGAGTTTAATACCAAATTGAAAGAATTTCTATGTATAAATTTCTATTTATGCCCCCAAACTATGACGCATTATACACGCAGGCCAACGTACTATTAGATTTTCCGAAGATTTAAACCATGTTCTGGCAAGGTTATTTTTAAATTTACACATAGAAAGTCATTCAATTTGGTAGTAAACTCTAGCTATTTTAGCAAGCTTATGATTAAAATTGTAAAATATACGTGGAAAACCGTTAGATTTTAAGCAATCGAGCATCTAAGCCCTCTACGGTCATTTTTCAAGTTGATTTTTCGCAAGACTTACGGCCGTGCACCGTGAAAGTAGGACTACTATTTATTAACAAAAAATAGTTCATATTATTTGTGAATGATCTATCATTAAAATTCATATTGTTAGCTTTAATTTGATACCAACCTCGTCTGCTGAATCACTGTAGTTCCCGAGAAATCACTATTTTAATCACGCGTATTGATAAGAAGTATTGCGCAATAAGAGTTGCAAGTTTTCGCCTGGAACTATTTAGAGGTGTGCTACCTATACTGCACTCATTATATAGGCTCGGTTGACTACGTCATCGAAAACCGACGGCGCATGCGTTTGGAGAGGGACTTTGGATTAGCATTTTTTAGCACTCAGGGGGGTTAGGGTTAATAGAACACGAAAAAAAAACTTTTTTTTTTTTTACCATAACCCTAACCCCGGTTTAGGATTTTTGACCGGGATCACAATTTTCGAGGAAAAAACACCAACTAAATCTCCGGGAACCTGCCGGGATTCGATCCGGGGACCCTCCGTTCTCGAGCCCCACCTTCCTAACACTAAGCCACGGCCCTCAGCTACACATTCGTGCAGTATAGGTAGCACACCTCTAAATAATAGGAAGTCGAAATTAGACGACCATTTTGCACCTTATTTTGATCGATGCGCGACGCTTCAAAAGATGATATCTCAATGACCATTGTGATTTAGGAATTGATTTTGGTATCAAATTTAAGCCCAAGACAATGCTTATAATATGTTTATAACGATAGATCGATTTTAACGATTTAAAGTTAGGAAAATGTTAGGCCTACGACTATGCTAGAAACCCGACATTAGCAAAAGACAAGTTTTTGAATTACGGCCGATGCGCTTAGATGCTCGATTGCTTAAAATCTAACGGTTTTCCACGTATATTTTACAATTTTAATCGAAAGCTTGCTAAAATAGCTAGAGTTTAATACCAAATTGAAAGAATTTCTATGTATAAATTTCTATTTATGCCCCCAAACTATGACGCATTATACACGCAGGCCAACGTACTATTAGATTTTCCGAAGATTTAAACCATGTTCTGGCAAGGTTATTTTTAAATTTACACATAGAAAGTCATTCAATTTGGTAGTAAACTCTAGCTATTTTAGCAAGCTTATGATTAAAATTGTAAAATATACGTGGAAAACCGTTAGATTTTAAGCAATCGAGCATCTAAGCCCTCTACGGTCATTTTTCAAGTTGATTTTTCGCAAGACTTACGGCCGTGCACCGTGAAAGTAGGACTACTATTTATTAACAAAAAATAGTTCATATTATTTGTGAATGATCTATCATTAAAATTCATATTGTTAGCTTTAATTTGATACCAACCTCGTCTGCTGAATCACTGTAGTTCCCGAGAAATCACTATTTTAATCACGCGTATTGATAAGAAGTATTGCGCAATAAGAGTTGCAAGTTTTCGCCTGGAACTATTTAGAGGTGTGCTACCTATACTGCACTCATTATATAGGCTCGGTTGACTACGTCATCGAAAACCGACGGCGCATGCGTTTGGAGAGGGACTTTGGATTAGCATTTTTTAGCACTCAGGGGGGTTAGGGTTAATAGAACACGAAAAAAAAACTTTTTTTTTTTTTACCATAACCCTAACCCCGGTTTAGGATTTTTGACCGGGATCACAATTTTCGAGGAAAAAACACCAACTAAATCTCCGGGAACCTGCCGGGATTCGATCCGGGGACCCTCCGTTCTCGAGCCCCACCTTCCTAACACTAAGCCACGGCCCTCAGCTACACATTCGTGCAGTATAGGTAGCACACCTCTAAATAATAGGAAGTCGAAATTAGACGACCATTTTGCACCTTATTTTGATCGATGCGCGACGCTTCAAAAGATGATATCTCAATGACCATTGTGATTTAGGAATTGATTTTGGTATCAAATTTAAGCCCAAGACAATGCTTATAATATGTTTATAACGATAGATCGATTTTAACGATTTAAAGTTAGGAAAATGTTAGGCCTACGACTATGCTAGAAACCCGACATTAGCAAAAGACAAGTTTTTGAATTACGGCCGATGCGCTTAGATGCTCGATTGCTTAAAATCTAACGGTTTTCCACGTATATTTTACAATTTTAATCGAAAGCTTGCTAAAATAGCTAGAGTTTAATACCAAATTGAAAGAATTTCTATGTATAAATTTCTATTTATGCCCCCAAACTATGACGCATTATACACGCAGGCCAACGTACTATTAGATTTTCCGAAGATTTAAACCATGTTCTGGCAAGGTTATTTTTAAATTTACACATAGAAAGTCATTCAATTTGGTAGTAAACTCTAGCTATTTTAGCAAGCTTATGATTAAAATTGTAAAATATACGTGGAAAACCGTTAGATTTTAAGCAATCGAGCATCTAAGCCCTCTACGGTCATTTTTCAAGTTGATTTTTCGCAAGACTTACGGCCGTGCACCGTGAAAGTAGGACTACTATTTATTAACAAAAAATAGTTCATATTATTTGTGAATGATCTATCATTAAAATTCATATTGTTAGCTTTAATTTGATACCAACCTCGTCTGCTGAATCACTGTAGTTCCCGAGAAATCACTATTTTAATCACGCGTATTGATAAGAAGTATTGCGCAATAAGAGTTGCAAGTTTTCGCCTGGAACTATTTAGAGGTGTGCTACCTATACTGCACTCATTATATAGGCTCGGTTGACTACGTCATCGAAAACCGACGGCGCATGCGTTTGGAGAGGGACTTTGGATTAGCATTTTTTAGCACTCAGGGGGGTTAGGGTTAATAGAACACGAAAAAAAAACTTTTTTTTTTTTTACCATAACCCTAACCCCGGTTTAGGATTTTTGACCGGGATCACAATTTTCGAGGAAAAAACACCAACTAAATCTCCGGGAACCTGCCGGGATTCGATCCGGGGACCCTCCGTTCTCGAGCCCCACCTTCCTAACACTAAGCCACGGCCCTCAGCTACACATTCGTGCAGTATACTGCACTCATTATATAGGCTCGGTTGACTACGTCATCGAAAACCGACGGCGCATGCGTTTGGAGAGGGACTTTGGATTAGCATTTTTTAGCACTCAGGGGGGTTAGGGTTAATAGAACACGAAAAAAAAACTTTTTTTTTTTTTACCATAACCCTAACCCCGGTTTAGGATTTTTGACCGGGATCACAATTTTCGAGGAAAAAACACCAACTAAATCTCCGGGAACCTGCCGGGATTCGATCCGGGGACCCTCCGTTCTCGAGCCCCACCTTCCTAACACTAAGCCACGGCCCTCAGCTACACATTCGTGCAGTATAGGTAGCACACCTCTAAATAATAGGAAGTCGAAATTAGACGACCATTTTGCACCTTATTTTGATCGATGCGCGACGCTTCAAAAGATGATATCTCAATGACCATTGTGATTTAGGAATTGATTTTGGTATCAAATTTAAGCCCAAGACAATGCTTATAATATGTTTATAACGATAGATCGATTTTAACGATTTAAAGTTAGGAAAATGTTAGGCCTACGACTATGCTAGAAACCCGACATTAGCAAAAGACAAGTTTTTGAATTACGGCCGATGCGCTTAGATGCTCGATTGCTTAAAATCTAACGGTTTTCCACGTATATTTTACAATTTTAATCGAAAGCTTGCTAAAATAGCTAGAGTTTAATACCAAATTGAAAGAATTTCTATGTATAAATTTCTATTTATGCCCCCAAACTATGACGCATTATACACGCAGGCCAACGTACTATTAGATTTTCCGAAGATTTAAACCATGTTCTGGCAAGGTTATTTTTAAATTTACACATAGAAAGTCATTCAATTTGGTAGTAAACTCTAGCTATTTTAGCAAGCTTATGATTAAAATTGTAAAATATACGTGGAAAACCGTTAGATTTTAAGCAATCGAGCATCTAAGCCCTCTACGGTCATTTTTCAAGTTGATTTTTCGCAAGACTTACGGCCGTGCACCGTGAAAGTAGGACTACTATTTATTAACAAAAAATAGTTCATATTATTTGTGAATGATCTATCATTAAAATTCATATTGTTAGCTTTAATTTGATACCAACCTCGTCTGCTGAATCACTGTAGTTCCCGAGAAATCACTATTTTAATCACGCGTATTGATAAGAAGTATTGCGCAATAAGAGTTGCAAGTTTTCGCCTGGAACTATTTAGAGGTGTGCTACCTATACTGCACTCATTATATAGGCTCGGTTGACTACGTCATCGAAAACCGACGGCGCATGCGTTTGGAGAGGGACTTTGGATTAGCATTTTTTAGCACTCAGGGGGGTTAGGGTTAATAGAACACGAAAAAAAAACTTTTTTTTTTTTTACCATAACCCTAACCCCGGTTTAGGATTTTTGACCGGGATCACAATTTTCGAGGAAAAAACACCAACTAAATCTCCGGGAACCTGCCGGGATTCGATCCGGGGACCCTCCGTTCTCGAGCCCCACCTTCCTAACACTAAGCCACGGCCCTCAGCTACACATTCGTGCAGTATACTGCACTCATTATATAGGCTCGGTTGACTACGTCATCGAAAACCGACGGCGCATGCGTTTGGAGAGGGACTTTGGATTAGCATTTTTTAGCACTCAGGGGGGTTAGGGTTAATAGAACACGAAAAAAAAACTTTTTTTTTTTTTACCATAACCCTAACCCCGGTTTAGGATTTTTGACCGGGATCACAATTTTCGAGGAAAAAACACCAACTAAATCTCCGGGAACCTGCCGGGATTCGATCCGGGGACCCTCCGTTCTCGAGCCCCACCTTCCTAACACTAAGCCACGGCCCTCAGCTACACATTCGTGCAGTATAGGTAGCACACCTCTAAATAATAGGAAGTCGAAATTAGACGACCATTTTGCACCTTATTTTGATCGATGCGCGACGCTTCAAAAGATGATATCTCAATGACCATTGTGATTTAGGAATTGATTTTGGTATCAAATTTAAGCCCAAGACAATGCTTATAATATGTTTATAACGATAGATCGATTTTAACGATTTAAAGTTAGGAAAATGTTAGGCCTACGACTATGCTAGAAACCCGACATTAGCAAAAGACAAGTTTTTGAATTACGGCCGATGCGCTTAGATGCTCGATTGCTTAAAATCTAACGGTTTTCCACGTATATTTTACAATTTTAATCGAAAGCTTGCTAAAATAGCTAGAGTTTAATACCAAATTGAAAGAATTTCTATGTATAAATTTCTATTTATGCCCCCAAACTATGACGCATTATACACGCAGGCCAACGTACTATTAGATTTTCCGAAGATTTAAACCATGTTCTGGCAAGGTTATTTTTAAATTTACACATAGAAAGTCATTCAATTTGGTAGTAAACTCTAGCTATTTTAGCAAGCTTATGATTAAAATTGTAAAATATACGTGGAAAACCGTTAGATTTTAAGCAATCGAGCATCTAAGCCCTCTACGGTCATTTTTCAAGTTGATTTTTCGCAAGACTTACGGCCGTGCACCGTGAAAGTAGGACTACTATTTATTAACAAAAAATAGTTCATATTATTTGTGAATGATCTATCATTAAAATTCATATTGTTAGCTTTAATTTGATACCAACCTCGTCTGCTGAATCACTGTAGTTCCCGAGAAATCACTATTTTAATCACGCGTATTGATAAGAAGTATTGCGCAATAAGAGTTGCAAGTTTTCGCCTGGAACTATTTAGAGGTGTGCTACCTATACTGCACTCATTATATAGGCTCGGTTGACTACGTCATCGAAAACCGACGGCGCATGCGTTTGGAGAGGGACTTTGGATTAGCATTTTTTAGCACTCAGGGGGGTTAGGGTTAATAGAACACGAAAAAAAAACTTTTTTTTTTTTTACCATAACCCTAACCCCGGTTTAGGATTTTTGACCGGGATCACAATTTTCGAGGAAAAAACACCAACTAAATCTCCGGGAACCTGCCGGGATTCGATCCGGGGACCCTCCGTTCTCGAGCCCCACCTTCCTAACACTAAGCCACGGCCCTCAGCTACACATTCGTGCAGTATAGGTAGCACACCTCTAAATAATAGGAAGTCGAAATTAGACGACCATTTTGCACCTTATTTTGATCGATGCGCGACGCTTCAAAAGATGATATCTCAATGACCATTGTGATTTAGGAATTGATTTTGGTATCAAATTTAAGCCCAAGACAATGCTTATAATATGTTTATAACGATAGATCGATTTTAACGATTTAAAGTTAGGAAAATGTTAGGCCTACGACTATGCTAGAAACCCGACATTAGCAAAAGACAAGTTTTTGAATTACGGCCGATGCGCTTAGATGCTCGATTGCTTAAAATCTAACGGTTTTCCACGTATATTTTACAATTTTAATCGAAAGCTTGCTAAAATAGCTAGAGTTTAATACCAAATTGAAAGAATTTCTATGTATAAATTTCTATTTATGCCCCCAAACTATGACGCATTATACACGCAGGCCAACGTACTATTAGATTTTCCGAAGATTTAAACCATGTTCTGGCAAGGTTATTTTTAAATTTACACATAGAAAGTCATTCAATTTGGTAGTAAACTCTAGCTATTTTAGCAAGCTTATGATTAAAATTGTAAAATATACGTGGAAAACCGTTAGATTTTAAGCAATCGAGCATCTAAGCCCTCTACGGTCATTTTTCAAGTTGATTTTTCGCAAGACTTACGGCCGTGCACCGTGAAAGTAGGACTACTATTTATTAACAAAAAATAGTTCATATTATTTGTGAATGATCTATCATTAAAATTCATATTGTTAGCTTTAATTTGATACCAACCTCGTCTGCTGAATCACTGTAGTTCCCGAGAAATCACTATTTTAATCACGCGTATTGATAAGAAGTATTGCGCAATAAGAGTTGCAAGTTTTCGCCTGGAACTATTTAGAGGTGTGCTACCTATACTGCACTCATTATATAGGCTCGGTTGACTACGTCATCGAAAACCGACGGCGCATGCGTTTGGAGAGGGACTTTGGATTAGCATTTTTTAGCACTCAGGGGGGTTAGGGTTAATAGAACACGAAAAAAAAACTTTTTTTTTTTTTACCATAACCCTAACCCCGGTTTAGGATTTTTGACCGGGATCACAATTTTCGAGGAAAAAACACCAACTAAATCTCCGGGAACCTGCCGGGATTCGATCCGGGGACCCTCCGTTCTCGAGCCCCACCTTCCTAACACTAAGCCACGGCCCTCAGCTACACATTCGTGCAGTATACTGCACTCATTATATAGGCTCGGTTGACTACGTCATCGAAAACCGACGGCGCATGCGTTTGGAGAGGGACTTTGGATTAGCATTTTTTAGCACTCAGGGGGGTTAGGGTTAATAGAACACGAAAAAAAAACTTTTTTTTTTTTACCATAACCCTAACCCCGGTTTAGGATTTTTGACCGGGATCACAATTTTCGAGGAAAAAACACCAACTAAATCTCCGGGAACCTGCCGGGATTCGATCCGGGGACCCTCCGTTCTCGAGCCCCACCTTCCTAACACTAAGCCACGGCCCTCAGCTACACATTCGTGCAGTATAGGTAGCACACCTCTAAATAATAGGAAGTCGAAATTAGACGACCATTTTGCACCTTATTTTGATCGATGCGCGACGCTTCAAAAGATGATATCTCAATGACCATTGTGATTTAGGAATTGATTTTGGTATCAAATTTAAGCCCAAGACAATGCTTATAATATGTTTATAACGATAGATCGATTTTAACGATTTAAAGTTAGGAAAATGTTAGGCCTACGACTATGCTAGAAACCCGACATTAGCAAAAGACAAGTTTTTGAATTACGGCCGATGCGCTTAGATGCTCGATTGCTTAAAATCTAACGGTTTTCCACGTATATTTTACAATTTTAATCGAAAGCTTGCTAAAATAGCTAGAGTTTAATACCAAATTGAAAGAATTTCTATGTATAAATTTCTATTTATGCCCCCAAACTATGACGCATTATACACGCAGGCCAACGTACTATTAGATTTTCCGAAGATTTAAACCATGTTCTGGCAAGGTTATTTTTAAATTTACACATAGAAAGTCATTCAATTTGGTAGTAAACTCTAGCTATTTTAGCAAGCTTATGATTAAAATTGTAAAATATACGTGGAAAACCGTTAGATTTTAAGCAATCGAGCATCTAAGCCCTCTACGGTCATTTTTCAAGTTGATTTTTCGCAAGACTTACGGCCGTGCACCGTGAAAGTAGGACTACTATTTATTAACAAAAAATAGTTCATATTATTTGTGAATGATCTATCATTAAAATTCATATTGTTAGCTTTAATTTGATACCAACCTCGTCTGCTGAATCACTGTAGTTCCCGAGAAATCACTATTTTAATCACGCGTATTGATAAGAAGTATTGCGCAATAAGAGTTGCAAGTTTTCGCCTGGAACTATTTAGAGGTGTGCTACCTATACTGCACTCATTATATAGGCTCGGTTGACTACGTCATCGAAAACCGACGGCGCATGCGTTTGGAGAGGGACTTTGGATTAGCATTTTTTAGCACTCAGGGGGGTTAGGGTTAATAGAACACGAAAAAAAAACTTTTTTTTTTTTTACCATAACCCTAACCCCGGTTTAGGATTTTTGACCGGGATCACAATTTTCGAGGAAAAAACACCAACTAAATCTCCGGGAACCTGCCGGGATTCGATCCGGGGACCCTCCGTTCTCGAGCCCCACCTTCCTAACACTAAGCCACGGCCCTCAGCTACACATTCGTGCAGTATACTGCACTCATTATATAGGCTCGGTTGACTACGTCATCGAAAACCGACGGCGCATGCGTTTGGAGAGGGACTTTGGATTAGCATTTTTTAGCACTCAGGGGGGTTAGGGTTAATAGAACACGAAAAAAAAACTTTTTTTTTTTTTACCATAACCCTAACCCCGGTTTAGGATTTTTGACCGGGATCACAATTTTCGAGGAAAAAACACCAACTAAATCTCCGGGAACCTGCCGGGATTCGATCCGGGGACCCTCCGTTCTCGAGCCCCACCTTCCTAACACTAAGCCACGGCCCTCAGCTACACATTCGTGCAGTATAGGTAGCACACCTCTAAATAATAGGAAGTCGAAATTAGACGACCATTTTGCACCTTATTTTGATCGATGCGCGACGCTTCAAAAGATGATATCTCAATGACCATTGTGATTTAGGAATTGATTTTGGTATCAAATTTAAGCCCAAGACAATGCTTATAATATGTTTATAACGATAGATCGATTTTAACGATTTAAAGTTAGGAAAATGTTAGGCCTACGACTATGCTAGAAACCCGACATTAGCAAAAGACAAGTTTTTGAATTACGGCCGATGCGCTTAGATGCTCGATTGCTTAAAATCTAACGGTTTTCCACGTATATTTTACAATTTTAATCGAAAGCTTGCTAAAATAGCTAGAGTTTAATACCAAATTGAAAGAATTTCTATGTATAAATTTCTATTTATGCCCCCAAACTATGACGCATTATACACGCAGGCCAACGTACTATTAGATTTTCCGAAGATTTAAACCATGTTCTGGCAAGGTTATTTTTAAATTTACACATAGAAAGTCATTCAATTTGGTAGTAAACTCTAGCTATTTTAGCAAGCTTATGATTAAAATTGTAAAATATACGTGGAAAACCGTTAGATTTTAAGCAATCGAGCATCTAAGCCCTCTACGGTCATTTTTCAAGTTGATTTTTCGCAAGACTTACGGCCGTGCACCGTGAAAGTAGGACTACTATTTATTAACAAAAAATAGTTCATATTATTTGTGAATGATCTATCATTAAAATTCATATTGTTAGCTTTAATTTGATACCAACCTCGTCTGCTGAATCACTGTAGTTCCCGAGAAATCACTATTTTAATCACGCGTATTGATAAGAAGTATTGCGCAATAAGAGTTGCAAGTTTTCGCCTGGAACTATTTAGAGGTGTGCTACCTATACTGCACTCATTATATAGGCTCGGTTGACTACGTCATCGAAAACCGACGGCGCATGCGTTTGGAGAGGGACTTTGGATTAGCATTTTTTAGCACTCAGGGGGGTTAGGGTTAATAGAACACGAAAAAAAACCTTTTTTTTTTTTTACCATAACCCTAACCCCGGTTTAGGATTTTTGACCGGGATCACAATTTTCGAGGAAAAAACACCAACTAAATCTCCGGGAACCTGCCGGGATTCGATCCGGGGACCCTCCGTTCTCGAGCCCCACCTTCCTAACACTAAGCCACGGCCCTCAGCTACACATTCGTGCAGTATACTGCACTCATTATATAGGCTCGGTTGACTACGTCATCGAAAACCGACGGCGCATGCGTTTGGAGAGGGACTTTGGATTAGCATTTTTTAGCACTCAGGGGGGTTAGGGTTAATAGAACACGAAAAAAAAACTTTTTTTTTTTTACCATAACCCTAACCCCGGTTTAGGATTTTTGACCGGGATCACAATTTTCGAGGAAAAAACACCAACTAAATCTCCGGGAACCTGCCGGGATTCGATCCAGGGACCCTCCGTTCTCGAGCCCCACCTTCCTAACACTAAGCCACGGCCCTCAGCTACACATTCGTGCAGTATAGGTAGCACACCTCTAAATAATAGGAAGTCGAAATTAGACGACCATTTTGCACCTTATTTTGATCGATGCGCGACGCTTCAAAAGATGATATCTCAATGACCATTGTGATTTAGGAATTGATTTTGGTATCAAATTTAAGCCCAAGACAATGCTTATAATATGTTTATAACGATAGATCGATTTTAACGATTTAAAGTTAGGAAAATGTTAGGCCTACGACTATGCTAGAAACCCGACATTAGCAAAAGACAAGTTTTTGAATTACGGCCGATGCGCTTAGATGCTCGATTGCTTAAAATCTAACGGTTTTCCACGTATATTTTACAATTTTAATCGAAAGCTTGCTAAAATAGCTAGAGTTTAATACCAAATTGAAAGAATTTCTATGTATAAATTTCTATTTATGCCCCCAAACTATGACGCATTATACACGCAGGCCAACGTACTATTAGATTTTCCGAAGATTTAAACCATGTTCTGGCAAGGTTATTTTTAAATTTACACATAGAAAGTCATTCAATTTGGTAGTAAACTCTAGCTATTTTAGCAAGCTTATGATTAAAATTGTAAAATATACGTGGAAAACCGTTAGATTTTAAGCAATCGAGCATCTAAGCCCTCTACGGTCATTTTTCAAGTTGATTTTTCGCAAGACTTACGGCCGTGCACCGTGAAAGTAGGACTACTATTTATTAACAAAAAATAGTTCATATTATTTGTGAATGATCTATCATTAAAATTCATATTGTTAGCTTTAATTTGATACCAACCTCGTCTGCTGAATCACTGTAGTTCCCGAGAAATCACTATTTTAATCACGCGTATTGATAAGAAGTATTGCGCAATAAGAGTTGCAAGTTTTCGCCTGGAACTATTTAGAGGTGTGCTACCTATACTGCACTCATTATATAGGCTCGGTTGACTACGTCATCGAAAACCGACGGCGCATGCGTTTGGAGAGGGACTTTGGATTAGCATTTTTTAGCACTCAGGGGGGTTAGGGTTAATAGAACACGAAAAAAAAACTTTTTTTTTTTTTACCATAACCCTAACCCCGGTTTAGGATTTTTGACCGGGATCACAATTTTCGAGGAAAAAACACCAACTAAATCTCCGGGAACCTGCCGGGATTCGATCCGGGGACCCTCCGTTCTCGAGCCCCACCTTCCTAACACTAAGCCACGGCCCTCAGCTACACATTCGTGCAGTATACTGCACTCATTATATAGGCTCGGTTGACTACGTCATCGAAAACCGACGGCGCATGCGTTTGGAGAGGGACTTTGGATTAGCATTTTTTAGCACTCAGGGGGGTTAGGGTTAATAGAACACGAAAAAAAAACTTTTTTTTTTTTTACCATAACCCTAACCCCGGTTTAGGATTTTTGACCGGGATCACAATTTTCGAGGAAAAAACACCAACTAAATCTCCGGGAACCTGCCGGGATTCGATCCGGGGACCCTCCGTTCTCGAGCCCCACCTTCCTAACACTAAGCCACGGCCCTCAGCTACACATTCGTGCAGTATAGGTAGCACACCTCTAAATAATAGGAAGTCGAAATTAGACGACCATTTTGCACCTTATTTTGATCGATGCGCGACGCTTCAAAAGATGATATCTCAATGACCATTGTGATTTAGGAATTGATTTTGGTATCAAATTTAAGCCCAAGACAATGCTTATAATATGTTTATAACGATAGATCGATTTTAACGATTTAAAGTTAGGAAAATGTTAGGCCTACGACTATGCTAGAAACCCGACATTAGCAAAAGACAAGTTTTTGAATTACGGCCGATGCGCTTAGATGCTCGATTGCTTAAAATCTAACGGTTTTCCACGTATATTTTACAATTTTAATCGAAAGCTTGCTAAAATAGCTAGAGTTTAATACCAAATTGAAAGAATTTCTATGTATAAATTTCTATTTATGCCCCCAAACTATGACGCATTATACACGCAGGCCAACGTACTATTAGATTTTCCGAAGATTTAAACCATGTTCTGGCAAGGTTATTTTTAAATTTACACATAGAAAGTCATTCAATTTGGTAGTAAACTCTAGCTATTTTAGCAAGCTTATGATTAAAATTGTAAAATATACGTGGAAAACCGTTAGATTTTAAGCAATCGAGCATCTAAGCCCTCTACGGTCATTTTTCAAGTTGATTTTTCGCAAGACTTACGGCCGTGCACCGTGAAAGTAGGACTACTATTTATTAACAAAAAATAGTTCATATTATTTGTGAATGATCTATCATTAAAATTCATATTGTTAGCTTTAATTTGATACCAACCTCGTCTGCTGAATCACTGTAGTTCCCGAGAAATCACTATTTTAATCACGCGTATTGATAAGAAGTATTGCGCAATAAGAGTTGCAAGTTTTCGCCTGGAACTATTTAGAGGTGTGCTACCTATACTGCACTCATTATATAGGCTCGGTTGACTACGTCATCGAAAACCGACGGCGCATGCGTTTGGAGAGGGACTTTGGATTAGCATTTTTTAGCACTCAGGGGGGTTAGGGTTAATAGAACACGAAAAAAAACCTTTTTTTTTTTTTACCATAACCCTAACCCCGGTTTAGGATTTTTGACCGGGATCACAATTTTCGAGGAAAAAACACCAACTAAATCTCCGGGAACCTGCCGGGATTCGATCCGGGGACCCTCCGTTCTCGAGCCCCACCTTCCTAACACTAAGCCACGGCCCTCAGCTACACATTCGTGCAGTATAGGTAGCACACCTCTAAATAATAGGAAGTCGAAATTAGACGACCATTTTGCACCTTATTTTGATCGATGCGCGACGCTTCAAAAGATGATATCTCAATGACCATTGTGATTTAGGAATTGATTTTGGTATCAAATTTAAGCCCAAGACAATGCTTATAATATGTTTATAACGATAGATCGATTTTAACGATTTAAAGTTAGGAAAATGTTAGGCCTACGACTATGCTAGAAACCCGACATTAGCAAAAGACAAGTTTTTGAATTACGGCCGATGCGCTTAGATGCTCGATTGCTTAAAATCTAACGGTTTTCCACGTATATTTTACAATTTTAATCGAAAGCTTGCTAAAATAGCTAGAGTTTAATACCAAATTGAAAGAATTTCTATGTATAAATTTCTATTTATGCCCCCAAACTATGACGCATTATACACGCAGGCCAACGTACTATTAGATTTTCCGAAGATTTAAACCATGTTCTGGCAAGGTTATTTTTAAATTTACACATAGAAAGTCATTCAATTTGGTAGTAAACTCTAGCTATTTTAGCAAGCTTATGATTAAAATTGTAAAATATACGTGGAAAACCGTTAGATTTTAAGCAATCGAGCATCTAAGCCCTCTACGGTCATTTTTCAAGTTGATTTTTCGCAAGACTTACGGCCGTGCACCGTGAAAGTAGGACTACTATTTATTAACAAAAAATAGTTCATATTATTTGTGAATGATCTATCATTAAAATTCATATTGTTAGCTTTAATTTGATACCAACCTCGTCTGCTGAATCACTGTAGTTCCCGAGAAATCACTATTTTAATCACGCGTATTGATAAGAAGTATTGCGCAATAAGAGTTGCAAGTTTTCGCCTGGAACTATTTAGAGGTGTGCTACCTATACTGCACTCATTATATAGGCTCGGTTGACTACGTCATCGAAAACCGACGGCGCATGCGTTTGGAGAGGGACTTTGGATTAGCATTTTTTAGCACTCAGGGGGGTTAGGGTTAATAGAACACGAAAAAAAATTTTTTTTTTTTTTTACCATAACCCTAACCCCGGTTTAGGATTTTTGACCGGGATCACAATTTTCGAGGAAAAAACACCAACTAAATCTCCGGGAACCTGCCGGGATTCGATCCGGGGACCCTCCGTTCTCGAGCCCCACCTTCCTAACACTAAGCCACGGCCCTCAGCTACACATTCGTGCAGTATAGGTAGCACACCTCTAAATAATAGGAAGTCGAAATTAGACGACCATTTTGCACCTTATTTTGATCGATGCGCGACGCTTCAAAAGATGATATCTCAATGACCATTGTGATTTAGGAATTGATTTTGGTATCAAATTTAAGCCCAAGACAATGCTTATAATATGTTTATAACGATAGATCGATTTTAACGATTTAAAGTTAGGAAAATGTTAGGCCTACGACTATGCTAGAAACCCGACATTAGCAAAAGACAAGTTTTTGAATTACGGCCGATGCGCTTAGATGCTCGATTGCTTAAAATCTAACGGTTTTCCACGTATATTTTACAATTTTAATCGAAAGCTTGCTAAAATAGCTAGAGTTTAATACCAAATTGAAAGAATTTCTATGTATAAATTTCTATTTATGCCCCCAAACTATGACGCATTATACACGCAGGCCAACGTACTATTAGATTTTCCGAAGATTTAAACCATGTTCTGGCAAGGTTATTTTTAAATTTACACATAGAAAGTCATTCAATTTGGTAGTAAACTCTAGCTATTTTAGCAAGCTTATGATTAAAATTGTAAAATATACGTGGAAAACCGTTAGATTTTAAGCAATCGAGCATCTAAGCCCTCTACGGTCATTTTTCAAGTTGATTTTTCGCAAGACTTACGGCCGTGCACCGTGAAAGTAGGACTACTATTTATTAACAAAAAATAGTTCATATTATTTGTGAATGATCTATCATTAAAATTCATATTGTTAGCTTTAATTTGATACCAACCTCGTCTGCTGAATCACTGTAGTTCCCGAGAAATCACTATTTTAATCACGCGTATTGATAAGAAGTATTGCGCAATAAGAGTTGCAAGTTTTCGCCTGGAACTATTTAGAGGTGTGCTACCTATACTGCACTCATTATATAGGCTCGGTTGACTACGTCATCGAAAACCGACGGCGCATGCGTTTGGAGAGGGACTTTGGATTATCATTTTTTAGCACTCAGGGGGGTTAGGGTTAATAGAACACGAAAAAAAAACTTTTTTTTTTTTTACCATAACCCTAACCCCGGTTTAGGATTTTTGACCGGGATCACAATTTTCGAGGAAAAAACACCAACTAAATCTCCGGGAACCTGCCGGGATTCGATCCGGGGACCCTCCGTTCTCGAGCCCCACCTTCCTAACACTAAGCCACGGCCCTCAGCTACACATTCGTGCAGTATACTGCACTCATTATATAGGCTCGGTTGACTACGTCATCGAAAACCGACGGCGCATGCGTTTGGAGAGGGACTTTGGATTAGCATTTTTTAGCACTCAGGGGGGTTAGGGTTAATAGAACACGAAAAAAAAACTTTTTTTTTTTTTACCATAACCCTAACCCCGGTTTAGGATTTTTGACCGGGATCACAATTTTCGAGGAAAAAACACCAACTAAATCTCCGGGAACCTGCCGGGATTCGATCCGGGGACCCTCCGTTCTCGAGCCCCACCTTCCTAACACTAAGCCACGGCCCTCAGCTACACATTCGTGCAGTATAGGTAGCACACCTCTAAATAATAGGAAGTCGAAATTAGACGACCATTTTGCACCTTATTTTGATCGATGCGCGACGCTTCAAAAGATGATATCTCAATGACCATTGTGATTTAGGAATTGATTTTGGTATCAAATTTAAGCCCAAGACAATGCTTATAATATGTTTATAACGATAGATCGATTTTAACGATTTAAAGTTAGGAAAATGTTAGGCCTACGACTATGCTAGAAACCCGACATTAGCAAAAGACAAGTTTTTGAATTACGGCCGATGCGCTTAGATGCTCGATTGCTTAAAATCTAACGGTTTTCCACGTATATTTTACAATTTTAATCGAAAGCTTGCTAAAATAGCTAGAGTTTAATACCAAATTGAAAGAATTTCTATGTATAAATTTCTATTTATGCCCCCAAACTATGACGCATTATACACGCAGGCCAACGTACTATTAGATTTTCCGAAGATTTAAACCATGTTCTGGCAAGGTTATTTTTAAATTTACACATAGAAAGTCATTCAATTTGGTAGTAAACTCTAGCTATTTTAGCAAGCTTATGATTAAAATTGTAAAATATACGTGGAAAACCGTTAGATTTTAAGCAATCGAGCATCTAAGCCCTCTACGGTCATTTTTCAAGTTGATTTTTCGCAAGACTTACGGCCGTGCACCGTGAAAGTAGGACTACTATTTATTAACAAAAAATAGTTCATATTATTTGTGAATGATCTATCATTAAAATTCATATTGTTAGCTTTAATTTGATACCAACCTCGTCTGCTGAATCACTGTAGTTCCCGAGAAATCACTATTTTAATCACGCGTATTGATAAGAAGTATTGCGCAATAAGAGTTGCAAGTTTTCGCCTGGAACTATTTAGAGGTGTGCTACCTATACTGCACTCATTATATAGGCTCGGTTGACTACGTCATCGAAAACCGACGGCGCATGCGTTTGGAGAGGGACTTTGGATTAGCATTTTTTAGCACTCAGGGGGGTTAGGGTTAATAGAACACGAAAAAAAAACTTTTTTTTTTTTTACCATAACCCTAACCCCGGTTTAGGATTTTTGACCGGGATCACAATTTTCGAGGAAAAAACACCAACTAAATCTCCGGGAACCTGCCGGGATTCGATCCGGGGACCCTCCGTTCTCGAGCCCCACCTTCCTAACACTAAGCCACGGCCCTCAGCTACACATTCGTGCAGTATACTGCACTCATTATATAGGCTCGGTTGACTACGTCATCGAAAACCGACGGCGCATGCGTTTGGAGAGGGACTTTGGATTAGCATTTTTTAGCACTCAGGGGGGTTAGGGTTAATAGAACACGAAAAAAAAACTTTTTTTTTTTTTACCATAACCCTAACCCCGGTTTAGGATTTTTGACCGGGATCACAATTTTCGAGGAAAAAACACCAACTAAATCTCCGGGAACCTGCCGGGATTCGATCCGGGGACCCTCCGTTCTCGAGCCCCACCTTCCTAACACTAAGCCACGGCCCTCAGCTACACATTCGTGCAGTATAGGTAGCACACCTCTAAATAATAGGAAGTCGAAATTAGACGACCATTTTGCACCTTATTTTGATCGATGCGCGACGCTTCAAAAGATGATATCTCAATGACCATTGTGATTTAGGAATTGATTTTGGTATCAAATTTAAGCCCAAGACAATGCTTATAATATGTTTATAACGATAGATCGATTTTAACGATTTAAAGTTAGGAAAATGTTAGGCCTACGACTATGCTAGAAACCCGACATTAGCAAAAGACAAGTTTTTGAATTACGGCCGATGCGCTTAGATGCTCGATTGCTTAAAATCTAACGGTTTTCCACGTATATTTTACAATTTTAATCGAAAGCTTGCTAAAATAGCTAGAGTTTAATACCAAATTGAAAGAATTTCTATGTATACATTTCTATTTATGCCCCCAAACTATGACGCATTATACACGCAGGCCAACGTACTATTAGATTTTCCGAAGATTTAAACCATGTTCTGGCAAGGTTATTTTTAAATTTACACATAGAAAGTCATTCAATTTGGTAGTAAACTCTAGCTGTTTTAGCAAGCTTATGATTAAAATTGTAAAATATACGTGGAAAACCGTTAGATTTTAAGCAATCGAGCATCTAAGCCCTCTACGGTCATTTTTCAAGTTGATTTTTCGCAAGACTTACGGCCGTGCACCGTGAAAGTAGGACTACTATTTATTAACAAAAAATAGTTCATATTATTTGTGAATGATCTATCATTAAAATTCATATTGTTAGCTTTAATTTGATACCAACCTCGTCTGCTGAATCACTGTAGTTCCCGAGAAATCACTATTTTAATCACGCGTATTGATAAGAAGTATTGCGCAATAAGAGTTGCAAGTTTTCGCCTGGAACTATTTAGAGGTGTGCTACCTATACTGCACTCATTATATAGGCTCGGTTGACTACGTCATCGAAAACCGACGGCGCATGCGTTTGGAGAGGGACTTTGGATTAGCATTTTTTAGCACTCAGGGGGGTTAGGGTTAATAGAACACGAAAAAAAAACTTTTTTTTTTTTACCATAACCCTAACCCCGGTTTAGGATTTTTGACCGGGATCACAATTTTCGAGGAAAAAACACCAACTAAATCTCCGGGAACCTGCCGGGATTCGATCCGGGGACCCTCCGTTCTCGAGCCCCACCTTCCTAACACTAAGCCACGGCCCTCAGCTACACATTCGTGCAGTATAGGTAGCACACCTCTAAATAATAGGAAGTCGAAATTAGACGACCATTTTGCACCTTATTTTGATCGATGCGCGACGCTTCAAAAGATGATATCTCAATGACCATTGTGATTTAGGAATTGATTTTGGTATCAAATTTAAGCCCAAGACAATGCTTATAATATGTTTATAACGATAGATCGATTTTAACGATTTAAAGTTAGGAAAATGTTAGGCCTACGACTATGCTAGAAACCCGACATTAGCAAAAGACAAGTTTTTGAATTACGGCCGATGCGCTTAGATGCTCGATTGCTTAAAATCTAACGGTTTTCCACGTATATTTTACAATTTTAATCGAAAGCTTGCTAAAATAGCTAGAGTTTAATACCAAATTGAAAGAATTTCTATGTATAAATTTCTATTTATGCCCCCAAACTATGACGCATTATACACGCAGGCCAACGTACTATTAGATTTTCCGAAGATTTAAACCATGTTCTGGCAAGGTTATTTTTAAATTTACACATAGAAAGTCATTCAATTTGGTAGTAAACTCTAGCTATTTTAGCAAGCTTATGATTAAAATTGTAAAATATACGTGGAAAACCGTTAGATTTTAAGCAATCGAGCATCTAAGCCCTCTACGGTCATTTTTCAAGTTGATTTTTCGCAAGACTTACGGCCGTGCACCGTGAAAGTAGGACTACTATTTATTAACAAAAAATAGTTCATATTATTTGTGAATGATCTATCATTAAAATTCATATTGTTAGCTTTAATTTGATACCAACCTCGTCTGCTGAATCACTGTAGTTCCCGAGAAATCACTATTTTAATCACGCGTATTGATAAGAAGTATTGCGCAATAAGAGTTGCAAGTTTTCGCCTGGAACTATTTAGAGGTGTGCTACCTATACTGCACTCATTATATAGGCTCGGTTGACTACGTCATCGAAAACCGACGGCGCATGCGTTTGGAGAGGGACTTTGGATTAGCATTTTTTAGCACTCAGGGGGGTTAGGGTTAATAGAACACGAAAAAAAAACTTTTTTTTTTTTTACCATAACCCTAACCCCGGTTTAGGATTTTTGACCGGGATCACAATTTTCGAGGAAAAAACACCAACTAAATCTCCGGGAACCTGCCGGGATTCGATCCGGGGACCCTCCGTTCTCGAGCCCCACCTTCCTAACACTAAGCCACGGCCCTCAGCTACACATTCGTGCAGTATACTGCACTCATTATATAGGCTCGGTTGACTACGTCATCGAAAACCGACGGCGCATGCGTTTGGAGAGGGACTTTGGATTAGCATTTTTTAGCACTCAGGGGGGTTAGGGTTAATAGAACACGAAAAAAAAACTTTTTTTTTTTTTACCATAACCCTAACCCCGGTTTAGGATTTTTGACCGGGATCACAATTTTCGAGGAAAAAACACCAACTAAATCTCCGGGAACCTGCCGGGATTCGATCCGGGGACCCTCCGTTCTCGAGCCCCACCTTCCTAACACTAAGCCACGGCCCTCAGCTACACATTCGTGCAGTATAGGTAGCACACCTCTAAATAATAGGAAGTCGAAATTAGACGACCATTTTGCACCTTATTTTGATCGATGCGCGACGCTTCAAAAGATGATATCTCAATGACCATTGTGATTTAGGAATTGATTTTGGTATCAAATTTAAGCCCAAGACAATGCTTATAATATGTTTATAACGATAGATCGATTTTAACGATTTAAAGTTAGGAAAATGTTAGGCCTACGACTATGCTAGAAACCCGACATTAGCAAAAGACAAGTTTTTGAATTACGGCCGATGCGCTTAGATGCTCGATTGCTTAAAATCTAACGGTTTTCCACGTATATTTTACAATTTTAATCGAAAGCTTGCTAAAATAGCTAGAGTTTAATACCAAATTGAAAGAATTTCTATGTATAAATTTCTATTTATGCCCCCAAACTATGACGCATTATACACGCAGGCCAACGTACTATTAGATTTTCCGAAGATTTAAACCATGTTCTGGCAAGGTTATTTTTAAATTTACACATAGAAAGTCATTCAATTTGGTAGTAAACTCTAGCTATTTTAGCAAGCTTATGATTAAAATTGTAAAATATACGTGGAAAACCGTTAGATTTTAAGCAATCGAGCATCTAAGCCCTCTACGGTCATTTTTCAAGTTGATTTTTCGCAAGACTTACGGCCGTGCACCGTGAAAGTAGGACTACTATTTATTAACAAAAAATAGTTCATATTATTTGTGAATGATCTATCATTAAAATTCATATTGTTAGCTTTAATTTGATACCAACCTCGTCTGCTGAATCACTGTAGTTCCCGAGAAATCACTATTTTAATCACGCGTATTGATAAGAAGTATTGCGCAATAAGAGTTGCAAGTTTTCGCCTGGAACTATTTAGAGGTGTGCTACCTATACTGCACTCATTATATAGGCTCGGTTGACTACGTCATCGAAAACCGACGGCGCATGCGTTTGGAGAGGGACTTTGGATTAGCATTTTTTAGCACTCAGGGGGGTTAGGGTTAATAGAACACGAAAAAAAAACTTTTTTTTTTTTTACCATAACCCTAACCCCGGTTTAGGATTTTTGACCGGGATCACAATTTTCGAGGAAAAAACACCAACTAAATCTCCGGGAACCTGCCGGGATTCGATCCGGGGACCCTCCGTTCTCGAGCCCCACCTTCCTAACACTAAGCCACGGCCCTCAGCTACACATTCGTGCAGTATACTGCACTCATTATATAGGCTCGGTTGACTACGTCATCGAAAACCGACGGCGCATGCGTTTGGAGAGGGACTTTGGATTAGCATTTTTTAGCACTCAGGGGGGTTAGGGTTAATAGAACACGAAAAAAAAACTTTTTTTTTTTTTACCATAACCCTAACCCCGGTTTAGGATTTTTGACCGGGATCACAATTTTCGAGGAAAAAACACCAACTAAATCTCCGGGAACCTGCCGGGATTCGATCCGGGGACCCTCCGTTCTCGAGCCCCACCTTCCTAACACTAAGCCACGGCCCTCAGCTACACATTCGTGCAGTATAGGTAGCACACCTCTAAATAATAGGAAGTCGAAATTAGACGACCATTTTGCACCTTATTTTGATCGATGCGCGACGCTTCAAAAGATGATATCTCAATGACCATTGTGATTTAGGAATTGATTTTGGTATCAAATTTAAGCCCAAGACAATGCTTATAATATGTTTATAACGATAGATCGATTTTAACGATTTAAAGTTAGGAAAATGTTAGGCCTACGACTATGCTAGAAACCCGACATTAGCAAAAGACAAGTTTTTGAATTACGGCCGATGCGCTTAGATGCTCGATTGCTTAAAATCTAACGGTTTTCCACGTATATTTTACAATTTTAATCGAAAGCTTGCTAAAATAGCTAGAGTTTAATACCAAATTGAAAGAATTTCTATGTATAAATTTCTATTTATGCCCCCAAACTATGACGCATTATACACGCAGGCCAACGTACTATTAGATTTTCCGAAGATTTAAACCATGTTCTGGCAAGGTTATTTTTAAATTTACACATAGAAAGTCATTCAATTTGGTAGTAAACTCTAGCTATTTTAGCAAGCTTATGATTAAAATTGTAAAATATACGTGGAAAACCGTTAGATTTTAAGCAATCGAGCATCTAAGCCCTCTACGGTCATTTTTCAAGTTGATTTTTCGCAAGACTTACGGCCGTGCACCGTGAAAGTAGGACTACTATTTATTAACAAAAAATAGTTCATATTATTTGTGAATGATCTATCATTAAAATTCATATTGTTAGCTTTAATTTGATACCAACCTCGTCTGCTGAATCACTGTAGTTCCCGAGAAATCACTATTTTAATCACGCGTATTGATAAGAAGTATTGCGCAATAAGAGTTGCAAGTTTTCGCCTGGAACTATTTAGAGGTGTGCTACCTATACTGCACTCATTATATAGGCTCGGTTGACTACGTCATCGAAAACCGACGGCGCATGCGTTTGGAGAGGGACTTTGGATTAGCATTTTTTAGCACTCAGGGGGGTTAGGGTTAATAGAACACGAAAAAAAAACTTTTTTTTTTTTTACCATAACCCTAACCCCGGTTTAGGATTTTTGACCGGGATCACAATTTTCGAGGAAAAAACACCAACTAAATCTCCGGGAACCTGCCGGGATTCGATCCGGGGACCCTCCGTTCTCGAGCCCCACCTTCCTAACACTAAGCCACGGCCCTCAGCTACACATTCGTGCAGTATACTGCACTCATTATATAGGCTCGGTTGACTACGTCATCGAAAACCGACGGCGCATGCGTTTGGAGAGGGACTTTGGATTAGCATTTTTTAGCACTCAGGGGGGTTAGGGTTAATAGAACACGAAAAAAAAACTTTTTTTTTTTTTACCATAACCCTAACCCCGGTTTAGGATTTTTGACCGGGATCACAATTTTCGAGGAAAAAACACCAACTAAATCTCCGGGAACCTGCCGGGATTCGATCCGGGGACCCTCCGTTCTCGAGCCCCACCTTCCTAACACTAAGCCACGGCCCTCAGCTACACATTCGTGCAGTATAGGTAGCACACCTCTAAATAATAGGAAGTCGAAATTAGACGACCATTTTGCACCTTATTTTGATCGATGCGCGACGCTTCAAAAGATGATATCTCAATGACCATTGTGATTTAGGAATTGATTTTGGTATCAAATTTAAGCCCAAGACAATGCTTATAATATGTTTATAACGATAGATCGATTTTAACGATTTAAAGTTAGGAAAATGTTAGGCCTACGACTATGCTAGAAACCCGACATTAGCAAAAGACAAGTTTTTGAATTACGGCCGATGCGCTTAGATGCTCGATTGCTTAAAATCTAACGGTTTTCCACGTATATTTTACAATTTTAATCGAAAGCTTGCTAAAATAGCTAGAGTTTAATACCAAATTGAAAGAATTTCTATGTATAAATTTCTATTTATGCCCCCAAACTATGACGCATTATACACGCAGGCCAACGTACTATTAGATTTTCCGAAGATTTAAACCATGTTCTGGCAAGGTTATTTTTAAATTTACACATAGAAAGTCATTCAATTTGGTAGTAAACTCTAGCTATTTTAGCAAGCTTATGATTAAAATTGTAAAATATACGTGGAAAACCGTTAGATTTTAAGCAATCGAGCATCTAAGCCCTCTACGGTCATTTTTCAAGTTGATTTTTCGCAAGACTTACGGCCGTGCACCGTGAAAGTAGGACTACTATTTATTAACAAAAAATAGTTCATATTATTTGTGAATGATCTATCATTAAAATTCATATTGTTAGCTTTAATTTGATACCAACCTCGTCTGCTGAATCACTGTAGTTCCCGAGAAATCACTATTTTAATCACGCGTATTGATAAGAAGTATTGCGCAATAAGAGTTGCAAGTTTTCGCCTGGAACTATTTAGAGGTGTGCTACCTATACTGCACTCATTATATAGGCTCGGTTGACTACGTCATCGAAAACCGACGGCGCATGCGTTTGGAGAGGGACTTTGGATTAGCATTTTTTAGCACTCAGGGGGGTTAGGGTTAATAGAACACGAAAAAAAAACTTTTTTTTTTTTTACCATAACCCTAACCCCGGTTTAGGATTTTTGACCGGGATCACAATTTTCGAGGAAAAAACACCAACTAAATCTCCGGGAACCTGCCGGGATTCGATCCGGGGACCCTCCGTTCTCGAGCCCCACCTTCCTAACACTAAGCCACGGCCCTCAGCTACACATTCGTGCAGTATACTGCACTCATTATATAGGCTCGGTTGACTACGTCATCGAAAACCGACGGCGCATGCGTTTGGAGAGGGACTTTGGATTAGCATTTTTTAGCACTCAGGGGGGTTAGGGTTAATAGAACACGAAAAAAAAACTTTTTTTTTTTTTACCATAACCCTAACCCCGGTTTAGGATTTTTGACCGGGATCACAATTTTCGAGGAAAAAACACCAACTAAATCTCCGGGAACCTGCCGGGATTCGATCCGGGGACCCTCCGTTCTCGAGCCCCACCTTCCTAACACTAAGCCACGGCCCTCAGCTACACATTCGTGCAGTATAGGTAGCACACCTCTAAATAATAGGAAGTCGAAATTAGACGACCATTTTGCACCTTATTTTGATCGATGCGCGACGCTTCAAAAGATGATATCTCAATGACCATTGTGATTTAGGAATTGATTTTGGTATCAAATTTAAGCCCAAGACAATGCTTATAATATGTTTATAACGATAGATCGATTTTAACGATTTAAAGTTAGGAAAATGTTAGGCCTACGACTATGCTAGAAACCCGACATTAGCAAAAGACAAGTTTTTGAATTACGGCCGATGCGCTTAGATGCTCGATTGCTTAAAATCTAACGGTTTTCCACGTATATTTTACAATTTTAATCGAAAGCTTGCTAAAATAGCTAGAGTTTAATACCAAATTGAAAGAATTTCTATGTATAAATTTCTATTTATGCCCCCAAACTATGACGCATTATACACGCAGGCCAACGTACTATTAGATTTTCCGAAGATTTAAACCATGTTCTGGCAAGGTTATTTTTAAATTTACACATAGAAAGTCATTCAATTTGGTAGTAAACTCTAGCTATTTTAGCAAGCTTATGATTAAAATTGTAAAATATACGTGGAAAACCGTTAGATTTTAAGCAATCGAGCATCTAAGCCCTCTACGGTCATTTTTCAAGTTGATTTTTCGCAAGACTTACGGCCGTGCACCGTGAAAGTAGGACTACTATTTATTAACAAAAAATAGTTCATATTATTTGTGAATGATCTATCATTAAAATTCATATTGTTAGCTTTAATTTGATACCAACCTCGTCTGCTGAATCACTGTAGTTCCCGAGAAATCACTATTTTAATCACGCGTATTGATAAGAAGTATTGCGCAATAAGAGTTGCAAGTTTTCGCCTGGAACTATTTAGAGGTGTGCTACCTATACTGCACTCATTATATAGGCTCGGTTGACTACGTCATCGAAAACCGACGGCGCATGCGTTTGGAGAGGGACTTTGGATTAGCATTTTTTAGCACTCAGGGGGGTTAGGGTTAATAGAACACGGAAAAAAAACTTTTTTTTTTTTTACCATAACCCTAACCCCGGTTTAGGATTTTTGACCGGGATCACAATTTTCGAGGAAAAAACACCAACTAAATCTCCGGGAACCTGCCGGGATTCGATCCGGGGACCCTCCGTTCTCGAGCCCCACCTTCCTAACACTAAGCCACGGCCCTCAGCTACACATTCGTGCAGTATAGGTAGCACACCTCTAAATAATAGGAAGTCGAAATTAGACGACCATTTTGCACCTTATTTTGATCGATGCGCGACGCTTCAAAAGATGATATCTCAATGACCATTGTGATTTAGGAATTGATTTTGGTATCAAATTTAAGCCCAAGACAATGCTTATAATATGTTTATAACGATAGATCGATTTTAACGATTTAAAGTTAGGAAAATGTTAGGCCTACGACTATGCTAGAAACCCGACATTAGCAAAAGACAAGTTTTTGAATTACGGCCGATGCGCTTAGATGCTCGATTGCTTAAAATCTAACGGTTTTCCACGTATATTTTACAATTTTAATCGAAAGCTTGCTAAAATAGCTAGAGTTTAATACCAAATTGAAAGAATTTCTATGTATAAATTTCTATTTATGCCCCCAAACTATGACGCATTATACACGCAGGCCAACGTACTATTAGATTTTCCGAAGATTTAAACCATGTTCTGGCAAGGTTATTTTTAAATTTACACATAGAAAGTCATTCAATTTGGTAGTAAACTCTAGCTATTTTAGCAAGCTTATGATTAAAATTGTAAAATATACGTGGAAAACCGTTAGATTTTAAGCAATCGAGCATCTAAGCCCTCTACGGTCATTTTTCAAGTTGATTTTTCGCAAGACTTACGGCCGTGCACCGTGAAAGTAGGACTACTATTTATTAACAAAAAATAGTTCATATTATTTGTGAATGATCTATCATTAAAATTCATATTGTTAGCTTTAATTTGATACCAACCTCGTCTGCTGAATCACTGTAGTTCCCGAGAAATCACTATTTTAATCACGCGTATTGATAAGAAGTATTGCGCAATAAGAGTTGCAAGTTTTCGCCTGGAACTATTTAGAGGTGTGCTACCTATACTGCACTCATTATATAGGCTCGGTTGACTACGTCATCGAAAACCGACGGCGCATGCGTTTGGAGAGGGACTTTGGATTAGCATTTTTTAGCACTCAGGGGGGTTAGGGTTAATAGAACACGAAAAAAAAACTTTTTTTTTTTTTACCATAACCCTAACCCCGGTTTAGGATTTTTGACCGGGATCACAATTTTCGAGGAAAAAACACCAACTAAATCTCCGGGAACCTGCCGGGATTCGATCCGGGGACCCTCCGTTCTCGAGCCCCACCTTCCTAACACTAAGCCACGGCCCTCAGCTACACATTCGTGCAGTATACTGCACTCATTATATAGGCTCGGTTGACTACGTCATCGAAAACCGACGGCGCATGCGTTTGGAGAGGGACTTTGGATTAGCATTTTTTAGCACTCAGGGGGGTTAGGGTTAATAGAACACGAAAAAAAAACTTTTTTTTTTTTTACCATAACCCTAACCCCGGTTTAGGATTTTTGACCGGGATCACAATTTTCGAGGAAAAAACACCAACTAAATCTCCGGGAACCTGCCGGGATTCGATCCGGGGACCCTCCGTTCTCGAGCCCCACCTTCCTAACACTAAGCCACGGCCCTCAGCTACACATTCGTGCAGTATAGGTAGCACACCTCTAAATAATAGGAAGTCGAAATTAGACGACCATTTTGCACCTTATTTTGATCGATGCGCGACGCTTCAAAAGATGATATCTCAATGACCATTGTGATTTAGGAATTGATTTTGGTATCAAATTTAAGCCCAAGACAATGCTTATAATATGTTTATAACGATAGATCGATTTTAACGATTTAAAGTTAGGAAAATGTTAGGCCTACGACTATGCTAGAAACCCGACATTAGCAAAAGACAAGTTTTTGAATTACGGCCGATGCGCTTAGATGCTCGATTGCTTAAAATCTAACGGTTTTCCACGTATATTTTACAATTTTAATCGAAAGCTTGCTAAAATAGCTAGAGTTTAATACCAAATTGAAAGAATTTCTATGTATAAATTTCTATTTATGCCCCCAAACTATGACGCATTATACACGCAGGCCAACGTACTATTAGATTTTCCGAAGATTTAAACCATGTTCTGGCAAGGTTATTTTTAAATTTACACATAGAAAGTCATTCAATTTGGTAGTAAACTCTAGCTATTTTAGCAAGCTTATGATTAAAATTGTAAAATATACGTGGAAAACCGTTAGATTTTAAGCAATCGAGCATCTAAGCCCTCTACGGTCATTTTTCAAGTTGATTTTTCGCAAGACTTACGGCCGTGCACCGTGAAAGTAGGACTACTATTTATTAACAAAAAATAGTTCATATTATTTGTGAATGATCTATCATTAAAATTCATATTGTTAGCTTTAATTTGATACCAACCTCGTCTGCTGAATCACTGTAGTTCCCGAGAAATCACTATTTTAATCACGCGTATTGATAAGAAGTATTGCGCAATAAGAGTTGCAAGTTTTCGCCTGGAACTATTTAGAGGTGTGCTACCTATACTGCACTCATTATATAGGCTCGGTTGACTACGTCATCGAAAACCGACGGCGCATGCGTTTGGAGAGGGACTTTGGATTAGCATTTTTTAGCACTCAGGGGGGTTAGGGTTAATAGAACACGAAAAAAAAACTTTTTTTTTTTTTACCATAACCCTAACCCCGGTTTAGGATTTTTGACCGGGATCACAATTTTCGAGGAAAAAACACCAACTAAATCTCCGGGAACCTGCCGGGATTCGATACGGGGACCCTCCGTTCTCGAGCCCCACCTTCCTAACACTAAGCCACGGCCCTCAGCTACACATTCGTGCAGTATACTGCACTCATTATATAGGCTCGGTTGACTACGTCATCGAAAACCGACGGCGCATGCGTTTGGAGAGGGACTTTGGATTAGCATTTTTTAGCACTCAGGGGGGTTAGGGTTAATAGAACACGAAAAAAAAACTTTTTTTTTTTTTACCATAACCCTAACCCCGGTTTAGGATTTTTGACCGGGATCACAATTTTCGAGGAAAAAACACCAACTAAATCTCCGGGAACCTGCCGGGATTCGATCCGGGGACCCTCCGTTCTCGAGCCCCACCTTCCTAACACTAAGCCACGGCCCTCAGCTACACATTCGTGCAGTATAGGTAGCACACCTCTAAATAATAGGAAGTCGAAATTAGACGACCATTTTGCACCTTATTTTGATCGATGCGCGACGCTTCAAAAGATGATATCTCAATGACCATTGTGATTTAGGAATTGATTTTGGTATCAAATTTAAGCCCAAGACAATGCTTATAATATGTTTATAACGATAGATCGATTTTAACGATTTAAAGTTAGGAAAATGTTAGGCCTACGACTATGCTAGAAACCCGACATTAGCAAAAGACAAGTTTTTGAATTACGGCCGATGCGCTTAGATGCTCGATTGCTTAAAATCTAACGGTTTTCCACGTATATTTTACAATTTTAATCGAAAGCTTGCTAAAATAGCTAGAGTTTAATACCAAATTGAAAGAATTTCTATGTATAAATTTCTATTTATGCCCCCAAACTATGACGCATTATACACGCAGGCCAACGTACTATTAGATTTTCCGAAGATTTAAACCATGTTCTGGCAAGGTTATTTTTAAATTTACACATAGAAAGTCATTCAATTTGGTAGTAAACTCTAGCTATTTTAGCAAGCTTATGATTAAAATTGTAAAATATACGTGGAAAACCGTTAGATTTTAAGCAATCGAGCATCTAAGCCCTCTACGGTCATTTTTCAAGTTGATTTTTCGCAAGACTTACGGCCGTGCACCGTGAAAGTAGGACTACTATTTATTAACAAAAAATAGTTCATATTATTTGTGAATGATCTATCATTAAAATTCATATTGTTAGCTTTAATTTGATACCAACCTCGTCTGCTGAATCACTGTAGTTCCCGAGAAATCACTATTTTAATCACGCGTATTGATAAGAAGTATTGCGCAATAAGAGTTGCAAGTTTTCGCCTGGAACTATTTAGAGGTGTGCTACCTATACTGCACTCATTATATAGGCTCGGTTGACTACGTCATCGAAAACCGACGGCGCATGCGTTTGGAGAGGGACTTTGGATTAGCATTTTTTAGCACTCAGGGGGGTTAGGGTTAATAGAACACGGAAAAAAAACTTTTTTTTTTTTTACCATAACCCTAACCCCGGTTTAGGATTTTTGACCGGGATCACAATTTTCGAGGAAAAAACACCAACTAAATCTCCGGGAACCTGCCGGGATTCGATCCGGGGACCCTCCGTTCTCGAGCCCCACCTTCCTAACACTAAGCCACGGCCCTCAGCTACACATTCGTGCAGTATACTGCACTCATTATATAGGCTCGGTTGACTACGTCATCGAAAACCGACGGCGCATGCGTTTGGAGAGGGACTTTGGATTAGCATTTTTTAGCACTCAGGGGGGTTAGGGTTAATAGAACACGAAAAAAAAACTTTTTTTTTTTTTACCATAACCCTAACCCCGGTTTAGGATTTTTGACCGGGATCACAATTTTCGAGGAAAAAACACCAACTAAATCTCCGGGAACCTGCCGGGATTCGATCCGGGGACCCTCCGTTCTCGAGCCCCACCTTCCTAACACTAAGCCACGGCCCTCAGCTACACATTCGTGCAGTATAGGTAGCACACCTCTAAATAATAGGAAGTCGAAATTAGACGACCATTTTGCACCTTATTTTGATCGATGCGCGACGCTTCAAAAGATGATATCTCAATGACCATTGTGATTTAGGAATTGATTTTGGTATCAAATTTAAGCCCAAGACAATGCTTATAATATGTTTATAACGATAGATCGATTTTAACGATTTAAAGTTAGGAAAATGTTAGGCCTACGACTATGCTAGAAACCCGACATTAGCAAAAGACAAGTTTTTGAATTACGGCCGATGCGCTTAGATGCTCGATTGCTTAAAATCTAACGGTTTTCCACGTATATTTTACAATTTTAATCGAAAGCTTGCTAAAATAGCTAGAGTTTAATACCAAATTGAAAGAATTTCTATGTATAAATTTCTATTTATGCCCCCAAACTATGACGCATTATACACGCAGGCCAACGTACTATTAGATTTTCCGAAGATTTAAACCATGTTCTGGCAAGGTTATTTTTAAATTTACACATAGAAAGTCATTCAATTTGGTAGTAAACTCTAGCTATTTTAGCAAGCTTATGATTAAAATTGTAAAATATACGTGGAAAACCGTTAGATTTTAAGCAATCGAGCATCTAAGCCCTCTACGGTCATTTTTCAAGTTGATTTTTCGCAAGACTTACGGCCGTGCACCGTGAAAGTAGGACTACTATTTATTAACAAAAAATAGTTCATATTATTTGTGAATGATCTATCATTAAAATTCATATTGTTAGCTTTAATTTGATACCAACCTCGTCTGCTGAATCACTGTAGTTCCCGAGAAATCACTATTTTAATCACGCGTATTGATAAGAAGTATTGCGCAATAAGAGTTGCAAGTTTTCGCCTGGAACTATTTAGAGGTGTGCTACCTATACTGCACTCATTATATAGGCTCGGTTGACTACGTCATCGAAAACCGACGGCGCATGCGTTTGGAGAGGGACTTTGGATTAGCATTTTTTAGCACTCAGGGGGGTTAGGGTTAATAGAACACGAAAAAAAAACTTTTTTTTTTTTTACCATAACCCTAACCCCGGTTTAGGATTTTTGACCGGGATCACAATTTTCGAGGAAAAAACACCAACTAAATCTCCGGGAACCTGCCGGGATTCGATCCGGGGACCCTCCGTTCTCGAGCCCCACCTTCCTAACACTAAGCCACGGCCCTCAGCTACACATTCGTGCAGTATACTGCACTCATTATATAGGCTCGGTTGACTACGTCATCGAAAACCGACGGCGCATGCGTTTGGAGAGGGACTTTGGATTAGCATTTTTTAGCACTCAGGGGGGTTAGGGTTAATAGAACACGAAAAAAAAACTTTTTTTTTTTTTACCATAACCCTAACCCCGGTCTAGGATTTTTGACCGGGATCACAATTTTCGAGGAAAAAACACCAACTAAATCTCCGGGAACCTGCCGGGATTCGATCCGGGGACCCTCCGTTCTCGAGCCCCACCTTCCTAACACTAAGCCACGGCCCTCAGCTACACATTCGTGCAGTATACTGCACTCATTATATAGGCTCGGTTGACTACGTCATCGAAAACCGACGGCGCATGCGTTTGGAGAGGGACTTTGGATTAGCATTTTTTAGCACTCAGGGGGGTTAGGGTTAATAGAACACGAAAAAAAAACTTTTTTTTTTTTTACCATAACCCTAACCCCGGTTTAGGATTTTTGACCGGGATCACAATTTTCGAGGAAAAAACACCAACTAAATCTCCGGGAACCTGCCGGGATTCGATCCGGGGACCCTCCGTTCTCGAGCCCCACCTTCCTAACACTAAGCCACGGCCCTCAGCTACACATTCGTGCAGTATAGGTAGCACACCTCTAAATAATAGGAAGTCGAAATTAGACGACCATTTTGCACCTTATTTTGATCGATGCGCGACGCTTCAAAAGATGATATCTCAATGACCATTGTGATTTAGGAATTGATTTTGGTATCAAATTTAAGCCCAAGACAATGCTTATAATATGTTTATAACGATAGATCGATTTTAACGATTTAAAGTTAGGAAAATGTTAGGCCTACGACTATGCTAGAAACCCGACATTAGCAAAAGACAAGTTTTTGAATTACGGCCGATGCGCTTAGATGCTCGATTGCTTAAAATCTAACGGTTTTCCACGTATATTTTACAATTTTAATCGAAAGCTTGCTAAAATAGCTAGAGTTTAATACCAAATTGAAAGAATTTCTATGTATAAATTTCTATTTATGCCCCCAAACTATGACGCATTATACACGCAGGCCAACGTACTATTAGATTTTCCGAAGATTTAAACCATGTTCTGGCAAGGTTATTTTTAAATTTACACATAGAAAGTCATTCAATTTGGTAGTAAACTCTAGCTATTTTAGCAAGCTTATGATTAAAATTGTAAAATATACGTGGAAAACCGTTAGATTTTAAGCAATCGAGCATCTAAGCCCTCTACGGTCATTTTTCAAGTTGATTTTTCGCAAGACTTACGGCCGTGCACCGTGAAAGTAGGACTACTATTTATTAACAAAAAATAGTTCATATTATTTGTGAATGATCTATCATTAAAATTCATATTGTTAGCTTTAATTTGATACCAACCTCGTCTGCTGAATCACTGTAGTTCCCGAGAAATCACTATTTTAATCACGCGTATTGATAAGAAGTATTGCGCAATAAGAGTTGCAAGTTTTCGCCTGGAACTATTTAGAGGTGTGCTACCTATACTGCACTCATTATATAGGCTCGGTTGACTACGTCATCGAAAACCGACGGCGCATGCGTTTGGAGAGGGACTTTGGATTAGCATTTTTTAGCACTCAGGGGGGTTAGGGTTAATAGAACACGAAAAAAAAACTTTTTTTTTTTTTACCATAACCCTAACCCCGGTTTAGGATTTTTGACCGGGATCACAATTTTCGAGGAAAAAACACCAACTAAATCTCCGGGAACCTGCCGGGATTCGATCCGGGGACCCTCCGTTCTCGAGCCCCACCTTCCTAACACTAAGCCACGGCCCTCAGCTACACATTCGTGCAGTATACTGCACTCATTATATAGGCTCGGTTGACTACGTCATCGAAAACCGACGGCGCATGCGTTTGGAGAGGGACTTTGGATTAGCATTTTTTAGCACTCAGGGGGGTTAGGGTTAATAGAACACGAAAAAAAAACTTTTTTTTTTTTTACCATAACCCTAACCCCGGTTTAGGATTTTTGACCGGGATCACAATTTTCGAGGAAAAAACACCAACTAAATCTCCGGGAACCTGCCGGGATTCGATCCGGGGACCCTCCGTTCTCGAGCCCCACCTTCCTAACACTAAGCCACGGCCCTCAGCTACACATTCGTGCAGTATACTGCACTCATTATATAGGCTCGGTTGACTACGTCATCGAAAACCGACGGCGCATGCGTTTGGAGAGGGACTTTGGATTAGCATTTTTTAGCACTCAGGGGGGTTAGGGTTAATAGAACACGAAAAAAAAACTTTTTTTTTTTTTACCATAACCCTAACCCCGGTTTAGGATTTTTGACCGGGATCACAATTTTCGAGGAAAAAACACCAACTAAATCTCCGGGAACCTGCCGGGATTCGATCCGGGGACCCTCCGTTCTCGAGCCCCACCTTCCTAACACTAAGCCACGGCCCTCAGCTACACATTCGTGCAGTATAGGTAGCACACCTCTAAATAATAGGAAGTCGAAATTAGACGACCATTTTGCACCTTATTTTGATCGATGCGCGACGCTTCAAAAGATGATATCTCAATGACCATTGTGATTTAGGAATTGATTTTGGTATCAAATTTAAGCCCAAGACAATGCTTATAATATGTTTATAACGATAGATCGATTTTAACGATTTAAAGTTAGGAAAATGTTAGGCCTACGACTATGCTAGAAACCCGACATTAGCAAAAGACAAGTTTTTGAATTACGGCCGATGCGCTTAGATGCTCGATTGCTTAAAATCTAACGGTTTTCCACGTATATTTTACAATTTTAATCGAAAGCTTGCTAAAATAGCTAGAGTTTAATACCAAATTGAAAGAATTTCTATGTATAAATTTCTATTTATGCCCCCAAACTATGACGCATTATACACGCAGGCCAACGTACTATTAGATTTTCCGAAGATTTAAACCATGTTCTGGCAAGGTTATTTTTAAATTTACACATAGAAAGTCATTCAATTTGGTAGTAAACTCTAGCTATTTTAGCAAGCTTATGATTAAAATTGTAAAATATACGTGGAAAACCGTTAGATTTTAAGCAATCGAGCATCTAAGCCCTCTACGGTCATTTTTCAAGTTGATTTTTCGCAAGACTTACGGCCGTGCACCGTGAAAGTAGGACTACTATTTATTAACAAAAAATAGTTCATATTATTTGTGAATGATCTATCATTAAAATTCATATTGTTAGCTTTAATTTGATACCAACCTCGTCTGCTGAATCACTGTAGTTCCCGAGAAATCACTATTTTAATCACGCGTATTGATAAGAAGTATTGCGCAATAAGAGTTGCAAGTTTTCGCCTGGAACTATTTAGAGGTGTGCTACCTATACTGCACTCATTATATAGGCTCGGTTGACTACGTCATCGAAAACCGACGGCGCATGCGTTTGGAGAGGGACTTTGGATTAGCATTTTTTAGCACTCAGGGGGGTTAGGGTTAATAGAACACGAAAAAAAAACTTTTTTTTTTTTTACCATAACCCTAACCCCGGTTTAGGATTTTTGACCGGGATCACAATTTTCGAGGAAAAAACACCAACTAAATCTCCGGGAACCTGCCGGGATTCGATCCGGGGACCCTCCGTTCTCGAGCCCCACCTTCCTAACACTAAGCCACGGCCCTCAGCTACACATTCGTGCAGTATACTGCACTCATTATATAGGCTCGGTTGACTACGTCATCGAAAACCGACGGCGCATGCGTTTGGAGAGGGACTTTGGATTAGCATTTTTTAGCACTCAGGGGGGTTAGGGTTAATAGAACACGAAAAAAAAACTTTTTTTTTTTTTACCATAACCCTAACCCCGGTTTAGGATTTTTGACCGGGATCACAATTTTCGAGGAAAAAACACCAACTAAATCTCCGGGAACCTGCCGGGATTCGATCCGGGGACCCTCCGTTCTCGAGCCCCACCTTCCTAACACTAAGCCACGGCCCTCAGCTACACATTCGTGCAGTATAGGTAGCACACCTCTAAATAATAGGAAGTCGAAATTAGACGACCATTTTGCACCTTATTTTGATCGATGCGCGACGCTTCAAAAGATGATATCTCAATGACCATTGTGATTTAGGAATTGATTTTGGTATCAAATTTAAGCCCAAGACAATGCTTATAATATGTTTATAACGATAGATCGATTTTAACGATTTAAAGTTAGGAAAATGTTAGGCCTACGACTATGCTAGAAACCCGACATTAGCAAAAGACAAGTTTTTGAATTACGGCCGATGCGCTTAGATGCTCGATTGCTTAAAATCTAACGGTTTTCCACGTATATTTTACAATTTTAATCGAAAGCTTGCTAAAATAGCTAGAGTTTAATACCAAATTGAAAGAATTTCTATGTATAAATTTCTATTTATGCCCCCAAACTATGACGCATTATACACGCAGGCCAACGTACTATTAGATTTTCCGAAGATTTAAACCATGTTCTGGCAAGGTTATTTTTAAATTTACACATAGAAAGTCATTCAATTTGGTAGTAAACTCTAGCTATTTTAGCAAGCTTATGATTAAAATTGTAAAATATACGTGGAAAACCGTTAGATTTTAAGCAATCGAGCATCTAAGCCCTCTACGGTCATTTTTCAAGTTGATTTTTCGCAAGACTTACGGCCGTGCACCGTGAAAGTAGGACTACTATTTATTAACAAAAAATAGTTCATATTATTTGTGAATGATCTATCATTAAAATTCATATTGTTAGCTTTAATTTGATACCAACCTCGTCTGCTGAATCACTGTAGTTCCCGAGAAATCACTATTTTAATCACGCGTATTGATAAGAAGTATTGCGCAATAAGAGTTGCAAGTTTTCGCCTGGAACTATTTAGAGGTGTGCTACCTATACTGCACTCATTATATAGGCTCGGTTGACTACGTCATCGAAAACCGACGGCGCATGCGTTTGGAGAGGGACTTTGGATTAGCATTTTTTAGCACTCAGGGGGGTTAGGGTTAATAGAACACGAAAAAAAAACTTTTTTTTTTTTTACCATAACCCTAACCCCGGTTTAGGATTTTTGACCGGGATCACAATTTTCGAGGAAAAAACACCAACTAAATCTCCGGGAACCTGCCGGGATTCGATCCGGGGACCCTCCGTTCTCGAGCCCCACCTTCCTAACACTAAGCCACGGCCCTCAGCTACACATTCGTGCAGTATACTGCACTCATTATATAGGCTCGGTTGACTACGTCATCGAAAACCGACGGCGCATGCGTTTGGAGAGGGACTTTGGATTAGCATTTTTTAGCACTCAGGGGGGTTAGGGTTAATAGAACACGAAAAAAAAACTTTTTTTTTTTTTACCATAACCCTAACCCCGGTCTAGGATTTTTGACCGGGATCACAATTTTCGAGGAAAAAACACCAACTAAATCTCCGGGAACCTGCCGGGATTCGATCCGGGGACCCTCCGTTCTCGAGCCCCACCTTCCTAACACTAAGCCACGGCCCTCAGCTACACATTCGTGCAGTATACTGCACTCATTATATAGGCTCGGTTGACTACGTCATCGAAAACCGACGGCGCATGCGTTTGGAGAGGGACTTTGGATTAGCATTTTTTAGCACTCAGGGGGGTTAGGGTTAATAGAACACGAAAAAAAAACTTTTTTTTTTTTTACCATAACCCTAACCCCGGTTTAGGATTTTTGACCGGGATCACAATTTTCGAGGAAAAAACACCAACTAAATCTCCGGGAACCTGCCGGGATTCGATCCGGGGACCCTCCGTTCTCGAGCCCCACCTTCCTAACACTAAGCCACGGCCCTCAGCTACACATTCGTGCAGTATAGGTAGCACACCTCTAAATAATAGGAAGTCGAAATTAGACGACCATTTTGCACCTTATTTTGATCGATGCGCGACGCTTCAAAAGATGATATCTCAATGACCATTGTGATTTAGGAATTGATTTTGGTATCAAATTTAAGCCCAAGACAATGCTTATAATATGTTTATAACGATAGATCGATTTTAACGATTTAAAGTTAGGAAAATGTTAGGCCTACGACTATGCTAGAAACCCGACATTAGCAAAAGACAAGTTTTTGAATTACGGCCGATGCGCTTAGATGCTCGATTGCTTAAAATCTAACGGTTTTCCACGTATATTTTACAATTTTAATCGAAAGCTTGCTAAAATAGCTAGAGTTTAATACCAAATTGAAAGAATTTCTATGTATAAATTTCTATTTATGCCCCCAAACTATGACGCATTATACACGCAGGCCAACGTACTATTAGATTTTCCGAAGATTTAAACCATGTTCTGGCAAGGTTATTTTTAAATTTACACATAGAAAGTCATTCAATTTGGTAGTAAACTCTAGCTATTTTAGCAAGCTTATGATTAAAATTGTAAAATATACGTGGAAAACCGTTAGATTTTAAGCAATCGAGCATCTAAGCCCTCTACGGTCATTTTTCAAGTTGATTTTTCGCAAGACTTACGGCCGTGCACCGTGAAAGTAGGACTACTATTTATTAACAAAAAATAGTTCATATTATTTGTGAATGATCTATCATTAAAATTCATATTGTTAGCTTTAATTTGATACCAACCTCGTCTGCTGAATCACTGTAGTTCCCGAGAAATCACTATTTTAATCACGCGTATTGATAAGAAGTATTGCGCAATAAGAGTTGCAAGTTTTCGCCTGGAACTATTTAGAGGTGTGCTACCTATACTGCACTCATTATATAGGCTCGGTTGACTACGTCATCGAAAACCGACGGCGCATGCGTTTGGAGAGGGACTTTGGATTAGCATTTTTTAGCACTCAGGGGGGTTAGGGTTAATAGAACACGAAAAAAAAACTTTTTTTTTTTTTACCATAACCCTAACCCCGGTTTAGGATTTTTGACCGGGATCACAATTTTCGAGGAAAAAACACCAACTAAATCTCCGGGAACCTGCCGGGATTCGATCCGGGGACCCTCCGTTCTCGAGCCCCACCTTCCTAACACTAAGCCACGGCCCTCAGCTACACATTCGTGCAGTATACTGCACTCATTATATAGGCTCGGTTGACTACGTCATCGAAAACCGACGGCGCATGCGTTTGGAGAGGGACTTTGGATTAGCATTTTTTAGCACTCAGGGGGGTTAGGGTTAATAGAACACGAAAAAAAAACTTTTTTTTTTTTTACCATAACCCTAACCCCGGTTTAGGATTTTTGACCGGGATCACAATTTTCGAGGAAAAAACACCAACTAAATCTCCGGGAACCTGCCGGGATTCGATCCGGGGACCCTCCGTTCTCGAGCCCCACCTTCCTAACACTAAGCCACGGCCCTCAGCTACACATTCGTGCAGTATACTGCACTCATTATATAGGCTCGGTTGACTACGTCATCGAAAACCGACGGCGCATGCGTTTGGAGAGGGACTTTGGATTAGCATTTTTTAGCACTCAGGGGGGTTAGGGTTAATAGAACACGAAAAAAAAACTTTTTTTTTTTTTACCATAACCCTAACCCCGGTTTAGGATTTTTGACCGGGATCACAATTTTCGAGGAAAAAACACCAACTAAATCTCCGGGAACCTGCCGGGATTCGATCCGGGGACCCTCCGTTCTCGAGCCCCACCTTCCTAACACTAAGCCACGGCCCTCAGCTACACATTCGTGCAGTATAGGTAGCACACCTCTAAATAATAGGAAGTCGAAATTAGACGACCATTTTGCACCTTATTTTGATCGATGCGCGACGCTTCAAAAGATGATATCTCAATGACCATTGTGATTTAGGAATTGATTTTGGTATCAAATTTAAGCCCAAGACAATGCTTATAATATGTTTATAACGATAGATCGATTTTAACGATTTAAAGTTAGGAAAATGTTAGGCCTACGACTATGCTAGAAACCCGACATTAGCAAAAGACAAGTTTTTGAATTACGGCCGATGCGCTTAGATGCTCGATTGCTTAAAATCTAACGGTTTTCCACGTATATTTTACAATTTTAATCGAAAGCTTGCTAAAATAGCTAGAGTTTAATACCAAATTGAAAGAATTTCTATGTATAAATTTCTATTTATGCCCCCAAACTATGACGCATTATACACGCAGGCCAACGTACTATTAGATTTTCCGAAGATTTAAACCATGTTCTGGCAAGGTTATTTTTAAATTTACACATAGAAAGTCATTCAATTTGGTAGTAAACTCTAGCTATTTTAGCAAGCTTATGATTAAAATTGTAAAATATACGTGGAAAACCGTTAGATTTTAAGCAATCGAGCATCTAAGCCCTCTACGGTCATTTTTCAAGTTGATTTTTCGCAAGACTTACGGCCGTGCACCGTGAAAGTAGGACTACTATTTATTAACAAAAAATAGTTCATATTATTTGTGAATGATCTATCATTAAAATTCATATTGTTAGCTTTAATTTGATACCAACCTCGTCTGCTGAATCACTGTAGTTCCCGAGAAATCACTATTTTAATCACGCGTATTGATAAGAAGTATTGCGCAATAAGAGTTGCAAGTTTTCGCCTGGAACTATTTAGAGGTGTGCTACCTATACTGCACTCATTATATAGGCTCGGTTGACTACGTCATCGAAAACCGACGGCGCATGCGTTTGGAGAGGGACTTTGGATTAGCATTTTTTAGCACTCAGGGGGGTTAGGGTTAATAGAACACGAAAAAAAAACTTTTTTTTTTTTTACCATAACCCTAACCCCGGTTTAGGATTTTTGACCGGGATCACAATTTTCGAGGAAAAAACACCAACTAAATCTCCGGGAACCTGCCGGGATTCGATCCGGGGACCCTCCGTTCTCGAGCCCCACCTTCCTAACACTAAGCCACGGCCCTCAGCTACACATTCGTGCAGTATACTGCACTCATTATATAGGCTCGGTTGACTACGTCATCGAAAACCGACGGCGCATGCGTTTGGAGAGGGACTTTGGATTAGCATTTTTTAGCACTCAGGGGGGTTAGGGTTAATAGAACACGAAAAAAAAACTTTTTTTTTTTTTACCATAACCCTAACCCCGGTTTAGGATTTTTGACCGGGATCACAATTTTCGAGGAAAAAACACCAACTAAATCTCCGGGAACCTGCCGGGATTCGATCCGGGGACCCTCCGTTCTCGAGCCCCACCTTCCTAACACTAAGCCACGGCCCTCAGCTACACATTCGTGCAGTATAGGTAGCACACCTCTAAATAATAGGAAGTCGAAATTAGACGACCATTTTGCACCTTATTTTGATCGATGCGCGACGCTTCAAAAGATGATATCTCAATGACCATTGTGATTTAGGAATTGATTTTGGTATCAAATTTAAGCCCAAGACAATGCTTATAATATGTTTATAACGATAGATCGATTTTAACGATTTAAAGTTAGGAAAATGTTAGGCCTACGACTATGCTAGAAACCCGACATTAGCAAAAGACAAGTTTTTGAATTACGGCCGATGCGCTTAGATGCTCGATTGCTTAAAATCTAACGGTTTTCCACGTATATTTTACAATTTTAATCGAAAGCTTGCTAAAATAGCTAGAGTTTAATACCAAATTGAAAGAATTTCTATGTATAAATTTCTATTTATGCCCCCAAACTATGACGCATTATACACGCAGGCCAACGTACTATTAGATTTTCCGAAGATTTAAACCATGTTCTGGCAAGGTTATTTTTAAATTTACACATAGAAAGTCATTCAATTTGGTAGTAAACTCTAGCTATTTTAGCAAGCTTATGATTAAAATTGTAAAATATACGTGGAAAACCGTTAGATTTTAAGCAATCGAGCATCTAAGCCCTCTACGGTCATTTTTCAAGTTGATTTTTCGCAAGACTTACGGCCGTGCACCGTGAAAGTAGGACTACTATTTATTAACAAAAAATAGTTCATATTATTTGTGAATGATCTATCATTAAAATTCATATTGTTAGCTTTAATTTGATACCAACCTCGTCTGCTGAATCACTGTAGTTCCCGAGAAATCACTATTTTAATCACGCGTATTGATAAGAAGTATTGCGCAATAAGAGTTGCAAGTTTTCGCCTGGAACTATTTAGAGGTGTGCTACCTATACTGCACTCATTATATAGGCTCGGTTGACTACGTCATCGAAAACCGACGGCGCATGCGTTTGGAGAGGGACTTTGGATTAGCATTTTTTAGCACTCAGGGGGGTTAGGGTTAATAGAACACGAAAAAAAAACTTTTTTTTTTTTTACCATAACCCTAACCCCGGTTTAGGATTTTTGACCGGGATCACAATTTTCGAGGAAAAAACACCAACTAAATCTCCGGGAACCTGCCGGGATTCGATCCGGGGACCCTCCGTTCTCGAGCCCCACCTTCCTAACACTAAGCCACGGCCCTCAGCTACACATTCGTGCAGTATACTGCACTCATTATATAGGCTCGGTTGACTACGTCATCGAAAACCGACGGCGCATGCGTTTGGAGAGGGACTTTGGATTAGCATTTTTTAGCACTCAGGGGGGTTAGGGTTAATAGAACACGAAAAAAAAACTTTTTTTTTTTTTACCATAACCCTAACCCCGGTTTAGGATTTTTGACCGGGATCACAATTTTCGAGGAAAAAACACCAACTAAATCTCCGGGAACCTGCCGGGATTCGATCCGGGGACCCTCCGTTCTCGAGCCCCACCTTCCTAACACTAAGCCACGGCCCTCAGCTACACATTCGTGCAGTATAGGTAGCACACCTCTAAATAATAGGAAGTCGAAATTAGACGACCATTTTGCACCTTATTTTGATCGATGCGCGACGCTTCAAAAGATGATATCTCAATGACCATTGTGATTTAGGAATTGATTTTGGTATCAAATTTAAGCCCAAGACAATGCTTATAATATGTTTATAACGATAGATCGATTTTAACGATTTAAAGTTAGGAAAATGTTAGGCCTACGACTATGCTAGAAACCCGACATTAGCAAAAGACAAGTTTTTGAATTACGGCCGATGCGCTTAGATGCTCGATTGCTTAAAATCTAACGGTTTTCCACGTATATTTTACAATTTTAATCGAAAGCTTGCTAAAATAGCTAGAGTTTAATACCAAATTGAAAGAATTTCTATGTATAAATTTCTATTTATGCCCCCAAACTATGACGCATTATACACGCAGGCCAACGTACTATTAGATTTTCCGAAGATTTAAACCATGTTCTGGCAAGGTTATTTTTAAATTTACACATAGAAAGTCATTCAATTTGGTAGTAAACTCTAGCTATTTTAGCAAGCTTATGATTAAAATTGTAAAATATACGTGGAAAACCGTTAGATTTTAAGCAATCGAGCATCTAAGCCCTCTACGGTCATTTTTCAAGTTGATTTTTCGCAAGACTTACGGCCGTGCACCGTGAAAGTAGGACTACTATTTATTAACAAAAAATAGTTCATATTATTTGTGAATGATCTATCATTAAAATTCATATTGTTAGCTTTAATTTGATACCAACCTCGTCTGCTGAATCACTGTAGTTCCCGAGAAATCACTATTTTAATCACGCGTATTGATAAGAAGTATTGCGCAATAAGAGTTGCAAGTTTTCGCCTGGAACTATTTAGAGGTGTGCTACCTATACTGCACTCATTATATAGGCTCGGTTGACTACGTCATCGAAAACCGACGGCGCATGCGTTTGGAGAGGGACTTTGGATTAGCATTTTTTAGCACTCAGGGGGGTTAGGGTTAATAGAACACGAAAAAAAAACTTTTTTTTTTTTTACCATAACCCTAACCCCGGTTTAGGATTTTTGACCGGGATCACAATTTTCGAGGAAAAAACACCAACTAAATCTCCGGGAACCTGCCGGGATTCGATCCGGGGACCCTCCGTTCTCGAGCCCCACCTTCCTAACACTAAGCCACGGCCCTCAGCTACACATTCGTGCAGTATACTGCACTCATTATATAGGCTCGGTTGACTACGTCATCGAAAACCGACGGCGCATGCGTTTGGAGAGGGACTTTGGATTAGCATTTTTTAGCACTCAGGGGGGTTAGGGTTAATAGAACACGAAAAAAAAACTTTTTTTTTTTTTACCATAACCCTAACCCCGGTCTAGGATTTTTGACCGGGATCACAATTTTCGAGGAAAAAACACCAACTAAATCTCCGGGAACCTGCCGGGATTCGATCCGGGGACCCTCCGTTCTCGAGCCCCACCTTCCTAACACTAAGCCACGGCCCTCAGCTACACATTCGTGCAGTATACTGCACTCATTATATAGGCTCGGTTGACTACGTCATCGAAAACCGACGGCGCATGCGTTTGGAGAGGGACTTTGGATTAGCATTTTTTAGCACTCAGGGGGGTTAGGGTTAATAGAACACGAAAAAAAAACTTTTTTTTTTTTTACCATAACCCTAACCCCGGTTTAGGATTTTTGACCGGGATCACAATTTTCGAGGAAAAAACACCAACTAAATCTCCGGGAACCTGCCGGGATTCGATCCGGGGACCCTCCGTTCTCGAGCCCCACCTTCCTAACACTAAGCCACGGCCCTCAGCTACACATTCGTGCAGTATAGGTAGCACACCTCTAAATAATAGGAAGTCGAAATTAGACGACCATTTTGCACCTTATTTTGATCGATGCGCGACGCTTCAAAAGATGATATCTCAATGACCATTGTGATTTAGGAATTGATTTTGGTATCAAATTTAAGCCCAAGACAATGCTTATAATATGTTTATAACGATAGATCGATTTTAACGATTTAAAGTTAGGAAAATGTTAGGCCTACGACTATGCTAGAAACCCGACATTAGCAAAAGACAAGTTTTTGAATTACGGCCGATGCGCTTAGATGCTCGATTGCTTAAAATCTAACGGTTTTCCACGTATATTTTACAATTTTAATCGAAAGCTTGCTAAAATAGCTAGAGTTTAATACCAAATTGAAAGAATTTCTATGTATAAATTTCTATTTATGCCCCCAAACTATGACGCATTATACACGCAGGCCAACGTACTATTAGATTTTCCGAAGATTTAAACCATGTTCTGGCAAGGTTATTTTTAAATTTACACATAGAAAGTCATTCAATTTGGTAGTAAACTCTAGCTATTTTAGCAAGCTTATGATTAAAATTGTAAAATATACGTGGAAAACCGTTAGATTTTAAGCAATCGAGCATCTAAGCCCTCTACGGTCATTTTTCAAGTTGATTTTTCGCAAGACTTACGGCCGTGCACCGTGAAAGTAGGACTACTATTTATTAACAAAAAATAGTTCATATTATTTGTGAATGATCTATCATTAAAATTCATATTGTTAGCTTTAATTTGATACCAACCTCGTCTGCTGAATCACTGTAGTTCCCGAGAAATCACTATTTTAATCACGCGTATTGATAAGAAGTATTGCGCAATAAGAGTTGCAAGTTTTCGCCTGGAACTATTTAGAGGTGTGCTACCTATACTGCACTCATTATATAGGCTCGGTTGACTACGTCATCGAAAACCGACGGCGCATGCGTTTGGAGAGGGACTTTGGATTAGCATTTTTTAGCACTCAGGGGGGTTAGGGTTAATAGAACACGAAAAAAAAACTTTTTTTTTTTTTACCATAACCCTAACCCCGGTTTAGGATTTTTGACCGGGATCACAATTTTCGAGGAAAAAACACCAACTAAATCTCCGGGAACCTGCCGGGATTCGATCCGGGGACCCTCCGTTCTCGAGCCCCACCTTCCTAACACTAAGCCACGGCCCTCAGCTACACATTCGTGCAGTATACTGCACTCATTATATAGGCTCGGTTGACTACGTCATCGAAAACCGACGGCGCATGCGTTTGGAGAGGGACTTTGGATTAGCATTTTTTAGCACTCAGGGGGGTTAGGGTTAATAGAACACGAAAAAAAAACTTTTTTTTTTTTTACCATAACCCTAACCCCGGTTTAGGATTTTTGACCGGGATCACAATTTTCGAGGAAAAAACACCAACTAAATCTCCGGGAACCTGCCGGGATTCGATCCGGGGACCCTCCGTTCTCGAGCCCCACCTTCCTAACACTAAGCCACGGCCCTCAGCTACACATTCGTGCAGTATAGGTAGCACACCTCTAAATAATAGGAAGTCGAAATTAGACGACCATTTTGCACCTTATTTTGATCGATGCGCGACGCTTCAAAAGATGATATCTCAATGACCATTGTGATTTAGGAATTGATTTTGGTATCAAATTTAAGCCCAAGACAATGCTTATAATATGTTTATAACGATAGATCGATTTTAACGATTTAAAGTTAGGAAAATGTTAGGCCTACGACTATGCTAGAAACCCGACATTAGCAAAAGACAAGTTTTTGAATTACGGCCGATGCGCTTAGATGCTCGATTGCTTAAAATCTAACGGTTTTCCACGTATATTTTACAATTTTAATCGAAAGCTTGCTAAAATAGCTAGAGTTTAATACCAAATTGAAAGAATTTCTATGTATAAATTTCTATTTATGCCCCCAAACTATGACGCATTATACACGCAGGCCAACGTACTATTAGATTTTCCGAAGATTTAAACCATGTTCTGGCAAGGTTATTTTTAAATTTACACATAGAAAGTCATTCAATTTGGTAGTAAACTCTAGCTATTTTAGCAAGCTTATGATTAAAATTGTAAAATATACGTGGAAAACCGTTAGATTTTAAGCAATCGAGCATCTAAGCCCTCTACGGTCATTTTTCAAGTTGATTTTTCGCAAGACTTACGGCCGTGCACCGTGAAAGTAGGACTACTATTTATTAACAAAAAATAGTTCATATTATTTGTGAATGATCTATCATTAAAATTCATATTGTTAGCTTTAATTTGATACCAACCTCGTCTGCTGAATCACTGTAGTTCCCGAGAAATCACTATTTTAATCACGCGTATTGATAAGAAGTATTGCGCAATAAGAGTTGCAAGTTTTCGCCTGGAACTATTTAGAGGTGTGCTACCTATACTGCACTCATTATATAGGCTCGGTTGACTACGTCATCGAAAACCGACGGCGCATGCGTTTGGAGAGGGACTTTGGATTAGCATTTTTTAGCACTCAGGGGGGTTAGGGTTAATAGAACACGAAAAAAAAACTTTTTTTTTTTTTACCATAACCCTAACCCCGGTTTAGGATTTTTGACCGGGATCACAATTTTCGAGGAAAAAACACCAACTAAATCTCCGGGAACCTGCCGGGATTCGATCCGGGGACCCTCCGTTCTCGAGCCCCACCTTCCTAACACTAAGCCACGGCCCTCAGCTACACATTCGTGCAGTATACTGCACTCATTATATAGGCTCGGTTGACTACGTCATCGAAAACCGACGGCGCATGCGTTTGGAGAGGGACTTTGGATTAGCATTTTTTAGCACTCAGGGGGGTTAGGGTTAATAGAACACGAAAAAAAAACTTTTTTTTTTTTTACCATAACCCTAACCCCGGTCTAGGATTTTTGACCGGGATCACAATTTTCGAGGAAAAAACACCAACTAAATCTCCGGGAACCTGCCGGGATTCGATCCGGGGACCCTCCGTTCTCGAGCCCCACCTTCCTAACACTAAGCCACGGCCCTCAGCTACACATTCGTGCAGTATACTGCACTCATTATATAGGCTCGGTTGACTACGTCATCGAAAACCGACGGCGCATGCGTTTGGAGAGGGACTTTGGATTAGCATTTTTTAGCACTCAGGGGGGTTAGGGTTAATAGAACACGAAAAAAAAACTTTTTTTTTTTTTACCATAACCCTAACCCCGGTTTAGGATTTTTGACCGGGATCACAATTTTCGAGGAAAAAACACCAACTAAATCTCCGGGAACCTGCCGGGATTCGATCCGGGGACCCTCCGTTCTCGAGCCCCACCTTCCTAACACTAAGCCACGGCCCTCAGCTACACATTCGTGCAGTATAGGTAGCACACCTCTAAATAATAGGAAGTCGAAATTAGACGACCATTTTGCACCTTATTTTGATCGATGCGCGACGCTTCAAAAGATGATATCTCAATGACCATTGTGATTTAGGAATTGATTTTGGTATCAAATTTAAGCCCAAGACAATGCTTATAATATGTTTATAACGATAGATCGATTTTAACGATTTAAAGTTAGGAAAATGTTAGGCCTACGACTATGCTAGAAACCCGACATTAGCAAAAGACAAGTTTTTGAATTACGGCCGATGCGCTTAGATGCTCGATTGCTTAAAATCTAACGGTTTTCCACGTATATTTTACAATTTTAATCGAAAGCTTGCTAAAATAGCTAGAGTTTAATACCAAATTGAAAGAATTTCTATGTATAAATTTCTATTTATGCCCCCAAACTATGACGCATTATACACGCAGGCCAACGTACTATTAGATTTTCCGAAGATTTAAACCATGTTCTGGCAAGGTTATTTTTAAATTTACACATAGAAAGTCATTCAATTTGGTAGTAAACTCTAGCTATTTTAGCAAGCTTATGATTAAAATTGTAAAATATACGTGGAAAACCGTTAGATTTTAAGCAATCGAGCATCTAAGCCCTCTACGGTCATTTTTCAAGTTGATTTTTCGCAAGACTTACGGCCGTGCACCGTGAAAGTAGGACTACTATTTATTAACAAAAAATAGTTCATATTATTTGTGAATGATCTATCATTAAAATTCATATTGTTAGCTTTAATTTGATACCAACCTCGTCTGCTGAATCACTGTAGTTCCCGAGAAATCACTATTTTAATCACGCGTATTGATAAGAAGTATTGCGCAATAAGAGTTGCAAGTTTTCGCCTGGAACTATTTAGAGGTGTGCTACCTATACTGCACTCATTATATAGGCTCGGTTGACTACGTCATCGAAAACCGACGGCGCATGCGTTTGGAGAGGGACTTTGGATTAGCATTTTTTAGCACTCAGGGGGGTTAGGGTTAATAGAACACGAAAAAAAAACTTTTTTTTTTTTTACCATAACCCTAACCCCGGTTTAGGATTTTTGACCGGGATCACAATTTTCGAGGGAAAAACACCAACTAAATCTCCGGGAACCTGCCGGGATTCGATCCGGGGACCCTCCGTTCTCGAGCCCCACCTTCCTAACACTAAGCCACGGCCCTCAGCTACACATTCGTGCAGTATACTGCACTCATTATATAGGCTCGGTTGACTACGTCATCGAAAACCGACGGCGCATGCGTTTGGAGAGGGACTTTGGATTAGCATTTTTTAGCACTCAGGGGGGTTAGGGTTAATAGAACACGAAAAAAAAACTTTTTTTTTTTTTACCATAACCCTAACCCCGGTTTAGGATTTTTGACCGGGATCACAATTTTCGAGGAAAAAACACCAACTAAATCTCCGGGAACCTGCCGGGATTCGATCCGGGGACCCTCCGTTCTCGAGCCCCACCTTCCTAACACTAAGCCACGGCCCTCAGCTACACATTCGTGCAGTATACTGCACTCATTATATAGGCTCGGTTGACTACGTCATCGAAAACCGACGGCGCATGCGTTTGGAGAGGGACTTTGGATTAGCATTTTTTAGCACTCAGGGGGGTTAGGGTTAATAGAACACGAAAAAAAAACTTTTTTTTTTTTTACCATAACCCTAACCCCGGTTTAGGATTTTTGACCGGGATCACAATTTTCGAGGAAAAAACACCAACTAAATCTCCGGGAACCTGCCGGGATTCGATCCGGGGACCCTCCGTTCTCGAGCCCCACCTTCCTAACACTAAGCCACGGCCCTCAGCTACACATTCGTGCAGTATAGGTAGCACACCTCTAAATAATAGGAAGTCGAAATTAGACGACCATTTTGCACCTTATTTTGATCGATGCGCGACGCTTCAAAAGATGATATCTCAATGACCATTGTGATTTAGGAATTGATTTTGGTATCAAATTTAAGCCCAAGACAATGCTTATAATATGTTTATAACGATAGATCGATTTTAACGATTTAAAGTTAGGAAAATGTTAGGCCTACGACTATGCTAGAAACCCGACATTAGCAAAAGACAAGTTTTTGAATTACGGCCGATGCGCTTAGATGCTCGATTGCTTAAAATCTAACGGTTTTCCACGTATATTTTACAATTTTAATCGAAAGCTTGCTAAAATAGCTAGAGTTTAATACCAAATTGAAAGAATTTCTATGTATAAATTTCTATTTATGCCCCCAAACTATGACGCATTATACACGCAGGCCAACGTACTATTAGATTTTCCGAAGATTTAAACCATGTTCTGGCAAGGTTATTTTTAAATTTACACATAGAAAGTCATTCAATTTGGTAGTAAACTCTAGCTATTTTAGCAAGCTTATGATTAAAATTGTAAAATATACGTGGAAAACCGTTAGATTTTAAGCAATCGAGCATCTAAGCCCTCTACGGTCATTTTTCAAGTTGATTTTTCGCAAGACTTACGGCCGTGCACCGTGAAAGTAGGACTACTATTTATTAACAAAAAATAGTTCATATTATTTGTGAATGATCTATCATTAAAATTCATATTGTTAGCTTTAATTTGATACCAACCTCGTCTGCTGAATCACTGTAGTTCCCGAGAAATCACTATTTTAATCACGCGTATTGATAAGAAGTATTGCGCAATAAGAGTTGCAAGTTTTCGCCTGGAACTATTTAGAGGTGTGCTACCTATACTGCACTCATTATATAGGCTCGGTTGACTACGTCATCGAAAACCGACGGCGCATGCGTTTGGAGAGGGACTTTGGATTAGCATTTTTTAGCACTCAGGGGGGTTAGGGTTAATAGAACACGAAAAAAAAACTTTTTTTTTTTTTACCATAACCCTAACCCCGGTTTAGGATTTTTGACCGGGATCACAATTTTCGAGGAAAAAACACCAACTAAATCTCCGGGAACCTGCCGGGATTCGATCCGGGGACCCTCCGTTCTCGAGCCCCACCTTCCTAACACTAAGCCACGGCCCTCAGCTACACATTCGTGCAGTATACTGCACTCATTATATAGGCTCGGTTGACTACGTCATCGAAAACCGACGGCGCATGCGTTTGGAGAGGGACTTTGGATTAGCATTTTTTAGCACTCAGGGGGGTTAGGGTTAATAGAACACGAAAAAAAAACTTTTTTTTTTTTTACCATAACCCTAACCCCGGTTTAGGATTTTTGACCGGGATCACAATTTTCGAGGAAAAAACACCAACTAAATCTCCGGGAACCTGCCGGGATTCGATCCGGGGACCCTCCGTTCTCGAGCCCCACCTTCCTAACACTAAGCCACGGCCCTCAGCTACACATTCGTGCAGTATACTGCACTCATTATATAGGCTCGGTTGACTACGTCATCGAAAACCGACGGCGCATGCGTTTGGAGAGGGACTTTGGATTAGCATTTTTTAGCACTCAGGGGGGTTAGGGTTAATAGAACACGAAAAAAAAACTTTTTTTTTTTTTACCATAACCCTAACCCCGGTTTAGGATTTTTGACCGGGATCACAATTTTCGAGGAAAAAACACCAACTAAATCTCCGGGAACCTGCCGGGATTCGATCCGGGGACCCTCCGTTCTCGAGCCCCACCTTCCTAACACTAAGCCACGGCCCTCAGCTACACATTCGTGCAGTATAGGTAGCACACCTCTAAATAATAGGAAGTCGAAATTAGACGACCATTTTGCACCTTATTTTGATCGATGCGCGACGCTTCAAAAGATGATATCTCAATGACCATTGTGATTTAGGAATTGATTTTGGTATCAAATTTAAGCCCAAGACAATGCTTATAATATGTTTATAACGATAGATCGATTTTAACGATTTAAAGTTAGGAAAATGTTAGGCCTACGACTATGCTAGAAACCCGACATTAGCAAAAGACAAGTTTTTGAATTACGGCCGATGCGCTTAGATGCTCGATTGCTTAAAATCTAACGGTTTTCCACGTATATTTTACAATTTTAATCGAAAGCTTGCTAAAATAGCTAGAGTTTAATACCAAATTGAAAGAATTTCTATGTATAAATTTCTATTTATGCCCCCAAACTATGACGCATTATACACGCAGGCCAACGTACTATTAGATTTTCCGAAGATTTAAACCATGTTCTGGCAAGGTTATTTTTAAATTTACACATAGAAAGTCATTCAATTTGGTAGTAAACTCTAGCTATTTTAGCAAGCTTATGATTAAAATTGTAAAATATACGTGGAAAACCGTTAGATTTTAAGCAATCGAGCATCTAAGCCCTCTACGGTCATTTTTCAAGTTGATTTTTCGCAAGACTTACGGCCGTGCACCGTGAAAGTAGGACTACTATTTATTAACAAAAAATAGTTCATATTATTTGTGAATGATCTATCATTAAAATTCATATTGTTAGCTTTAATTTGATACCAACCTCGTCTGCTGAATCACTGTAGTTCCCGAGAAATCACTATTTTAATCACGCGTATTGATAAGAAGTATTGCGCAATAAGAGTTGCAAGTTTTCGCCTGGAACTATTTAGAGGTGTGCTACCTATACTGCACTCATTATATAGGCTCGGTTGACTACGTCATCGAAAACCGACGGCGCATGCGTTTGGAGAGGGACTTTGGATTAGCATTTTTTAGCACTCAGGGGGGTTAGGGTTAATAGAACACGAAAAAAAAACTTTTTTTTTTTTTACCATAACCCTAACCCCGGTTTAGGATTTTTGACCGGGATCACAATTTTCGAGGAAAAAACACCAACTAAATCTCCGGGAACCTGCCGGGATTCGATCCGGGGACCCTCCGTTCTCGAGCCCCACCTTCCTAACACTAAGCCACGGCCCTCAGCTACACATTCGTGCAGTATACTGCACTCATTATATAGGCTCGGTTGACTACGTCATCGAAAACCGACGGCGCATGCGTTTGGAGAGGGACTTTGGATTAGCATTTTTTAGCACTCAGGGGGGTTAGGGTTAATAGAACACGAAAAAAAAACTTTTTTTTTTTTTACCATAACCCTAACCCCGGTTTAGGATTTTTGACCGGGATCACAATTTTCGAGGAAAAAACACCAACTAAATCTCCGGGAACCTGCCGGGATTCGATCCGGGGACCCTCCGTTCTCGAGCCCCACCTTCCTAACACTAAGCCACGGCCCTCAGCTACACATTCGTGCAGTATACTGCACTCATTATATAGGCTCGGTTGACTACGTCATCGAAAACCGACGGCGCATGCGTTTGGAGAGGGACTTTGGATTAGCATTTTTTAGCACTCAGGGGGGTTAGGGTTAATAGAACACGAAAAAAAAACTTTTTTTTTTTTTACCTTAATAGAACACGAAAAAAAAACTTTTTTTTTTTTTACCATAACCCTAACCCCGGTTTAGGATTTTTGACCGGGATCACAATTTTCGAGGAAAAAACACCAACTAAATCTCCGGGAACCTGCCGGGATTCGATCCGGGGACCCTCCGTTCTCGAGCCCCACCTTCCTAACACTAAGCCACGGCCCTCAGCTACACATTCGTGCAGTATAGGTAGCACACCTCTAAATAATAGGAAGTCGAAATTAGACGACCATTTTGCACCTTATTTTGATCGATGCGCGACGCTTCAAAAGATGATATCTCAATGACCATTGTGATTTAGGAATTGATTTTGGTATCAAATTTAAGCCCAAGACAATGCTTATAATATGTTTATAACGATAGATCGATTTTAACGATTTAAAGTTAGGAAAATGTTAGGCCTACGACTATGCTAGAAACCCGACATTAGCAAAAGACAAGTTTTTGAATTACGGCCGATGCGCTTAGATGCTCGATTGCTTAAAATCTAACGGTTTTCCACGTATATTTTACAATTTTAATCGAAAGCTTGCTAAAATAGCTAGAGTTTAATACCAAATTGAAAGAATTTCTATGTATAAATTTCTATTTATGCCCCCAAACTATGACGCATTATACACGCAGGCCAACGTACTATTAGATTTTCCGAAGATTTAAACCATGTTCTGGCAAGGTTATTTTTAAATTTACACATAGAAAGTCATTCAATTTGGTAGTAAACTCTAGCTATTTTAGCAAGCTTATGATTAAAATTGTAAAATATACGTGGAAAACCGTTAGATTTTAAGCAATCGAGCATCTAAGCCCTCTACGGTCATTTTTCAAGTTGATTTTTCGCAAGACTTACGGCCGTGCACCGTGAAAGTAGGACTACTATTTATTAACAAAAAATAGTTCATATTATTTGTGAATGATCTATCATTAAAATTCATATTGTTAGCTTTAATTTGATACCAACCTCGTCTGCTGAATCACTGTAGTTCCCGAGAAATCACTATTTTAATCACGCGTATTGATAAGAAGTATTGCGCAATAAGAGTTGCAAGTTTTCGCCTGGAACTATTTAGAGGTGTGCTACCTATACTGCACTCATTATATAGGCTCGGTTGACTACGTCATCGAAAACCGACGGCGCATGCGTTTGGAGAGGGACTTTGGATTAGCATTTTTTAGCACTCAGGGGGGTTAGGGTTAATAGAACACGAAAAAAAAACTTTTTTTTTTTTTACCATAACCCTAACCCCGGTTTAGGATTTTTGACCGGGATCACAATTTTCGAGGAAAAAACACCAACTAAATCTCCGGGAACCTGCCGGGATTCGATCCGGGGACCCTCCGTTCTCGAGCCCCACCTTCCTAACACTAAGCCACGGCCCTCAGCTACACATTCGTGCAGTATACTGCACTCATTATATAGGCTCGGTTGACTACGTCATCGAAAACCGACGGCGCATGCGTTTGGAGAGGGACTTTGGATTAGCATTTTTTAGCACTCAGGGGGGTTAGGGTTAATAGAACACGAAAAAAAAACTTTTTTTTTTTTTACCATAACCCTAACCCCGGTTTAGGATTTTTGACCGGGATCACAATTTTCGAGGAAAAAACACCAACTAAATCTCCGGGAACCTGCCGGGATTCGATCCGGGGACCCTCCGTTCTCGAGCCCCACCTTCCTAACACTAAGCCACGGCCCTCAGCTACACATTCGTGCAGTATACTGCACTCATTATATAGGCTCGGTTGACTACGTCATCGAAAACCGACGGCGCATGCGTTTGGAGAGGGACTTTGGATTAGCATTTTTTAGCACTCAGGGGGGTTAGGGTTAATAGAACACGAAAAAAAAACTTTTTTTTTTTTTACCATAACCCTAACCCCGGTTTAGGATTTTTGACCGGGATCACAATTTTCGAGGAAAAAACACCAACTAAATCTCCGGGAACCTGCCGGGATTCGATCCGGGGACCCTCCGTTCTCGAGCCCCACCTTCCTAACACTAAGCCACGGCCCTCAGCTACACATTCGTGCAGTATAGGTAGCACACCTCTAAATAATAGGAAGTCGAAATTAGACGACCATTTTGCACCTTATTTTGATCGATGCGCGACGCTTCAAAAGATGATATCTCAATGACCATTGTGATTTAGGAATTGATTTTGGTATCAAATTTAAGCCCAAGACAATGCTTATAATATGTTTATAACGATAGATCGATTTTAACGATTTAAAGTTAGGAAAATGTTAGGCCTACGACTATGCTAGAAACCCGACATTAGCAAAAGACAAGTTTTTGAATTACGGCCGATGCGCTTAGATGCTCGATTGCTTAAAATCTAACGGTTTTCCACGTATATTTTACAATTTTAATCGAAAGCTTGCTAAAATAGCTAGAGTTTAATACCAAATTGAAAGAATTTCTATGTATAAATTTCTATTTATGCCCCCAAACTATGACGCATTATACACGCAGGCCAACGTACTATTAGATTTTCCGAAGATTTAAACCATGTTCTGGCAAGGTTATTTTTAAATTTACACATAGAAAGTCATTCAATTTGGTAGTAAACTCTAGCTATTTTAGCAAGCTTATGATTAAAATTGTAAAATATACGTGGAAAACCGTTAGATTTTAAGCAATCGAGCATCTAAGCCCTCTACGGTCATTTTTCAAGTTGATTTTTCGCAAGACTTACGGCCGTGCACCGTGAAAGTAGGACTACTATTTATTAACAAAAAATAGTTCATATTATTTGTGAATGATCTATCATTAAAATTCATATTGTTAGCTTTAATTTGATACCAACCTCGTCTGCTGAATCACTGTAGTTCCCGAGAAATCACTATTTTAATCACGCGTATTGATAAGAAGTATTGCGCAATAAGAGTTGCAAGTTTTCGCCTGGAACTATTTAGAGGTGTGCTACCTATACTGCACTCATTATATAGGCTCGGTTGACTACGTCATCGAAAACCGACGGCGCATGCGTTTGGAGAGGGACTTTGGATTAGCATTTTTTAGCACTCAGGGGGGTTAGGGTTAATAGAACACGAAAAAAAAACTTTTTTTTTTTTTACCATAACCCTAACCCCGGTTTAGGATTTTTGACCGGGATCACAATTTTCGAGGAAAAAACACCAACTAAATCTCCGGGAACCTGCCGGGATTCGATCCGGGGACCCTCCGTTCTCGAGCCCCACCTTCCTAACACTAAGCCACGGCCCTCAGCTACACATTCGTGCAGTATACTGCACTCATTATATAGGCTCGGTTGACTACGTCATCGAAAACCGACGGCGCATGCGTTTGGAGAGGGACTTTGGATTAGCATTTTTTAGCACTCAGGGGGGTTAGGGTTAATAGAACACGAAAAAAAAACTTTTTTTTTTTTTACCATAACCCTAACCCCGGTTTAGGATTTTTGACCGGGATCACAATTTTCGAGGAAAAAACACCAACTAAATCTCCGGGAACCTGCCGGGATTCGATCCGGGGACCCTCCGTTCTCGAGCCCCACCTTCCTAACACTAAGCCACGGCCCTCAGCTACACATTCGTGCAGTATACTGCACTCATTATATAGGCTCGGTTGACTACGTCATCGAAAACCGACGGCGCATGCGTTTGGAGAGGGACTTTGGATTAGCATTTTTTAGCACTCAGGGGGGTTAGGGTTAATAGAACACGAAAAAAAAACTTTTTTTTTTTTTACCTTAATAGAACACGAAAAAAAAACTTTTTTTTTTTTTACCATAACCCTAACCCCGGTTTAGGATTTTTGACCGGGATCACAATTTTCGAGGAAAAAACACCAACTAAATCTCCGGGAACCTGCCGGGATTCGATCCGGGGACCCTCCGTTCTCGAGCCCCACCTTCCTAACACTAAGCCACGGCCCTCAGCTACACATTCGTGCAGTATAGGTAGCACACCTCTAAATAATAGGAAGTCGAAATTAGACGACCATTTTGCACCTTATTTTGATCGATGCGCGACGCTTCAAAAGATGATATCTCAATGACCATTGTGATTTAGGAATTGATTTTGGTATCAAATTTAAGCCCAAGACAATGCTTATAATATGTTTATAACGATAGATCGATTTTAACGATTTAAAGTTAGGAAAATGTTAGGCCTACGACTATGCTAGAAACCCGACATTAGCAAAAGACAAGTTTTTGAATTACGGCCGATGCGCTTAGATGCTCGATTGCTTAAAATCTAACGGTTTTCCACGTATATTTTACAATTTTAATCGAAAGCTTGCTAAAATAGCTAGAGTTTAATACCAAATTGAAAGAATTTCTATGTATAAATTTCTATTTATGCCCCCAAACTATGACGCATTATACACGCAGGCCAACGTACTATTAGATTTTCCGAAGATTTAAACCATGTTCTGGCAAGGTTATTTTTAAATTTACACATAGAAAGTCATTCAATTTGGTAGTAAACTCTAGCTATTTTAGCAAGCTTATGATTAAAATTGTAAAATATACGTGGAAAACCGTTAGATTTTAAGCAATCGAGCATCTAAGCCCTCTACGGTCATTTTTCAAGTTGATTTTTCGCAAGACTTACGGCCGTGCACCGTGAAAGTAGGACTACTATTTATTAACAAAAAATAGTTCATATTATTTGTGAATGATCTATCATTAAAATTCATATTGTTAGCTTTAATTTGATACCAACCTCGTCTGCTGAATCACTGTAGTTCCCGAGAAATCACTATTTTAATCACGCGTATTGATAAGAAGTATTGCGCAATAAGAGTTGCAAGTTTTCGCCTGGAACTATTTAGAGGTGTGCTACCTATACTGCACTCATTATATAGGCTCGGTTGACTACGTCATCGAAAACCGACGGCGCATGCGTTTGGAGAGGGACTTTGGATTAGCATTTTTTAGCACTCAGGGGGGTTAGGGTTAATAGAACACGAAAAAAAAACTTTTTTTTTTTTTACCATAACCCTAACCCCGGTTTAGGATTTTTGACCGGGATCACAATTTTCGAGGAAAAAACACCAACTAAATCTCCGGGAACCTGCCGGGATTCGATCCGGGGACCCTCCGTTCTCGAGCCCCACCTTCCTAACACTAAGCCACGGCCCTCAGCTACACATTCGTGCAGTATACTGCACTCATTATATAGGCTCGGTTGACTACGTCATCGAAAACCGACGGCGCATGCGTTTGGAGAGGGACTTTGGATTAGCATTTTTTAGCACTCAGGGGGGTTAGGGTTAATAGAACACGAAAAAAAAACTTTTTTTTTTTTTACCATAACCCTAACCCCGGTTTAGGATTTTTGACCGGGATCACAATTTTCGAGGAAAAAACACCAACTAAATCTCCGGGAACCTGCCGGGATTCGATCCGGGGACCCTCCGTTCTCGAGCCCCACCTTCCTAACACTAAGCCACGGCCCTCAGCTACACATTCGTGCAGTATACTGCACTCATTATATAGGCTCGGTTGACTACGTCATCGAAAACCGACGGCGCATGCGTTTGGAGAGGGACTTTGGATTAGCATTTTTTAGCACTCAGGGGGGTTAGGGTTAATAGAACACGAAAAAAAAACTTTTTTTTTTTTTACCTTAATAGAACACGAAAAAAAAACTTTTTTTTTTTTTACCATAACCCTAACCCCGGTTTAGGATTTTTGACCGGGATCACAATTTTCGAGGAAAAAACACCAACTAAATCTCCGGGAACCTGCCGGGATTCGATCCGGGGACCCTCCGTTCTCGAGCCCCACCTTCCTAACACTAAGCCACGGCCCTCAGCTACACATTCGTGCAGTATAGGTAGCACACCTCTAAATAATAGGAAGTCGAAATTAGACGACCATTTTGCACCTTATTTTGATCGATGCGCGACGCTTCAAAAGATGATATCTCAATGACCATTGTGATTTAGGAATTGATTTTGGTATCAAATTTAAGCCCAAGACAATGCTTATAATATGTTTATAACGATAGATCGATTTTAACGATTTAAAGTTAGGAAAATGTTAGGCCTACGACTATGCTAGAAACCCGACATTAGCAAAAGACAAGTTTTTGAATTACGGCCGATGCGCTTAGATGCTCGATTGCTTAAAATCTAACGGTTTTCCACGTATATTTTACAATTTTAATCGAAAGCTTGCTAAAATAGCTAGAGTTTAATACCAAATTGAAAGAATTTCTATGTATAAATTTCTATTTATGCCCCCAAACTATGACGCATTATACACGCAGGCCAACGTACTATTAGATTTTCCGAAGATTTAAACCATGTTCTGGCAAGGTTATTTTTAAATTTACACATAGAAAGTCATTCAATTTGGTAGTAAACTCTAGCTATTTTAGCAAGCTTATGATTAAAATTGTAAAATATACGTGGAAAACCGTTAGATTTTAAGCAATCGAGCATCTAAGCCCTCTACGGTCATTTTTCAAGTTGATTTTTCGCAAGACTTACGGCCGTGCACCGTGAAAGTAGGACTACTATTTATTAACAAAAAATAGTTCATATTATTTGTGAATGATCTATCATTAAAATTCATATTGTTAGCTTTAATTTGATACCAACCTCGTCTGCTGAATCACTGTAGTTCCCGAGAAATCACTATTTTAATCACGCGTATTGATAAGAAGTATTGCGCAATAAGAGTTGCAAGTTTTCGCCTGGAACTATTTAGAGGTGTGCTACCTATACTGCACTCATTATATAGGCTCGGTTGACTACGTCATCGAAAACCGACGGCGCATGCGTTTGGAGAGGGACTTTGGATTAGCATTTTTTAGCACTCAGGGGGGTTAGGGTTAATAGAACACGAAAAAAAAACTTTTTTTTTTTTTACCATAACCCTAACCCCGGTTTAGGATTTTTGACCGGGATCACAATTTTCGAGGAAAAAACACCAACTAAATCTCCGGGAACCTGCCGGGATTCGATCCGGGGACCCTCCGTTCTCGAGCCCCACCTTCCTAACACTAAGCCACGGCCCTCAGCTACACATTCGTGCAGTATACTGCACTCATTATATAGGCTCGGTTGACTACGTCATCGAAAACCGACGGCGCATGCGTTTGGAGAGGGACTTTGGATTAGCATTTTTTAGCACTCAGGGGGGTTAGGGTTAATAGAACACGAAAAAAAAACTTTTTTTTTTTTTACCATAACCCTAACCCCGGTTTAGGATTTTTGACCGGGATCACAATTTTCGAGGAAAAAACACCAACTAAATCTCCGGGAACCTGCCGGGATTCGATCCGGGGACCCTCCGTTCTCGAGCCCCACCTTCCTAACACTAAGCCACGGCCCTCAGCTACACATTCGTGCAGTATACTGCACTCATTATATAGGCTCGGTTGACTACGTCATCGAAAACCGACGGCGCATGCGTTTGGAGAGGGACTTTGGATTAGCATTTTTTAGCACTCAGGGGGGTTAGGGTTAATAGAACACGAAAAAAAAACTTTTTTTTTTTTTACCTTAATAGAACACGAAAAAAAAACTTTTTTTTTTTTTACCATAACCCTAACCCCGGTTTAGGATTTTTGACCGGGATCACAATTTTCGAGGAAAAAACACCAACTAAATCTCCGGGAACCTGCCGGGATTCGATCCGGGGACCCTCCGTTCTCGAGCCCCACCTTCCTAACACTAAGCCACGGCCCTCAGCTACACATTCGTGCAGTATAGGTAGCACACCTCTAAATAATAGGAAGTCGAAATTAGACGACCATTTTGCACCTTATTTTGATCGATGCGCGACGCTTCAAAAGATGATATCTCAATGACCATTGTGATTTAGGAATTGATTTTGGTATCAAATTTAAGCCCAAGACAATGCTTATAATATGTTTATAACGATAGATCGATTTTAACGATTTAAAGTTAGGAAAATGTTAGGCCTACGACTATGCTAGAAACCCGACATTAGCAAAAGACAAGTTTTTGAATTACGGCCGATGCGCTTAGATGCTCGATTGCTTAAAATCTAACGGTTTTCCACGTATATTTTACAATTTTAATCGAAAGCTTGCTAAAATAGCTAGAGTTTAATACCAAATTGAAAGAATTTCTATGTATAAATTTCTATTTATGCCCCCAAACTATGACGCATTATACACGCAGGCCAACGTACTATTAGATTTTCCGAAGATTTAAACCATGTTCTGGCAAGGTTATTTTTAAATTTACACATAGAAAGTCATTCAATTTGGTAGTAAACTCTAGCTATTTTAGCAAGCTTATGATTAAAATTGTAAAATATACGTGGAAAACCGTTAGATTTTAAGCAATCGAGCATCTAAGCCCTCTACGGTCATTTTTCAAGTTGATTTTTCGCAAGACTTACGGCCGTGCACCGTGAAAGTAGGACTACTATTTATTAACAAAAAATAGTTCATATTATTTGTGAATGATCTATCATTAAAATTCATATTGTTAGCTTTAATTTGATACCAACCTCGTCTGCTGAATCACTGTAGTTCCCGAGAAATCACTATTTTAATCACGCGTATTGATAAGAAGTATTGCGCAATAAGAGTTGCAAGTTTTCGCCTGGAACTATTTAGAGGTGTGCTACCTATACTGCACTCATTATATAGGCTCGGTTGACTACGTCATCGAAAACCGACGGCGCATGCGTTTGGAGAGGGACTTTGGATTAGCATTTTTTAGCACTCAGGGGGGTTAGGGTTAATAGAACACGAAAAAAAAACTTTTTTTTTTTTTACCATAACCCTAACCCCGGTTTAGGATTTTTGACCGGGATCACAATTTTCGAGGAAAAAACACCAACTAAATCTCCGGGAACCTGCCGGGATTCGATCCGGGGACCCTCCGTTCTCGAGCCCCACCTTCCTAACACTAAGCCACGGCCCTCAGCTACACATTCGTGCAGTATACTGCACTCATTATATAGGCTCGGTTGACTACGTCATCGAAAACCGACGGCGCATGCGTTTGGAGAGGGACTTTGGATTAGCATTTTTTAGCACTCAGGGGGGTTAGGGTTAATAGAACACGAAAAAAAAACTTTTTTTTTTTTTACCATAACCCTAACCCCGGTTTAGGATTTTTGACCGGGATCACAATTTTCGAGGAAAAAACACCAACTAAATCTCCGGGAACCTGCCGGGATTCGATCCGGGGACCCTCCGTTCTCGAGCCCCACCTTCCTAACACTAAGCCACGGCCCTCAGCTACACATTCGTGCAGTATACTGCACTCATTATATAGGCTCGGTTGACTACGTCATCGAAAACCGACGGCGCATGCGTTTGGAGAGGGACTTTGGATTAGCATTTTTTAGCACTCAGGGGGGTTAGGGTTAATAGAACACGAAAAAAAAACTTTTTTTTTTTTTACCTTAATAGAACACGAAAAAAAAACTTTTTTTTTTTTTACCATAACCCTAACCCCGGTTTAGGATTTTTGACCGGGATCACAATTTTCGAGGAAAAAACACCAACTAAATCTCCGGGAACCTGCCGGGATTCGATCCGGGGACCCTCCGTTCTCGAGCCCCACCTTCCTAACACTAAGCCACGGCCCTCAGCTACACATTCGTGCAGTATAGGTAGCACACCTCTAAATAATAGGAAGTCGAAATTAGACGACCATTTTGCACCTTATTTTGATCGATGCGCGACGCTTCAAAAGATGATATCTCAATGACCATTGTGATTTAGGAATTGATTTTGGTATCAAATTTAAGCCCAAGACAATGCTTATAATATGTTTATAACGATAGATCGATTTTAACGATTTAAAGTTAGGAAAATGTTAGGCCTACGACTATGCTAGAAACCCGACATTAGCAAAAGACAAGTTTTTGAATTACGGCCGATGCGCTTAGATGCTCGATTGCTTAAAATCTAACGGTTTTCCACGTATATTTTACAATTTTAATCGAAAGCTTGCTAAAATAGCTAGAGTTTAATACCAAATTGAAAGAATTTCTATGTATAAATTTCTATTTATGCCCCCAAACTATGACGCATTATACACGCAGGCCAACGTACTATTAGATTTTCCGAAGATTTAAACCATGTTCTGGCAAGGTTATTTTTAAATTTACACATAGAAAGTCATTCAATTTGGTAGTAAACTCTAGCTATTTTAGCAAGCTTATGATTAAAATTGTAAAATATACGTGGAAAACCGTTAGATTTTAAGCAATCGAGCATCTAAGCCCTCTACGGTCATTTTTCAAGTTGATTTTTCGCAAGACTTACGGCCGTGCACCGTGAAAGTAGGACTACTATTTATTAACAAAAAATAGTTCATATTATTTGTGAATGATCTATCATTAAAATTCATATTGTTAGCTTTAATTTGATACCAACCTCGTCTGCTGAATCACTGTAGTTCCCGAGAAATCACTATTTTAATCACGCGTATTGATAAGAAGTATTGCGCAATAAGAGTTGCAAGTTTTCGCCTGGAACTATTTAGAGGTGTGCTACCTATACTGCACTCATTATATAGGCTCGGTTGACTACGTCATCGAAAACCGACGGCGCATGCGTTTGGAGAGGGACTTTGGATTAGCATTTTTTAGCACTCAGGGGGGTTAGGGTTAATAGAACACGGAAAAAAAACTTTTTTTTTTTTTACCATAACCCTAACCCCGGTTTAGGATTTTTGACCGGGATCACAATTTTCGAGGAAAAAACACCAACTAAATCTCCGGGAACCTGCCGGGATTCGATCCGGGGACCCTCCGTTCTCGAGCCCCACCTTCCTAACACTAAGCCACGGCCCTCAGCTACACATTCGTGCAGTATACTGCACTCATTATATAGGCTCGGTTGACTACGTCATCGAAAACCGACGGCGCATGCGTTTGGAGAGGGACTTTGGATTAGCATTTTTTAGCACTCAGGGGGGTTAGGGTTAAGCAACAAGTAGTCTATTAATTCCCTTTACAAAAACAGAATTATGCAAAAATAGGCAGGCACTTCCACACACACAAATATAAGTGATACTACGTCAAAATTTGAGTGTAGCCCGGAAAAATCGCCCCTGAAAAATTGAAGGTTTTTCGATGGTAGCTTCGTAACCCAATGACCAAATTCTTGCGTTCAAGCGGCTATCAGTAGCTTTGATCGTTCCCGTTGTTTTGATCATCAATAGCCCTCTATCGGTGAAAGGCTTGGCACTTCCTTTTCGCGCCCAATATTGTGCGCATACCCAGCGAGGCAACAATTTTCCCTATACCTGTACACAGTAACTATCACACACACACGCCTGACTGCACAAACGCTGCACAGTGCATGCAGGGTTTCTAGCGAATGAATGAATTAAAATGGAAAATTAACTTGACACTTTTGTACACACTAGAGTTGATATGAATCCGCAAATCGCTATTGTGCGCGGCATGCTAGTTTGTGTTTTGGAGAAGTCTTTGCTTGAAGGTGTCGTATGATGGGGCTGAGGTCGTCGCGTCTGTCAAGTCGTTCCAGGCTTTGATCGTCCTGGGGAAAAAGGAGTATTTGTAGACGTCCTTTTTTGCGTACGGTATTTCTGCTTTGCCTTGCTGCCTGGTTTTTACTCCAGCCGGCGATGAAATCCGTTGATAACGGCTTCCTTTGGCCGTTTAGGAGGGTTATGATTATAAATCAACCTGGTGTGTGGGGGTGTGTGAGGGGGGGGGGGGGGGTTGTAGCGGATAAGTGGTTTCAGAGGTAGGTAATGCAATGCGGCATCATAGCGGGGACCCGATCCGAGCGTAGCGAGACGCCGCTAGTAAAAATAAATCACCATCATACAATGGACTTTATAATTATTATCGATCAAGTTTATGGAAGGTCATACAATCATGGACTTTACAATTATTCGATCAATTAGTTTATGTAAGGGCATAAAAAAATGACGACTATAAATGACATTTTGGGACCGCCCCCTCCCCCTACCGAAGAAAATGACCAGTAAAATGGGTTTACCAATGTCTTTTTATTGATGTGTGCACCAGTATAACTTGTAAACTCTTTCGTAGCATTTTTATATAGTACAATATCTACCGACTATTAAAAATGACTGCGATATCTGTATAAGAGACTGATTCTATGGATTCATACGCCGACCAATATCAATGCACAATTATTTTCAAGCAATAAAATGCAGGAAAACATTTTCGACATTTTCCTATAAAAGTCAACTCATTATCTTTATTTAGTAAATTTTTGATAGAGATAGACACATTTAAACATTTGGTAGCCTTTTAATCGTTAATAAGTTGTATTTGTCAGCAATTGTTTTGAAGCGACGAACTAAAAGAAATTAAACCTGACTCCTGAGTGATTCGGTTTCAACCTTTCTCTCTCCTCGTGGCAGCCATTTTTCAAGATGAGGTATGCTTACTTCCCGACATTTACGTACCTGTATACCCATTGTCAATGCATTTATTGGCTTTTTAGTTAGAGTTTACATTAGAAGAATGTGTAAAGAACCGATTCTGCGAACCAATTCTTTAAATATTCTGGTGACTTTTGTATTTTTTCCTCAATATAAAGTGGAATTGTTTCTTGGGATCAGAATTCGACTACCCTATCATCATCCATCATGCCCATGGGCCATATAAAAAAATGTCGCAATCCTGTCTTCATCTTCATCTTTATCATCCAGTATGTATTAGTGCTAGCTCTGTTTCATAGCTCTCATACGTCGTGATACGACTCAGTATGAGAGCTATGAAATGAAAGCATAATTATGTTAGGACGTCGCCGATTTTCGTTTCTATTCTCACGGACACGGTCGCGGTTGTTGAATTTGGCGTACTCACTCCCGATAACTGGAGTGAAACTCAGCATGGAGTGTGTCGGGGGGGGGGGGGGGGGGTTGCTGGGAAATATGTCTTTTAAAAATTGTTTTTGACCCGATAGGTAGGCAGGATCATAAAATTTTGAAGTTTAATTAATCTCTTTGAAAATGCATTAACAATAAACATGATACTTTTCTATAAAAAATAATAGTTCAACCATGACTGTTTGTAGGTGAAATATTGACAAAGTTACGACCAAAAGTATTTTTCCCTATACTGCCAAAAAGTGGTTAGGCCTAAAGCAAAATTTGCTGAGTCATGGCCATGAGACATTTCCCCATTGAAACCTGTGCAAAATTGAAACCATTTTAGCTATAGCCTAATTAGCGTTACTTTCATGATATCTAGTTGCTTGTGTGTGGTTATTTAGGCATCAGTGAATACAACCCAGTATGAAATTATCACGCGAATGGTTGTGCGTGCGGGTAAGCTTTAGAATACCCTACCATTCTTATTCCTCACTGTGTAAGTGTATGCGTCGTTCTTTAAAAGTCCCCATTGAATACATGCAGTGGTAGGGTATACTAAAGGAACTCCGTGCGTGCTTCACGCAATGTACGCGATACGCTGCTTTAGCCTTAGTTGTGTTCGTTCAATTATTAATTTACCTATAGTTTAGGCCATGGTAAAATGAAAGTCTTAGATTTGTGTCCGGGCATTTTTCAAATCACATGCGGCCGTTTTCATTACTCATTATTCATTATCCTATCCAAGCACGATTTCCCGGATTTCCCACAGGGAAGGGCGCCATCTATTGTCGCAAATGTGTTGAAAACACATTTTCGACAATAGATGCCTCAAATCCAAGATGGCGGCTTGATCGCGATCGCCAGCGGTCAACGAAGTGACTGAAAACATCGTTCTTTCGCTGACTGACGACTCACAAAGCAGGAAACGTTGGGATTTTTGTGTTTTTACGCGAATAATGAAAATTTTCTTAAATAATGAGTTTTTCATGCGGGAGGTTTTGGACCATGCGGGCGGTGGACTCAAATCTAAGACTTTCATTACCATGGCCTTACCTATTTCTAGAACATTTGTGTATAAACTTACCTGGGTTATGCATGTGCTATGTACTGTTACTGCATCCTAGATACATTTTCAGCTCCATAAATGCTACTCAAAATGAAATATCAATGATATAAAATCGGCCCTAATCACAGCGAAAATAAAGAACTCGTCAGCAGAAGGAGGTTACAATATGACATCAATTCGCGGTAATTTACGATCGGTTCTGAATAGTTTCAATTAGTCTTGTTCCACGTTTTACTCCTCATGGGTGTACGCGTGTGTGTAAACATAGTAAATCACTAGGCGGACAACCAATGCTATGAATGCGATCAACTGTTAACAGCACCCTGGTACTCTAACAGCACTAGTCCATGGGTACATGTTAAAGCAACTCTGTAAAGTGGAACCAGAACTGTGACTTGAACCGTGACCCTCGAGGCTCTAAAAGTGAGCTATCATGTGACTAATTTAAATAAATAAGGCCCCTAGCAATTAAATGTGAGTTTACTGTTGCCCGCGCGCGTCCAAAAGTCACCCGCGTGATATATGTAATATTTTTAAAATATTTAATTATTTCATTGTTTAAAGCTTTTTCATAAGCTTTTTTTAACACTTTTCTAGCGATAAAATTAGCCGATGAGCCGCATTTCAATACTTCCGGGTTGAGAAAACATTTCTGGGAAGTAAAAAACTCTGCACGAAACATGGAATTGTCGCTTTGTATTGATATGGGTCCATTTGAAGCATATTCGTTGGCACGGCAATTAATTACTGCGCAATCGCTTCTGCGCATGACGTCACATCAAAACATTGCTGAGTTATTTTTAGTTTTTTTAGTGCATTCTAGGTAATATTTCAGGTTTGTTTACGATCGCCATCTTTAAAATTCTTCGAGTTAGCGTAACGAGAAAAAAAAATACAAACATAGAATAACTCACAGTGGCGTAGCCAGAGGGGCCAAATGAAGCTCAATCGTGCAAAAAAGTAGGTGTAAAGTCGAAAATCCCCCCCCCCCCATATGAATAAACCTAGCTACGCCCCTGATAGGCCTATCTCATTAATATTCAAAATAGGGATGCAAATATAAGTTGACTCCTTTATAAAAGAAGCAAAATGCAAAGCCAAGGCAGTAGGTGGTGGTAGGACATAATTATAACAGCATTTGAATTGTATTTGTATCTTGGATAATAGTTAACAACGCCGACAATATTAAATCAGGTGACTTTACCCCAAAACATTACAATATTAATATTAAATAGTCACCTCGTCCTACTTTTCAAAAACGCAACAGTAAACTCACAATTAATTGCAAGGGGCCTAATGTCTAAATTCTGTTTTTGCAAACATAACAGAGTTTTTGCAGACATAACGGACATGTTTAACTTAAAATTTAGTGTTCACCTGGATCTTGACCAATATGTATCTATTATTTGGATAAAATTCAATCCGGTAGCCTTGCACAGAAAAATAAAAACCTAATTGAGTAATTGACCTTGTGTTGTTGTGTTGTTCAAAATGGCTGACAAAAGATGATTTTGTGTTTTATACCCCCGTTTTACTTGCTAGTCCTATATAAACAAATTCCAATGCAACTTTTCTGAACACATTTGCTAGCTCTTAATTTCATAGCAATGCCATGACTAAATAGTGAACATTCAAGGACAACTTTGATTCTCCAAAAAGGTGAGTGGGTAGTGGGACATAAAAACGATTTCCAGGTGACTAAAATCGTTGTCTAAAATGGTTCCCTTCAACATTATGCATTGAGCCGATCGATACCCAAATCTATTTTGGTATCTATCGAGACTAAACAGCACCAGCTATGGTTTCCAGTTTTCAATACGATTTATTCCATTAAAATAAACTACCGGGTTCCAAATTGTTGGCACCAGGCTGCTGTTAGTGAGATTCAGAAGAACGCACGCGACCTGTTTTCCGAAGGTTTCTGATCTCAATTTTTAAACTATACAATGTTCTAACATATTTGACATTTAAAACCACCCAATACGACAAATCATGTACAATTAGGGTCCTGGGTATGCAGTTTTCATTTACATAAATACTAGACAGGGAATTAATGCGCTGGGCAAACGGAAGAACTCTATTTTATATGAACTTCGCATCGACCCCTATAGCTTTGGCTGATTCCCGGTACCCAGGAGCTCCTTTAAATGAGTTGTGTGGAGCCCATTGATGCAGGGAACAAGCATAAACGACAATATTGTAGAAAGGTAATCATGGAATAATTTATTGTCGTTAAAAAACCTCTAAAATCTCCAGAATTCGTGAGCGTAGAATAACATAGATCGTAAGTATTGTTCTATAAGTAAGGATAACTTAAATTTAACTACCAGTAAATTTATTTTTTGTTTTGAAACAAATACGACGTAGGAAGTCGATGCTTGTTTTTGTGGCTAGAGCCTAGGAAATAGCGAATTGCCAATTTTGTTGACCTCCCTATGTACGGTATATGTACAGTCAATTCATGAAGTATACGGTTTATTCCGTCAGATCAATTTAACCCCCTAAAAGTAAAATACAGGATTGCCATACCACAATCGCGTAAAATACACACATACACGATTGCCGTTCATTTAATGAGATGTGCCAATTGTGTTGACCTCGCTACAGGGCTCAAAGTACACAGGGGCAGAGGGGGATTAGCCCCCAGTTTTCACAAAAAAGCCCCCCTGAAAAATGTTGGTCTATGGTAAAATGTACTAAAGGGGCGATTTTGGGCAGAATTTGCTCAAAATAGCCCTCATAGCCCAAAAGGTATTTTAACCCCTGCCTCGCTACTATTAACGGTATATGTACAGTCAATTCATGAAGTCTACGGTTTATTCCGTCAGATCAATTTAACCCCCTAAAAGTAAAATTACAGGATTGCCATACCACAATCGCGTAAAATACACTCAAACACGATTGCCGTTCATTTGATGAGATGAGGATGATTGATAACATTTTTGGCAATCCTGTATTTTAGGGGGTTAAATTGATTGACGGAATAAACTGTATACTTCATGGATTCGACTGTACATACCGTCAATTCATGAAGTATACAGTTTATTCTGTCAAAGCAATTTAACTCTCTAATAAAATACATCTAAGACATTGCCAACAACATGCAAGATGGTTTGCAGAATGATGTGTCGTACTAGACTTTTCCAAGGCCTTTGACAAAGTTGGCCATAAAAGACTGATAGAGAAGCTCAAATGGTATGGCATTGACAGCGAAACCAACACTTGGATTCAGAGTTTCCTCAGCGATCGAACCTAATCTGTTGTACTGGACGGTGTTGCATCAAATAAAGCACTAGTAATCTCTGGCTTGACTCAAGGATCTGTTCTTGGGCCCTGCTTGTTCCTTTTCTACATCAATGACATTGCTCAAAATCTAAATTCTACTACACGTTTGTTTGCCAATGATACCATGATCTATATGACCGTCAAGAGCGAGAAGGATACCCAACTCCAGAATGATCTTAACACCTTGACACAATGGTAAAGTAAGTGGATGATGGAGTTTTATCCTAAAAAATGCGAGATTATTAGCATCACCAGAAAAAGGCAACCCACTCATTACAACTACATCCTCCATGGCCAACAGTTAGAACATGTGGATCACATCAAATACCTTGGGGTAACCATCTCCAACTATCTACGCTGGGATAAGCACATTGATCTCATCACAACAACACCCTAAATTTCTTGCGAAGGAACATCAACATCAGAAATACCAATGTCAAATAACAAGCTTACAAATCCTTAGTTAGACCAATCCTGGAGTATAGCAGCACTGTGTGGGATCCCAGCACCTGCACCCTCTCCACCAAAGTCGAGAAAGTACAACGTCGTGCAGCACGATTTGCATGACATCGATACCAGCGTACAGAAAGTGTTACTGCAATGACGTTAGATGAACTCAACTGGCCACTAGACGCAGACTGGCAAGATTATCAATGTTTTATAAAATTCACAATCAGATTATGTTGCCATTGACCCAAGTAATTATCTGGTCTCCAAACACCTGCAAAAGCCCACTCGCTTAGAAAACTCATGTGCCTACAACATTCCATATTCGGCTAGAGACTATCATTTGTCTACATTTCCCCCCGCACCGCCTGGTGCCAACAATTTGGAACCTGGTAGTTTATTTTAATGGAATAAATCTTATTGAAAACTGGAAACCATAGCTGGTGCCATTTAGAGTACCAGGCTGCTGTTAACAGTTGATCGCATTCATAGCATTGGTTGTCCGCCTCGTGATTTGCTATGTTTACACCAGTGTTGTAGTACTCGAGGACTCGGACTCGAGACCGGTCTCGAGTCCCTATTTTGAAGGACTCGGAGGTGAAGGACTCGGTCTCGGACTCGGGGACTCGGGCACTGGGGACTCTGGAATTGTGTCCGAGTCCAGTCAATATTGGCTTATTTTGTTTGCAGTAATTAAATACTTATTTAGTCATCCAATCTTCAACAGTTTAGAAATAATGTCATAAATCATCATAAATACATCTGAACAGTTAACAATATGCTGTTGAAAATACCTTTTGATAATCATTACAAGCATTAAAACACAATTCGAGGGAACTTATAAATAGTTAAAAGTGATAATAATCATGTGCAATCGAAGGCTGTTTGCACGATGTAAATGGTCTTTGGGTGTTTTTGTGTCAGTATTTATACGTTGTAAAAAATGATAACATTTCTCACAAAGAGGATATTTCATTGGCAATTTTCAGATTTCAAATTTAGGGATGACATTTTCAATGAAAAGAAATAGGTGACACGGCAGAGGAAGGGTTGCTTTACAGAATATCACACCTTTTAACAAGTTTGTAATTTCTCGATCTATGAACTTCTGGACACTTTAAATATCTGAATCAATTCTTATGCCTATAATTCAAAATGGTATCAACATTTGTCCATGTATAGGGATGCGAAGGTTAAAAATGCTACATTATGTTGACTTTACTGACATGTTGGCCTATTATAGATAGCAAAATTAATGACATGTGATCAGAACTTAAATACATATGAGGACTCGTGACTCGGACTCGAACATGAAGGACTCAGACTCGGTCTCGGACTCGGACAGTAAAGACTCGGACTCGAGAGGTAACGACTCGGACTCGGGTAGGGTGGACTCGACTACAACACTGGTTTACACACACGCGTACACCCGTGAGGAGTAAAACGTGGAATGAGACTAATTGAAACTATTCAGAACCGATTGTAAATTACCGCGAATTGACGTCATATCGTAACCTTCTTCTGCTGACGAGTTCTTAATTTTCGCTGTGATTAGAGCTGATTTTATATCATTGATATTTCATTTTGAGTAGCATTTATGGATATGAGGTAAGTGTATACAAATGTTCTAGATATATACAAACTAGAAACGAAAAAAGGCGACGTCCCAACATATGCTTTCATTTCATAGCTCTCATACTAAGTCGTATCAGGTAAAAAATAAAAATAAAAAAAATCATTTTTTACATTTTGTGGATAGAATCATTAAACTAACTACCTCATAAAACAAGAAATTATGTGGCCGGAACCCTCAAAGTACATTAAAAAACCATTAAGAAGGCATCTGGCTCCCATGCCATGATTTACTGAATTTTGATCGCTACACTTACTCTGTTCGCCGTCAGTAATATTAGCCGGCACTCAATCTGGCCTAGCTATAACCCTGTTTGGTTGATGACGTCCACTAACCCAAGGAGTGTTTATCTACAACAATTGGTGGTTAGGCTAAACCAATAACACATTTTAGCTAACCTAACTGTTGGGTATACATGAAACAAGATTCTGAACATTCTATTGAATTATGACAAATGTTTTGGTAATTTTCTTTTATTACTTTGATTTCAGTAACTTACGGCTGCAAAAGCGCTTGGCATCTAGCGTGCTTAACTGCGGCAAAAATAAAGTGTGGTTAGATCCCAACGAGATCAACGAAATTGCCAATGCCAATTCACGTAAGTAAAAATTAGTATTGCAACCTTTTTTGCATAAAATAATAGTAAGAAGACTCCAACTTATTTATTATCTAGTTTCAGCTATGACGCACTATTCACAAACTATTCCTTGATGATTCTAGTGTAGCGTTGCAGTTTATTGTGTAATGTGTACTGCATGATCCACACACTACTACTTGGGCAGGTGTGTGGTTTTCCTCGAGGACCGACCACCCACACGAGCTTAATCACTGCATAGTGCATGGTTATTTTCTTCATATTTGTTAAGTTTTTTAACCCTAACACTACCCATCAATTTTTTCCGCCACAACCCCCCAGTAATTGAACCACAGGCACCAGGGGCAGAGAATTCAACAACATGCCATGAATGTCAAGGCTACTAATTGGTCCAGCAGGAGCAGTATATTGTGCCAAGTATATATAGACTGGGTCCATTATTTCGTCGAAAAACTTATACAGGCTGGGTCGTGGTATTTGGTAGGGTTAAGGTTTATAGAAATAGGAGTGGGCTATAGAGGGTCATAGTTTCAGATCATGCTTGCTACATGATTTTTTGATGACTTTATACGTACTGACAACATTTTCAACAACAAAATTGAAATAAATGCAAAATCCAGGGTGCCCCGGCCAAAAAACCACAAAAAGTCGGCCATTATGGAAAAACAGTATTTTGATCATAAATCAATAATTGTTGGTCCAATCAATTTGATTTTGGTGGCAATACCCATGTTTGTTGGGACATGGAATAATCTTATACAACTTTTATCGCATGACGATGTTTCGTTTTCCTGAAAATGGCATTTTTAGTGAAAATAGCCCTGTGAGGGCGCTGTTTAAAAAAAATACCTTTCACATCGAAGCATCTCAAATTTTAATGTTGAAATTTGATAGGAGTTACATTTTATGCATTTCCTGAAAATCTGAGTAAAATACCATTTGTTGTTTTGAAGCTACACCATTTTGAACATCTTTAAATTGTCTCCATTGAAACACACAAATGAAAGTTCGTTGTCCCCTGTACTATCCTATGGAAGTGCTTTTAACACGTTCTTGTGATTTTAAAGTGGATGCCACGGTAAAATGCTCACATCTTCAGACAATGTTTCTTGACACACTCTTAACATATTTCCTGTATTCAAATCCATTTTTATTAATGCGATAGCTAGTATTAGCTACATTTTTGCAAAGCGCCCTCACAGTCCAAATTTGACCAAAATCAGCTATTACAAGAAAACGAAGGGGTTATATGAGACGAAACCAGCATAGGATGACATACTGTACCCTAAAACATGGGCATTGCCACCAGAATCAAATAAATTAGACAAAAAATGAATGAGTTATGATCAAAAGTCTGTTTTTTCCAAAATGGCCGACTTTTTGTGGGTTTTTTGGCCGGGGCACCCTGGATTTTGCATTTTTTTCAATTTTGTTGTTGAAAATGTCAGTATGCATAAAGTCATCAAAAAATCATGTAGCAAGCGTGATCTGAAACTATGACCTAAAAATGACCCTCTATAGCCCACTCCTAATAGAAACCAAACTTAGACAATTTTGACCAAAAAATAGCATCCTAACCCTAACACTACCCCCTCCTTAATTCTGCGGCGAAACCGACCAAAATAATAGCTGCAACTAAGCCTGTAAATTTCCGTTTAATGAACTATCTGTTTACCATGGCCTGCGCCTTCACAGAAGACATGTCATCCTAGCAGCCGAGGTAAAATACTAAGTGTCTTCAGATTGTGAATATAGTGTATGTTTACCATGGCCTGCGCCTACACGGGGAGAGAGGATAATTTAAACTATTTTAAAAAAAAGCGTTTAAACGTTTAAACGTATTTGTATTCATAAATAAATGAATTCTGCGCTATATCGAATAGATAGATATGCCAGTTATTTGCATTGATTTCATTGCGATCGCGATCGTCACATTTCGTTAGTCCGCCATTTTTATTCTTAGTCTAAATCCTCAGTCGTTTAACAATATCGATATAATGCATGTATGAAAGGCCATGGTTGATTTCTACCGGGTTTCTATTTCTAGAAACGTTATCGTAATAATTTTGACATACTTGGTACAACAAGGCCGTTCCGACCGGTTTTTTTTTGGAATTTATTTCTAGAAACGTTATCGTATTTATATTTGGTACAAATGAGGCTGTAATGGTTGGTATGGAATGAGAATTACGAGTAAGCTTACTTGTTTACCTAAAATTTAGTCGGACTTTTTAAATTTTTATTAGGGCTTACGTTTAGCCATTTAGCGAATTCTGTAACCGTTTAAACGCCCTACGAGCGTTTAAACGGATAAATGGTTAGAATTTACACCATTAGCTGCAACCCCCGGTATTTAAACCACTGACCTCGGCACCCGGTACACAGAATTTCACAACACGCCACAAGTGTCAAGGCTACTTGGCACAGTATATTGCGCCAAGTATATAGCCTGGGTCCCAGGGGCGTAGCGTAGCAAGGTACCAAAAAGTGGGGCGGCCATTTATGTTGAAAACTGTAAAGGTTTTTGAGCTGGTCAGTCCGACGTACCAACAAAACATATAGTAAAAGGTAGCCCCAATTTGTTTGCAGTCACCTTGTGAATTTCAGGTAAGAGTGGGGGGGGGGGGGGGGGGGGGGGGTGGGGGGTCAAAAAAATTGGCACGGTCAAAAAAAAAATCGCACGGTCGTGCAGTGCCCCTCAGAATCATTATTTCACCCAATAACCTCAGCGCCAGGTGGAACCGACAGGCTGGGAAATGGGATTTCATGGGGTACGGGGCTGTAAGGGTTAAAATATAATTTTACCCCAAAATAGCATGAGAATTTTCAAATAATGGATAGGTGAATTTTTTTTAAAACAAAAATAGAAAGTTAATACCATGTTGGTTAGATTAAACAGTATTTGAGGATACACACAATTAAATATAACCAAATGTTTTGGAATTTAATATTTTGGTGTCTGTGTACATTTGTTACACGTGAAACCTTAGTTCATGTATAATCACATTTTACATCTTACGACCATATTTTGCCTAGAGAATAACAATTTAAGTTGTGCCATGTCAATAAAATCATTATTAGATTAACATCTGACCAAAACATGTATTTTCATTGGGCCATAAATAAGTTTATGTGTCACACTGTAACTGGACACCAAAGAATTCGGTGTCCAGTTACATGTGAAACTTGGGCAAATATAGCCCATTAACGCTATCTCACATACAACCCACCATATATTTTTATATCAACTTGACCCAAGGTGTGGGATATAACAATTGAAGACTGTTTTCTTTAAATTGGATTAAAATTCAGCCTAATTAACAATGTTTTTATTATAAAAAGGGTTCATCATAAAAAAAGACATCATTTAGGCAGTACAAAGTATGTTGTGATTTAACAAAAATTGTCCACGGGTTTCATTTTGAATTTTCAATAGTAGTTTATGGATACATATTACCTGTATATAAAGATATGTAAGTGAACCATATCATCTTTTTACTGCATAACTGGGCGAATTACAGTTTGGTGTCCATGTAACATGTGAAACGAAATAGACATTCTAACAGAAAATGAACAGTGGCATTAAAAATGGTCAACATTCATGAATTTCTTTTACTATTTGGGGAATGGGACATATTATAGCACTTGAAAATGTAACTTGAATTCTAATAAAATGAATTTCAAATGTTGACCCCCATGTCACACTTTGTGTACCCAACTTCATGGAATGACCCATATAAAATAAAAATTGGAGATATTCACTAGCCGGTAAATTTACCGTACTGACGTTAGTAACCTTTGACAATTATATATCATCGGATGGGTAATTTCATGAGGAATTCAAATATGTAAAGTAAACAATGTTAGGGGTAGGTATAAAAATATATGGATCTCAAAATTAAAATTAAAAACTCTGAAATTTGTCAGAACATTGTGCATCATACCAGTTTAGTCCTTAATTTCAATGGCATATTCGGTTTCCTCATGCAATTTCCTGTCAGAAAATATATACTTTTAGTACCTCAGGGGGGTATACCAGCAAATATAAATGTGTAAAGTTTAAATCATGTCGCGAAAGCCAAAATCCGTGTGTAACGTGAAAGGAGGCGAGCTTATAACACATGACCCTATTCATATAACACCAATTGCACTGAGTCAAATTCTTTATGGAAAAAACAAATTGATGACTTAAGCAAGTACATGTACTATAAAACATTGTTGCAGTCAGTAAAACAATGATGTAATCTGCATTGCATAGGGCCAGTGAAACTGCTGTGATTTTATTGAACAACCTTAGAACTTGGAAGCTATTAGACAAAGAAAGAATTAAAAATGTGTTAATCTTTGTATTTATATTGTTTGTTTTAGGACAAAACATTCGTAAGTTGATCAAGGATGGTTTGATCATTCGCAAGCCTGTAGCAGTGCATTCCCGAGCTCGTGTGCGAAAGAATGCAGAAGCAAGAAGAAAAGGTCGCCACATGGGAACAGGTTAGTCACAAAAATAGAATGTGTCTTATTTGGTTTCTTAACGGTCAGAGATGTGTGGTTAGCCTTGATTCAATGTGTTATTGCTTGATGTCACTTTATTTTATAGCATACAAATCTGAGACTAGAATACCATAGGAGATAGGAAGCAGCTTGGACTACCCCGGCTACAGCAGTTCTAAACACTAGTGGCGCTGTCGGCATACAGACAGATAGATTTCAAAAATGATTACGCATTTAAATTGCTAGAATTATGGCATTTCAGAACAAGTATGCTAATTAAAACCTACTACTACTAGTGCCATACTTCCATGCATAAACAATGTATGGTGATATTCAAAGTTCATGGTTTGTGTTTACAATTTAGAATTAATGTGAATTAAAACACGGATATTTGTATGCATGCACATATAGTTTATCAGCGCAACTAGATCTGAATATTTGTTTTTCAATTCATACTAAATCTAAACACACACCATGAACTTTGAATATCATAATACATGGTTTATGTGTTGAAGTATGGCACTACTAGGTTTTAATTGGCATACTTATTCTGAAATCCCATAATTCTAGCAATATAAATGCGTAATAATTTTAGAAATCTATCAAGTCTGTATGTCGGTAACCTTTTCATACTACAGTGTGTTCAGGTTGTTTTAGAAGATCGTAACACACGTGTGGATAACACGAAATTTGAAATACCGCTGTAACTCACATAATGAGGTTGTGCTACAAATTAAACTGAATGATGATAATCGATTGGCCATCAACTATTACAATACCGTATTAGTCCGGGTTAGACCTGGATCGCTGCACATAACAGGAATGAATAGTGTTTCTAATCTCTTATGGTATTCTAGTCTCAGATACAAATCACATAATATAAGTGTAGAAAATGCTGAACCACTCCACACATCAGCCCCATACATAGTCCGGACGGCACGCTTTATAAAGCGTGGGACTCCAGAAATAAAAAAATAAAAAGCGTGGAATATTTCTGATATAAAGGGTGTAAGTTGTATAAAGCGTGGAGATAAAATAAAAAGGGTGGGGGTTTCTCAGCGATCATCAAAATAATCAAAATACCAACCTTGTCGGCTCGCTAGCGCTAGTTATATCATAAATATGTATCCGATATCGGGTCTGATATAGGCCTACTTCGGAGTCGCCATCTTTAAATTGAGCAGGGATTGAGTTTGTTGTTATATAGCGCCATCTATTGTTGAAATTGTGACATTTTTTCAAAATGGAAACTCGCCGCTAGCTACGAAAGTGTCGTACGCGGCGTAATATCACATTTTAGGGAGTATAAGAGTACCAAAAATGCACTGATTTGATGAAATAAATCCATTTCAAATGAATCTCCTCTATAAATTTGCCTTAAATAATCGTGATTTAGCCGACAATGTGGTTTTTAAGTAAGCTTATTTTTATTTTTTATTTTTTTTCAATTATTAATTTTTAAAATATTAGGGGCCAGAAAGGTTTCATTTGGAAATTATAGGCTAAAATGTGGTGAATAACTGCCACAGGTGGTTAACCACCAACCAGTCTGTGTACTACTCAATGGGACCATGTCTTTTGACCTTGCGCTTCTAGCAACTATGTAACTCAAACTTTGGAATGCAATAATTTTAAGGATGACCTTTCATGTAAAATAGAAAACATCAAGTTGAAAATCGGGTCATCTACCTTTAAATGTAACAGATTTGGAAAGGGCTCAAGAAATGCTTTTCAAAACACTTTACGGTTTTTAAATCGGATAATCGGTTACTGAGTTACTGCTCGTTAAATTTCTTGGCAAACGCAATTATTAGACGATATTGGCACAATATAAGAAAAACACAATATTTACCATATTTGAGCATCCATATTTTATTATTTATACATATATGAGAGGTCTCCAAATAGCTTTTTCCTGAGTATCCTTGCCATAGTTATACAAAAAATGATTTTCAGATGCACCATATTTGTCAATTTGTAAATAAAAAGGACCAAAAAAACTGCCGTAACTTCTTCAATATTCATTTAATCTTTATAAACGTATACAGTTTTTTGCAGAAAAGGGTTCAATGAATCCAACCATGATAATGAAATTGACCATTTTGGGGAAAATTATAAAAAACATGTTTTTTGACCCATTTTAGGTTTGGAAAAGAGAACTCAAAATATATTTTGTTAAATTTTGTCATACTAGTTTTATGAAAATCCTGATAACATTCCCCAGGAGCTTTTTTTTTAATCAATTATTTTTTTGAGTTACAGACCAAAAATGGCCAAAAAACGTGATTTTGTTAACGCCAAAATCATGAAAATCACATTTTTGGGGAAAAAATCACCTTTTTGGGTGTCAGGACACCCGGAAATCCACTTATTTCGAACACTGCCGAGAGGCAGACCAGAATCATAAATTACATCTATCAGAAGAAGAGCCTTGGCATACGTGATTGGTCCAGACAATGGAAAAGCAGCGGTATAATCTGTGAATAAAAAAACCCAAACAATTTGGTCAGAATAATACTGAAATTATATATTTTGACATTGAGAATAAACAAAAAAATTGCATCCAACAGTTTCTGTATTTGAATGTTAACAATTTGAAATATTCAAAAAAAATCATAACCCATCCCAGAAGTTTAAAATGTAAGAAATTTATATTTTATAAGTATAACTCAAGAAATAGTTCATATAATTTCATAAACCAAAAGAACATTGATAAACCTTGATTTTTTATCACAGCATAATATTTTGATTTTTTTTTATCGACTGTTTTGAAGGTGACCAGCAATGATTTGCTTCAAAATATCAGAGGATGTGTATATTGATAAGAAAAGATGATATGCCAAGTTTGAATTTTTTCCAAAAAGCCATTTTTGATTTACGGAATTTTTACGTTATTTGAAAACCCATTGACTAACACAGGAGGCGTAGCCGAATTCCCAAATACTGCCAAAATTCAGAAAACACATAGTTTTGTAAATATTTTTTTCTCTTCTTTAAAATCAATGTATGCTGAAGACTTTTATTTTATTTTGATGCCAAAACATCAAGGAATAACACAATTTTTTTCCCTCCACAACTGAGCGGTGATGGATGGTTTATTCACTGGGAATGTTAGTACTTTTTCACTATTTTCTAGAAACACTATATTGCCAAATTTTGTGAATTTCTACAGAAAAAACTACTTGTTCAATTTGCACAAACAGGGTGTCATATTAAAGGTAATTAAGTTTCGAAAGTTATCTCGTGAGTTTTTACTAATTAAGTGTTTCTAGATCAAAATTGAAAAAAATATTTTTTTCAAAAAGTAAACACTGTAATTGCAAAAACTCACGAGAGAATTTAGGTAATATGCTTTTAAATTTATTCCCAAAGTTTCATGGCCATAGCACTTTCCGTTTAGTCTACAGAAATTCAAGAAGGTGAAAATTTAGGGAATTTTCAAAAAATAAAGAAAAACATAAGAAATTTCAAAATGATCTGAAAGTCCTGAAATAGGTAGAGGAAAGACTTATCTTCACTGTGGTCTCAGTATAAAGAGTATCAATTGTATTTTTAAAAAAACACGATAGAAACCGTAGAATTAATTTATATTGCTATCTTGGCGAAAATATAAATCAAAATTCAACAATTATAAAAAGAATCGGAACCAGTTTTCTATTTTTTTCCTAGCCAGGACAGGCATCATTTAAAGTCTAAACAATAACATTATTTATTGCAAATGTTTTAATCATAGCATAACATTTTATTCTTTTATTAATTGTTTTCCATAAACAATTTATTTTTCTCAACTGAATGTCAAAAACTCGTAAGAAAAGTGTTTTAAATCATTGTAAAATAGTATTCTTATCAACTGCTGTCGATTTCCCAAATTAAGATAAGTGTGCAAGACGACATTTCGCGCGTGCGCCGTCTTCTCGTTTTTTTGGCGATTGGGCGCAATATTGGACAGAAAATCTGTCAACCATTTTCTCATTCATAAAAATATCTGCCGGCTATTCTTAGCCATCGGAATGATTGCTACATTGTAGAAATTGAAAAACAGAAATAAATCCTGCCGTCTTCTCGTTTTCGGCGATTGGGCGCAATATTGGACAGAAAATCTGGCAACCATTTTCTCATTCATAAAAATATCTGCCGGCTATTCTTAGCCATCGGAATGATTGCTACATTGTAGAAATTGAAAAAAAGAAATAAATCCCATTAATTAACGATCTTTATCGCATATTTAGACTAATAAATAAATATTGAAATTATAACATACCGTCTTCTTGTAGTATGCGCTCGATTTCTTGTTTTTGTGCAACTGTCATGCTGAGATCTTTAGCAATCTTTCGTGAGTGCCTCTCAGCGCACTGGTCCGTGAGTGCCTCTCAGCGCACTGGTCCCTGCGCCGATTCATAACAACATGCGTCGTGTGTGTGGGGGCTGAAAATGGCGATGAAACCGTGAAAGTTTATTTGGCTGAAAAGAGGTTCCCAGCAATTTTTAAGCCTAGGCTTGTCTAAGGGGGACAAGGGAATCCACCGAAACGGATTGTTGGGAAAGGGCTACTTCCGTATTTTGCTGGATTCGCGCTGTGCATGGATTACTGTGTAGTCATGATCTAGGAAGATAGCGCTGCGTGCCTGCGTGAATGACTCCCCTGCTGTTAGCGATTGTCGGAAGTGTAGATTGTCGCAATATTTTCCATACTTGCGACATATCGATATGTTTTTTTAGATGTCGACAAAAAATGATATACATTTTACTTGGGTTTTACATGCTTTTTAAGTTTTCCGCACATTCCCTATTCACTTTCAATTCATTACAAATTGCGATACAATGTATATTGATGCATGCATGGCCGTACCGTGCATCTTTCCCCCGGTGAAAGCCTGACAAATCCCGCAAACTATCAAAATAATTCATATCTGAATAACAACGCCGCTCGTATATTTGGGATTTAATTAATCAAAAGCACATGTTATTGGCATAACATCACTAGTATCGGGTTTCCAAAAATCGAAAAGCCAACGAAGTAAAATTTGTGAATGGAAAAATTGTCACACGCATGCATAACGATGATTTTCGGAGCAATACGTTATTTGTATTGGGTTTCGGAAAAGATAGAATAAAGCCGAAGCACGATCACACACGCATGTGTAAGGATGATTTTGTCAATTCAAAGATGGCTACCGTATCAGCCAGCTGCTACGGAATTTATCATTTTAGTCCTCATTTATCGTTTTTCCCAAGTTATTTATTGGTGGGGTACATCATTGATAGGAATATTTCCCCCGATCCGGATCTGATCAGGCTTAATTTATCTGACATTTTCGATTGGTAATGATAGTTCGAAATATATCGACATGTCGAAGGCAACATATCGATACTAGTGCTGGGGACGTGTACACGGGCAACCGTGTACACGCACGAACCATCACTACACGTGCAGAAAATTCACTACACTAATAAACGAAAGAAAAAACAACTCTCCCGTTTTTCAGCATTATAAATTGCTGAAGTCAATATTTCACAAAAATATGCGTCATCAGTCTAAATATAAGGTTTAAATTCCAATACTATTTCATTAAATTATCATTTCCATACACTGTATAACTTTCAAATTGCGAACTTGGTCGGAAAATACCTTTTTACCAATGTAAACAATTTTGGTTCCCATATGTTATTTTCCCCATGTAACGTTGTGCGGTAAAATTAGAACCACCAAGATCGCACATGGTCTCACAATGGATGATGTAATGCATAATACTGCCGCCGGTGGTGGAATAGAATTAGACTCTGCCGCCCTCTACAGTTTTCTACATTTTGTCATAACTGTAGAGGGCAGCAGAGTCCTTTGGTACAAGGAATGAGGCAAGATGGCCGCGCGCATGTGTACGCATGTACGAAACCAATATTTCTATTCGGTATACAAAATGTCAAAACGGCAGACATTAATTGGAATATAATGCAAACTATGAAACCTCCCTACCAGGGATGACTTTCAAAATTAATATATTTTCATCTGAGAGAAGAAAAATGGACTATATTAAAGTAAGCTTATGTACTTTTTAAAGAGTGATATTTGGGGGTGATTTTTTTGAAAATTTTATACACGAACGAAACAATGCACGTGTACACGTATAGTAAATTACACGCTAACTCCCATCACTAATCGAAACAAAATTTTGTATGGATAACAGCAATATTTATGTGTAGTGGTTTCATCGTGGTATTACAATATAACTTCTATTCTCGTTAAATTGAAAAATGTAGCTTTAATTTATTTTGCTATTTATCAAATACTTTTTATCCCCCTGGTTTGTAAAACCAGAAGGGGATTTTGTCATCATGTAATGTGCGTCTGTCTGTATGTGTGGGTGTGTGTGCGTGTGTGCCTTTTGGTTAGCCTTTTTTCCAAATGCTGTATCTGTTGAAAGGATGGACGGATTGACTTCAAACCTTCAGTGATAGGTAGGCCATGGTCAAACACTGTAGCTGCTTGTTTGGGGGTCTAATTTGCAAAGGTCATCTGAGGTCAAAGGTCATCTAGAGGTCAAATCGTAAAAGTTGCCCGAATGCTGTATCTGTTGAAAGGATGGACAGATTGACTTCAAACCTTCAGTGATAGGTAGGCCATGGTCAAACACTGTAGCTGCTTGTTTGGGGGGTCTAATTTGCAAAGGTCATCTGAGGTCAAAGGTCATCTAGAGGTCAAATCGTAAAAGTTGCCCGATTGACGTCAAACTTGGAGACAAGAAACATGAACACCGGGTGAACATGTCTAAAATAAATTAGAGGTCATCTGAGGTCAAAGGTCATCCAGAGGTCAAATCGTAAAAGTTGCCCGATCGACGTCAAACTTGGAGACAAGAAACATGAACACTGGGTGAACATGTCTAAAATAAATTAGAGGTCATCCAAGGTCATCTGAGGTCAAAGGTCATCCAGAGGTCAAATCGTAAAAGTTGCCTGATTGACGTCAAACTTGGAGACAAGAAACATGAACACCGGGTGAACATGTCTAAAATAAATTAGAGGTCATCTGAGGTCAAAGGTCATCCAGAGGTCAAATCGTAAAAGTTGCCCGATTGACGTCAAACTTGGAGACAAGAAACATGAACACCGGGTGAACATGTCTAAATAAATTAGAGGTCATCTGAGGTCAAAGGTCATCCAGAGGTCAAATCGTAAAAGTTGCCCGATCGACGTCAAACTTGGAGACAAGAAACATGAACACCGGGGGAACAAGTCTAAAATAAATTAGAGGTCATCCGAGGTCAACGGTCATTCGAGGTCAACCAAGGTCAAAGGTCAACAAGGGGTTAATTTGTGCAATGAACACCGTGGGAACATGTGAAAAAATAATTAGAGGTCATCCGAGGTCATCTGAGGTCAAAGGTCATCCAGAGGTCAAATCGTTAAAGTTGACCGATTGACCTCAAACTTGGAGAAAAGAAACATGAACACCGGGGGAACATGACCCATATATGACCGTTGACCTCATTTAGTTGATCTCCCAGCCAGGGGGATTCGCAAGTCGTGACTTGCAGTATTTTTACTTCTTACTACCAGTGTTAGAATAAAGAAGAAAAAAAACCTGGATGTCCGCCGGACATCCATGTTACAATTTTAGGATGTCCGTCAAAATTATTGGATGTCCACAAAAAAAAAAGGTGTAATTTCGTAAATTTATCAAGTAAGTACAAATTATCGCAATTTCGCAAATTTACGCCGTTTTTGAAACCCCCAATATGAACAAGGACCAAATAATCAGTACTGTAGCACAAAACACTCGAAAAGAGACCTTTGTTTGGCCATGATGATAGAGCGAAGTGGTGTTATTGTTGACGATCAAATACAACGAAAGTAATCTGGGATAAATCTGTACCCGTTTCAAAAAACACAGTTCCAAATACGTATTTGTAATAGGCAAGCGAAGCTCTCACACGAGGCTATTAAATGAACCTAGAAATTTGCGCAAATTCCCACGCGGTATTTAATAAATGAAGCTCGTAATAAGGAGACACGGTTCAAAAGGTCAACTTAATATACTACGCACACTATAAATATGTGGAGGCGATGACCTGTGAATCATGCCATAACACGCGGTTATGTATCTCAAGGCGCATGCGCTATTATCCTCGATTCGATGGCACAGCTCTACTTCTACAGCTTAAGGTAATAGCGTCGGCAGTCAAGTTCTGAACTGGATACTTACTTGTGCACGATGATGATACAACTATTTAACTCCCCGAGCTGCCGAAAAATGGTTCTGTGACCGAGTGATGTCATGTGCGATCGCGATGTGAAAGGTATACAGATATGAAACGATTGCAGAATAAAATAAGACTGATTTGCGCCCGGGATTTGCGATTCAAATGATAAATTTTGATGACGATCTTTCATTTTTAATCATCGAAATCAGGAATCATTAAAATAACAAGAAAACAAGACATGAGATTCATTTTACACTAAAAAACATGGATGTCCGACGCAGGCTTCGCGCTAAGTTGCGTTTCTGCGCGTATAGCACATGTTTTCACACCTGAGCGCACAAAATAATCATTACCCCTCGGTTCAGGGGCTTTTTTTTGCAACAGCCTGACTTCCCGTACCAATTATACTCATATCGGCGTCCCAGCGTGTTTGCCGAATAAACACCCCCTGTAGTAAATCCAAGAGTCCAAGGTTTGTGTCAAAGGTCAACAAATCATATTAAATTATCTCTTTTGCATGCCCTATCGCGGTCGTTTCTACACAATAAAATACCCGATTTCGATTGAGAACATCGCTACACAGACTGGTTTATGACGGTCTAGGTAGCCCATTTAGATCAAGCAAAAGACCCCCTAACTTCCGTGTTGTTCAGCACATGTGCTATTATTATAGATCGTCGTTTGACTTTGGCGAAAAACCATTCAGAAAAGGACTATAATTAGGTGACGAAAGTACACAAAACTTCAGAATTCATTAGATAACATGAATCCAAACCTTAGTCCGTTATTCCTCAAAATCATAAATGTTGCTCGTTTTCATAAAAATCGGTTCGAAAGTTGGTGTCCGATTGCGACGGGATGTTGGTCAAAATTAGGAAGCTTTGCAATTAATCAAGTGACAGATGGATGAATGATTGATAGATTCAATCGTCAATCCTTTTTGAACTTTGATTTCATTATGGCCATGCGTTATGAACTCGCCACCCTTAGCGTTACATCACAAATATTATGAATTTTTACACCAATTGAGTTTCAATTTAGAATATCTCCACAATTATCAACCCTAAACTAGCAAAAGTATACATTTTTGGAAAGCTGAAGACACAAGCAATCTAAATATACACATTTCAATTCATTATACAGGGTGACCTTGAAATTATACAGGGTGGAAAAAATAAATTCCGGATAAAAAGTGGGTTACTTAATGCATTGCTTATTACTAACTTACAGTAATAAACTGAAAGGAAACAATGTTTATATGGTTAGAGGATGGGGGAAGCCTACTGACTTTGGAGAAAGAAAAATCACAGTTGTTTGTTAATCTCAGAATACAGGGTGTTCCAAATTATGTTTTTTTTTCTTCTACAATTCAACATATTTTGAACTGAAACATTTTAACCCTAACCCCAACTGAAAAAGTAAGTCCATATTTGGATTCCTTATCAAATTTCCCTTCAGAAAATGTATTCTTTGACTATGATAGGATAAGTAATTTAAAAAATACAGCAACTTTTAGATTTTGAAGACATCCGCAATACTTACTACAGTGTTCAATATGAAAACGGGTAGTTTCGTACGTAAAAGTTCGTATTTTATAGACTAAACCAATCACAAAGAGTTCAAAATGATTAAAAACAATTAGCAGAATTGTTTAGCTGTAAATTAAGACCAAAATCAAGTTTGTAGCCCCTGTAGTACTTTAGCAGTAGTGAATTTAATCAAGTTTACACACGCGAAACGCCCCGTTCCCATAGAGTTTATGTGTACCTCCTCCCCCCTCCTCCTCCCCCCCCTCCTCCACCTTGACGGTTCGCAATTCAATCAACCACAACTTCGTTAATTGAGAAGCTATATCGTTCATATTTACAGGTTTGTTAGTCATATTAATTAGCTTTTAAATGAGACCAAATACATGACTATAGCTTTTTGTTTTGCTGAGATATGATGAATTAAACAGATCACTAATTGAAAATACGTAACAACACCACCATTTTTGGGTGGCGAGTTCAAAACGCATGGCCTTATACTTGTTTGAAACTTTGTTGACAGAAAATCAGATTATATTGAGACTGAGAGAAATCATTGAAGTGTGTCAATAAATGAAAATGGTATAAAGTAAAGATAAATCATAATAATGTCACATGTGTCCCTTACTTCTTACTAATAATTAGCCTTAAAGTTACTCCCTAGCTTGAATTATAATTATTTGCTACAAAATCTTGGTACAGGTCGGTCGGGCCAGGCCTACGAGGACTACGGATTGTCAGTGTGTCACTTATAGGACAAGATTTTCAAGAACCCCTGGTTTTTGGGATTGAGCCCCCAATTTTTGAAATTCAGGGGGTTCAGGGGCTTTGAGAACCCCTTGTTTTAAAAGTTAGTGCCAAGCCTGGTCCGACGGACAACAATAAGCTTAAATTAGGTTGTCCGGCGCATTTTTTGGGTGTCAGGACACCCGGAAATCCACTTATTTCGAACACTGCTTACTACGATTTATATAACCAAAACCGAAATAGATTTGTTTGCGCGTGATTTTTTTCTGGCAGGGAGAAAATGGGAGCGCCGGAATTGTTGGTCAAAATGTGTAGCTGGCACTACTTAAACGAGGAAAATTAATAACATTTTACCTACCAGTATTCAATTTGATGTGTAAAAATAAAAAATAATTCAAATGTGAAAGTCACCATCAAATATCATGAAATAATATAATAAGCTTTATGGTCACATTAATTTACATTATTTGTATCAGATTTCACACAATGCAAGCAAGGTAAGATATAATAGCTGCTATATCTATATTATATCAATACATTTAAAACATGTTTATTGATACGAAAAAATGAGAAAATAGCATAGTTTGTAAGGAGCCCTCGTCTTGCTGAAAGTAGCCCACCAACACGAGGGCTTTTTTTTCTTGATAAAATCCACCAAGAGCCCCCCTGAATGTTTTATTATTTTACCCCTGTCAATGCTTTTCTTTCGTGTCATTCTAGGTAAAAGGAAGGGTACCGCCAATGCCCGTATGCCCACTCAAGTAGTCTGGATCAGGCGTATGCGTGTTCTCAGAAGACTTCTTAGGAAATACCGGGAAGCTAAGAAGATTGACAGGCATCTGTAAGTATATCATGATAAATAGCACTTCAGCCCAGAATGTGCAAATCAGTCTTGATTCTCACCATGGATTTTTGCAGTCTGACCGTTGTATGGCGCGTGTCATTCAAATGGCTTGTGAACACTGCCTCTTCAGAACAAGCCTCCAATCAAGCGAGTCTGGACCAGGAGCCATATATTTGGAAAACGTGGCTCCTGGTCCTTAATTTTCTAGTGAACCAGGAGCCATTTCAATAGAACCAGGAGCCATTTTCAAAAAGCATTAAAATGCTAATATAATGAATTTTTCTGCAGCTTAAAATAAATGTTTATAATATTAAACGAGTTACGAGCATTTAAACATTTCCTTCAACATTGTCTTTCAATTGAAAAAAGAAACTTTAAATCCAAATATATCCCTTATCCTTCAGTATGTTACCACATAATTGATACGCCCTGAAATGAATGAATGAATGAATAAACATGTGTGTTCATTTACCAAATATGGTTCATTATGTAAATAACATTGGGTTATCCAATCACTGTCAAGAATTGTTTTAGTCCTGTTGCCATATAACGAATGATTGACATCAAACTAGGCAACCCGTTACCTTTGTGGTCAATTACTCATGCTGGGGATTCCCTAAACATGCGCTCCCCAATATTAATATATTACTGCAAGAATGCTTACTTCACAATAGCGACAGGGTCTGGAATACATTAATTAATCAACAATTTAAAAGAGGTATTTAATCCACAATAAAAAACTGAGAACCTTCAATGAATGAATAAAGATGAAAGATATGGAAAATAAAAAAAGCATGCGAATGGTTTAATATTAAATATTAGTTTTGGCGACTGCGCCGCCGCCGGTGTATTTTGAGAGCTGGGAAATCCCTTTTCTAATTTTTTTGAGCGATGTTGTTGTTGACCCATCGTAGCAAAAAGTTTGAAGTTCATTAATTCTGACGTAACACTGTATTCCCGGTATCTTTTTTGTATCCGATGTATCGCAGTAAATTGGTTGGTCCCAAAATTTTCAAAACCTCGTGCGAATTGCGCAATCGGAATTTCGGAAGAGAAAACATCTTTGACATAAAAAAAAGCTGAATTACGGCAGCTCTTAATTGGAATATAATGAACATCATGAAACCTCTTGATCCTGAATAACTTGCATAATTAATATGCTGTGATGTAGGTAAGAAAATCGGACTAAAAAGTAAGCTCATTTACTTTTAACATATAATTCAAGGAGCGATATTTTGGGGTGGTTTTTCAGTCATGACATTTTTACTATTGCGTGAGCCGAGTGACAGCATTTGATTTATTTTCGCGCGATTTCTCGGTTTTTGATTTCTAATACTAATAGCGAAATCTCGGGTTTGTTTGTTTAAACGGTCAGTCCGTACGGACACGCGCTAGTTTAATACTAGTTGCATTCAAGCAAGATTTGGTTAGCTTTTAGGCATTTTTGATTGAGCTCAAGCAATGAGCAATCTTCACTTCTAGTCCTTTAAAAATAAAGGCAAATGACCGGGTGTCGGGTACGAAAATTTGCCTGCGCTTATGTATGTATTTTTGGGGAATACCAGGCGCCAAAACTCAGGGACCCGGGGGGTAAAGAGCGCCCGGCGCCAGCTTAATTGGAGGCTTGCTTCAGAACTGTATCAGTTATGATTATGCAACTTGTTGCAAAATGAGGATGTTCATCATCTGATTTCAATTTGGGCATTACATATGCGAAGGAAGTACCTCATGCATAATTTTGCATACCTCATTAAAAAATGTACGGTTTGCAGATTCCAAACGTTTAGGATCTGATTACATTGAGGGTCATATCTACTACCTCCTTCGCATGTTTATATGAAATTCAGAAAGATGTTTCACTAAAAATTCCCAATTTTACACATAATGCACTTATCAATAGAGGTGGCTATACATAAGGTTCAGGATTTCCCGTGATTTTTTAAGGTGAAAACCGTAGGCAGTTTTTGTTAAGATTTTGAGAAAAACGCGAGCAAATCTGTGATTTACGAAGCAATCGTATTTTTAGGCATTCGATTAAAATGCATCTTATTCAAGAGACAGTTTGGGATGAATATAATAAGACAAAAAAGTTCTAGGAAAAAGCAATAAAATACCACTTTCGCGCAGTTCGAAGAAGCCACTGTAACAACTACCAATTCCATCCCTAGCCTTCTTGCCTTGTTTTGCCTAAAAGACGTTGCGTACGAGATGTGCAAGTTTTGTTAGAAATTTACGCATGAAAGTAGTAATAAAACCTATATTTTTCATAATACTAAATACAGAAAAAAATGTTTTATACAAAGACACCCCCAAAAAACAAATTTTAAGATGTTTTCATATTTCATGTTTTAACCCTAACCTAAGGGCCAAAGTTTACCGCTTTGTAATTGTCGAATTCCGCGTTTTCCCGCTTTGTACATGTAATTTTCCCCAAGAAAGCGTAAAAATTTACGATCTATAAAACCAATATAAACGCACTTTACAGAAAAACACATCATTTTTATTGTTTGTTTTGTTAAATTACGTATTGTTTTTTAATATTTATATTGTTTTATTCAAGACTAATTATAAATTGTGTGTTTTGGACAACTGAAGAGCTTTAAGACAAAAGATTTTTGTGATTTAGCCTAATATCTCATCTGTCTTTCTACATATTTATACAGGTATCATAACCTCTACATGAAGGCCAAGGGTAATGTCTTCAAGAACAAGCGTGTGCTCATGGAATACATTCACAAGAAGAAGGCAGAGGGGCAACGAACCAAATTGCTTGCGTAAGTATCTGCTTCATTCCACCGTAACCAGCCAGTAAAAGAGATTGCTTTATTGATGTATTTGTGTTGCATATGTATGAAGGACGTCATGAATTCAGAAGCCCTTCTGTTTTAAAGCTGTGCTTGTATTGAAGGTACAATTGGTTGAAATTTTTATAAGATACGCACACAGAATTTACTTCCGCAGATATCATGTTTTTCTTGGATTCCATTTCATCTTTCCGAAAAAATTGCTGCAAGCGCCATTTTAACCAGGGATTTTAACACGCAATCTCGCCTCGAGATATATTTACTAAATGCAGCACGTCAGTCACCCTTACTAATTATAAGGGAGCACACTCCGAGATATATTTACTAAATGCAGCACGTCAGTCACCCTTACTAACTACTAAATCAATCTGCCATTTGTGTAACCTAGGGAGTTCCGGTTAAAACAGGCCGCATCAATTGGAATTTTGGGATTGCTTCGTGGGCCGCAGATTAGAGGCCGGCTGGCAGGCCTCAGGTTGCACACTCTTGATGTATATGGTCATGCGTTTTAATCTTGCCTGGTTTCATGCCATCCTTATTTTTTTCAAACCACAATAGGTAGTTCAACACATTTGGTAATTTTTTTAAAACTCTATTAATATGCTATCTGCCTGCAAATTGGCATTGGTATATCTCATACAGAACTGGAGATATAGCTGTTTGTAGTGTAAGGACCACGGTGGTGTTGGAAGCTTTTGTTAAGGGGGCTGTGCACCTTCAGGTACAACCTCCCTAAAACTGCCGTAACTTCTTTATTATTTATTAAATCTATAAAAAGTATACATTTTTTTGCAGAAAAGGGTTCAATGAATCCAAACATGATCATGAAATTGACCATTTTGGGAGAAAATGATAAAAAAAACACGTTTTTTGACCCATTTTAGGTTCTGCAAAGATAACTCAAAATATATTTTGTTAAATTTTATCTAACTAGTTTTATTATATTCCTCATGCAATTCCCTAGGAATCGATTTTTTTATTTTAATTTTACACTATTATTTTTTGAATTATCGACCAAAAAGTGCCAAAAAATATGATTTTTTACCAAAAAACGTGATTTTCACGATTTTGGAGGTTAAAAAGCATGTTTTTTCGCACTCTTTGGTCTATAATTTTAAAAATAATAAAGTTTAAAACAAAACAAAACACGATTCCTAGGGAATTGCATGAGGAATATAATAAAACTAGTATGACACAATTTGGCAAAATATATTTTGAGTTATCTTTGCAGAACCTAAAATGAGTCAAAAAACATGTTTTTTATAATTTTCTCCAAAATGGTCAATTTCATGATCATAGTTGGATTCATTGAACCCTTTCCTGCAAAACAATGTATACTTTTATTAAGATTAAATGAATAATGAAGAAGTTACGGCAGTTTTACGGAGGCCATGCGAAGGTGCACATCCCCCTTAAGTTAAAATCAAGTCGCGAAAGCCAAAATCAGTGTGTAACACGGAAGGAGGTGAGCTTAGAACGTGTGACCATTTCTATATCCATAGATTGGTTCCGTTCTTGATTTAAGAAATCGTATTATAACTTTGTATTGTCGTTTTACAGTGACCAAGCCGAAGCCCGTCGTAACAAGACCAAGGAGGCCCGTAAGAGACGTGAAGACAGACAGACACAAAAGCGTCAAGAGATTCTTAAGAGCTACACTAAAGAAGATGAGGAACCCCCCAAGAAGTAGACTGGCTGGCACAAATAGCTTCCCACTTACACATATTGATTATTTATAAAAAATAAGCTTTATAATGTACATATCTAAAATTGTCTGAGAGAAATGATAACCACCTGTTTGGGGGTAATGATATACCGCCTGTCATTTGATAATGTAGTCAATATATCATCATAAATAAGTACCTGGCAGATAAAATACTAAGCTTGCGATATGTACATTATGAAGCTTGATTGGGAGGTAGTGGTATAGCGAAATACTGTGCTGCAAACTACTGCAATAAATAAATATCATAACATTGATGCCGATGCTCTCAGAAAAAATATTTTGTCTCTTTTATTCGTGTGTACAGCAGGTCCTTACATGGCTCTGAAATATTGGAGAGTTGATAACATACGATATGAAATAAACCATACATCAGTGCTTGGAAAAACAATATAAATTCACTGTGACCGTAACTTCTTTTTTTTTCTTAATTGAGAAATAAATCCCTTTATGTACTTTTTATTGTTATTTTATACCAAAATTTCAATCTGGAAGAGTTTAAAGCCCACTTTTAAATTTGTGAAAATTTCAAGAATATGTGTCCGCCCATCACATTAAAAACACCTCTTTGGGTCTTTGATATGATGAAAAGCAGCATTCCTTTTAATTTCTTTATATTTTCATGACATTTTACTTCATCTAGAAAAAAGAGGTATGTTTTGATGTGATGGGTCATCTAGAAACTAGAAAAAAGAGGTATGTTTTGATGTGATGGGTCATATCCATCTGAGATACAATCACGATGTGTAAGTTTGTAAACCAATTCCCTCTAATTAGAGCAGTCGTCCAGTACATCAAGGTAAACTTGCACTGCAAGACGGATATGCTTACTGTTTTCAATTAAAACCGAGTAATTAACTCAAAATCAGTGGTTATCTAATCTAATTTTGGACCCAATTATAGCCGTTTGTTTATGCTATTCAAGGAGTCTGAAAGTTATTATACACCTAACAAAAAGTTCCTGACCAGGTGCATTAATGTGAGCCATTATTTCCTCCCCACAATATGACGCCTCATCTCATTCATCAAAATTGATGACTTCAGTAACCATACCAATTAAAAACACCAAGTTGCATTAAGGGGGGACTTAAGGCGATTTTTTTTTTACTAGTAAACATTTGTATGGGCTCACATGTAAAATCAGTTAGAATTTTTTTAATTTTTTTTAAAAATCATTTTATTCAGTGAGTTTTGCTTTATTCCGTATTAAAACGAAATAAATAAATTTTTCAAATGTTTACTAGTAAAAAAAAAATCGCGGACTTAAGGAAGTTTTTTGTTGAATTTTGTTAGTGCTGTAATTATTGAACCATGACTCAAATGTATATAAAAGTATACATTTTTGGAAAGGAAATGGATCAGAGAATCCAAATTTGGTATCATTTTTGACCAAAAATGTTGATTTTTTGAGAAAATAACAAAAAATCACTTTTTTGACCCAATTTTTTTGAACAAAGCTAACAAACATAATTTTGAGTTAAAAATGTCCAAATCACTTGATGATGATGTTAAGACACTACTGGAGGGACGATTTTTTTAATTTTAAATCTAATCCAATATTTTTTGAAATTTCGACAAAAAAGTGTTAAAAAAATTTAAAAATCCATTTTTTCACGTTTTTTGGCACTTTTTGGTCAAAATTTTCAAAAATATTAGATTAGGTTTAAAAAAAAAAAATCGTCCCTTCATTAGTGTCTTAACATCATTTTAAAGTGATTTGGCCATTTTTACTAAAAACTATTTTTTGTTAGCTTTGTTCAAAAAAAATTGGGTCAAAAAAGTGAATTTTGTGATTTTCTCAAAAAATCTACTTTTTTGGTCAAAATTGACGCCAAATTTGGATTCTCTGATTCATTTCCTTTCCAAAAATGTATACTTTTATATACATTTTATTAATAGTTCAATAATTACAGCACTCACAAAATTCAAAAAATCAAATCAAAAACTTCCTTAAGTCCCCCCTTAAAGTGATTTTCAATGGGATATCACAGCCGATAAAAATAGTGCAATGCTATGGACCGACAATTCCACCAACCGATGCATGTGTAAACCCTGAAGTGCGAAAAACATTCAAAAAATGAATGCGTGTCCTGATTGGTCACCACAACCGTTTGTATGCACAGTAATTTACGCGTATTATGCATTTGGTCGCACCCAGGGAAGAACAAATCGCGCTCACATAAAATAGCTTGAATTTGGTCCATAGCATGATTGACTTGAAGTGTGTATAATTTGTGTGAAAATGATTCACAGCTCACCTCACCATTCATCTGTACCTGCTTGACTCGTTTCAATATCCCATATATAAAATAAAACTTTTCCCCTAATAGCATCGTAACTTGTGTAATAATAATATTGTGGAGAGGAAATTTGCATATCTTGGATTTTGATACTGATTACAAATTATTTGCTATGATAAAGGCACCTGGGCAGGAGCTTTTTGTGTTAGGCATATATTAGCTGAACGCCATCTTTTTTTAGCGGTAAACAATACCCATATAGGTAAATTATCACCAAAACAAACCGCCCAATTTCGATCCGTGCACTGGGGTACTAACACTTGGTTAGTTAACTCCCGCGGAAGTCATCTTGAGGTGAAAGTATATATATAAAGTATTTCATTGAGATTGAGATCTTGAAATATTCCTTATAATTGGACCTGTCTTCACAAGCAGAGCATTTCAAAAGAATACATTTTTGTCCCCCTGGTTTGTAAAACCAGAAAGGGATTTTGTCATGTCAATGTATGTATGTATTGTGGCGAATGGAGAGAAATCTTCTGCACTCCTCCGGCTTCTTCTTTCTTCCCTCTGTGGTACTGGTAGCGAGCGGTCAAGGCAACTGCAACTGATGATGGCGTGGGCGTGAGGTGTTACTCCTCACTATTTAACAATGCACGGACTCGGAATGATCACTCATACAAGCATTATTTAAGTTGGTAACATTCTTTAATGGGATTGTGGGCTGATGATCCGGGAATATGGATTCGGAAGAGGCAGACGGAATGTGTGGAATTAAGAGAGCACTTTCTAGCACGACGTGATAACCATTATTAAACACCGGCTTGATCTGGCACGATCTACCTTTGGCGCGAAGCGCGAACTACCTTGAGTGGTAGCTCGGCCCGACTGGCCACGATTCACAGGATGCGCTCGAATTTATATACCCAAACCATGTGACCAAACTGACGGTCACATGACCTCTCACTGAAGGGAGCCACTAAGCGTTTTACTGAGATAAAGGATGCCCTCTATAGTCTCTCTCACTTCCGCTACAGTATGTAGGGGTGTGTGCATCCGTCGGGGTGTGCCTTTTGGTTAGTTTTTTCCCTGAATGCTGTACAGGGGCGTAACAGAGGTTGGTTGTCAGGGGGGGGCACAGCCCAAAAAAATCCTGGTTAGAATAATTCCAAAATTTTCCCCAGTCAGTCACCTATTTCACGTAAGTGTGTGTGGTGGTGGGTGGGGGGAAATGTGTGGGGGGGGGGGGGGGGGGTCACAAAATTCGCACGGTCACAAAATTTCGCAGTACAAGAAGCACATCAGTCAACAATTTGTTGACTGTTGTGCTTTTTGTACTCCGAAATGTTCTTTCAATTTCTTCTTTTCTTTCTTTCCCCTTTTTTTCTCCTTTTTCTTTTTCCTCCCTTTTTCCTTTCTCTCTCTCTTTTCTTTCCCTTTTCCCCTTCTTTTCCTCTTTTCCCTTCCCCCCATTTTTCCTGGTGGGTAGGTTTGAATTTCCTGCTGAGCACCTTCAGGGGGGGGGGGGGGCACTGTGCCCCCCTGCCCCCCCCCCCCCCCCCCCCCCCCCCCCGGCTGTTACGCCACTGATGCTGTATCTTATGGACGGATTGACTTCAAACCTTCGACAGGTAGGCCATGGTAAAAATATGTGGCTGCTTTTTTTGGGGTCTAATTTGCATAGGTCATCTGAGGTCAAAGGTCATCCAGAGGTCAAATCGTAAATATTGCCCGATTGACTTCAAACTTGGAGAAAAGAAACATGAATGCCGGGTGAACATTTTTGGGGTCTAATTTGCATAGGTCATCCAGGGGTCAAATCGTAAAAAATGCCCGATTGACTTCAAACTTGGAGAAGGTCATGTTTTTTATACTGGGTACAATTTGTGTTACATGTCCCTTTTTCCATAAATTAGGTTCCTTTTTCAGTTAATGCATTATATCTGAAAAAGTTGACATTTTAAGTTGGTAAAAGTATACATATTCTGAAAGCATATACTGTAACGAATGCAAATAGCATACAATCAAGTGATTATACAGGGTGGCCCGAAATTGTACAGGGTGTAACAAGCAAAATCTTCTAAAAAAGAAGGGTTTCAATAATTGTATATGAAGTGATGAGAGAAAAGTTCAGTACAGATTTAAAGTAGTTTAATAAAATACCCATCCAGACATATGCAAATTCAATTTTCCAATGGCACATGTTTAGTGGCATACAATTAATTGCGTTCATCCTTCTTGCACCTTCACGATGTGCAAAGCACATTCAAATGAACAAATTAGGTTAGTTTCCATAATGTTTGAACCCAGTATTCAAATTTCAAGAGTCTGATTTAAGATTGAATTATAAAATGTTATAAGTTGTATTCAACATATAGGGTGATCCAATGTTGATTGGCAAACTAGTAGTCACTAGTATCGTATCAACTTACTTTTCAATCTCAAGTTTGCACACTACTTGAAGACTTATTTACAAAGAAATGTTGCACAATATTTCAGCATGATCTTCATTGGCGAGAAGATACTGCTTATTGTTCCCTGGACATAGGTCTACAGCACAGTATATCAGACTTGCATAGGGTATGATGGCAGTTTGCGAGTAAAAATCAGGTCCTTCCTCGAGGACTTCTTATATTCTAAATAGTGTCCTTATATAACTTTTGATCCTTTTGGATACACATGTCCAAAGTCCGATGTCTCCTGCTCCACAAGTTCTACTACTCCCATCAGACAGCAAGAAATAATCAAGCATAGAGTTTAAGTCTGATTTGATAGCAAGAACTGAATTAGGTGCTACCATAGCAGCTTGCCAAGGGGTGTCTACTAACCTAAGACCTAAGACCCAAAAACTAAGACCCAAAAACTAAGACCCAAAACCTAAGACCCAAAACCTAAGACCCAAAAACTAAGACCCAAAAACTAAGACCCAAAAACTAAGACCCCCTCTCAAATGTCCTAAAATTCAGTTTTAGATACACGTGGATAGTGGATAAGTTGTTTAGAGAGGATGACAGATCATTTGAATCCATTTTGGCGCCAAAAATCCAAGGGGCTTAGGTTAGTAGTTGAGAGGGGGGTAAACTACTAACCTAAGACCCCCTCCCAAATGTCCTAAAAATCAGTTTTATATACACGAGGATAGTTGATAAGCTGTTTAGAGAGGATGACAGATCATTTGAATCCATTTTGGCGCCAAAAATCCAAGGGTCTTAGGTTAGTAGTTGAGAGGGGGGTAAACTACTAACCTAAGACCCCCTCCGAAATGTCCTAAAAATCAGTTTTATATACACGAGGATAGTTGATAAGTTGTTTAGAAAAGATGACAGATCATTTGAAAATTTGGCGCCAAAAATCCAAGGGTCTTAGGTTAGTAGTTGAGAGGGGGGTAAACTACTAACCTAAGACCCCCTCCCAAATGTCCTAAAAATCAGTTTTATATACACGAGGATAGTTGATAAGTTGTTTAGAGAGGATGACAGATCATTTGAATCCATTTTGGCGCCAAAAATCCAAGGGTCTTAGGTTAGTAGTTGAGAGGGGGGTAAACTACTAACCTAAGACCCCCTCCCAAATGTCCTAAAAAACAGTTTTATATACACGAGGATAGTTGATAAGTTGTTTAGAGAGGATGACAGATCATTTGAATCCATTTTGGCGCCAAAAATCCAAGGGTCTTAGGTTAGTAGTTGAGAGGGGGGTAAACTACTAATCTAAGACCCCCTCCCAAATGTCCTAAAAATCAGTTTTATATACACGAGGATAGTTGATAAGTTGTTTAGAGAGGATGACGAATCATTTGAATCCATTTTGGCGCCAAAAATCCAAGGGTCTTAGGTTAGTAGTTGAAAGGGGGGTAAACTACTAACCTAAGACCCCCTCCCAAATGTCCTAAAAATCAGTTTTATATACACGAGGATAGTTGATAAGTTGTTTAGAGAGGATGACGGATCATTTGAATCCATTTTGGCGCCAAAAATCCAAGGGTCTTAGGTTAGTAGTTGAGAGGGGGGTAAACTACTAACCTAAGACCCCCTCTCAAATGTCCTAAAAATCAGTTTTAAATACACGAGGATAGTACGTGGATAAATTGTTTAGAGGGGATGAGGGATCATTTGAATCCATTTTAGCGCCAAAATTCCAAGGGTCTTAGGTTAGTAGTTGAGAGGGGGGTAAACTACTAACCTAAGACCCCCTCTCAAATGTCCTAAAAATCAGTTTTAGATACACGAGGATAGTGGATAAGTTGTTTAGAGGGGATGAGGGATCATTTGAATCCATTTTGGCGCAACATTCCAAGGGTCTTAGGTTAGTAGTAGTTGAGAGGGGGGTAAACTACTAACCTAAGACCCCCTCCCAAATGTCCTAAAAATCAGTATTATATACACGAGGATAGTTGATAAGTAGTTTAGAGAGGATGGATTTCAAGACTATGTTGTGCACTTAAAGGGACACTAAGAGATGTGTTGGAGGCAGCGCCCTCAATTATGATAAAAACTGAGATTAGTTTATTTTTATAATTGTATTACATGTATGAACTTACACCTATGGATTAAGAAAAATCAGCTCTCTTTGTACAAGAAAACGTCGATTCAAAAAATGCTGGTCCCGCGGGACCAGCAACGTCCGACAGTATCCCCGTGCAGTACGCGTGATACATAACGCGAACCATATTTGCATAGAGGGCGTTTTCAATAAATAGCGATGATATTGTTTTAATCTAGTTTTGCTGTGTTTTTTGTTAGTAGAAACAACAATAATGGCGATTTTTAATGTTCATCTTGAATTCTGAAGTAAATTTTTAAACATTTAAACTTTTCAACACCACTTAATGTCCCTTTAAAGAGGCCTTTTTTCATTCTATGTTCAGAAATGTCTTGATCATATTAAAGAACAGATAATTAGAAATGAAATTGTGTATTTTCACTTAATTCGTATAACCGGTTCGGTAGATACACCATGTACAAGAAGCTATCTACACACTAGAAATGTCCGAAATTTCGAGTTCTGGTGCGTTTTTACTCGGTTTAGCCCCCCCTCCCCCAAGCACACACTATCCCGCCCGTCGGACGGAGTTAGACAAGTCATATGGCCAATTCCATGCCAAATGTGAAAAACAGCCAAAATTTCAAATTGGTTTTACAAGTTTTTCTCCTCTATTGTTGGTAAGGGGTATATCTCTATTTATCAAGTCTGCTATGATCTCACCTCAATTTGTTCGTTTTGGTCATTACATCATCGTTTGAAAATAGGTGCGCAAAAAGGATAATGCTTTTTTAATTTGGCTTGAAAAAAGCTAGTTAAGAAAGTGTATTATTTGTGTAATATAAATTATTGCTTTTGAATGCTATTTGTGATTTAGTTATTCTAAATGAAGCTTCCAATGAAAGTAAAAAGCAAAAAGGTGATATCACTTGCGAAAGGCGCAATGCGAGTTATCATTTTTACGTTCATTTTTTCCATTGGATCGCGTAACGTCCGTAACATTTTTTATCTTTTTTTTTCCTCTTGGAGAAAACTAATTGGCCGATTTTAATAACATCACACATTCACTGTTAGTTTGTGATGGGTTCAATCATTGAGCAAAAATAAATAAAAATCTATAATTAAAAATACCTTAACGAGCGTTACGGACATTACATAAATCGTTACGGACGTTACATAAATCGTTACGGACGTTACAGCTTTTACTCAAGGCTTTGAAGAGCTTCGAAATGACACACCTTTGTGAGCTGTAACACCGAAAATATTAATTTGTCAAAAATTTGGTCTAATTTGACAAATGAGACCACATTTTCTTCAACAATGGTTTAGACTTGTGCACTGCTACATAGTCAGTGTAACCCAATTGAGGAAAAAGTACTGTTGACATTTGCTAAGTAGACAAGTCAGGAGTGTAACACTATGTAATTCTTTGATACTGTGTTGTCTTGCCACATATTATGCTATGAACTTGAAACTTCCAGAGTAGTTTCTGATAAGCATTGTTTAAAATATGTTAAACAGTTCTGTGACAGTTACATCTTTTGTGTATGAAAACTTTTGCCCTTTAAAGTGACGAAAAACAAGTGTTTTTCATAAGAAAAATTACATTTTTCCCATTTTCAGTGGTAGAGATATATCAGTGGCGGATACAGGGGGGGGGGGCTTTGGGGGCGGGCGCCCCCCGTAAAATTTACAATATACCTTTTTTGTGTACGCGCCCCCCGTAAAATTTGACAATATACCTTTTTTGTGTACCACTTTACCTTTTTCAGAGACATCCGTCGGTACATTTACCACTTGTATCGTGCGATTTTTTTTGCCGGTTGTGGGACAACCGCGTCGCTACCCCCCCCCCCCCCCCCCCCACCCCCACTTAGCAGAATTTCACGAGCTGACGGCAATAAAAAATTGGGGCCCTTTACGATTTTTTTTTGGTGTCCGCCCCCCGTAAATTTTAATCCTGGATCCGCCACTGATACTTGATAGTGTTAGAGTGGGTAGTGTTGATAACCTTTAATATAGATACCTAAAACACAAACAAGCTTTGTGTGAATGAAAAAAATTAGCATACTCTGTAGTAAATATGCCATAAAACATAAATGGTCGAATCCAACGAAAAGTGTACACGTGATGTTCAGGCCTATAATAAAATAATCTATATCTTGACTATTTTATTTTTGTGTTATACGTATCCGCCTCGATGAGACGCTTTGCGCCATATATAATATGACTAACTTCTATGCACAATTGGGCGTATGCGAGCAATAAACCTGCTATTTTTCACCCTTTTTACAAAATAGTTGTTAAGGTTTTATTTTAGACATATAACCGTTTAGATGAAAACGAGCTTAAGCGGAAATAATTTTACCTGTTTGATTGGTGGATATCTCAAGAATGCCTTTTGTAATTGTTGTTACTTTTGATCGATCCCCTGAATTGTTGTGATTTTTTTGGCCGTGGTAAGTTTTGACGTTACCTACCAATACATGTTTTGTTAAATCTCACTTTCGGGGAAGAATTCGTCTGAGGTAGTGTAATTTGTGCTGTAAGGATACCTAAATATGTTAAATACTTAAATGCATTGTCCACATTCAAGTCGATTTTTTGATAAAGCTGTTAGAAATTTTAAAAGCGGAAACGATCGGTTTGGTAAAAAAAATGCATTACCTCCGAGGCTCCGAATACCTATTTAAAACACTGCCATTTTAATATAAACACAGATTAGTGAATGATATCTATAGAATAAGCGAAGTGTGATACAATGTACATGTGTGCCAAGTTTTATCATTTTGAAGGCAACATTTTTTGAAATATCAGCAATAAAAGGCTGTATTCGTAGGCAAATTTGAAATATGAACTTTTACCTTCAAATACAAATAACGATACCGTGGTTATTCCCTCTGTTGTTACATACTTGTATCGACTGGAATAAAGTAGAAATGTGCGCTGCGTTCGGCAAGCCACAGAGAAGTTTTGCATCAATCTTTCAGCTTTTGTAAGTAACTTTTCACAAAATTCTGTAGTTTGCGTACAAGTGCATCAATAATTTGTTGTTGTCTTAAAAGTTGATTGAATATAGCCTCCCTATGTCTCAATCTTGTTACTCCTATTAGTGTAGTTGTTTATGTTATTCCTCTGACAGTTGATTTAAATCGCAATGGGGGTGATTAATGTTTATATAAATAATCAAACAGCTTCTCGTGCATTGACTTCATGTTGTATTCGGAGGTAACATGTATATGTAGGCAACATTCAATAATATACACGGTGCATATTGGCCCTAAATGATTTTATTTTACATACAAGCAGTGCGCAATCATACAATCTGACTGGATATATTATTATATTTATATTTGGAGGGAAAAATTTAATATTCCCTTATTTAATGAAAATAGGAGGTGTTAATTTAAATAAAATGCATGGTGTAATCACACTGGTTTTGCCGAGAACATATTTTTTGTTGGAGTTAGAGTGAATGAATGTTATATATATCCATAGATTACACGTTGATCGTCTTAAAATGGGTACATTTAGTCATAATATCCATGAAATTTCGGCTTCATAATCAATTTTCTCATATTCCATTTTGTATTCGTAGGTAACCTATATATTAGTTAATGAGCATGGTACAATTCCTGTATTGTTTTTCGCTTTCATTCGCACCTTATATTATGTAAATATTTAGCAGGAATGTATAAGACGGGAATAATATCGTTTGGTGCGTAATATTGTTTTAAACCAGCTTGTCGATATGATGTATACGTAGTTAACCAACTTCCTCTGGAATTGCAGAGAAGTGACTACTGAGGTACATAATATTGGCCATTATTGTAGTTGTATTTGAAAATGGAATTCATGTGTCACAAATATAAAATAACTTGCTTCATTTTTGCTCGGGCAGGTTGTGTAATGTCACCGAAACGTATTTTAAGTGAACAAGAAATTTAGTAAAACATTTTCCCTTTTTTAAAGGAGGGAGGTAATCAAGGGTAGGCCTAACTGATTTCAGTCTCAAATCAAGAATTGTTCATGAATAATGCTTCCGACATTCATTAATTAGTGTAATTGAACTAAGCAGTGGTTGATTTAAAAGAAAATCACAATGAAAGGCACATGCCCGACAATATCTCTGTCGTGGCAAAACCTATTAGATTAGTGTTTTTAAATCAAACAACATTGAATTTTTAAACATAAAATTCCTATTTTGTCTACATCTGACAAAATATTTCATATTGGTGATTCTATGTCAAACGGAATCTGCCTCCGGTTGAAACTCGATAAAAACTTACTATGTACGACTTTTAGAATATACAAATTCCAAACTAGGAAATTATATCTTAATTCTAATCTGACAACTGGATGTCTTGCTGTAAGTTGTATGTGCTTTATTCCGCGCGCTGTGGACTGAAATGTACGACATTTGAATATTCTAGACTTTGAACATGTTCGGCTCATATTAAACTTATATATATAATATAAGGTCTGATATGAAATTATTTCAAAGTATATATTAAATGAATTAAAAAAGCGATCTGGCTTTCGTGTTTAAAACAGCTATTCAAAATGATAACTGCTAGAAGACTTACTTGCCTCCTTCATTTAGAACAAATTGAGGAAGACAACCGGTTGTTTTATTGCTTAAAACAAATAACCTGACATTCAAGATTATGAATTACAGGCAAATCAAACTGTTTGCTAAAAGAAAACCGCTTGCTTTCTAATTAATGATGGCTCGAGGAAATGTTCAATAGTTGATTCGATCCAATACTTTGGATTCACACGGAAACTGAAACGTTCATTCTTAACATTCTAATGTCCTATATATATAATAAACAAAGAGTAATTCTGTTCTACTAGATATTCATTCTCGTGACAAGAGAGAGATGAAGAACTAACTACACAAAGAATACAACAAGATCCACTAAACTTGTTAAGTAGAGATTACAAGGCTGAATGATCAGAGGTATCTTACTTAAAATGTTTCTATATGCTTAATATTTCATTATGCTTAGTTTTAATGATGAACATGCTTTTTACCAAATGAGATGAGTAAGAATATTGTACTAGCGAGTTAATTGATTGTTTAACTATACCTTTACGAAATTTTAACCCAGTACGATATGTATGTTGTCATCATCTTGCCTTGTATCAGATGTTAAATATTACACACTTCTGACTGTTTTGTAGAAGTTAAACGCACATTCTTAATAATTGAAAGTCAAGCAAGAAAGACACTTACAAAATTGGATGATCAGATACGTTAGCATAATAAAACATTTTCTGCCGTAATTATCATGTGTAAATTAATTTTAATCAACATTCCTTAACCAAATTAGATGATCAATAATACTAACAGTATAGGCCTAGTGAGTTTATTGATGTTTATGATGTTTTCTTTTATATCTTAGAAATAGGAACATAGTTTTATATAATTTTAATGTTTATTTGGTTAATCTTGCTTTTTATTCAAATGTTGAATATTACGCAATTCTGATTGTTTTGTAAAAGCAGTGCTGAGCGCACATTCTTATATTATCAACTTTTAACGTCAAGCAAGACACCTTTTTATTTTGCTGTACGACATTCACCCTCACACGCGATTCAGGGCATAAAAACTACGTCGAGTACAATTTTGCCTCTTAAACATATGTAAAATCAAAGAATCCAACCGTTCTTAGTCAACGAAGTTAAAGTTGAGAACAAATGTGTTACCTACGAATACTTTGATTATTGCAATATTAGCTACCGTGCTTTAAGTCTTAACATGTTTTTCTCTTATAGGAATGCTTAAAATTGTTGCCTGATATTTTGTTCTTAATAAACCTATTCAAAATCACAACTGAGAGTTAGATATTGTATATTTTTTCAACATTCAATTAATATTCTAGTATCTATTTAAAGTAAACTATTGGGGAATATGTCCATAATATTAGGATTTAAACATGTTTTAACATGTTTATTTAAAAACAAATATTGTTAACAACCCTGCATGATCATTTCACCCCCAAAATGCAGCATAAATTAAGTACAACATTAATTTATTACAGTTTTACTTCTCTTATACCTACGTATACGTTAACTGTTACCTACGAATACAAAATGTCCACATTCCTCTATGTACTTAAGTTTCTGGCGCATGCTCAAAATTCTAAATTTTCCAGAAAGGGTCATTCCCCCTCTTTGAGGTACATGACATGCATGAAAACAAATGTTCATTAAAATCATCTTGGTGAAAGTATACAAAGTGACTCAACCTCATGTTTCAAAGTATTGAGAGCCTGAAAATGCTACCTAACTGTGTGAATCTAAAATGTAAAAAAAGATGAGTACCTGTAAAAATATGTCCACTTTCTATCAGCATTAGCATCTTCTGAATACAATACAATCACAAATTTGAATGCAATATGTAAATAGGTGGAATAATCATCACTTAATCAAAATATGGTACTTGTATTTGTAGGTAACATTGAGAAGTGTACCTTCAACTTCATCATTCCGCCACGTGGTCAATTGGAGAGATTAGTGATGGCACTTTTTTTCCATACAAGCTTGATATGTTGACTTTGAGTGGGGAAAAGGAAAAAGAGATCGAAGCATTTTGAAACTGGACCCTAAAAATCTAGCCGTGTACACTTTTCGTTGGATTCGACCAAATAGATGTTTTCAGACTACCCCTTCCATTATTTTACAACTTTAACCAACTAAGGGACCGTTCATTATTCATGGTGGAGGGGGGGGGGGGGGGGGGCGGACAATTTCGAGACTCGTATGTTAAAATTACCTACCCCCCCCCCCCTACAGCTGAAACTGAAAATTACATGACCCCCTGCTAACCAGTAGCTTTTTACACCCCCCTCCCCGAAAAAAATCAACCTGTCACATTTAAGGGGCTGTCTTTAACTTTGGAATTTTGTTCATGCATAACCTGCGTTGTCAAATTTTATGATGCCCCTTCTTTTTATTGTGTGAAATTAGTAATGGCGAGCGTAGCGAGTTGGAATTTTTTTTCTCATATTTATACATTTTGGATGGTTTTGTGAGTCTTTATAACCCGAACAAGTTAGAACATTCTGAGCAGAAACGTATAATCCATTGAAACGTTCTACTTTTGTGAGCATTGGTGCAACTTAGCAGAAACGAGGTGAAAAGCATGCAACAAATCACATTTTTAAATCATGAAGGGGTCACACCACTAAATAGAGCTCCATAGGGATATGTAAAAACACCGATATAAAACTCTGTTTTAGACCACTAAATTATGAAATTGGACCCTATAGAGTAATTTTTTCTTAAAGATTATCACATTTCCCCACCAAAAAGTGACAAAAATAGGTAGGTTGACCTGCTCGATTTTCCAAAATATGCCCATGGAGTTGACTACCTCTCTGACGAGCTTGGAAATGTCGCCGTAATCGCCAATGTTTCCAGTAAAAAGCACAAATTTGAAAGATCTCTCAACATTTACCTAGATGATATTCACAGTTTTATAGTCAGGGTGCATGTAGGTGATGTCCCATTAATCATGTTAATCACAATTAATCAAACATCATAGGCATTTACGCAATTGTATTACTGTCAAGTCTTTTTAAATTGAAGATTTTGTGATACATACTTTCCGATTCTAGCTTTAAACACCGTCCTTAAGGGTAGGGGATACCCCATTTAGTGTAGTGCACCCTGAAATTGGATTTTGTATCATTATACACCCTGTGGCTCTAATGTCTCGACCGTAGATGATTATATAGATGTTTTTTCCACCATATCGTCGATTTGCTGTCCAGAAGTCGTCTGATAGTAAAGTTTTTGAAGTCGATAGGTTTTAAGAAAATATGCGCGAAGCCCCCCCCCCCCTGTTCAAGAATAAAAAAGTTACATAACCCCCCTATTTTAACATATGAAAGTTACATGACCCCCCTATAGTTTACCCCCCCCCCCCTCCACCATAAATAATTAACGGTCCCTAACATCAAAGTAACACAAGAAAAACACATGGATTTTATGACAAATTAGGGACAAAATGTCCCATTTTGATATTATAAATCTTGTTTTATTATTGATTTTAATACCTTGTAACGTCCGTAACGCTTCAAAATGTAACGTCCGTAACACTAAATCAACAGCATTGGACGATACGGGAGTATTAATTTCAAACTTGCTTTTCTTGTTAACATAGAATAGAGTCAGGGCTTGCTCAATATAGTTGACAGAAAAAAATAAAACAGGGAACTGAACAGAGATTTAAGGATATGTACCATAGTCAAAAAGGCACTTCATTTCAAGGTAACGTCCGTAACGCTCGTTTCTAATTTTTGTTGCTAATTAACTAAGAAAGCTAAAACAAAATTGCTTCATTGTATTGAACATTAGAGTGTTTACTACTAGCATACTAAGAAATAAAGTATTATCTTATCAGCAAACAGATGTGCTATTCAATTAAAAGTTGCAAGTTGCATGTATCTGTAACGTCCGTAACGGTGGAATTGGCCATATGCTTTAATAGGATTGTTTTGTTATGTCAATGGATGTTATATACTTTGTTTTATTAAATATATTTAAAAAAAATTGAATCACCAGAATCATTTAAAGATGGTCTGACAAATACTAAAAATGCTCAACATTTGCGAAGCCACACGTCTTTGTGCCCGTTTGGCCCGTATTTTGACCCGCTCGGTGTTTAATGAATTACAAAAATAACTTAATAATGCCCAATGTTGAAATTATTACATTAATGTATTTTCAAAATATAAACCTAACATCAAATGCAAAACATACCAATTTTTACAACCCAAATTGCCTGGATTTCAAGACTATCTTGTGCACTTAAAGAGGCCTTTTTTCATTCTATGTTCAGAAATGTCTTGATCATATTAAAGAACAGATAATTAGAAATGAAATTGTGAATTTTCACTTAATTCGTATAACCGGTTCGGTAGATACACCATGTACATGAAGCTATCTACACACTAGAAATGGCCGAAATTTCGAGTTCTGGTGTGTTTTTACTCGGTTTAGCCCCCCCCCCCCCCCCCCCCCCCCCAAGCACACACTATCCCGCCCGTCGGACGGAGTTAGACAAGTCATATGCTTAATAGGATTGTTTTGTTATGTCAATGGATGTTATATACTTTGTTTTATTAAATATATTTAAAAAAATTGAATCACCAGAATCATTTAAAGATGGTCTGACAAATACTAAAAATGCTCAACATTTGCGACGCCACACGTCTTTGTGCCCGTTTGGCCCGTATTTTGACCCGCTCGCTGTTTAATGAATTACAAAAATAACTTAATAATGCCCAATGTTGAAATTATTACATTTAATTTAATGTATTTTCAAAATATAAATCTAACATCAAATGCTAAACAAACCAATGTTTACAACCCAAATTGCCTGGATTTCAAGACTATCTTGTGCACTTAAAGAGGCCTTTTTTCATTTTATGTTCAGAAATGTCTTGATCATATTAAAGAACAGATAATTAAAAATGAAATTGTGTATTTTCACTTAATTCGTATAACCGGTTCGGTAGATACACCATGTACAAGAAGCTATCTACACACTAGAAATGTCCGAAATTTCGAGTTCTGGTGCGTTTTTACTCGGTGTAGCCCCCCCCCCCCCCCCCCTCCCCCATGCACACACTATCCCGCCCGTCGGACGGAGTTAGACAAGTCATATGCTTAATAGGATTGTTTTGTTATGTCAATGGATGTTATATACTTTGTTTTATTAAATATATTTAATTTTTTTTTTTGAATCACCTTAATCATTTAAAGATGGTCTGACAAATACTAAAAATGTTCAACATTTGCGACGCCACACGTCTTTGTGCCCGTTTGGCCCGTATTTTGACCCGCTCGCTGTTTAATGAATTAAAAAAATAACTTAATAATGCCCAATGTTGAAATTATTACATTAATGTATTTTCAAAATATAAATCTAACATCAAATGCTAAACAAATCTAACATCAAATGCTAAACAAACCAATTTTTACAACCCAAATTGCCTGGATTTCAAGACTATCTTGTGCACTTAAAGAGGCCTTTTTTTTCATTCTATGTTCCAGAAATGTCTTGATCATATTAAAGAACAGATAATTAGAAATGAAAATGTGAATTTTCACTTAATTCGTATAACCGGTTCGGTAGATACACCATGTACAAGAAGCTATCTACACACTAGAAATGTCCGAAATTTCGAGTTCTGGTGCGTTTTTACTCGGTTTAGCCCCCCCCCCCCCCCCCCCCCCCCCATGCACACACTATCCCGCCCGTCGGACGGAATTAGACAAGTCATATGCCTAATAGGATTGTTTTGTTATGTCAATGGATGTTATATGCTTTGTTTTATTAAATATATTTAAAAAAAATTGAATCACTAGAATCATTTAAAGATGGTCTGACAAATACTAAAAATGCTACTTTTTGTCAACATTTGCGGCGACGCCACCCGTCTTTGTGCCCGTTTGGCCCGTATTTTGACTCGCTCGCTGTTTAATGAATCAAAAAAATAACTTAATAATGCCCAATGTTGAAATTATAACATTAATGTATTTTCAAGGTAAATAACAACAATTTTAACAGGTCAGGCAGAGCTACTTTTTACAAAGCTTTCGATTTATTTCATCATCATCAGTGTATGGTAGAATGGTAGAGAAAGACAAGTGTGAGATTATATGTAGGCAAAAAATATGAGTAAACTGTGAAGATTAAATTAGCATAATAAAAAGGGGAGAAGTGGTGTGTGGAAGTGGTAATAAGTCTAGGGTACTTATGAGCTAGTCATCAATATTCAAGCCACGGGGTGCAAGACATCTAAGCTGTTGGATCCAGTATGTTTCTTTGGTGAGGCGAGTATTCAAATTGCTAAGACAGGGGGAAAATTAATGTATTTTCAAAATATAAATCTAACATCAAATGCTAAACAAATCTAACATCAAATGCTAAACAAACCAATGTTTACAACCCAAATTGCCTGGATTTCAAGACTATCTTGTGCACTTAAAGAGGCCTTTTTTCATTTTATGTTCAGAAATGTCTTGATCATATTAAAGAACAGATAATTAAAATGAAATTGTGTATTTTCACTTAATTCGTATAACCGGTTCGGTAGATACACCATGTACTAGAAGCTATCTACACACTAGAAATGTCCGAAATTTCGAGTTCTGGTGCGTTTTTACTCGGTTTAGCCCCCCCCCCCCCCCCTCCCCCATGCACACACTATCCCGCCCGTCGGACGGAGTTAGACAAGTCATATGCTTAATAGGATTGTTTTGTTATGTCAATGGATGTTATATACTTTGTTTTATTAAATATATTTAAAAAAATTGAATCACCAGAATCATTTAAAGATGGTCTGACAAATACTAAAAATGCTCAACATTTGCGACGCCACACGTCTTTGTGCCCGTTTGGCCCGTATTTTGACCCGCTCGCTGTTTAATGAATCAAAAAAATAACTTAATAATGCCCAATGTTGAAACTATTACATTAATGTATTTTCAAAATATAAATCTAACATCAAATGCTAAACAAATCTAACATCAAATGCTAAACAAACTAATTTTACAACCCAAATTGCCTGGATTTCAAGACTATCTTGTGCACTTAAAGAGGCCTTTTTTCATTCTATGTTCGGAAATGTCTTGATCATATTAAAGAACAGATAATTAGAAATGAAATTGTGAATTTTCACTTAATTCGTATAACCGGTTCGGTAGATACACCATGTACAAGAAGCTATCTACACACTAGAAATGTCCGAAATTTCGAGTTCTGGTGCGTTTTTACTCGGTTTAGCCCCCCCCCCTCCCCCATGCACACACTATCCCTAAAAAGCTCTTAAAAACCTACCTTTTCCCAAATTAATTGCTAGTCATTGTGCATTTTTTTTCTTTTCTTTTTCTTTTTCTTAATTGTATATTTATATATATCTGTTTTTATCATAATTGCTGATGTAATAAGTAGGTCATGTATTTTATCATGTGTCATTATTTTGTTGCATGCTGTAACTATATTGTATTTTAGATTGTGTTTTAATGTACAGCGCATTGGTCCATGGGAAATGCGCTTTATAAGTATCCTTAATAATAATAATAATAATAATAATCCCGCCCGTCGGACGGAGTTAGACAAGTCATATGCTTAATAGGATTGTTTTGTTATATCAATGGAGGTTATATACTTTGTTTTATTAAATATATTTAAAAAAAAATTGAATCACCTTAATCATTTAAAGATGGTCTGACAAATACTAAAAATGCTCAACATTTGCGACGCCACACGTCTTTGTGCCCGTTTGGCCCGTATTTTGACCCGCTCGCTGTTTAATGCATTAAAAAAATTACTTAATATAATAATGCCCAATGTTGAAATTATTACATTAATGTATTTTCAAAATATAAATCTAACATCAAATGCTAAACAAATCTAATATCAAATGCTAAACAAACCAATTTTTACAACCCAATTTGCCTGGATTTCAAGACTATCTTGTGCACTTAAAGAGGCCTTTTTTTCATTCTATGTTCCAGAAATGTCTTGATCATATTAAAGAACAGATAATTAGAAATGAAATTGTGAATTTTCACTTAATTCGTATAACCGGTTCGGTAGATACACCATGTACAAGAAGCTATCTACACACTAGAAATGTCCGAAATTTCGAGTTCTGGTGCGTTTTTACTCGGTTTAGCCCCCCCCCCCCCCCCCCCCCACCCCCATGCACACACTATCCCGCCCGTCGGACGGAATTAGACAAGTCATATGCTTAATAGGATTGTTTTGTTATGTCAATGGATGTTATATGCTTTGTTTTATTAAATATATTTAAAAAAATTGAATCACCAGAATCATTTAAAGATGGTCTGACAAATACTAAAAATGCTACTTTTTGTCAACATTTGCGGCGACGCCACCCGTCTTTGTGCCCGTTTGGCCCGTATTTGGACCCGCTCGCTGTTTAATGAATTACAAAAATAACTTAATAATGCCCAATGTTGAAATTATTACATTAATGTATTTTCAAAATATAAACCTAACATCAAATGCAAAACATACCAATTTTTACAACCCAAATTGCCTGGATTTCAAGACTATCTTGTGCACTTAAAGAGGCCTTTTTCATTCTATGTTCCAGAAATGTCTTGATCATATTAAAGAACAGATAATTAGAAATGAAATTGTGAATTTTCACTTAATTCGTATAACCGGTTCGGTAGATACACCATGTACAAGAAGCTATCTACACACTAGAAATGTCCGAAATTTCGAGTTCTGGTGCGTTTTTACTCGGTTTAGCCCCCCCCCCCCCCCCCCCCCCCCCCATGCACACACTATCCCGCCCGTCGGACGGAATTAGACAAGTCATATGCATAATAGGATTGTTTTGTTATGTCAATGGAGGTTATATACTTTGTTTTATTAAATATATTAAAAAAAATTGAATCACCAGAATCATTTGAAGATGGTCTGACAAATGCTCAACATTTGCGGCGACGCCACCCGTCTTTGTGCCCGTTTGGCCCGTATTTGGACCCGCTCGCTGTTTAATGAATTACAAAAATAACTTAATAATGCCCAATGTTGAAATTATTACATTAATGTATTTTCAAAATATAAATCTAACATCAAATGCTAAACAATTCTAACATCAAATGCTAAACAAACCAATTTTTACAACCCAAATTGCCTGGATTTAAAGACTATCTTGTGCACTTAAAGAGGCCTTTTTTCATTCTATGTTCAGAAATGTCTTGATCATATTAAAAAACAGATAATTAGAAATGAAATTGTGAATTTTCACTTAATTCGTATAACCGGTTCGGTAGATACACCATGTACAAGAAGCTATCTACACACTAGAAATGTCCGAAATTTCGAGTTCTGGTGCGTTTTTACTCGGTTTAGCCCCCCCCCCCCCCCCCCCATGCACACACTATCCCGCCCGTCGGACGGAGTTAGACAAGTCATATGCTTAATAGGATTGTTTTGTTATGTCAATGGATGTTATATGCTTTGTTTTATTAAATATATTAAAATAAATTGAATCACCAGAATCATTTAAAGATGGTCTGACAATACTAAAAATGCTACATTTTGTCTACATTTGCGGCGACGCCACCCTGCTTTGTGCCCGTTTGGCCCGTATTTTGACCCGCTCGCTGTTTAATGAATTAAAAAAATAACTTAATAATGCCCAATGTTGAAATTATTACATTAATGTATTTTCAAAATATAAATCTAACATCAAATGCTAAACAAATCTAACATCAAATGCTAAACAAACCAATTTTTACAACCAAAATTGCCTGTATTTCAAAACTATCTTGTGCACTTAAAGAGGCCTTTTTCATTCTATGTTCAGAAATGTCTTGATCATATTAAAGAACAGATAATTAGAAATGAAATTGTGAATTTTCACTTAATTCGTATAACCGGTTCGGTAGATACACCATGTACAAGAAGCTATCTACACACTAGAAATGTCCGACATTTCGAGTTCTGGTGCGTTTTTACTCGGTTTAGCCCCCCCCCCCCCCCCCCCCCCATGCACACACTATCCCGCCCGTCGGACGGAATTAGACAAGTCATATGCTTAATAGGATTGTTTTGTTATGTCAATGGATGTTATATGCTTTGTTTTATTAAATATATTTAAAAAAATTGAATCACCAGAATCATTTAAAGATGGTCTGACAAATACTAAAAATTCTACTTTTTGTCAACATTTGCGGCGACGCCACCCGTCTTTGTGCCCGTTTGGCCCGTATTTTGACCCGCTCGCTGTTTAATGAATTACAAAAATAACTTAATAATGCCCAATGTTGAAATTATTACATTAATGTATTTTCAAAATATAAACCTAACATCAAATGCAAAACATACCAATTTTTACAACCCAAATTGCCTGGATTTCAAGACTATCTTGTGCACTTAAAGAGGCCTTTTTTTCATTCTATGTTCCAGAAATGTCTTGATCATATTAAAGAACAGATAATTAGAAATGAAATTGTGAATTTTCACTTAATTCGTATAACCGGTTCGGTAGATACACCATGTACAAGAAGCTATCTACACACTAGAAATGTCCGAAATTTCGAGTTCTGGTGCATTTTTACTCGGTTTAGCCCCCCCCCCCCCCCCCCCATGCACACACTATCCCGCCCGTCGGACGGAATTAGACAAGTCATATGCATAATAGGATTGTTTTGTTATGTCAATGGAGGTTATATACTTTGTTTTATTAAATATATTTAAAAAAATTGAATCACCAGAATCATTTGAAGATGGTCTGACAAATGCTCAACATTTGCGGCGACGCCACCCGTCTTTGCGCCCGTTTGGCCCGTATTTTGACCCGCTCGCTGTTTAATGAATTACAAAAATAACTTAATAATGCCCAATGTTGAAATTATTACATTAATGTATTTTCAAAATATAAATCTAACATCAAATGCTAAACAATTCTAACATCAAATGCTAAACAAACCAATTTTTACAACCCAAATTGCCTGGATTTCAAGACTATCTTGTGCACTTAAAGAGGCCTTTTTTCATTCTATGTTCAGAAATGTCTTGATCATATTAAAGAACAGATAATTAGAAATGAAATTGTGAATTTTCACTTAATTCGTATAACCGGTTCGGTAGATACACCATGTACGAGAAGCTATCTACACACTAGAAATGTCCGAAATTTCGAGTTCTGGTGCGTTTTTACTCGGTTTAGCCCCCCCCCCCCCCCATGCACACACTATCCCGCCCGTCGGACGGAGTTAGACAAGTCATATGCTTAATAGGATTGTTTTGTTATGTCAATGGATGTTATATGCTTTGTTTTATTAAATATATTAAAATAAATTGAATCACCAGAATCATTTAAAGATGGTCTGACAATACTAAAAATGCTACTTTTTGTCTACATTTGCGGCGACGCCACCTTGCTTTGTGCCCGTTTGGCCCGTATTTTGACCCGCTCGCTGTTTAATGAATTAAAAAAATAACTTAATAATGCCCAATGTTGAAATTATTACATTAATGTATTTTCAAAATATAAATCTAACATCAAATGCTAAACAAATCTAACATCAAATGCTAAACAAACCAATTTTTACAACCAAAATTGCCTGTATTTCAAAACTATCTTGTGCACTTAAAGAGGCCTTTTTCATTCTATGTTCAGAAATGTCTTGATCATATTAAAGAACAGATAATTAGAAATGAAATTGTGAATTTTCACTTAATTCGTATAACCGGTTCGGTAGATACACCATGTACAAGAAGCTATCTACACACTAGAAATGTCCGACATTTCGAGTTCTGGTGCGTTTTTACTCGGTTTAGCCCCCCCCCCCCCCCCCCCCCCCCCATGCACACACTATCCCGCCCGTCGGACGAAATTAGACAAGTCATATGCTTAATAGGATTGTTTTGTTATGTCAATGGATGTTATATGCTTTGTTTTATTAAATATATTTAAAAAAATTGAATCACCAGAATCATTTAAAGATGGTCTGACAAATACTAAAAATGCTACTTTTTGTCAACATTTGCGGCGACGCCACACGTCTTTGTGCCCGTTTGGCCCGTATTTTGACCCGCTCGCTGTTTAATGATTAAAAAAAATAACAACTTAATAATGCCCAATGTTGAAATTATTACATTAATGTATTTTCAAAATATAAATCTAACATCAAATGCAAAACATACCAATTTTTACAACCCAAATTGCCTGGATTTCAAGACTATCTTGTGCACTTAAAGAGGGCTTTTTTTCATTCTATGTTCCAGAAATGTCTTGATCATATTAAAGAACAGATAATTAGAAATGAAATTGTGAATTTTCACTTAATTCGTATAACCGGTTCGGTAGATACACCATGTACAAGAAGCTATCTACACACTAGAAATGTCCGAAATTTCGAGTTCTGGTGCGTTTTTACTCGGTTTAGCCCCCCCCCCCCCCCCCCCATGCACACACTATCCCGCCCGTCGGACGGAATTAGACAAGTCATATGCATAATAGGATTGTTTTGTTATGTCAATGGAGGTTATATACTTTGTTTTATTAAATATATTTAAAAAAATTGAATCACCAGAATCATTTGAAGATGGTCTGACAAATGCTCAACATTTGCGGCGACGCCACCCGTCTTTGTGCCCGTTTGGCCCGTATTTTGACCCGCTCGCTGTTTAATGAATTACAAAAATAACTTAATAATGCCCAATGTTGAAATTATTACATTAATGTATTTTCAAAATATAAATCTAACATCAAATGCTAAACAATTCTAACATCAAATGCTAAACAAACCAATTTTTACAACCCAAATTGCCTGGATTTCAAGACTATCTTGTGCACTTAAAGAGGCCTTTTTTCATTCTATGTTCAGAAATGTCTGGATCATATTAAAAAACAGATAATTAGAAATGAAATTGTGAATTTTCACTTAATTCGTATCACCGGTTCGGTAGATACACCATGTACAAGAAGCTATCTACACACTAGAAATGTCCGACATTTCGAGTTCTGGTGCGTATTTACTCGGTTTAGCCCCCCCCCCCCCCCCCCCCCCCCCATGCACACACTATCCCGCCCGTCGGACGGAATTAGACAAGTCATATGCTTAATAGGATTGTTTTGTTATGTCAATGGATGTTATATGCTTTGTTTTATTAAATATATTTAAAAAAATTGAATCACCAGAATCATTTAAAGATCTGACAAATACTAAAAATGCTAGTTTTTGTCAACATTTGCGGCGACGCCACACGTCTTTGTGCCCGTTTGGCCCGTATTTTGACCCGCTCGCTGTTTAATGATTAAAAAAAATAACAACTTAATAATGCCCAATGTTGAAATTATTACATTAATGTATTTTCAAAATATAAATCTAACATAAAATGCTAAACAAATCTAACATCAAATGCTAAACAAACCAATGTTTACAACCCAAATTGCCTGGATTTCAAGACTATCTTGTGCACTTAAAGAGGCCTTTTTTCATTCTATGTTCAGAAATGTCTTGATCATATTAAAGAACAGATAATTAGAATTGAAATTGTGAATTTTCACTTAATTCGTATAACCGGTTCGGTAGATACACCAAGAAGTTATCTACACACTAGAAATGTCCGAAATTTCGAGTTCTGGTGCGGTTTTACTCGGTTTAGCCCCCCCCCCCCCCCCCCCCCCCCCCATGCACACACTATCCCGCCCGTCGGACGGAGTTAGACAAGTCATAGGATTGTTTTGTTATGTCAATGGATGTTATATGCTTTGTTTTATTAAATATATTTATAAAAATTGAATCCCCAGAATCATTTAAAGATGGTCTGACAAATACTAGAAATGCTACTTTTTGTCAACATTTGCGACGCCACACGTCTTTGTGCCCGTTTGGCCCGTATTTTGACCCGCTCGCTGTTTAATGAATTAAAAAAATAACTTAATAATGCCCAATGTTGAAATTATTACATTAATGTATTTTCAAAATATAAATCTAACATCAAATGCTAAACAAATCTAACATCAAATGCTAAACAAACCAATTTTTACAACCCAAATTGCCATATGCTTAATAATGTTTTGTTATGTCAATGGATGTTATATACTTTGTTTTATTAAATGTATTTAAAAAATTGAATCACCAGAATCATTTGAAGATGGTCTGACAAATACTAAAAATGCTCAACATTTGCGGCGACGCCACACGTCTTTGTGCCCGTTTGGCCCGTATTTTAATGAATTAAAAAAATAACAACTTAATAATGCCCAATGTTGAAATTATTACATTAATGTATTTTCAAAATATAAATCTAACATAAAATGCTAAACAAATCTAACATCAAATGCTAAACAAACCAATTTTTACAACCCAAATTGCCTGGATTTCAAGACTATCTTGTGCACTTAAAGAGGCCTTTTTTCATTCTATGTTCAGAAATGTCTTGATCATATTAAAGAACAGATAATTAGAATTGAAATTGTGAATTTTCACTTAATTCGTATAACCGGTTCGGTAGATACACCAAGAAGTTATATACACACTAGAAATGTCCGAAATTTCGAGTTCTGGTGCGGTTTTACTCGGTTTAGCCCTCCCCCATGCACACACTATCCCGCCCGTCGGACGGAATTAGACAAGTCATATGCATAATAGGATTGTTTTGTTATGTCAATGGATGTTATATACTTTGTTTTATTAAATATATTTAAAAAAATTGAATCACCAGAATCATTTGAAGATGGTCTGACAAATACTAAAAATGCTACTTTTTGTCAACATTTGCGGCGACGCCACACGTCTTTGTGCCCGTTTGGCCCGTATTTTGACCCGCTCGCTGTTTAATGATTTAAAAAAAATAACAACTTAAAAATGCCCAATGTTGAAATTATTACATTAATGTATAACCGGTTCGGTAGATAAATCTAACGTCAAATGCTAAACAAATCTAACATCAAATGCTAAACAAACCAATTTTTACAACCCAAATTGCCTGGATTTCAAGACTATCTTGTGCACTTAAAGAGGCCTTTTTTCATTCTATGTTCAGAAATGTCTTGATCATATTAAAGAACAGATAATTAGAATTGAAATTGTGAATTTTCACTTAATTCGTATAACCGGTTCGGTAGATACACCAAGAAGTTATCTACACACTAGAAATGTCCGAAATTTCGAGTTCTGGTGCGGTTTTACTCGGTTTAGCCCTCCCCCATGCACACACTATCCCGCCCGTCGGACGGAATTAGACAAGTCATATGCATAATAGGATTGTTTTGTTATGTCAATGGATGTTATATACTTTGTTTTATTAAATATATTTAAAAAAATTGAATCACCAGAATCATTTGAAGATGGTCTGACAAATACTAAAAATGCTACTTTTTGTCAACATTTGCGGCGACGCCACACGTCTTTGTGCCCGTTTGGCCCGTATTTTGACCCGCTCGCTGTTTAATGATTAAAAAAAATAACAACTTAATAATGCCCAATGTTGAAATTATTACATTAATGTATAACCGGTTCGGTAGATAAATCTAACATCAAATGCTAAACAAATCTAACATCAAATGCTAAACAAACCAATTTTTACAACCCAAATTGCCTGGATTTCAAGACTATCTTGTGCACTTAAAGAGGCCTTTTTTCATTCCATGTTCAGAAATGTCTTGATCATATTAAAGAACAGATAATTAGAAATGAAATTGTGAATTTTCACTTAATTCGTATAACCGGTTCGGTAGATACACCATGTACAAGAAGCTATCTACACACTAGAAATGTCCGAAATTTCGAGTTCTGGTGCGTTTTTACTCGGTTTAGCCCCCCCCCCCCCCCTCCATGCACACACTATCCCGCCCGTCGGACGGAATTAGACAAGTCATATGCTTAATAGGATTGTTTTGTTATGTCAATGGATGTTATATACTTTGTTTTATTAAATATATTTAAAAAAATTGAATCACCAGAATCATTTGAAGATGGTCTGACAAATAATAAAAATGCTCATTATTTGCGGCGACGCCACACGTCTTTGTGCCCGTTTGGCCCGTATTTTGACCCGCTCGCTGTTTAATGAATAAAAAAAAACACTTAATAATGCCCAATGTTGAAATTATTACATTAATGTATTTTCAAAATATAAATCTAACATAAAATGCTAAACAAATCTAACATCAAATGCTAAACAAACCAATTTTTACAATCCAAATTGCCTGGATTTCAAGACTATCTTGTGCACTTAAAGAGGCCTTTTTTCATTCTATGTTCAGAAATGTCTTGATCATATTAAAGAACAGATAATTAGAATTGAAATTGTGAATTTTCACTTAATTCGTATAACCGGTTCGGTAGATACACCAAGAAGTTATCTACACACTAGAAATGTCCGAAATTTCGAGTTCTGGTGCGGTTTTACTCGGTTTAGCCCTCCCCCCATGCACACACTATCCCGCCCGTCGGACGGAATTAGACAAGTCATATGCATAATAGGATTGTTTTGTTATGTCAATGGATGTTATATACTTTGTTTTATTAAATATATTTAAAAAAATTGAATCACCAGAATCATTTGAAGATGGTCTGACAAATACTAAAAATGCTACTTTTTGTCAACATTTGCGGCGACGCCACACGTCTTTGTGCCCGTTTGGCCCGTATTTTGACCCGCTCGCTGTTTTATGATTTAAAAAAAATAACAACTTAATAATGCCCAATGTTGAAATTATTACATTAATGTATAACCGGTTCGGTAGATAAATCTAACATCAAATGCTAAACAAATCTAACATCAAATGCTAAACAAACCAATTTTTACAACCCAAATTGCCTGGATTTCAAGACTATCTTGTGCACTTAAAGAGGCTTTTTTCATTCTATGTTCAGAAATGTCTTGATCATATTAAAGAACAGATAATTAGAATTGAAATTGTGAATTTTCACTTAATTCGTATAACCGGTTCGGTAGATACACCAAGAAGTTATCTACACACTAGAAATGTCCGAAATTTCGAGTTCTGGTGCGGTTTTACTCGGTTTAGCCCTCCCCCCATGCACACACTATCCCGCCCGTCGGACGGAATTAGACAAGTCATATGCATAATAGGATTGTTTTGTTATGTCAATGGATGTTATATACTTTGTTTTATTAAATATATTTAAAAAATTGAATCACCAGAATCATTTGAAGATGGTCTGACAAATACTAAAAATGCTACTTTTTGTCAACATTTGCGGCGACGCCACACGTCTTTGTGCCCGTTATGCCCGTATTTTGACCCGCTCGCTGTTTAATGATTAAAAAAAATAACAACTTAATAATGCCCAATGTTGAAATTATTACATTAATGTATAACCGGTTCGGTAGATAAATCTAACATCAAATGCTAAACAAATCTAACATCAAATGCTAAACAAACCAATTTTTACAACCCAAATTGCCTGGATTTCAAGACTATCTTGTGCACTTAAAGAGGCCTTTTTTCATTCTATGTTCAGAAATGTCTTGATCATATTAAAGAACAGATAATTAGAAATGAAATTGTGAATTTTCACTTAATTCGTATAACCGGTTCGGTAGATACACCATGTACAAGAAGCTATCTACACACTAGAAATGTCCGAAATTTCGAGTTCTGGTGCGTTTTTACTCGGTTTAGCCCCCCCCCCCCCCATGCACACACTATCCCGCCCGTCGGACGGAGTTAGACAAGTCATATGCTTAATAGGATTGTTTTGTTATGTCAATGGATGTTATATACTTTGTTTTATTAAATATATTTAAAAAAATTGAATCACCAGAATCATTTGAAGATGGTCTGACAAATAATAAAAATGCTCATTATTTGCGGCGACGCCACACGTCTTTGTGCCCGTTTGGCCCGTATTTTGACCCGCTCGCTGTTTAATGAATAAAAAACACACTTAATAATGCCCAATGTTGAAATTATTACATTAATGTATTTTCAAAATATAAATCTAACATAAAATGCTAAACAAATCTAACATCAAATGCTAAACAAACCAGTTTTTACAATCCAAATTGCCTGGATTTCAAGACTATCTTGTGCACTTAAAGAGGCCTTTTTTCATTCTATGTTCAGAAATGTCTTGATCATATTAAAGAACAGATAATTAGAATTAAAATTGTGAATTTTCACTTAATTCGTATAACCGGTTCGGTAGATACACCAAGAAGTTATCTACACACTAGAAATGTCCGAAATTTCGAGTTCTGGTGCGGTTTTACTCGGTTTAGCCCTCCCCCATGCACACACTATCCCGCCCGTCGGACGGAATTAGACAAGTCATATGCATAATAGGATTGTTTTGTTATGTCAATGGATGTTATATACTTTGTTTTATTAAATATATTTAAAAAAATTGAATCACCAGAATCATTTGAAGATGGTCTGACAAATACTAAAAATGCTACTTTTTGTCAACATTTGCGGCGACGCCACACGTCTTTGTGCCCGTTTGGCCCGTATTTTGACCCGCTCGCTGTTTAATGATTAAAAAAAATAACAACTTAATAATGCCCAATGTTGAAATTATTACATTAATGTATAACCGGTTCGGTAGATAAATCTAACATCAAATGCTAAACAAATCTAACATCAAATGCTAAACAAACCAATTTTTACAACCCAAATTGCCTGGATTTCAAGACTATCTTGTGCACTTAAAGAGGCCTTTTTTCATTCCATGTTCAGAAATGTCTTGATCATATTAAAGAACAGATAATTAGAAATGAAATTGTGAATTTTCACTTAATTCGTATAACCGGTTCGGTAGATACACCATGTACAAGAAGCTATCTACACACTAGAAATGTCCGAAATTTCGAGTTCTGGTGCGTTTTTACTCGGTTTAGCCCCCCCCCCCCCTCCATGCACACACTATCCCGCCCGTCGGACGGAATTAGACAAGTCATATGCTTAATAGGATTGTTTTGTTATGTCAATGGATGTTATATACTTTGTTTTATTAAATATATTTAAAAAAATTGAATCACCAGAATCATTTGAAGATGGTCTGACAAATAATAAAAATGCTCATTATTTGCGGCGACGCCACACGTCTTTGTGCCCGTTTGGCCCGTATTTTGACCCGCTCGCTGTTTAATGAATAAAAAAAAACACTTAATAATGCCCAATGTTGAAATTATTACATTAATGTATTTTCAAAATATAAATCTAACATAAAATGCTAAACAAATCTAACATCAAATGCTAAACAAACCAATTTTTACAATCCAAATTGCCTGGATTTCAAGACTATCTTGTGCACTTAAAGAGGCCTTTTTTCATTCTATGTTCAGAAATGTCTTGATCATATTAAAGAACAGATAATTAGAATTGAAATTGTGAATTTTCACTTAATTCGTATAACCGGTTCGGTAGATACACCAAGAAGTTATCTACACACTAGAAATGTCCGAAATTTCGAGTTCTGGTGCGGTTTTACTCGGTTTAGCCCTCCCCCCATGCACACACTATCCCGCCCGTCGGACGGAATTAGACAAGTCATATGCATAATAGGATTGTTTTGTTATGTCAATGGATGTTATATACTTTGTTTTATTAAATATATTTAAAAAAATTGAATCACCAGAATCATTTGAAGATGGTCTGACAAATACTAAAAATGCTACTTTTTGTCAACATTTGCGGCGACGCCACACGTCTTTGTGCCCGTTTGGCCCGTATTTTGACCCGCTCGCTGTTTTATGATTTAAAAAAATAACAACTTAATAATGCCCAATGTTGAAATTATTACATTAATGTATAACCGGTTCGGTAGATAAATCTAACATCAAATGCTAAACAAATCTAACATCAAATGCTAAACAAACCAATTTTTACAACCCAAATTGCCTGGATTTCAAGACTATCTTGTGCACTTAAAGAGGCTTTTTTCATTCTATGTTCAGAAATGTCTTGATCATATTAAAGAACAGATAATTAGAATTGAAATTGTGAATTTTCACTTAATTCGTATAACCGGTTCGGTAGATACACCAAGAAGTTATCTACACACTAGAAATGTCCGAAATTTCGAGTTCTGGTGCGGTTTTACTCGGTTTAGCCCTCCCCCCATGCACACACTATCCCGCCCGTCGGACGGAATTAGACAAGTCATATGCATAATAGGATTGTTTTGTTATGTCAATGGATGTTATATACTTTGTTTTATTAAATATATTTAAAAAATTGAATCACCAGAATCATTTGAAGATGGTCTGACAAATACTAAAAATGCTACTTTTTGTCAACATTTGCGGCGACGCCACACGTCTTTGTGCCCGTTATGCCCGTATTTTGACCCGCTCGCTGTTTAATGATTAAAAAAAATAACAACTTAATAATGCCCAATGTTGAAATTATTACATTAATGTATAACCGGTTCGGTAGATAAATCTAACATCAAATGCTAAACAAATCTAACATCAAATGCTAAACAAACCAATTTTTACAACCCAAATTGCCTGGATTTCAAGACTATCTTGTGCACTTAAAGAGGCCTTTTTTCATTCTATGTTCAGAAATGTCTTGATCATATTAAAGAACAGATAATTAGAAATGAAATTGTGAATTTTCACTTAATTCGTATAACCGGTTCGGTAGATACACCATGTACAAGAAGCTATCTACACACTAGAAATGTCCGAAATTTCGAGTTCTGGTGCGTTTTTACTCGGTTTAGCCCCCCCCCCCCCATGCACACACTATCCCGCCCGTCGGACGGAGTTAGACAAGTCATATGCTTAATAGGATTGTTTTGTTATGTCAATGGATGTTATATACTTTGTTTTATTAAATATATTTAAAAAAATTGAATCACCAGAATCATTTGAAGATGGTCTGACAAATAATAAAAATGCTCATTATTTGCGGCGACGCCACACGTCTTTGTGCCCGTTTGGCCCGTATTTTGACCCGCTCGCTGTTTAATGAATAAAAAACACACTTAATAATGCCCAATGTTGAAATTATTACATTAATGTATTTTCAAAATATAAATCTAACATAAAATGCTAAACAAATCTAACATCAAATGCTAAACAAACCAGTTTTTACAATCCAAATTGCCTGGATTTCAAGACTATCTTGTGCACTTAAAGAGGCCTTTTTTCATTCTATGTTCAGAAATGTCTTGATCATATTAAAGAACAGATAATTAGAATTAAAATTGTGAATTTTCACTTAATTCGTATAACCGGTTCGGTAGATACACCAAGAAGTTATCTACACACTAGAAATGTCCGAAATTTCGAGTTCTGGTGCGGTTTTACTCGGTTTAGCCCTCCCCCATGCACACACTATCCCGCCCGTCGGACGGAATTAGACAAGTCATATGCATAATAGGATTGTTTTGTTATGTCAATGGATGTTATATACTTTGTTTTATTAAATATATTTAAAAAAATTGAATCACCAGAATCATTTGAAGATGGTCTGACAAATACTAAAAATGCTACTTTTTGTCAACATTTGCGGCGACGCCACACGTCTTTGTGCCCGTTTGGCCCGTATTTTGACCCGCTCGCTGTTTAATGATTAAAAAAAATAACAACTTAATAATGCCCAATGTTGAAATTATTACATTAATGTATAACCGGTTCGGTAGATAAATCTAACATCAAATGCTAAACAAATCTAACATCAAATGCTAAACAAACCAATTTTTACAACCCAAATTGCCTGGATTTCAAGACTATCTTGTGCACTTAAAGAGGCCTTTTTTCATTCTATGTTCAGAAATGCCTTGATCATATTAAAGAACAGATAATTAGAAATGAAATTGTGAATTTTCACTTAATTCGTATAACCGGTTCGGTAGATACACCATGTACAAGAAGCTATCTACACACTAGAAATGTCCGAAATTTCGAGTTCTGGTGCGTTTTTACTCGGTTTAGCCCCCCCCCCCCCCCCCCCCCCCCCATGCACACACTATCCCGCCCGTCGGACGGAATTAGACAAGTCATATGCTTAATAGGATTGTTTTGTTATGTCAATGGATGTTATATACTTTGTTTTATTAAATATATTTAAAAAAATTGAATCACCAGAATCATTTGAAGATGGTCTGACAAATACTAAAAATGCTCATTATTTGCGGCGACGCCACACGTCTTTGTGCCCGTTTGGCCCGTATTTTGACCCGCTCGCTGTTTAATGAATTAAAAAAATAACTTAATAATGCCCAATGTTGAAATTATTACATTAATGTATTTTCAAAATATAAATCTAACATAAAATGCTAAACAAATCTAACATCAAATGCTAAGCAAACCAATTTTTACAATCCAAATTGCCTGGATTTCAAGACTATCTTGTGCACTTAAAGAGGCCTTTTTTCATTCTATGTTCAGAAATGTCTTGATCATATTAAAGAACAGATAATTAGAATTGAAATTGTGAATTTTCACTTAATTCGTATAACCGGTTCGGTAGATACACCAAGAAGCTATCCACACACTAGAAATGTCCGAAATTTCGAGTTCTGACCAACTCTTCCTTTTTTTTAATGTGTACCATGTTGTTTTATTTTATTTGTTATTTCATGTATAGTTTTGTAATTTCCTTTTTCCCCATGTATTATTGACTTAAAGGTACAACAATGTTCATTTATTTGTTATTTATTGCAGTGGTTTTAGCATGTAAATTGTTGACTCATTTAGGGATGCAAGTGTCATACTTGTATTTAAGATTTAAAAACATTTTGCCTTGTATGTTTGGGACTCCTTTTTAAAGTATACTTGAAAGAATAACAAGAAATCAATATTACTCTTTCATCAATATGTGACACGTCACATCAAAACATACCTCGTGTCAGTTTTTTCTATATGAAGTAAAATATCTTGAAAAATATTAGAAAATAAATTAAAAGGAAATCCTAAGCGCCTGCCTATATTCATCACATTTCCTGATTCTTGCCTATTCATCATATTTCCTGATTCTTAACTTAAGGCTTAAATTAAATTATGAGGCATCAATTTAAAGCTTGATTTGTGCATGTTTTGATGAAGTTAACATAGACATTAGATAAAAGACCCCAAGAGGTATGTTTTGATATCTCTGTAACGCCTCAATTTAGGGAAGTGATGTTGGCACATACTCTCTCTATAATATGAAACAGGGCCCGAAATGCTGCACCTATGATTAGACTCTAATCATAGGTGCAGCATTTCGGGCCATGTTTCATAAAACTTTAAGATCCAAGTTGGATTTAAGAAGAATTAATTCTTCTTATATCCTGAACTCTTCGTAAGTTAAGAAGATTCTTATGTTCTACTTCATAAAACAACTTAAAAAGAGTATCCTTCTGAAGTTCCTTCTTAATGCACTTATCAATTGCAACCCCAGTCCGGGGGACCTGGGACATGACGGGGACTGTTCGCAGACATACAAACAACATTGCCCAGTTATGCGGGGGTATATACGGGGACATACAAAGTGTACCCCCGCTAGCCAGGGTGTGTAGCAGGGACGTACATCACTGAAAAAATAAGCCAGGGAAGTTATAACCTGGCGGCTATTGTGAGTTAGCATCAGTCGATTTATGTTCAAATTAATACAAAGGGTATAATAACACTGGTTAATTTAAAGATATAAGACTTGGTTCTTTCCGATTTCTAAAATGTTCTTCACTTTAAAATGTTCTTCACTTTAAAATGTTCTTCACTTTAAAATGTTCTTCACTTTAAAATGTTCTTCACTTTAAAATGTTCTTCACTTTAAAATGTTCTTCACTTTAAAATGGCTGTAGTCAGTCGTGACACACTATGTCCCGGCTGTTGGGGGCCGGTACTGTAGCTGGGGCGTACACTTTGTCCTGGCTAAGGGAGCAGGGATGTACAAAATATGGGTCCCCGCCCTGCAGTGACTGTACACAACTGTACCGGGCACTTCACATTGGCAATGTGTACGTCCTGGCCCAAATTCCCACTAGTCCTGGGTCCCCCAAGGCAGAGGCTGCAATTGATAAGTGCATAACTTAAGAAGAAAGAGGTCAGAAGCTATCTTAACTTTACTAAGGAGTATTTATTATATGATTGTATAGTCCGCGTCACAATGCTATGGACGTAATTCCACCAATGCATAGTTGTTCGCGCATTGCATGCATCTGGACGCAACTCCACAAACAACAATAAAACATACTTGTGCAAAATAGCTTGCATTTCGTACATATCATTATGACAGTGACTATAGAGATGAAGGATACATTATTTAGCCTGTAGAAAAATAAGACTTTGTTGTGTAGTACTATCAACACATTTTCTCTCTGGGCAATAGAGAGTAATAGGCAACAGCCATTGTATGTAATAGATTGACCGATGCTCAGCAATATCAATATTACTTTTATCAGGGGATTTTTTTTTTTTAGTTAGATATTTGATCACTTTGAAAAATGTAACACTAGAAAAATATGGGAAAATGTAAATGTTTGTGTATACCCATCATTGTGATGGCTTTAGTCTTGGAATTCCAAATAATAATTTTATATCTATATATATGTATGTATTATGTAGCAGTAAGGTTAAAAATGCGTTCATAGCAATACAAGCATCCTTGAAGGGACATAAGGGTAAGATGCAGGTCACATATCTTTGGGAGTTCAGTTATTAAAAGCCAAAGTCTTTACTATGATTTTGGAATTTCCTGGCATTTTAGACAGCTGCCCTTAAATTTCTATGACCTGAATAATAAATATGATGCTGCAACCTACTTGCATGCTTAGTAGAAATCTAGAAATGTGTTTGCATATACTTCTACCGAAAGCTCAGTATCTCTAAAATAGAGCTATGTTTGATTAGATTAGCAGTATTCACATGATATCATTACTTAAGCCAGCGATAGACACATAGTTAATGCCAAGATTTGTCTTTCATACGGCAAAAGCATACACAACCACATTGGAGTCACATTCCTGATAAACAGGCCAAGTTCACTATAGTTGCCGACAGAAGTTAAGCACTGGCCCTACGCAATTGCGTTAAATAATGACGGGTGTGCGGTAACCTGAGCGTGTTGGTCGGCTCAATGTTGTGCTGGTCTATTCCACCAGTGGCAACTGGTCCTCCACGTTTACACTTGGAACACAGTCACAACAGAACAGATAAAAGAACTGAACTTCTCTGCAGCTAACTGACTAAAGACTACACCCAGATTTCACATTCATACTTCCGTTAGAATGGAGAATAGCCAAGAATCCTGATTACAGCTTGTCATTTATAGGGTAAAGCTATTGCACTGCAGCGAAAGGTGGAACACACTATTAACTTAAATTTACACTGGGCAATTAGTTTGGATAAATCATACTTCTTTCTGCATGTCTATGTTGATATAATTTGCATATTTTATTTCCATACAAGGAATGGCAAAATTAAGTTTTTTGACCTACGCTTGAGGATACTTTGGGGAAATGGAGTTCTTTAGGTCCCAGCCATACATCAAGTCTTTGACTTAAAAAAGAGCATTCATACACTCTTAGTAGTGTCGTACCAATCAAAAAGCAAGAAACTAAAATACACAGAGTGCATTGAAAGTGTCTAATACACTCTGCGTGTGCGCCGTTTTAATGCGCGCACCACACGCTTTGTTTTGATTCATTGTTCAGGCATCGTGGATTCGCCGATTTTCACTGTGGGTGTTAAAAAACTTGTTAACATGTTTTTATTCGTTATTGCACCAATCAAAATATGCTCAACTTGTGAATTTTGGTTTGTTGTGTCGTGTATGAATTTGGTCAATACATGTACATGCGTATGTTTTGTTTCTCAAAAAATTAGACAAATCAATGCACTTGCGCAAATGTTGATATGCTCACAATAGCACTCCCCGTCACACACCAACACCCGTGCGATTTGTCTAATTCCTCTCGAAACAACACATGTGCATTTATTATTGACCTATCTATTATTATTTAGTTATCATGAGGCGCATAATTCTACTACAAAATGAAGGCATGCCTGGGACCGAAAGTACACTTCATCCCATTTTTAGGGTTAGTTGTGTACCAAAACTCCCAATTTTGTGTTGTGTAAGTAACTGATGAATACTTTTGAAAATAATTTGGAGCATTATTCAATATTGATGTGTTGGTATAAAAGGTAATATTATAAGCGATACGTGATCTATATGAAATCTGAAATCACAGGCAGGTAGCAATATTAAGGTCACATTGTCAGCCCATACAATAACTATGTCTATTGTGTACAATCATTTATTACTGTGCTGCACATAATTATATTCTTAATTGTGTACTCTGTGGTTTTTTAAAAGAATACTATATATGAATTTTGCACGCACACACCATGTATAAAGACTAGAACTATTTTGTATTTGCTTATAATTATTATACTATTATTATGTACATAGTAGAATTGTCATTGTCATAATGGCTATCAAATAAGACAGCAATGTTGATAATTGTGCAGTTAAATTTAAAACAATTACAATCACTAGAGTGTTTACATGCACATTTGAACCATTTTATACAATTGTGTCCTAAAAACCTCAAAGTAAAAATCAAGTGACATGATGATATCTGGACATATTACAACACAAACCAGACTTTTTGAAAGATTTTTAATTTCGGATATTGGTTTGCAGTTTTGGAAATGGTCAACTTTTTAAAAAATTGCACAATTCAAATCAATTTGCTTCAACAATAAGACAACAGGCTGAAACCTGGGAACCCTTATGGGTACATTGTATATAAAACCTGGGAATATGGTATATCTTTAAGGATACTAGGTGAATTGCATTTTAAACCTAGGTATCCTAAAGGATATATGGTATGTAAACCTAGCAACACTTTGTGGTGTAAAAACCTGGAAATTCTTATGAGAACAATAGTGTATAAAATTTGGAAAGATACCTGTCACCTGGTAGGGGGAGGCCGCATTCATGTATGAAGTTGTAATCATCCGTTTGAATATACTCTCAAAAACTACCATTCTCAAAGAAGGAAAAAATGACCCTTAACAAGGATTTGATTCGACGAATCATACTCTTAGCAAAGGATATGTGCTCAAGGCCGAGTTAGACAGAATTTTGTGATTCAGTTTTGTTAATAAATTTGTCTTAGGCCTAACTAACCATTCTTCGCTATTTTTTTGCAATGATTACATGTGACTATCGGCTCAAGCTACCCTTGTAAATGAAAAAATACACCCTTTTTCGATTGGCGATTTTGTAAACCCTTAGCATGGGCCCGCGTTGTGGTTGGGAAAAAGCACCATTCATTTACGCAGATGATTGTAACAATATACCTGACTAGCCCCCCCCCAGTCCTGTCACTCCTTTATTAGGGTGATACAATAGTGTATAAACTGGGAATCCATAAGGGTATACAGTTACATGTTGGTCTTATTTGATGGTGCCACAGCACATTATAGTGGTGATGCACCCTGTGGTGTTTTTATTTGGCGTGTTTTCGGGGTTGTTTGCAGTAGAAAATAAAGTGCATTATTATATAATGAATAACATCCCAAGTATCGAAATAGTCTGTGAGTTTCTGTATTTTATCTGTGTGTTTAGTAGATTAAGCCACATGGAAGACTGCCCCCCCCCCCCCTTCCCCAAGTTTTTTGCTCGAGTTCACTAAAGCACTTTACTCTAGAGGTAGCACACCACTAAATACTCTTCACCAAGCCCGGGAAACCCGTTCCCAACTTTTACTATGATACGATATACATTTTGCCCCCACTATATCTCTGGTAATCTTTTGAATTTCGGCCTTTAAATGGTATCAAATTAAAGACGACGGCGTCTTCGTGTATAATATTTACACAAGATTTTATGAAAATTAATTTGCAAATTATTGTACAGGCGATGACTACAGGAACGAGCGGCTCCAGTGAACAGTGTTTTAGGGCGGTTTTCTGTTCATTTTATAGCATAAATGCGTGCAATGTAATGTTAAAACCATTCGGTCGAATTTTCTGTAATTTCATTTATTTTTAGGTATTCATGTATTCTTTTAATAGGCTGAAAATCAGACAATTATGCTGGTTCAAATCAAAAATACCGCCCTCGACTGGTTAAAATGCTTCAATCGCGTGTATGAAAACATGATCTGGCCACTGTGACGGTCATGTAGTACCGTGTTCGGCTTTTATTCCACACAAGTTGACATCATATTTTATCCACATCTGATAACAGACAAAATTCCCAGCTTTAATTTGGTGCCATTTTCAAGTCTCAACTCGGACTATTAGCCGAGATATGGTTCAAAGAAACATGTGCATTTATACATATACAGTTGTGAAAGGTATCACAGGTTTTTCTCCGGAACTAATTTAGTGACGTGCTACCTTAGAAACATGAACTTTGGTTTTTTAAATTCTCATTTTGGTTCATTATTTTCAAATATCGTAAAGCAAATTTAGTTTCAAACTTACATTCAAAGTCTCATTGATATTGGTCTAATAGTTTTTGAGTTATGTCGATTTGAATAGAAAACCCGTAAACTCCAACATACTCCCAACGAGCCCGAAAACATGAATTTCCGTGGTACAAATATCTATAGGCGTAAGAGGAACATGGTTTAACCGTAATGACAACACTTCCTGTTGAATCAAGCATTTTACTTATCTTCATTTTATAGTGCGTCGTCTTATACATCAACTCGAAATTGAAGGATGTTTAGGTATGCTATCTTCAGTAGATAATAGCAGCTGGAGACGTAACGCATCAAGGTAGCACACCTCTAAATAATAGGAAGTCGAAATTAGACGACCATTTTGCACCTTATTTTGATCGATGCGCGACGCTTCAAAAGATGATATCTCAATGACCATTGTGATTTAGGAATTGATTTTGGTATCAAATTTAAGCCCAAGACAATGCTTATAATATGTTTATAACGATAGATCGATTTTAACGATTTAAAGTTAGGAAAATGTTAGGCCTACGACTATGCTAGAAACCCGACATTAGCAAAAGACAAGTTTTTGAATTACGGCCGATGCGCTTAGATGCTCGATTGCTTAAAATCTAACGGTTATCCATGTATATTTTACAATTTTAATCGAAAGCTTGCTAAAATAGCTAGAGTTTAATACCAAATTGAAAGAATTTCTATGTATAAATTTCTATTTATGCCCCCAAACTATGACGCATTATACACGCAGGCCAACGTACTATTAGATTTTCCGAAGATTTAAACCATGTTCTGGCAAGGTTATTTTTAAATTTACACATAGAAAGTCATTCAATTTGGTAGTAAACTCTAGCTATTTTAGCAAGCTTATGATTAAAATTGTAAAATATGCATGGATAACCGTTAGATTTTAAGCAATCGAGCATCTAAGCCCTCTACGGTCATTTTTCAAGTTGATTTTTCGCAAGACTTACGGCCGTGCACCGTGAAAGTAGGACTACTATTTATTAACAAAAAATAGTTAATATTATTTGTGAATGATCTATCATTAAAATTCATATTGTTAGCTTTAATTTGATACCAACCTCGTCTGCTGAATCACTGTAGTTCCCGAGAAATCACTATTTTAATCACGCGTATTGATAAGAAGTATTGCGCAATAAGAGTTGCAAGTTTTCGCCTGGAACTATTTAGAGGTGTGCTACCTTAGAACAGTAACTTTGAATTTTAATATGATCATTTTGTTTCAATATTTTGAGTTATTCATAAACCAAATATTATTTCAAAATCATACACAAATTGTCTTCGATATTGGTTAAACAGTTTTTGAGTTATACTTGTTTTTACAAACCCGGTTGACCCCAACATTGATCCGACGACGCCCGAAAACCTTGAATTTTCGATGGTGTCGTCTTAAAGGGTGTATGATTTAACAATGTCAATGTTGTCATTTCATTAAATATTAATAATTTCTTTTTTTCATTCCATTACATTGCATTGTCTCTGCTGACGATATCCTGAAAGTTTCACCAACATTTAGGGACGTTTGGTATACAATCACTATCTTCAGAAGATAGCAGCTGACGGCGTAAGCGTACAAATACGCGACTTTCAAACGCGTACAAATACGCGACTTTCAAACGCGTCGTTGTGTATAGTTACGACGCATGCTGTCTTCTGAATCCATTGCTTTCTCCTGAAGGAGGTGTTTATGGGTTGCTATCTTCTGAAGATAGCATCTAACATTTGCTATCTTCAGACGATAGTAAAGGCTTAAAAAGGCTACATCGTTTAGTGTTTAAAAATCAAGCTTAGATTTAAGGTTAAGTTAGGGTTAGGGTTTGATTAGGGTTAGGGTTAGATTAGGGTTAGGGTTAGATTAGGGTTAGGGTTAGGGTTAGGACAATTGGCATAACTCGAAAACTATTTATTCAATGGCAATGACACTTTCGACATGAGTTTAAAATTGTCGTTGCTTCATGAATAATTAAATATAACAACACCAAATTTGAAAATAAAAAATCCCATTGTGGTTAGAACAGTAACTTTGAATTTTAATATGATCATTTTGTTTCAATATTTTGAGTTATTCATAAACCAAATATTATTTCAAAATCATACACAAATTGTCTTCGATATTGGTTAAACAGTTTTTGAGTTATACTTGTTTTTACAAACCCGGTTGACCCCAACATTGATCCGACGACGCCCGAAAACCTTGAATTTTCGATGGTGTCGTCTTAAAGGGTGTATGATTTAACAATGTCAATGTTGTCATTTCATTAAATATTAATCATTTCTTTTTTTCATTCCATTACATTGCATTGTCTCTGCTGACGATATCCTGAAAGTTTCACCAACATTTAGGGACGTTTGGTATACAATCACTATCTTCAGAAGATAGCAGCTGACGGCGTAAGCGTACAAATACGCGACTTTCAAACGCGTACAAATACGCGACTTTCAAACGCGTCGTTGTGTATAGTTACGACGCATGCTGTCTTCTGAATCCATTGCTTTCTCCTGAAGGAGGTGTTTATGGGTTGCTATCTTCTGAAGATAGCATCTAACATTTGCTATCTTCAGACGATAGTAAAGGCTTAAAAAGGCTACATCGTTTAGTGTTTAAAGATCAAGCTTAGATTTAAGGTTAAGTTAGGGTTAGGGTTTGATTAGGGTTAGGGTTAGATTAGGGTTAGGGTTAGATTAGGGTTAGGGTTAGGGTTAGGACAATTGGCATAACTCGAAAACTATTTATTCAATGGCAATGACACTTTCGACATGAGTTTAAAATTGTCGTTGCTTCATGAATAATTAAATATAACAACACCAAATTTGAAAATAAAAAATCCCATTGTGGTTCTAAGGTAGCACACCTCTAAATAATAGGAAGTCGAAATTAGACGACCATTTTGCACCTTATTTTGATCGATGCGCGACGCTTCAAAAGATGATATCTCAATGACCATTGTAATTTAGGAATTGATTTTGGTATCAAATTTAAGCCCAAGACAATGCTTATAATAATGTTTATAACGATAGATCGATTTTAACGATTTAAAGTTAGGAAAATGTTAGGCCTACGACTATGCTAGAAACCCGACATTAGCAAAAGACAAGTTTTTGAATTACGGCCGATGCGCTTAGATGCTCGATTGCTTAAAATCTAACGGTTATCCATGTATATTTTACAATTTTAATCGAAAGCTTGCTAAAATAGCTAGAGTTTAATACCAAATTGAAAGAATTTCTATGTATAAATTTCTATTTATGCCCCCAAACTATGACGCATTATACACGCACGCCAACGTACTATTAGATTTTCCGAAGATTTAAACCATGTTCTGGCAAGGTTATTTTTAAATTTACACATAGAAAGTCATTCAATTTGGTAGTAAACTCTAGCTATTTTAGCAAGCTTATGATTAAAATTGTAAAATATACATGGATAACCGTTAGATTTTAAGCAATCGAGCATCTAAGCCCTCTACGGTCATTTTTCAAGTTGATTTTTCGCAAGACTTACGGCCGTGCACCGTGAAAGTAGGACTACTATTTATTAACAAAAAATAGTTAATATTATTTGTGAATGATCTATCATTAAAATTCATATTGTTAGCTTTAATTTGATACCAACCTCGTCTGCTGAATCACTGTAGTTCCCGAGAAATCACTATTTTAATCACGCGTATTGATAAGAAGTATTGCGCAATAAGAGTTGCAAGTTTTCGCCTGGAACTATTTAGAGGTGTGCTACCTTAGAACAGTAACTTTGAATTTTAATATGATCATTTTGTTTCAATATTTTGAGTTATTCATAAACCAAATATTATTTCAAAATCATACACAAATTGTCTTCGATATTGGTTAAACAGTTTTTGAGTTATACTTGTTTTTACAAACCCGGTTGACCCCAACATTGATCCGACGACGCCCGAAAACCTTGAATTTTCGATGGTGTCGTCTTAAAGGGTGTATGATTTAACAATGTCAATGTTGTCATTTCATTAAATATTAATAATTTCTTTTTTTCATTCCATTACATTGCATTGTCTCTGCTGACGATATCCTGAAAGTTTCACCAACATTTAGGGACGTTTGGTATACAATCACTATCTTCAGAAGATAGCAGCTGACGGCGTAAGCGTACAAATACGCGACTTTCAAACGCGTACAAATACGCGACTTTCAAACGCGTCGTTGTGTATAGTTACGACGCATGCTGTCTTCTGAATCCATTGCTTTCTCCTGAAGGAGGTGTTTATGGGTTGCTATCTTCTGAAGATAGCATCTAACATTTGCTATCTTCAGACGATAGTAAAGGCTTAAAAAGGCTACATCGTTTAGTGTTTAAAAATCAAGCTTATATTTAAGGTTAAGTTAGGGTTAGGGTTTGATTAGGGTTAGGGTTAGATTAGGGTTAGGGTTAGATTAGGGTTAGGGTTAGGGTTAGGACAATTGGCATAACTCGAAAACTATTTATTCAATGGCAATGACACTTTCGACATGAGTTTAAAATTGTCGTTGCTTCATGAATAATTAAATATAACAACACCAAATTTGAAAATAAAAAATCCCATTGTGGTTAGAACAGTAACTTTGAATTTTAATATGATCATTTTGTTTCAATATTTTGAGTTATTCATAAACCAAATATTATTTCAAAATCATACACAAATTGTCTTCGATATTGGTTAAACAGTTTTTGAGTTATACTTGTTTTTACAAACCCGGTTGACCCCAACATTGATCCGACGACGCCCGAAAACCTTGAATTTTCGATGGTGTCGTCTTAAAGGGTGTATGATTTAACAATGTCAATGTTGTCATTTCATTAAATATTAATCATTTCTTTTTTTCATTCCATTACATTGCATTGTCTCTGCTGACGATATCCTGAAAGTTTCACCAACATTTAGGGACGTTTGGTATACAATCACTATCTTCAGAAGATAGCAGCTGACGGCGTAAGCGTACAAATACGCGACTTTCAAACGCGTACAAATACGCGACTTTCAAACGCGTCGTTGTGTATAGTTACGACGCATGCTGTCTTCTGAATCCATTGCTTTCTCCTGAAGGAGGTGTTTATGGGTTGCTATCTTCTGAAGATAGCATCTAACATTTGCTATCTTCAGACGATAGTAAAGGCTTAAAAAGGCTACATCGTTTAGTGTTTAAAGATCAAGCTTAGATTTAAGGTTAAGTTAGGGTTAGGGTTTGATTAGGGTTAGGGTTAGATTAGGGTTAGGGTTAGATTAGGGTTAGGGTTAGGGTTAGGACAATTGGCATAACTCGAAAACTATTTATTCAATGGCAATGACACTTTCGACATGAGTTTAAAATTGTCGTTGCTTCATGAATAATTAAATATAACAACACCAAATTTGAAAATAAAAAATCCCATTGTGGTTCTAAGGTAGCACACCTCTAAATAATAGGAAGTCGAAATTAGACGACCATTTTGCACCTTATTTTGATCGATGCGCGACGCTTCAAAAGATGATATCTCAATGACCATTGTAATTTAGGAATTGATTTTGGTATCAAATTTAAGCCCAAGACAATGCTTATAATAATGTTTATAACGATAGATCGATTTTAACGATTTAAAGTTAGGAAAATGTTAGGCCTACGACTATGCTAGAAACCCGACATTAGCAAAAGACAAGTTTTTGAATTACGGCCGATGCGCTTAGATGCTCGATTGCTTAAAATCTAACGGTTATCCATGTATATTTTACAATTTTAATCGAAAGCTTGCTAAAATAGCTAGAGTTTAATACCAAATTGAAAGAATTTCTATGTATAAATTTCTATTTATGCCCCCAAACTATGACGCATTATACACGCACGCCAACGTACTATTAGATTTTCCGAAGATTTAAACCATGTTCTGGCAAGGTTATTTTTAAATTTACACATAGAAAGTCATTCAATTTGGTAGTAAACTCTAGCTATTTTAGCAAGCTTATGATTAAAATTGTAAAATATACATGGATAACCGTTAGATTTTAAGCAATCGAGCATCTAAGCCCTCTACGGTCATTTTTCAAGTTGATTTTTCGCAAGACTTACGGCCGTGCACCGTGAAAGTAGGACTACTATTTATTAACAAAAAATAGTTAATATTATTTGTGAATGATCTATCATTAAAATTCATATTGTTAGCTTTAATTTGATACCAACCTCGTCTGCTGAATCACTGTAGTTCCCGAGAAATCACTATTTTAATCACGCGTATTGATAAGAAGTATTGCGCAATAAGAGTTGCAAGTTTTCGCCTGGAACTATTTAGAGGTGTGCTACCTTAGAACAGTAACTTTGAATTTTAATATGATCATTTTGTTTCAATATTTTGAGTTATTCATAAACCAAATATTATTTCAAAATCATACACAAATTGTCTTCGATATTGGTTAAACAGTTTTTGAGTTATACTTGTTTTTACAAACCCGGTTGACCCCAACATTGATCCGACGACGCCCGAAAACCTTGAATTTTCGATGGTGTCGTCTTAAAGGGTGTATGATTTAACAATGTCAATGTTGTCATTTCATTAAATATTAATAATTTCTTTTTTTCATTCCATTACATTGCATTGTCTCTGCTGACGATATCCTGAAAGTTTCACCAACATTTAGGGACGTTTGGTATACAATCACTATCTTCAGAAGATAGCAGCTGACGGCGTAAGCGTACAAATACGCGACTTTCAAACGCGTACAAATACGCGACTTTCAAACGCGTCGTTGTGTATAGTTACGACGCATGCTGTCTTCTGAATCCATTGCTTTCTCCTGAAGGAGGTGTTTATGGGTTGCTATCTTCTGAAGATAGCATCTAACATTTGCTATCTTCAGACGATAGTAAAGGCTTAAAAAGGCTACATCGTTTAGTGTTTAAAAATCAAGCTTAGATTTAAGGTTAAGTTAGGGTTAGGGTTTGATTAGGGTTAGGGTTAGATTAGGGTTAGGGTTAGATTAGGGTTAGGGTTAGATTAGGGTTAGGGTTAGGGTTAGGACAATTGGCATAACTCGAAAACTATTTATTCAATGGCAATGACACTTTCGACATGAGTTTAAAATTGTCGTTGCTTCATGAATAATTAAATATAACAACACCAAATTTGAAAATAAAAAATCCCATTGTGGTTAGAACAGTAACTTTGAATTTTAATATGATCATTTTGTTTCAATATTTTGAGTTATTCATAAACCAAATATTATTTCAAAATCATACACAAATTGTCTTCGATATTGGTTAAACAGTTTTTGAGTTATACTTGTTTTTACAAACCCGGTTGACCCCAACATTGATCCGACGACGCCCGAAAACCTTGAATTTTCGATGGTGTCGTCTTAAAGGGTGTATGATTTAACAATGTCAATGTTGTCATTTCATTAAATATTAATAATTTCTTTTTTTCATTCCATTACATTGCATTGTCTCTGCTGACGATATCCTGAAAGTTTCACCAACATTTAGGGACGTTTGGTATACAATCACTATCTTCAGAAGATAGCAGCTGACGGCGTAAGCGTACAAATACGCGACTTTCAAACGCGTACAAATACGCGACTTTCAAACGCGTCGTTGTGTATAGTTACGACGCATGCTGTCTTCTGAATCCATTGCTTTCTCCTGAAGGAGGTGTTTATGGGTTGCTATCTTCTGAAGATAGCATCTAACATTTGCTATCTTCAGACGATAGTAAAGGCTTAAAAAGGCTACATCGTTTAGTGTTTAAAGATCAAGCTTAGATTTAAGGTTAAGTTAGGGTTAGGGTTTGATTAGGGTTAGGGTTAGATTAGGGTTAGGGTTAGATTAGGGTTAGGGTTAGGGTTAGGACAATTGGCATAACTCGAAAACTATTTATTCAATGGCAATGACACTTTCGACATGAGTTTAAAATTGTCGTTGCTTCATGAATAATTAAATATAACAACACCAAATTTGAAAATAAAAAATCCCATTGTGGTTCTAACAGTAACTTTGAATTTTAATATGATCATTTTGTTTCAATATTTTGAGTTATTCATAAACCAAATATTATTTCAAAATCATACACAAATTGTCTTCGATATTGGTTAAACAGTTTTTGAGTTATACTTGTTTTTACAAACCCGGTTGACCCCAACATTGATCCGACGACGCCCGAAAACCTTGAATTTTCGATGGTGTCGTCTTAAAGGGTGTATGATTTAACAATGTCAATGTTGTCATTTCATTAAATATTAATAATTTCTTTTTTTCATTCCATTACATTGCATTGTCTCTGCTGACGATATCCTGAAAGTTTCACCAACATTTAGGGACGTTTGGTATACAATCACTATCTTCAGAAGATAGCAGCTGACGGCGTAAGCGTACAAATACGCGACTTTCAAACGCGTACAAATACGCGACTTTCAAACGCGTCGTTGTGTATAGTTACGACGCATGCTGTCTTCTGAATCCATTGCTTTCTCCTGAAGGAGGTGTTTATGGGTTGCTATCTTCTGAAGATAGCATCTAACATTTGCTATCTTCAGACGATAGTAAAGGCTTAAAAAGGCTACATCGTTTAGTGTTTAAAAATCAAGCTTAGATTTAAGGTTAAGTTAGGGTTAGGGTTTGATTAGGGTTAGGGTTAGATTAGGGTTAGGGTTAGGGTTAGGACAATTGGCATAACTCGAAAACTATTTATTCAATGGCAATGACACTTTCGACATGAGTTTAAAATTGTCGTTGCTTCATGAATAATTAAATATAACAACACCAAATTTGAAAATAAAAAATCCCATTGTGGTTCTAAGGTAGCACACCTCTAAATAATAGGAAGTCGAAATTAGACGACCATTTTGCACCTTATTTTGATCGATGCGCGACGCTTCAAAAGATGATATCTCAATGACCATTGTAATTTAGGAATTGATTTTGGTATCAAATTTAAGCCCAAGACAATGCTTATAATAATGTTTATAACGATAGATCGATTTTAACGATTTAAAGTTAGGAAAATGTTAGGCCTACGACTATGCTAGAAACCCGACATTAGCAAAAGACAAGTTTTTGAATTACGGCCGATGCGCTTAGATGCTCGATTGCTTAAAATCTAACGGTTATCCATGTATATTTTACAATTTTAATCGAAAGCTTGCTAAAATAGCTAGAGTTTAATACCAAATTGAAAGAATTTCTATGTATAAATTTCTATTTATGCCCCCAAACTATGACGCATTATACACGCACGCCAACGTACTATTAGATTTTCCGAAGATTTAAACCATGTTCTGGCAAGGTTATTTTTAAATTTACACATAGAAAGTCATTCAATTTGGTAGTAAACTCTAGCTATTTTAGCAAGCTTATGATTAAAATTGTAAAATATACATGGATAACCGTTAGATTTTAAGCAATCGAGCATCTAAGCCCTCTACGGTCATTTTTCAAGTTGATTTTTCGCAAGACTTACGGCCGTGCACCGTGAAAGTAGGACTACTATTTATTAACAAAAAATAGTTAATATTATTTGTGAATGATCTATCATTAAAATTCATATTGTTAGCTTTAATTTGATACCAACCTCGTCTGCTGAATCACTGTAGTTCCCGAGAAATCACTATTTTAATCACGCGTATTGATAAGAAGTATTGCGCAATAAGAGTTGCAAGTTTTCGCCTGGAACTATTTAGAGGTGTGCTACCTTAGAACAGTAACTTTGAATTTTAATATGATCATTTTGTTTCAATATTTTGAGTTATTCATAAACCAAATATTATTTCAAAATCATACACAAATTGTCTTCGATATTGGTTAAACAGTTTTTGAGTTATACTTGTTTTTACAAACCCGGTTGACCCCAACATTGATCCGACGACGCCCGAAAACCTTGAATTTTCGATGGTGTCGTCTTAAAGGGTGTATGATTTAACAATGTCAATGTTGTCATTTCATTAAATATTAATAATTTCTTTTTTTCATTCCATTACATTGCATTGTCTCTGCTGACGATATCCTGAAAGTTTCACCAACATTTAGGGACGTTTGGTATACAATCACTATCTTCAGAAGATAGCAGCTGACGGCGTAAGCGTACAAATACGCGACTTTCAAACGCGTACAAATACGCGACTTTCAAACGCGTCGTTGTGTATAGTTACGACGCATGCTGTCTTCTGAATCCATTGCTTTCTCCTGAAGGAGGTGTTTATGGGTTGCTATCTTCTGAAGATAGCATCTAACATTTGCTATCTTCAGACGATAGTAAAGGCTTAAAAAGGCTACATCGTTTAGTGTTTAAAAATCAAGCTTAGATTTAAGGTTAAGTTAGGGTTAGGGTTTGATTAGGGTTAGGGTTAGATTAGGGTTAGGGTTAGATTAGGGTTAGGGTTAGATTAGGGTTAGGGTTAGGGTTAGGACAATTGGCATAACTCGAAAACTATTTATTCAATGGCAATGACACTTTCGACATGAGTTTAAAATTGTCGTTGCTTCATGAATAATTAAATATAACAACACCAAATTTGAAAATAAAAAATCCCATTGTGGTTAGAACAGTAACTTTGAATTTTAATATGATCATTTTGTTTCAATATTTTGAGTTATTCATAAACCAAATATTATTTCAAAATCATACACAAATTGTCTTCGATATTGGTTAAACAGTTTTTGAGTTATACTTGTTTTTACAAACCCGGTTGACCCCAACATTGATCCGACGACGCCCGAAAACCTTGAATTTTCGATGGTGTCGTCTTAAAGGGTGTATGATTTAACAATGTCAATGTTGTCATTTCATTAAATATTAATAATTTCTTTTTTTCATTCCATTACATTGCATTGTCTCTGCTGACGATATCCTGAAAGTTTCACCAACATTTAGGGACGTTTGGTATACAATCACTATCTTCAGAAGATAGCAGCTGACGGCGTAAGCGTACAAATACGCGACTTTCAAACGCGTACAAATACGCGACTTTCAAACGCGTCGTTGTGTATAGTTACGACGCATGCTGTCTTCTGAATCCATTGCTTTCTCCTGAAGGAGGTGTTTATGGGTTGCTATCTTCTGAAGATAGCATCTAACATTTGCTATCTTCAGACGATAGTAAAGGCTTAAAAAGGCTACATCGTTTAGTGTTTAAAGATCAAGCTTAGATTTAAGGTTAAGTTAGGGTTAGGGTTTGATTAGGGTTAGGGTTAGATTAGGGTTAGGGTTAGATTAGGGTTAGGGTTAGGGTTAGGACAATTGGCATAACTCGAAAACTATTTATTCAATGGCAATGACACTTTCGACATGAGTTTAAAATTGTCGTTGCTTCATGAATAATTAAATATAACAACACCAAATTTGAAAATAAAAAATCCCATTGTGGTTCTAACAGTAACTTTGAATTTTAATATGATCATTTTGTTTCAATATTTTGAGTTATTCATAAACCAAATATTATTTCAAAATCATACACAAATTGTCTTCGATATTGGTTAAACAGTTTTTGAGTTATACTTGTTTTTACAAACCCGGTTGACCCCAACATTGATCCGACGACGCCCGAAAACCTTGAATTTTCGATGGTGTCGTCTTAAAGGGTGTATGATTTAACAATGTCAATGTTGTCATTTCATTAAATATTAATAATTTCTTTTTTTCATTCCATTACATTGCATTGTCTCTGCTGACGATATCCTGAAAGTTTCACCAACATTTAGGGACGTTTGGTATACAATCACTATCTTCAGAAGATAGCAGCTGACGGCGTAAGCGTACAAATACGCGACTTTCAAACGCGTACAAATACGCGACTTTCAAACGCGTCGTTGTGTATAGTTACGACGCATGCTGTCTTCTGAATCCATTGCTTTCTCCTGAAGGAGGTGTTTATGGGTTGCTATCTTCTGAAGATAGCATCTAACATTTGCTATCTTCAGACGATAGTAAAGGCTTAAAAAGGCTACATCGTTTAGTGTTTAAAAATCAAGCTTAGATTTAAGGTTAAGTTAGGGTTAGGGTTTGATTAGGGTTAGGGTTAGATTAGGGTTAGGGTTAGGGTTAGGACAATTGGCATAACTCGAAAACTATTTATTCAATGGCAATGACACTTTCGACATGAGTTTAAAATTGTCGTTGCTTCATGAATAATTAAATATAACAACACCAAATTTGAAAATAAAAAATCCCATTGTGGTTCTAAGGTAGCACACCTCTAAATAATAGGAAGTCGAAATTAGACGACCATTTTGCACCTTATTTTGATCGATGCGCGACGCTTCAAAAGATGATATCTCAATGACCATTGTAATTTAGGAATTGATTTTGGTATCAAATTTAAGCCCAAGACAATGCTTATAATAATGTTTATAACGATAGATCGATTTTAACGATTTAAAGTTAGGAAAATGTTAGGCCTACGACTATGCTAGAAACCCGACATTAGCAAAAGACAAGTTTTTGAATTACGGCCGATGCGCTTAGATGCTCGATTGCTTAAAATCTAACGGTTATCCATGTATATTTTACAATTTTAATCGAAAGCTTGCTAAAATAGCTAGAGTTTAATACCAAATTGAAAGAATTTCTATGTATAAATTTCTATTTATGCCCCCAAACTATGACGCATTATACACGCACGCCAACGTACTATTAGATTTTCCGAAGATTTAAACCATGTTCTGGCAAGGTTATTTTTAAATTTACACATAGAAAGTCATTCAATTTGGTAGTAAACTCTAGCTATTTTAGCAAGCTTATGATTAAAATTGTAAAATATACATGGATAACCGTTAGATTTTAAGCAATCGAGCATCTAAGCCCTCTACGGTCATTTTTCAAGTTGATTTTTCGCAAGACTTACGGCCGTGCACCGTGAAAGTAGGACTATTATTTATTAACAAAAAATAGTTAATATTATTTGTGAATGATCTATCATTAAAATTCATATTGTTAGCTTTAATTTGATACCAACCTCGTCTGCTGAATCACTGTAGTTCCCGAGAAATCACTATTTTAATCACGCGTATTGATAAGAAGTATTGCGCAATAAGAGTTGCAAGTTTTCGCCTGGAACTATTTAGAGGTGTGCTACCTTAGAACAGTAACTTTGAATTTTAATATGATCATTTTGTTTCAATATTTTGAGTTATTCATAAACCAAATATTATTTCAAAATCATACACAAATTGTCTTCGATATTGGTTAAACAGTTTTTGAGTTATACTTGTTTTTACAAACCCGGTTGACCCCAACATTGATCCGACGACGCCCGAAAACCTTGAATTTTCGATGGTGTCGTCTTAAAGGGTGTATGATTTAACAATGTCAATGTTGTCATTTCATTAAATATTAATAATTTCTTTTTTTCATTCCATTACATTGCATTGTCTCTGCTGACGATATCCTGAAAGTTTCACCAACATTTAGGGACGTTTGGTATACAATCACTATCTTCAGAAGATAGCAGCTGACGGCGTAAGCGTACAAATACGCGACTTTCAAACGCGTACAAATACGCGACTTTCAAACGCGTCGTTGTGTATAGTTACGACGCATGCTGTCTTCTGAATCCATTGCTTTCTCCTGAAGGAGGTGTTTATGGGTTGCTATCTTCTGAAGATAGCATCTAACATTTGCTATCATCAGACAATAGTAAAGGCTTAAAAAGGCTACATCGTTTAGTGTTTAAAGATCAAGCTTAGATTTAAGGTTAAGTTAGGGTTAGGGTTTGATTAGGGTTAGGGTTAGATTAGGGTTAGGGTTAGATTAGGGTTAGGGTTAGGGTTAGGACAATTGGCATAACTCGAAAACTATTTATTCAATGGCAATGACACTTTCGACATGAGTTTAAAATTGTCGTTGCTTCATGAATAATTAAATATAACAACACCAAATTTGAAAATAAAAAATCCCATTGTGGTTCTAACAGTAACTTTGAATTTTAATATGATCATTTTGTTTCAATATTTTGAGTTATTCATAAACCAAATATTATTTCAAAATCATACACAAATTGTCTTCGATATTGGTTAAACAGTTTTTGAGTTATACTTGTTTTTACAAACCCGGTTGACCCCAACATTGATCCGACGACGCCCGAAAACCTTGAATTTTCGATGGTGTCGTCTTAAAGGGTGTATGATTTAACAATGTCAATGTTGTCATTTCATTAAATATTAATAATTTCTTTTTTTCATTCCATTACATTGCATTGTCTCTGCTGACGATATCCTGAAAGTTTCACCAACATTTAGGGACGTTTGGTATACAATCACTATCTTCAGAAGATAGCAGCTGACGGCGTAAGCGTACAAATACGCGACTTTCAAACGCGTACAAATACGCGACTTTCAAACGCGTCGTTGTGTATAGTTACGACGCATGCTGTCTTCTGAATCCATTGCTTTCTCCTGAAGGAGGTGTTTATGGGTTGCTATCTTCTGAAGATAGCATCTAACATTTGCTATCTTCAGACGATAGTAAAGGCTTAAAAAGGCTACATCGTTTAGTGTTTAAAAATCAAGCTTAGATTTAAGGTTAAGTTAGGGTTAGGGTTTGATTAGGGTTAGGGTTAGATTAGGGTTAGGGTTAGATTAGGGTTAGGGTTAGATTAGGGTTAGGGTTAGGGTTAGGACAATTGGCATAACTCGAAAACTATTTATTCAATGGCAATGACACTTTCGACATGAGTTTAAAATTGTCGTTGCTTCATGAATAATTAAATATAACAACACCAAATTTGAAAATAAAAAATCCCATTGTGGTTAGAACAGTAACTTTGAATTTTAATATGATCATTTTGTTTCAATATTTTGAGTTATTCATAAACCAAATATTATTTCAAAATCATACACAAATTGTCTTCGATATTGGTTAAACAGTTTTTGAGTTATACTTGTTTTTACAAACCCGGTTGACCCCAACATTGATCCGACGACGCCCGAAAACCTTGAATTTTCGATGGTGTCGTCTTAAAGGGTGTATGATTTAACAATGTCAATGTTGTCATTTCATTAAATATTAATAATTTCTTTTTTTCATTCCATTACATTGCATTGTCTCTGCTGACGATATCCTGAAAGTTTCACCAACATTTAGGGACGTTTGGTATACAATCACTATCTTCAGAAGATAGCAGCTGACGGCGTAAGCGTACAAATACGCGACTTTCAAACGCGTACAAATACGCGACTTTCAAACGCGTCGTTGTGTATAGTTACGACGCATGCTGTCTTCTGAATCCATTGCTTTCTCCTGAAGGAGGTGTTTATGGGTTGCTATCTTCTGAAGATAGCATCTAACATTTGCTATCTTCAGACGATAGTAAAGGCTTAAAAAGGCTACATCGTTTAGTGTTTAAAGATCAAGCTTAGATTTAAGGTTAAGTTAGGGTTAGGGTTTGATTAGGGTTAGGGTTAGATTAGGGTTAGGGTTAGATTAGGGTTAGGGTTAGGGTTAGGACAATTGGCATAACTCGAAAACTATTTATTCAATGGCAATGACACTTTCGACATGAGTTTAAAATTGTCGTTGCTTCATGAATAATTAAATATAACAACACCAAATTTGAAAATAAAAAATCCCATTGTGGTTCTAACAGTAACTTTGAATTTTAATATGATCATTTTGTTTCAATATTTTGAGTTATTCATAAACCAAATATTATTTCAAAATCATACACAAATTGTCTTCGATATTGGTTAAACAGTTTTTGAGTTATACTTGTTTTTACAAACCCGGTTGACCCCAACATTGATCCGACGACGCCCGAAAACCTTGAATTTTCGATGGTGTCGTCTTAAAGGGTGTATGATTTAACAATGTCAATGTTGTCATTTCATTAAATATTAATAATTTCTTTTTTTCATTCCATTACATTGCATTGTCTCTGCTGACGATATCCTGAAAGTTTCACCAACATTTAGGGACGTTTGGTATACAATCACTATCTTCAGAAGATAGCAGCTGACGGCGTAAGCGTACAAATACGCGACTTTCAAACGCGTACAAATACGCGACTTTCAAACGCGTCGTTGTGTATAGTTACGACGCATGCTGTCTTCTGAATCCATTGCTTTCTCCTGAAGGAGGTGTTTATGGGTTGCTATCTTCTGAAGATAGCATCTAACATTTGCTATCTTCAGACGATAGTAAAGGCTTAAAAAGGCTACATCGTTTAGTGTTTAAAAATCAAGCTTAGATTTAAGGTTAAGTTAGGGTTAGGGTTTGATTAGGGTTAGGGTTAGATTAGGGTTAGGGTTAGATTAGGGTTAGGGTTAGATTAGGGTTAGGGTTAGGGTTAGGACAATTGGCATAACTCGAAAACTATTTATTCAATGGCAATGACACTTTCGACATGAGTTTAAAATTGTCGTTGCTTCATGAATAATTAAATATAACAACACCAAATTTGAAAATAAAAAATCCCATTGTGGTTAGAACAGTAACTTTGAATTTTAATATGATCATTTTGTTTCAATATTTTGAGTTATTCATAAACCAAATATTATTTCAAAATCATACACAAATTGTCTTCGATATTGGTTAAACAGTTTTTGAGTTATACTTGTTTTTACAAACCCGGTTGACCCCAACATTGATCCGACGACGCCCGAAAACCTTGAATTTTCGATGGTGTCGTCTTAAAGGGTGTATGATTTAACAATGTCAATGTTGTCATTTCATTAAATATTAATAATTTCTTTTTTTCATTCCATTACATTGCATTGTCTCTGCTGACGATATCCTGAAAGTTTCACCAACATTTAGGGACGTTTGGTATACAATCACTATCTTCAGAAGATAGCAGCTGACGGCGTAAGCGTACAAATACGCGACTTTCAAACGCGTACAAATACGCGACTTTCAAACGCGTCGTTGTGTATAGTTACGACGCATGCTGTCTTCTGAATCCATTGCTTTCTCCTGAAGGAGGTGTTTATGGGTTGCTATCTTCTGAAGATAGCATCTAACATTTGCTATCTTCAGACGATAGTAAAGGCTTAAAAAGGCTACATCGTTTAGTGTTTAAAGATCAAGCTTAGATTTAAGGTTAAGTTAGGGTTAGGGTTTGATTAGGGTTAGGGTTAGATTAGGGTTAGGGTTAGATTAGGGTTAGGGTTAGGGTTAGGACAATTGGCATAACTCGAAAACTATTTATTCAATGGCAATGACACTTTCGACATGAGTTTAAAATTGTCGTTGCTTCATGAATAATTAAATATAACAACACCAAATTTGAAAATAAAAAATCCCATTGTGGTTCTAACAGTAACTTTGAATTTTAATATGATCATTTTGTTTCAATATTTTGAGTTATTCATAAACCAAATATTATTTCAAAATCATACACAAATTGTCTTCGATATTGGTTAAACAGTTTTTGAGTTATACTTGTTTTTACAAACCCGGTTGACCCCAACATTGATCCGACGACGCCCGAAAACCTTGAATTTTCGATGGTGTCGTCTTAAAGGGTGTATGATTTAACAATGTCAATGTTGTCATTTCATTAAATATTAATAATTTCTTTTTTTCATTCCATTACATTGCATTGTCTCTGCTGACGATATCCTGAAAGTTTCACCAACATTTAGGGACGTTTGGTATACAATCACTATCTTCAGAAGATAGCAGCTGACGGCGTAAGCGTACAAATACGCGACTTTCAAACGCGTACAAATACGCGACTTTCAAACGCGTCGTTGTGTATAGTTACGACGCATGCTGTCTTCTGAATCCATTGCTTTCTCCTGAAGGAGGTGTTTATGGGTTGCTATCTTCTGAAGATAGCATCTAACATTTGCTATCTTCAGACGATAGTAAAGGCTTAAAAAGGCTACATCGTTTAGTGTTTAAAAATCAAGCTTAGATTTAAGGTTAAGTTAGGGTTAGGGTTTGATTAGGGTTAGGGTTAGATTAGGGTTAGGGTTAGGGTTAGGACAATTGGCATAACTCGAAAACTATTTATTCAATGGCAATGACACTTTCGACATGAGTTTAAAATTGTCGTTGCTTCATGAATAATTAAATATAACAACACCAAATTTGAAAATAAAAAATCCCATTGTGGTTCTAAGGTAGCACACCTCTAAATAATAGGAAGTCGAAATTAGACGACCATTTTGCACCTTATTTTGATCGATGCGCGACGCTTCAAAAGATGATATCTCAATGACCATTGTAATTTAGGAATTGATTTTGGTATCAAATTTAAGCCCAAGACAATGCTTATAATAATGTTTATAACGATAGATCGATTTTAACGATTTAAAGTTAGGAAAATGTTAGGCCTACGACTATGCTAGAAACCCGACATTAGCAAAAGACAAGTTTTTGAATTACGGCCGATGCGCTTAGATGCTCGATTGCTTAAAATCTAACGGTTATCCATGTATATTTTACAATTTTAATCGAAAGCTTGCTAAAATAGCTAGAGTTTAATACCAAATTGAAAGAATTTCTATGTATAAATTTCTATTTATGCCCCCAAACTATGACGCATTATACACGCACGCCAACGTACTATTAGATTTTCCGAAGATTTAAACCATGTTCTGGCAAGGTTATTTTTAAATTTACACATAGAAAGTCATTCAATTTGGTAGTAAACTCTAGCTATTTTAGCAAGCTTATGATTAAAATTGTAAAATATACATGGATAACCGTTAGATTTTAAGCAATCGAGCATCTAAGCCCTCTACGGTCATTTTTCAAGTTGATTTTTCGCAAGACTTACGGCCGTGCACCGTGAAAGTAGGACTACTATTTATTAACAAAAAATAGTTAATATTATTTGTGAATGATCTATCATTAAAATTCATATTGTTAGCTTTAATTTGATACCAACCTCGTCTGCTGAATCACTGTAGTTCCCGAGAAAGCACTATTTTAATCACGCGTATTGATAAGAAGTATTGCGCAATAAGAGTTGCAAGTTTTCGCCTGGAACTATTTAGAGGTGTGCTACCTTCAGGAGAAAGCAATGGATTCAGAAGACAGCATGCGTCGTAACTATACACAACGACGCGTTTGAAAGTCGCGTATTTGTACGCGTTTGAAAGTCGCGTATTTGTACGCTTACGCCGTCAGCTGCTATCTTCTGAAGATAGTGATTGTATACCAAACGTCCCTAAATGTTGGTGAAACTTTCAGGATATCGTCAGCACAGACAATGCAATGTAATGGAATGAAAAAAGAAATTATTAATATTTAATGAAATGACAACATTGACATTGTTAAATCATACACCCTTTAAGACGACAACATCGAAAATTCAAGGTTTTTGGGCGTCGTCGGATCAATGTTGGGGTCAACCGGGTTTGTAGAAACAAGTATAACTCAAAAACTGTTTAACCAATATCGAAGACAATTTGTGTATGATTTTGAAATAATATTTGGTTGATGAATAACTCAAAATATTGAAACAAAATGATCATATTAAAATTCCAAGTTACTGTTCTAAGGTAGCACACCTCTAAATAGTTCCAGGCGAAAACTTGCAACTCTTATTGCGCAATACTTCTTATCAATACGCGTGATTAAAATAGTGATTTGTCGGGAACTACAGTGATTCAGCAGACGAGGTTGGTATCAAATTAAAGCTAACAATATGAATTTTAATGATAGATCATTCACAAATAATATTAACTATTTTTTGTTAATAAATAGTAGTCCTACTTTCACGGTGCACGGCCGTAAGTCTTGCGAAAAATCAACTTGAAAAATGACCGTAGAGGGCTTAGATGCTCGATTGCTTAAAATCTAACGGTTATCCATGCATATTTTACAATTTTAATCATAAGCTTGCTAAAATAGCTAGAGTTTACTACCAAATTGAATGACTTTCTATGTGTAAATTTAAAAATAACCTTGCCAGAACATGGTTTAAATCTTCGGAAAATCTAATAGTACGTTGGCCTGCGTGTATAATGCGTCATAGTTTGGGGGCATAAATAGAAATGTATACATAGAAATTCTTTCAATTTGGTATTAAACTCTAGCTATTTTAGCAAGCTTTCGATTAAAATTGTAAAATATACATGGATAACCGTTAGATTTTAAGCAATCGAGCATCTAAGCGCATCGGCCGTAATTCAAAAACTTGTCTTTTGCTAATGTCGGGTTTCTAGCATAGTCGTAGGCCTAACATTTTCCTAACTTTAAATCGTTAAAATCGATCTATCGTTATAAACATATTATAAGCATTGTCTTGGGCTTAAATTTGATACCAAAATCAATTCCTAAATCACAATGGTCATTGAGATATCATCTTTTGAAGCGTCGCGCATCGATCAAAATAAGGTGCAAAATGGTCGTCTAATTTCGACTTCCTATTATTTAGAGGTGTGCTACCTTGATGCGTTACGTCTCCAGCTGCTATTATCTACTGAAGATAGCATACCTAAACATCCTTCAATTTCGAGTTGATGTATAAGACGACGCACTATAAAATGAAGATAAGTAAAATGCTTGATTCAACAGGAAGTGTTGTCATTACGGTTAAACCATGTTCCTCTTACGCCTATAGATATTTGTACCACGGAAATTCATGTTTTCGGGCTCGTTGGGAGTATGTTGGAGTTTACGGGTTTTCTATTCAAATCGACATAACTCAAAAACTATTAGACCAATATCAATGAGACTTTGAATGTAAGTTTGAAACTAAATTTGCTTTACGATATTTGAAAATAATGAACCAAAATGAGAATTTAAAAAACCAAAGTTCATGTTTCTAAGGTAGCACGTCACTAAATTAGTTCCGGAGAAAAACCTGTGATACCTTTCACAACTGTATATGTATAAATGCACATGTTTCTTTGAACCATATCTCGGCTAATAGTCCGAGTTGAGACTTGAAAATGGCACCAAATTAAAGCTGGGAATTTTGTCTGTTATCAGATGTGGATAAAATATGATGTCAACTTGTGTGGAATAAAAGCCGAACACGGTACTACATGACCGTCACAGTGGCCAGATCATGTTTTCATACACGCGATTGAAGCATTTTAACCAGTCGAGGGCGGTATTTTTGATTTGAACCAGCATAATTGTCTGATTTTCAGCCTATTAAAAGAATACATGAATACCTAAAAATAAATGAAATTACAGAAAATTCGACCGAATGGTTTTAACATTACATTGCACGCATTTATGCTATAAAATGAACAGAAAACCGCCCTAAAACACTGTTCACTGGAGCCGCTCGTTCCTGTAGTCATCGCCTGTACAATAATTTGCAAATTAATTTTCATAAAATCTTGTGTAAATATTATACACGAAGACGCCGTCGTCTTTAATTTGATACCATTTAAAGGCCGAAATTCAAAAGATTACCAGAGATATAGTGGGGGCAAAATGTATATCGTATCATAGTAAAAGTTGGGAACGGGTTTCCCGGGCTTGGTGAAGAGTATTTAGTGGTGTGCTACCTCTAGAGTAAAGTGCTTTAGTGAACTCGAGCAAAAAACTTGGGGAAGGGGGGGGGGGGCAGTCTTCCATGTGGCTTAATCTACTAAACACACAGATAAAATACAGAAACTCACAGACTATTTCGATACTTGGGATGTTATTCATTATATAATAATGCACTTTATTTTCTACTGCAAACAACCCCGAAAACACGCCAAATAAAAACACCACAGGGTGCATCACCACTATAATGTGCTGTGGCACCATCAAATAAGACCAACATGTAACTGTATACCCTTATGGATTCCCAGTTTATACACTATTGTATCACCCTAATAAAGGAGTGACAGGACTGGGGGGGGGCTAGTCAGGTATATTGTTACAATCATCTGCGTAAATGAATGGTGCTTTTTCCCAACCACAACGCGGGCCCATGCTAAGGGTTTACAAAATCGCCAATCGAAAAAGGGTGTATTTTTTCATTTACAAGGGTAGCTTGAGCCGATAGTCACATGTAATCATTGCAAAAAAATAGCGAAGAATGGTTAGTTAGGCCTAAGACAAATTTATTAACAAAACTGAATCACAAAATTCTGTCTAACTCGGCCTTGAGCACATATCCTTTGCTAAGAGTATGATTCGTCGAATCAAATCCTTGTTAAGGGTCATTTTTTCCTTCTTTGAGAATGGTAGTTTTTGAGAGTATATTCAAACGGATGATTACAACTTCATACATGAATGCGGCCTCCCCCTACCAGGTGACAGGTATCTTTCCAAATTTTATACACTATTGTTCTCATAAGAATTTCCAGGTTTTTACACCACAAAGTGTTGCTAGGTTTACATACCATATATCCTTTAGGATACCTAGGTTTAAAATGCAATTCACCTAGTATCCTTAAAGATATACCATATTCCCAGGTTTTATATACAATGTACCCATAAGGGTTCCCAGGTTTCAGCCTGTTGTCTTATTGTTGAAGCAAATTGATTTGAATTGTGCAATTTTTTAAAAAGTTGACCATTTCCAAAACTGCAAACCAATATCCGAAATTAAAAATCTTTCAAAAAGTCTGGTTTGTGTTGTAATATGTCCAGATATCATCATGTCACTTGATTTTTACTTTGAGGTTTTTAGGACACAATTGTATAAAATGGTTCAAATGTGCATGTAAACACTCTAGTGATTGTAATTGTTTTAAATTTAACTGCACAATTATCAACATTGCTGTCTTATTTGATAGCCATTATGACAATGACAATTCTACTATGTACATAATAATAGTATAATAATTATAAGCAAATACAAAATAGTTCTAGTCTTTATACATGGTGTGTGCGTGCAAAATTCATATATAGTATTCTTTTAAAAAACCACAGAGTACACAATTAAGAATATAATTATGTGCAGCACAGTAATAAATGATTGTACACAATAGACATAGTTATTGTATGGGCTGACAATGTGACCTTAATATTGCTACCTGCCTGTGATTTCAGATTTCATATAGATCACGTATCGCTTATAATATTACCTTTTATACCAACACATCAATATTGAATAATGCTCCAAATTATTTTCAAAAGTATTCATCAGTTACTTACACAACACAAAATTGGGAGTTTTGGTACACAACTAACCCTAAAAATGGGATGAAGTGTACTTTCGGTCCCAGGCATGCCTTCATTTTGTAGTAGAATTATGCGCCTCATGATAACTAAATAATAATAGATAGGTCAATAATAAATGCACATGTGTTGTTTCGAGAGGAATTAGACAAATCGCACGGGTGTTGGTGTGTGACGGGGAGTGCTATTGTGAGCATATCAACATTTGCGCAAGTGCATTGATTTGTCTAATTTTTTGAGAAACAAAACATACGCATGTACATGTATTGACCAAATTCATACACGACACAACAAACCAAAATTCACAAGTTGAGCATATTTTGATTGGTGCAATAACGAATAAAAACATGTTAACAAGTTTTTTAACACCCACAGTGAAAATCGGCGAATCCACGATGCCTGAACAATGAATCAAAACAAAGCGTGTGGTGCGCGCATTAAAACGGCGCACACGCAGAGTGTATTAGACACTTTCAATGCACTCTGTGTATTTTAGTTTCTTGCTTTTTGATTGGTACGACACTACTAAGAGTGTATGAATGCTCTTTTTTAAGTCAAAGACTTGATGTATGGCTGGGACCTAAAGAACTCCATTTCCCCAAAGTATCCTCAAGCGTAGGTCAAAAAACTTAATTTTGCCATTCCTTGTATGGAAATAAAATATGCAAATTATATCAACATAGACATGCAGAAAGAAGTATGATTTATCCAAACTAATTGCCCAGTGTAAATTTAAGTTAATAGTGTGTTCCACCTTTCGCTGCAGTGCAATAGCTTTACCCTATAAATGACAAGCTGTAATCAGGATTCTTGGCTATTCTCCATTCTAACGGAAGTATGAATGTGAAATCTGGGTGTAGTCTTTAGTCAGTTAGCTGCAGAGAAGTTCAGTTCTTTTATCTGTTCTGTTGTGACTGTGTTCCAAGTGTAAACGTGGAGGACCAGTTGCCACTGGTGGAATAGACCAGCACAACATTGAGCCGACCAACACGCTCAGGTTACCGCACACCCGTCATTATTTAACGCAATTGCGTAGGGCCAGTGCTTAACTTCTGTCGGCAACTATAGTGAACTTGGCCTGTTATCAGGAATGTGACTCCAATGTGGTTGTGTATGCTTTTGCCGTATGAAAGACAAATCTTGGCATTAACTATGTGTCTATCGCTGGCTTAAGTAATGATATCATGTGAATACTGCTAATCTAATCAAACATAGCTCTATTTTAGAGATACTGAGCGTTCGGTAGAAGTATATGCAAACACATTTCTAGATTTCTACTAAGCATGCAAGTAGGTTGCAGCATCATATTTATTATTCAGGTCATAGAAATTTAAGGGCAGCTGTCTAAAATGCCAGGAAATTCCAAAATCATAGTAAAGACTTTGGCTTTTAATAACTGAACTCCCAAAGATATGTGACCTGCATCTTACCCTTATGTCCCTTCAAGGATGCTTGTATTGCTATGAACGCATTTTTAACCTTACTGCTACATAATACATACATATATATAGATATAAAATTATTATTTGGAATTCCAAGACTAAAGCCATCACAATGATGGGTATACACAAACATTTACATTTTCCCATATTTTTCTAGTGTTACATTTTTCAAAGTGATCAAATATCTAACTAAAGAAAAAAAAAACCCTGATAAAAGTAATATTGATATTGCTGAGCATCGGTCAATCTATTACATACAATGGCTGTTACCTATTACTCTCTATTGCCCAGAGAGAAAATGTGTTGATAGTACTACACAACAAAGTCTTATTTTTCTACAGGCTAAATAATGTATCCTTCATCTCTATAGTCACTGTCATAATGATATGTACGAAATGCAAGCTATTTTGCACAAGTATGTTTTATTGTTGTTTGTGGAGTTGCGTCCAGATGCATGCAATGCGCGAACAACTATGCATTGGTGGAATTATGTCCATAGCATTGTGACGCGGACTATACAATCATATAATAAATACTCCTTAGTAAAGTTAAGATAGCTTCTGACCTCTTTCTTCTTAAGTTATGCACTTATCAATTGCAGCCTCTGCCTTGGGGGACCCAGGACTAGTGGGAATTTGGGCCAGGACGTACACATTGCCAATGTGAAGTGCCCGGTACAGTTGTGTACAGTCACTGCAGGGCGGGGAACCATATTTTGTACATCCCTGCTCCCTTAGCCAGGACAAAGTGTACGCCCCAGCTACAGTACCGGCCCCCAACAGCCGGGACATAGTGTGTCACGACTGACTACAGCCATTTTAAAGTGAAGAACATTTTAAAGTGAAGAACATTTTAAAGTGAAGAACATTTTAAAGTGAAGAACATTTTAAAGTGAAGAACATTTTAAAGTGAAGAACATTTTAAAGTGAAGAACATTTTAAAGTGAAGAACATTTTAGAAATCGGAAAGAACCAAGTCTTATATCTTTAAATTAACCAGTGTTATTATACCCTTTGTATTAATTTGAACATAAATCGACTGATGCTAACTCACAATAGCCGCCAGGTTATAACTTCCCTGGCTTATTTTTTCAGTGATGTACGTCCCTGCTACACACCCTGGCTAGCGGGGGTACACTTTGTATGTCCCCGTATATACCCCCGCATAACTGGGCAATGTTGTTTGTATGTCTGCGAACAGTCCCCGTCATGTCCCAGGTCCCCCGGACTGGGGTTGCAATTGATAAGTGCATTAAGAAGGAACTTCAGAAGGATACTCTTTTTAAGTTGTTTTATGAAGTAGAACATAAGAATCTTCTTAACTTACGAAGAGTTCAGGATATAAGAAGAATTAATTATTCTTAAATCCAACTTGGATCTTAAAGTTTTATGAAACATGGCCCGAAATGCTGCACCTATGATTAGAGTCTAATCATAGGTGCAGCATTTCGGGCCCTGTTTCATATTATAGAGAGAGTATGTGCCAACATCACTTCCCTAAATTGAGGCGTTACAGAGATATCAACACATACCTCTTGGGGTCTTTTATCTAATGTCTATGTTAACTTCATCAAAACATGCACAAATCAAGCTTTAAATTGATGCCTCATAATTTAATTTAAGCCTTAAGTTAAGAATCAGGAAATATGATGAATAGGCAAGAATCAGGAAATGTGATGAATATAGGCAGGCGCTTAGGATTTCCTTTTAATTTATTTTCTAATATTTTTCAAGATATTTTACTTCATATAGAAAAAACTGACACGAGGTATGTTTTGATGTGACGTGTCACATATTGATGAAAGAGTAATATTGATTTCTTGTTATTCTTTCAAGTATACTTTAAAAAGGAGTCCCAAACATACAAGGCAAAATGTTTTTAAATCTTAAATACAAGTATGACACTTGCATCCCTAAATGAGTCAACAATTTACATGCTAAAACCACTGCAATAAATAACAAATAAATGAACATTGTTGTACCTTTAAGTCAATAATACATGGGGAAAAAGGAAATTACAAAACTATACATGAAATAACAAATAAAATAAAACAACATGGTACACATTAAAAAAAAAGGAAGAGTTGGTACAATGTATTGAGATTTATATATTACTGTGCGAAAACCATTAGCGGAACACCCACTATTACTAAATCCAGTATTACCAAATGTGTACATAGTCTCATCATCAAATTTATAATTGGATATAACTTTTTGTTTCAAAGTTGATGTATTCCTGTTGACACGTTTGAATGATTTAGAAACAGAAATATCTTCGAGCAGACATTTGCTGGTGGGGTTGAATTCCACTAGCCAATTGGAAAAATCCACAAGCAAAATGCAAGTTGACCAAATGCTAATTAAATAAGAGCTGTGCATTACATACAGTATTACTATATTGTGATCTATGTACAATCAAATAATAAAGACAGAATCCATCAGACGTTTTGATCAAAACAAATAATATTTGGTTACAGATGCACACCTCAGAAAGATGCACAAGTACAACACGGTCAAATGAGTTATGGGTTTGTGTTCACTGAGTACATGCACACATACGTAGAAGGCAAAATGAGGGATAATTGTTTGTTTCGATTTTAGAATTTCACACTAAATATGGGCTCTATTATGTGCAATATAGATTGTTACAATGTTATGAAGCGTACATGTGAACACTTAGAGCTGATCAGACCTAAATGTTGAGTGATGTGACCCCTTAGCTCTCAGGTAAGTAACACTTTTGGTGAAATATCATCTGTCTATAGACATTCTTTGGTGTCAAGTGACACAAATATTGCAATATCCCAATAACCAATCATAAAAGTATAATACTTATTAATAATTTGAATGGATCAACCATGATTGGATAAGGAATACATTATACAATACTATAAATATTTTTCTCAACTACAGTATATAATTTTTGAAGAAAATGGTCAAGATGCAAATGAATATAACAGGACAGCTTGCTGCTGTGGATCAACATCATTCCATACACTAGCAAACAAAAGTATTAGGACACTTGGTAATAGTGTCAAAATAACCCCAGATGTTAAATATTAAATTTGAACTGATATATTTCACTATGAGTTGAACAAATGTGTTGCTGAATCTCTTCTCATTAATAAATTCATGTTTCCTACAACATCCGCTTATTCAATTCCATGGAATTAGAAGAAAATAGGTGCCTCCTTCAAATCCACACACAAATTTCCCATTGAAAATAGCTCAAGAATAATTAATCAAGCTCATTATGCACTTGTCATTTGATGTCCTGGCTCCTGGGGACCTGGGCGTTGCCGAAAAAATATCCAGGACTTTAGCGGGGAATACTCAAAATGTGTGCCCCTGTACCTGGGACAATAGCCAGTTTTAGCGGGGATGTACAATTAGGTAGCCTGGGGCCAGGCTGTAGTACCGAGATGTACCCGGGCCTGTTACCCAATGTTTTATAAGCCGGGAATTCATGTGGGGCACATACCGAGGATGTTACCTAGAAATAATTTGCCTAGTAAAACTTGAATACCGAGCTTTGACTTTGAATGATGTTTGATCGGGTGTCAACATAATCATGCATGTGTAAAGCTTTCTTCAAATCAGTTTTCTTGACGATCCAAATTAAACTTTGCAAGAAAAGCTGATTGAGTTACTGACACAATTCTTTTTCACAAAGAGAAATATCTTATCAATCATTCCAAGTTTATGTCAGAGTCAATGATTGGATGCGGTCATTCTGCACCGAAAATGTAAACCAATCACATTTGGCGAGTGAGATTCAATATTTATCATTCGTCTCACGTGCTTAACATGGTTTGCGATGTCATATCCCTTGAAACCTACCATATTTACTCGGCGACCATCTCATTTCCGTGTGCACTTATAAATTTATGTAAAAGTTGATATTTATTTATTATGATGGTTTTCCTATTATATTTATTTATTATGATGGTTTTCCTATTATATTTATTTATTATGATGGTTTTCCTATTATATTTATTTATTATGATGGTTTTCCTATTATATTTATTTATTATGATGGTTTTCCTATTATATTTATGTTTCTGTCAGATTGTCTAGTCATTTTATGGGTGCCTCGGAGAAAAAGTAAATAAAACTATCAAATGTCTTTGCGTGCGGTTTTTAATGCGTATATCGGGTAGTGTTGTAAATGTTTATTTTGATCAGGATGACAAATACGCTATTATAAAAAGCAGAGCTGTTAAACTGGCCGCACACGGAGGGGAAGCTAAGGAAAAGAAAGCAGTGCTTTCAGCATATAAAAATGCAATAGCCAACTGCAGGAGAAGAAAAACAATTCTCAAAAACTTCATTTTAAAATTGAATATTTTGTTTTTCTAAAATAAAATATTTTTTCCAACCGATCGATCCCTCTTTGTTTTCAGCATGTTACCGGAAAACAAACATTTATTAGCCCTTATATTTCCCAAACATATTTAAAACCTGACGTAGGTTTAGGGAATATTACCAGGGAGGGTAAATGCAATGGTTGTACCCGGGACGTTCCCGGGCTGTGACATTTAGCCCGGCTGTCAGGGGAAGGGAATGTACCCGAGGTTGTAACCCCCACCGCTAAGTCCCTGCTACGCCCGGGTCCCCACGAGCCGGGACAGCAAGTGACAAGTGCATTATAGCCAATGTAATCCTATGGGTGGTTGGCTGTCTGACAATTTTGTCTTCCTATCCTTTCAAAATAACCTCCTAAATGGTTTGTCTTGATCTCTTTATTTATCTTAAAAATAAATTATTTGGGAGGGAAATTTAAGTTTTATTTTGACACCTTGACTTTCATATTTTTAATGGAAACTATCCAAATTCCCTATACTTTATTCATATTGCATCCACATGACTTGAGCATACTACACATTTCTATTTATTTCATCATAACTTCATAAGCTCATTTGACTCTTAAATTAACTAAAATATTTATGTGAAAAACTTAAATCACTGAAATTGTGTCATAAATGTTTTTCCTTTTGGTTTCTAGTGTAGCTCTATGGGCAGGCCTATATCCCTAAAATAACTTGTTCATCACCTCTTTCATGATAACATGGAATTGATTGGATCTCAAGGTGTGTAACAGTTCTTGATCCTAGATTGCATATTTTCTCAGGTTGGTGGGTGTCGGCAGAGCTAGTGATCACATTAAAATACCCCCTCCCCCCATAACTCCAATGCGGTGGTTTATACCCATCCAATTAAAGCAAAATGTCAGTCCTGGCGACACCAATGACTACATTACAGACTGACATTTCTCCCAACATAAGGTAACACAGTATATACGCATTAGTGTAACAGGTCATTTTGCACGTATTAACATGTGCTGGGTAGTCAGAATGACCTTCTTTATGCCATAAACAGTTACAAAGCAATACCACCAGCAGCACAAGTGAGTAGAAACTATTGAAACAATATCACAACTTGAGTATTACTCACACGGACTACAACATCATTATCCACCTTGAATTGTGTAAAGTAACATTCATACCAGGCATTGCTTACTGAGCACATTATTGCAGAGGAGAAGTATTCAACTGTCATTACAGCTGGCCTTTTAAGGATCACGGTAATGGTAACTTTCTCCTGTTTTGCCACACACGGCTGGTTGCCATCCCATGAAGTAACCTGCATTTACCACGCATCGCACCGTAAATAATGCCTAGTATGAATTAACATTTAGAATTAAAGTTTTTCCCCCTCTTTGTCTGAGTGATAGCAATAATTGATATGTCATTATCTGTTTTTGGTGCCACTTGGTAAAGGTTGGTATAAAATTGACACATTATTACAAAATCTTGTCTAACATTCTCTGTTATTACACTAATACACAAGTAATATATAATCCACATGGGGATATATTCATATATTCTGTATAGAACATACAATGCAATGTGTAATTTCCTTCAGGTTTCACAGTTCGTACTACCGCACAGGCCTGCAATGTAGAAAGTTTAAGCTCAACATGCGACTCTCATAAACATGCATGCAAAGCTCACGCTAGGACATTAATTGATTGATATGATGATTGCTTAATACTGATTATCTATTTGAATCTTTATTAGCTGAATAAACTTTACTCCTTGTTTTGATACTATAAGGAAGCTAAAGCACATTTGTGGTTGTTTATATTTTGGTTGTACATGAAGTGAACCCTAGTGCTTCGACCTTGGTCATTGCTAGTTTTAATTATGGATAACAAAATATTATATAGCAGGTGATTGTAACAGTAGTACCTTTGTCTAAACACAAATAAGATAGAGCACTATAATAAATGTACCTTCATTTCAACAAAATTGTTCAGGATAGGTTAAGCAATAATAGTGATGATTATTTGCTCTGTCATTGGTATTCTTACAAATCAATCTGAATGCTGCATATTACGAGTCGGTACTCAGCTGCAAGCCATTAACACAGTTGGGTGCATCTTTAATCACACGATACTGCTCCGCCAATTACAGCGCTCAAACCAATCACAGTGTGCCCTCCCTTTTCCTGATTGACAGGTTACAGGATGCAACATTCAAATTAGACTACGTCTATTACGATGCGCAAACCAGTCACAACATGTTCTTGTACCAATTGATAGATATGCAATGCCATATAAAGATCCAGAATCAATCACCAATATTTCTCTCTCTCTCTCTCGCTCAGAACAAAATTCCAATCACTTACTAACCATGTAATTTGTGTACAAGGTTTTCGTCCAATAACATTGTTTTTTCATGATTAATTTGTTTGTAACAGACAGAAGAAATGGCACTAAAAGTTTCATTTACTGTCAAATTGTAACTATTCTACCATGTAAAAATATCAAGTCTATCTACACACTATTATAAAAGCAAACAAAAAACCCAACATAATGTGAAATTTTTAAATGACAATAATAAGTTTTCTATTTTATCTCTTTGAATGTATTACTATAATATGCCTCATTGAATGTATTACTATAATATGCCACTATTGCATTGTACACCTTACAGGCGGTTGGTATGGCCATTGCCAAGGTATTAGTATTTACATAGGCCTGTAAATAATGTGGCAGATATGTATTTGTTTTATCCATCTCAGTATTTCAATGTTTAATTATGTACATCTTAGATAATGTAAGACACACCAATAAAAATCTTGAATGCATCCTAGCAGCGAATGTGCATCTCTGATACCAACCATCAGAGGCACCATCTCTGATACCAACCATCAGAGGCACCATATCAAAGCCCTTGGTATCAGAGAAGAACTTTATATATATCCTCTTTTAAATTAAGCCATTGTGTAAGTTCTTCTACAATAAGATCCTTTTGTTTTATAAATAATTACAATCTTGTATGATGCTGTTCATTGCTAAAAGTGACACCATGAGAGTCATATCATAGCTGTGTTGAATTATCACTCAAAAGAAGTAAAACAATGGGAAAATAAACCAAACCGATTCTAAATTCATGTATCTGGCACACTTAGCATGTCTGTGTCATTTAATTAGCAAGTAAAACAAATTCCTAAATTTTGAGTCGTGAGGACAATGTTGCTACTTGAATTATCACAATGCATAAGTGCATATTGTGACAATAACTGTTCGCCACATTATTTGTACCCACAGCCATTATACCAAGACACATTAAGACAACATGAGATGTTTCATGTTTTTATACACACTTTCAGAAGTCAGTCAAGGGGGAATGAGATACCTTGACCTTAGACTTCTTGTTATTTGAGTACGAGTTGGTTAGTTAACATGAGTCGATGAAAGATAAATTTAAGATATGTTGGACATGATGGCAATGATTTTTCAGATTAAACAATTTCAGAAAAATGTTATCGTTAACTGATCAGAATTAATATATTATCGCCATAAAAATAGTAAATTTATTGTTGATATGTTTAAAGACAGCGTAGATTATGTCAAGCATTTGGATAGATTTAGATGCATTATCAGTTGCTTCAAAATGTGAGTACTGTTGAACATACAAATGGTCAGCATACTGCATTCAATTTCCCACACCAAATCACATTGGTGATTTCAAATACAGATGCCAACAAAACTGTTTGGTATTGAAAAGAACCAAACAACCAAAAATTCAACAACACATAATTGTTTCATCGTTTATTAGAGCACTTATGAGTGAAGCAAATGATATTCTAGTTTATTGATATAAGATTGAAATATGACCGGTCATATACCAAATTAACATGTTAAATATCAAATATGCCTGATTATGTTTCCATCCTAAACAAGAGGGATCAGTGTCAGATGATCATGGTGAATACACAATAGCTTTTGTGATGTCACCCAGCAAAATTGTAGGAAATGGCACTATGTGGAACACAATTCTCAAGAAGAAAGATATTTTTAAAACTAAAAAGTCCTGTGTATGTGTGTGTTGTTATAAATAATATATACTTAGTGGACACCATTGGTATTAAATAGCGCCCTCGTTGTGTCAGTCACCGGTCAATTGTAGTCGTGTTGAGGTAGATGTGATTTCTCTCTGATCAAGCAAAGTACATGACTCGCAGGGTGTCTGCATGTACTTTGACAGCTCGCATCATGTCTTCAAAGCTACGACCACCGCTGGAGCCCGAATGGTGGCTGCCTTCTCCACTGTTAATAAAAAAGCAAATGGATACACAGATTGTCATTAATAGAAATAGCATGAGAAATTAGGTAATGTATTCAGTTTATCCAAACACAAACATTTTTAAATTGAAATTGATCTTTCGTTCTCAACACAATTACCTTGAATTTTCAGGTATTGCTACACCTTTTATCAGCAGACTAATGACTCACTCAAAGTCCAGAAATGTGATGTCAGAATTGGGTCATATGTGATGTCAGAATCAGGTCATAGACTCTTGGTAATCGGTATCTGCCCCCGTCTTGTGACGGTTGGTTGGCTCTGATTGTAAATTGCCTCCTTGACCCCTCTCTCGAACCAACGAGGATCTTTATCCAAAATCTTTACTTTGTCGAAGTCCACATGGTGTCCCTGATACTCAATATGGATGTGTTGGGATACCTAGGACGAGGTGGAACTAGGATCTTTGATAAGGATCCTTGTTGGTTCGAGAAAGTGCCAGGTAATTATTATCTTGTGTTGAGAATGAAAGATCAACTACAAATTATTTGATTACCAACACAGATGAACTTTCTCTCTAATATTCAAATTTGAAATACACAATTGGGCAGTTTAATGTACTAGGCACTTGCAGCAAGATAGAATAATGACAATCTATGAGTATGACACTACATTCTCAGTAGTGAATATGAATGACTTGTTTGTGTCTGAAAGTAAGTTTATAAGTGTTCTCTATTCCATCACCACCAATAACCGGTTATTGGTGGAGATAATCATACTTAGGGATTAAATCATGTTTCAGCGTACATGTATTCAAATATGGTGATCTCATGTTTCTATTCAGGCAATAACAATAACCACCTTGCACTTTGGAATAGAAACATGCTTTAAATGTCTTGGTTTTTGGCTGTTGTTTATCTTGGTGTCTGTCTGTCAAAAATCCATATTTGATAAGCTAAATTCTGAAGAAGTCGTTATACAAAGAACATGGAATATCAAAGTTTGCACTGGATAATGGCAGGCTTAATGATGTATATTATGAATAATACGCCTGAAGCAAGGGTTTAGGCAGCCAGCAACGGAGAATCAAGATTTTCAGGCTATATGACATATACGATACATTTTCAATTTGTTCTCTTGATGTACACACCTAGTTTTTCAACAGTAACATATGCATACTCATACCCTGCCTAAATCCCTGGCCTCTGGTATTTTTTCTGTGCCACCACAGACTATAGAGGAAGGGACAATGAAGTGAGCGGCAACGCTTGATCCATGATCGTTTCGGCAATACAATTATGTAAGCGTGATTTGGACTTGTGTGCAGGTCACGCGTCAATGGGAATGTTGTGTGTGCAATGGGAATGTTGTGTATGCATGATGTGTAGGAATAGTTGACAACAACTTTAATATTATACTTTTATAGCCCATGTCACGCCTGTCGCAAAATTCAAATGGTTTGGTAAATTTCCAGACTTTTTAAATCAAAACAAAATGAACCTATTGAGTTCTTTTCAGTCACTGCGGACAAATCGCTAATTCTTCAAACTAGATACACTAACCTAATTTGTGTTTTAAGTGTGGAAAGGTTAACGGAATTTTTGTATTTGTAAAAAATGTTTGTGAATATTTCCAGGTCTATATCTCAGAAATGCAACTATAGAATGGCCCGATTGTTTTAGGAAAGAGAGCCAGGCCAATATTCTACCGTGTTTACTTTGACTGATCCCTTTCGATAGTTGCACTCTCCTGTTATTTTCAATTCTACTGTGTTTACTTTGGCTGATCCCTTTCAATAGTTGCAATCTCCTGTTATTTTCAATGAGATCCAACTTGTTTTGATATAGCAAATACACAGGACCATTATTTTGCCCAGAGTGGGCATCGGCTGATATGAGGACGCCCATTGGCTAAGTGGTGGAATGAAATCATGGGACATTTATCGCAAAAGCTACCTGCGAAACGATCATAGGACCATGAATTTGCGGCGGGTACTTGAGAATCGATCTACTTGATTGTCCCTTCTTCTATGGTGCCAAGTACAGGGTGACCCCAAAAAATGTTAACACTCCGGGCACATAAGGGCATAATTCTGTTATACCCTACCAGGCTTCTCGTTACATTGCATTTTCGCGTCTGGGGACGCGATATTTGTGCTGAAAACGCAATAAATTTTAACCTGGACTCTTTATTGCGTCCATCTGGACGCAATAATTTTTAATCGTGTGTCAAGATAAATTCCAAGATAATTTTGCACGTGTAAGCTTACAAATATCAGTTTTCGTGACAATCCGAATCAAAGTATACTTGGTAATAAAATATTAAATATTCTCGGTCTTCCTTGTACAACTCTAGACCATCATCCATGTTTTCACCTTATCTACAAATGTTTTCGTCGTGTCCATAGTCGTCGTTGAATGCATACATCGTCAATACAGTATTTGTACGGCCAATTTTCAAGAGAGACTAATAGCATGTGCGTATTGCGTAATCTCTTTTTCTTCTCGCTATTTTTTGTCTCTTCAGCAGACCAATATAGTGACGCTATCGGTTGTTAAACACGATGTTGCGTCGATTATAATACTGGCAAGGGGCGGATTTGTTTGTACGAGGGCAAAGGTTGAATACATTATGATAATTATAATTAGTTCATTGGTTTTTATTGTACGTTGTAATGTAAAAATGTAGATGAATCAGTAATTGTTATAGCGATTACCGCATGGGTAAATATCTTGACGGAAAACTTTGATCCACACGCAGGCCTGTCCATGTCGCATGAATGATAGGGATAGGTACATTTGAAAGTCATTTATTTACATATCTTTCTCTTTACAAACAACAAAATAAATAGAGTAGACCATTTTTGGACATTTCAGCGCTGTAGTCCCCGTTTAACTACTCCGTATCCGATTCCGAAGTCACAATTTGCAAATTACATTTTTGACTTGGACCCCATAATTTCTTCTTGGACCCCATAATTTTGAAAATTGGTAGATTATGGGGTCCAGTGGACCCCATAATATTTTTACCTAACGAGAAGCCTGTACCCTACACACCCACATCGGTAGTATGCGTCGTTCTTAAAAATCACCGGGAAAATCACGCACTATAAATGCCTCTGTGAAGGGTATAACAGAATTACTCCAACATAAGATATCTTAAAAGGACAGGAACACACGGGTCTAATCTTGATGTATTATGAAAGCTGAGTAAATAAGCTTTCATTTGCATTTTATTGCGTTCCAATTGGTTATTTAGAATGGGAGATATGCTTCAGCAAACATGAGGAAGCAAAATCGGCTTGGTCCAATCCTCTCAGTATGAAAGTAAAGCTTTTAAAATGCACGAAGCAAGAAGCAACATGATTAAGTCACACACACACATCAGTTAATCTCTTCTTTGTTCTTTTCAACGCATTCTTTCGATTCTTTTCAAGCTTAAAAGACATAAATAAATATATTCCACATAAATTATATAGGTATTTTGTCATGAGTTCAAGTTCTATACTCTTTTTCCATGTGCAATGGGTAGCTGTCAGTAAAGCAGTCTTTGAAATTGAAATTGAAACATTTCATGTTCTTTGTTGAAATGGTCCATCCATTAAATAAATTAACTAATATTGCACTGAAATAAAACTAGTATTGCACTGAAATTAACCATAAATCAATTGCACGTAAAACAGGTAAAACAAGAGCTTTCAAATAGTCAAGCTTTTAAAATGCACGAAGCAAGAAGCAAGAAGCAACATGATTAAGTCACACACACACATCAGTTAATCTCTTCTTTGTAATTAATGCAAATTGGACCAAGCCGATTTTGCTTCCTCATGTTTGCTGAAGCATATCTCCCGTTTTAAATAACTAATTGGAACGCAAATAAAATGCAAATGAAAGCTTATTTACACAGCTTTCATAATACATCAAGATTAGACCTGTGTGTTCCTGTCCTTTTAAGATATCTTATGTGCCCGGAGTGTTAACATTTTTTTGGGTCACCCTGTACTATGTATCCTTTCATGGTGAAAAAGCAGAGAGGAATGCAAATCCCCCTGGCAGGGAGATTCCCCTAAATGTAGTCAAAGGTCACATAGGGGTCATTAGAGGTCAATCTGGGTACACCCCATGAGTCATCTCAAATCTCCTTACCCAAATACTATTGTCTCCAAGTACAGTTGAGATTGAAGTCTGACTTTTCATATGAGAGAGACGGCCCTAATGTCTTAACAAAATGGGGTCAAAGGTCATGTAGGGGTTATTGCAGGTCAATCTGGGTACACCCCATGTATCATCTCAAGTATCCTTACCCAAAGATTATTGTCACCAAGTTTGGTTGATATTGAAGTTTGACTTTTCATATGAGAGCCCTAAAGAGTAATAAGTGGAGTTTAGAGTGTTGACAAAATGGGTTAAAGGTCATTATAAATCAATTGGTGTACACCCCATAAGCATCTCAAGTCCCCTTAGTCTTAATATTATTGGTGATGAATTTCATTACCTGTTTGAATGTGACTTTTTCAATAACGATAGAACAAAATACCTGTCTTCATACTTCAGAAATCGTCCAAACACTTTTAAAATGAACCAACTATTCAACTCCAACAACTTCCTGGTGCTAAAAAAACTTGCTCACTTTGTAAGAAATATTATGTTCAAATTTGTGTAACTAGCTTTTTCTAAGTTCCTATTTATGTACATGTATTAATACATTCTATTTTATCCATTGTATTTTTATTATTATGTTATTGTTGTATCTCTGTTACCCTGATGGGGTCTAACGAGATTAATAAAAAAACTTTAAAAAAAAAACCTACTGATTATTGTCACCAAGTTTGGCCGAGATTGAAGTCTGAGAGCCCTAAAGCAATAAGTCTACAGTGTTGACAAAATTCAGGTCATTGGTCATGTAGGGGTCATTAGAGGTCAATCTGTGTACACCACATGAGCAACTCAAGCCCCCTAATGCTAATAACATACCAAAAAGGCTAACTAAAAGGGAACACACATACATGTACACCCCGACGCACACCCACACATGACATGAAAATATCCCCCTCTGGCTTTTAGCCAGGGGGATAAAAAGGAAGACAAAATGTAGTGCCCAGGCAGGATTTGAGCAAGATTTGTGTATTGAGTGCAAATTTGAAGAAAAGTGCAATCTTAAAGGTAGATGACCCGATCACATTTTCGTAACACAGAATTATTTCAAACATACGGAGATTTTCATATCATATGAAAGCTCGTATTTTTCTCATCATCATACTGAAAGTTGACGGCCTAAATCGGTATAATTACGGAGAAATCGATGAAATAACGTCGAATTACCGCGAATGGTGGTAACCACCGATATAGTTTGTGTACTACTCAATGGGTACAGTTCACAGCATCTTGTGCGTCTAAAATAAGAACCATTAAGCTATGCAACTCAAACTTTGGAACACGACTTTTTTAAGGATGACCTTTCATGTAGAATAGAAAACTTCAAGTTGAAAATCGGAACATCTACCTTTAATAGGCGCAAGTCACAGAAGGTTGACCTTGCATAAAAGTATGCAAGGTCAACCTACCTCTCAAAATGGTCAAACGGAAATACAAGTATCAACAAGTTTTTGAAATCACCCACAATCTTGTTCAAAACCTGTTGGGACACTATACACGTGCGCATCAAATATCTTTCAAAATTAGTAAAAAGCTGTCAATTGAAAGTATGATAGTCAAAACTAGTTTATGTAAAGCTGCCATCCCTCTCAACCCCCCCCCCCCCCCCCCCCCCCCAACCAATGTTGGGGCTGATATATATAACACAGCCCGTTGCTGGACGATGCTTTTATATGGACCAACATTGAGTTTAGGGGGAGGGACCACCGTTTCACAGGACATGCAGGAAGTGTCCCAACAGTTTTGAACATGATTGTATTAAGGGAGTGGAAAAATGAGCTATAAAAAATACAAAAATCGCTATATTTCGAAAACGGTAGCTTCGATTTTAACCATTCTTTTTAAGAAATGAAGAACATTGCTTCTGTAACATTACGAGTTGAACTTCATAGTCTAATTACGTATACACATTTAATGAAATACATAAATAACGTGTATTTTGATAAAGTGTCATAGTTTCAAAGTATCTAATTTACAGCGGCGAGTGTTTCAAACGATTGCATCAAGTGGCGGTGCGTCAAGGCGACGAAAAAAAAAATGTTGTACAAACCTGATCAACTCATTTATTTCAAATCTTAATTGTTTAAACATTTGAAGTAAAAATTAAAAAATGTAACTAAACTGCCGCGCTGAGATTCGAACCCATGGACAGAGTCTGCGGTGTCAGTCGAAACCACTACACTAGTAGGGCAATACGTTGTACTAGTATAAGAAGATAAGGTATAACAATTTATCTTGTTAAACTAATATTCTTCTTGAGATGATTTAGTATGGAAATACACTTATTATTATCGGTCTACCACGGTTAACATTATATACACTTTCATACTGTTCAAAATAATAATCATTTTTGCGAATTCAACACGATTAACCACGGTCTACCAATAATATCTTAAAAGATGATCAATACTTCCTTTCTATTCATTCTGGTAGACCGTACATAGGGTTCTATTGAAATTGATGGGTTGACCGTGGTTGATCAATACAGTGCTAGAGTTAATAAGCAAAATGCCTCTTCAAAAAGCTGACTCCCCAGTTAGCTCAGTGGTATGTTTCCTGTCTTAGAATAAGTAGATTGCTGGTTCGAATCTCGATAGGTTCTTGTTTTTATGGTTTTGTTTTCGTTTGTTTAGTTTTGTATTTCATTTTGGAAATGTTTGTAACTTTTCATTCTAAAGTTGATTTCATTTTTCCGGACCTTACGAATTGGTATAATATGTTTAATAATAACATGCGATTTATAGGTGATGTATTACGTTGTCAAATGGATATTTTGTGTTTGTTGACATCTACCTCTATACGAATACGATTCTTAATTATTATGGCGTCTCAATTAACATGCTTCAATTAAGAGTATATTAATCTGAAATAAACGGTCACCCCCACCCTACCACAGTAACACAATCATTAGTTTATTTAATGACATTATTTGTTTTACCTATTATCTTATGAAATAAGTCTTTATTAAAAAGTACCATTTAGGTGCGTAATTCAGACAATGCCCCTTTAAATTGAAGACATTACTAACCCATTATTTTCTTAAATAAACGATACTAATGGCACATTATCGCTCTCTAATATTGCCAAATATAAGATAATTTGGAACTTATTTAATGCAGTTACAAGGACTTATATGAATTTAGTACATTATTTTTACAATGCTTTAATACAATCTTGTTCAAAACCTGTTGGGACACTATACACGTGCGCATCAAATATCTTTCAAAATTAGTAAAAAGCTGTCAATTGAAAGTATGATAGTCAAAACTAGTTTATGTAAAGCTGCCATCCCTCTCAACCCCCCCCCCCCCCCCCAACCAATGTTGGGGCTGATATATATAACACAGCCCGTTGCTGGACGATGCTTTTATATGGACCAACATTGAGTTTAGGGGGAGGGACCACCGTTTCACAGGACATGCAGGAAGTGTCCCAACAGTTTTGAACATGATTGCAGATGTGACCCTTCAGACATCTTTAAAAAGTCACTGTGTAGGGTTATGCGGCAGAAGTGACTCCACATACTTATGTGTATGGTTATGTGACACAGATCTTTTATCCTTTCTTGGTCTGAGGCATGTATTTTCCAAAATTGCCATGTGAAGATCAGCCTGCATGGCTGAGTTACTAATTCCTTAAAGCTCTACAAATGTGTGAGAAAATGTCTTCAATGCTGGATTTCCCCTATTTATACTGCTGGATATATTTTCAGAAAAGAGAAGCAAAAAATCTATGCACTAACTGTGATGTCTATGTCAATAATGCTACAACCAATGGGAGACATGGCATTATGATAAAAAATAATTATGCACAAGTACATTGATTTACCTCATGACTACATAGATACTAGACATAACACATGAATCCTACATTGGAGAAACAAAACGCTCATGAGAGATCAGACTTTCCAGCACAGAAGTTTAAGTTTCACCTCGTCTGATATGGTATCATTCTAGAATGCCCTACACACATTCCACACCCTATATTGTAATACAATTTATCATAACACTTAAAGTGTGAAGGATATAATGTTTAAATAAGGAATAAAGCAAAATTCACTAAATAAAATGATTTAAAAAAATAAAAATAAACAACTACAGGGTGTAACAAAAAAACTTATACAATTTTGAAAATATTATTAAATATATTTCTAATGTCAATTTTGTTCCAAGGGTTCTTTGTTTGCAAAGGAAATGTCTTCAGCTTTGAAATAAACTTTATTTTGTTCAAATTGGTGGTATAATTGCAGAGAAGTGACCAATTGTCTAAACTACTCTTGAAATGACTTGGGCCACTTTGCGTCTTAAAAGTAACAGAATCAAAGAGAAGCTGGAATGAATGATTCCTTAGTCAAGTGACTGTTTTTAGAGGTAAACAATGGCAAATTGTACGAAATTGGGTAATCAAGCGTGAAATATCTTAAAGAAACTTATATTTCATGCTTCATTACCCAGTTGTGTACGATTTGCCAATGTTTACCTCTAAAAACAGTTAATTTGTTTGTTCACACTATGATTCATTCATTTCAGCTTCTCTGTGATTCTGCTACTTTAAGACGCAAAGTGGCCCAAGTCATTTTACGACTAGTTTAGACAATATTGGTCACTGCTTTGCGATTATACCACCGATTTGAATGAAATAAAGTTTATTTCAAAGCTGAAGACATTTCCTTTGCAAGCAAAGAACCGTTAAAACAAAAATGAAACACCAAAAGTGAAACACCATGTAATTTCACTCAACTCATGTACAAAAAGAAAATTGAAACCACTCATCACTGAACAAAGACAGGGTTCAATTAATGATTACCATGAGTCTTATGACTTGATTCTGATGTCACATTCCCAAAAGGTTTTGACCATCAGTTCAAATCATAATTTGCTGATGAAAGATGTTGCAACCTTATTTTTTATTGTCTTATGTTGAGATAGAAAGATCAACTTCTTAATCAGTACACTACCTACTTCGATTATTTTGTGTTCATATACACACATACCTACATAATATTTCTACTTAATTATAAGTGCCAGTGTCTAAATGACACTGCAAACACAGCAAGCATTACATTATGCTGGTCCTTGTTTACATCCTGACACTTTTACAATGTTCCTGCATCCATGCTTACAGGTTATCAACATTTTGTAGTGGGAACACACAGTGGTGTAGATTTGTAAATAAATGAGTTGGATCATTGCTTTCTTATCTGGACAACCAATCATGGGCCATTTGGGTACAGAAATAGGGTGGATGTGCCCAGGGCAGTATGTGTGTTGTACATTGACCGTGTCAAGAACAGCATTACAGGTACGTTGCCTAGAAGGTGCACAGGACAGCATCGTGTATTGTACAGTGGGTGCTCTAGTCAGCAGTAGTTTTGCACAGTAGCTGTCCCCAGAACAACCCAATATTGTCACACATCAATGTGCCACACCGTTCTCGTAACCTCTGGCTTCAAAAAAATGACAATGTCAATGAGCCACTTCTTCTACAACTTGAGTTGTTCATAGGTTGTGACACCAGTGAGCTTAAATATAATGTACATGCATTACAATATTTACATTGTGAGTTGGCAAAGATGCTAAGGAACCAGCATAACATAAAATTAAAAGCACTTGAAATAATAAGCAAACGTGCATACCTAGGATGAGCGGCACACTCAACGAGGCATGACATGAGCCCTCTTAGTGTAATACCTAAAATACACTGCAACTACCAAAAGTTACAACTATAAAAGGAAGCCACCACCGCTGTTAGTAAAGTGGGATTGACCAATTTTACAAGAATTTAAAATATACCAAGTATATACTACCAATTTGAAAACAACTTAAGGTCAATTCTGCTGCAAGGATAGAAGGAACGTAAAGAATAGCAAGCAGGCAACATTCTAACACATACATTTCCAAACTGGGGCATTAAAATTGGTATTGCACTCTTGAAATGGAACTCATAAAAATTATACAACCATTCACCAATGAAAGTAGTACACTCCAATATATGGCAATTGTAACATGGGCTGAAAAGGGTAAGCTACATTGACCTTTGCAAAATGGCAGTATTTTTAGGTTGGTTGGGTTACATCAAACAAGCAATTTTTGATGCCTGAAGTAAGGAAAATGACTCTCCCCCTCCTTTGACCAACTGAGATTAACCCAAACCATCAATGTTGCTTCAATGTCCCTCTGCCACCAGCAATGTGTGAACAACATGGAAGCAAGGAGCTTTCAATTTCCTTGGATCACCTATTTTGTGTTTCCTAGGCTCAGATTTAAACTGACTCCAAAAGGAAGAGTTAGTTAAACATTTATTGTATCTAACTTTTCAAAGTTCAGCTTTGGCAGATTCGCCTTCATGAATTCAACAGAAATGTTTCAAAGCATATTGCACATCAATCAATTCCAGAACAGGTATTGTAACCAAATGTGGATAATCTAGTGTGTCAATGCATGATTGTTCATGCAATGGCCAGAGTTGTAACAAGACATGACTTGGGACTTTCCACGCGGCAGTCGTCTATAGACGACAGTTCCAAAATATTTCAAAAATGTATTTAATTTCATCACCATAACAAATGCATTAAACTAAGTACAAACATGCCTAAATTTTGGTTCAGTAATTCTTGAGATAAGATTTTGAAAGTTAGGAAAGATTTTTGAAAAATATGTTTCGATGTAGTCAAACTAATAGCCCTGTAAAAAGTGTTAAGCTAAATTGGGTAATTGACTTGTGTGACATTCAGTGACTCACACGCAATGAATTAAACACTGAAAACCAAGCAAAATTACTTGACTAAACCAGATTGATCAGTGACCAGTTACAACATTGGAACTTGCAGGTTGACTGTCCCTACACTACTGTGTGATAAGGCTCCATCACATGGGATGATTGCGTCATAATTGTATGTGTATGTGTGAGCTTGAGCACTCTTTGTCAAACCACAATGGATATGTATGATGCCAACCAAATATTGAAGAGTCCAACCAGGGTAATGTCTGTTGCTAAGAATTCATCATTGGATGTGTTTGGTAATCGAAAACAATAGAATACAAGCTTTGACATACCAAGGCAAAAAGGTACATCTCACACACAGTTCTCACATTAATATACTCCATTTTACCCTAATATGACAAAATCTGATGATACACTGCAAGCTAAATGGCAAATGGGCATTTTTTAAAATTTTAGTTGGATTGGTACCAAATAGGCAAAAAATGTGAGGCTACGGTTTAATTGTGCTTTAAAATCCCGCCTGGTGCCAGTGTCCACTGATAAAAACGTGTGGGTCGCATGCACATACAACTTTGTTTGTCTTATTCTGTGACTGACATCAGATCGTGTTTTAGTGATTTGTGCAGCTGCTGCACGCAGCATTAGTGTCAGGATTCGTCATCCATCGCTTGCGTTGGAACGCACACCAGCATATTACAACCTCATGGTGCAATAATTGGAATACACTCTGACATCACTGCGCAGATGAATACATTTGGGCTGTGCCTTTCTTAAATTTGATTGTGCCTACCATAGGTGTCAAACCATTAAATAACAGTGGGGACATATCACATCCCCACTGCATTTCAACATGGATTGGTGCCATGGTGTCTATGCTAGTTCAAAGTTCACATCGACTGTGTAATGCAATAGAAGCTGGCATATTTGGTGCTACACATACTATAGTGTTTTCTTAATGATGCTTTGTGAAAACTATGTTATTCAACACTAAAGTAAAATAGGAAGTATATGTGGACAAACTGTTACAAACTGCACACTTTAGCAGTGGAAGGTAGGATTGTTTATGGGAGAAAATATGCTACGAACTGAGATACAAGGATTGATCTTGAACTGAAAAATCTAACTATTGATAGATTATATGCAAAAAGCCATGAAATAAATGAGTTAGTGTGAATGACATGGACTGCAAACTAAAGTAATATCACCAATTTACTATCACACACACACACCCCCACCCCATACATGGGAACAAAAAAACAAAAAACAAACAAACAAACAAACAAACAAACAAATAAAATCATCAAAACCCCAATCTAATCTGATGAGTGAACATAAAAGCTGCTTAATTCAATCACTCACTTGCTGTTAGTGCCCGACTGGTGGCCGCTGCTCACACGAATGGAGGTAGGAATAAAAAAGAAAACATAAAATATGGAAATCAACAGAAGAAAAAAAAAATGCAATGGAAATTTTATCAAATATAAATGGATTCCTTTCTCTCCATTAAGGCTGGGAATTTCAGGCGGGCAAACGGGTATCCGCCCGATATTTCCATACCCGGGTACCAAATTAGGTACAATTTTTTTTAAACATTTAAAATAAAAAATAATAAAAAAAAGGTCCAAAACAGGACCTTAGATGACCCATATTTGAACCTAAATAACCCACACCATAGGAATAGTAACTCATAACCCAAGATCCTATACTTAAAAAAATAATTTATTCTGATCGAAAGTATGATTTTTGAGGACCGTTTTCTGTGTACAAATACAAGTTATTACTAAAGCAACAACATCTAAATTCAGTAAATTTTTATGTTCCTTTCATGAATTAAATATGGCAACAGAAGTGTTGCCTGTCACATAATATAACATTAGAAATATTTATGAATATTTGTATAATTTATTTCAATTTTTTTTAATTTTAAATATTTTGAAATTTATAGTTAAAAAATAATATTGTTTCAGTTCGTATGCAGGTGACTTGGCAATACAAGATGATGTTTGTATATGTATGATTGCTATAATAACACACAGGTTTTGAATGCATCTCAAAAGCTTTAATGTGCATGTTTACCATTTTTCCTTACCAGATCACGTGCATGTGAACTAAAATTGTAATTTTTTCTGACTTGATTTTTTTTTATTCATTCTTCTCTTATGTCATGTAACAGGCAACACTTATCTGAACATTTTATATGAACATTTACTGAATTTAGGTATTTTTCGACTGTTTAAAGCATTCCCAAATGTATGTCTTTGTTGTTTAGATAAATGAGGTTACATGAACATGGTATGGGGTCACATGAGGGGTCATGTATGGGGTAAATCGAGGTCATTTAGGTGACAAAATTTAATTAAAAAAAATAAATATAAAAAACAAGTTTAAACAAGTTTTAAACAAAATAAATTGGAGGGGGGGGGGGGGGGGGGGGGTCGGTCGGGTACACAAATACCCGAAATTCCCAGCCTTACTCTCCATCCACCCATCCAATATTAAATGATTCTTAGCTAGCAAGCCAGCGCACACTGAGGGCTTTGGTTTATATTCTGGTGGCTTACTTTGCTTGTTGGCAGAGGGAGGGAGTTAAGATTGAACAGCCAGGTGGTGACTTGCTACAGACTTTGCATACAATGGTCATGGCCCATGGGGCATGTTTGCCAACCTAGTGTATTTGGTGAATTGGTAAACATGTCCATTCACAGAGCATCTTATTTCACAAACTCAAATCAACTTGCTAAGTGATGCGAACAAACTAAAGACCTGCGAGGTATTGGGGATCTTGAAAAACTAGAAAATCAAGTAGTTAAAAGGTAAATTGGCAAACAATCCCCTGGACTATCAAAATGCATGAAACATAAAATACTATGATATAGTTCAATTATGTTCCACAACTCCAAGTATGGTACATATTACATGCGATTGATGAACCGGGATTATGTGTTACTATTCACCTTTGTCTCCTGTGTAGTGACATCAGAAAATACTCCAGAGAGCACACGCTTGATTATAATGAGCTAAGTGATCCTGGTACTTAAAATCAAAATGCTGCATTGGTCACTGGAATATACCCTCATATCACTGCACATAGGTAGATGAATAGCGCATGCAATATGTAATTGTGGAACCAAGTGTTTCATAGCCAAATGTGGTACATTATTTTATCCAATTTGAGATGCTGTCAAAAAAATTGAAAAAATTGAATGGAAAAATAAGCTTGCTAGTTGGCTTAGTTTGCTCGCTGATCTTTATTCTCAATTGCTGTCCATACTTGAGTAAGAACAAAGCTAGTCTGGTGAAATATTCTATCCTAGGACCAACACCGAACACAACTTGCGCTGATGATTTTTTATACATAATTACAGAACCAGACTTAGAATGGGTCTGTGCAATATTACAGTGAATTCCAAACCGTTTCTTTTGCATGATGCCTACTTGTGCTTGCTTACAAATGTACATAATTTGTTGTCCATTGCTAAATGAACACCGTTACATCAGTTACAACATTTTCTAAAAAGTGTTATACGAGTTACCAAAAAGGTATGGGTTGTAATCTTTTACCAATAAACTAAAAGCATTCATACATCAAATAACATTTTCCTTTTTCCCATACTTCATAATTAATCAACATTTCCAGGTTGGCAGTACATATGGGATTGTGCAGCCACTCAAAGGATATTTTTTTGTGTTAGAAAGTTGATTTATAAAAACCAACAAACTCATTTAGAGAACTCATTTAGAGTATTTCACATCCATAATAGTCATTTTAAATAGAATTTGTTTTCCATCTCTCAAAATTTTGAAAACAATTTTAGGATACAGAATGAATTTGGGTTGGTGGGCCTGGTTACAACCCTTTTTTATTGTCTGGCCTATATCGAAACATTTGGAAACATGTTTTAAAGCCTTGATTAAATACTTAATCAATAAATAAATAAATAAATACTATACTTAAAGCCTAGTGGAGTAACCAATCGCCGCGATAGCGAGAGGGACCGGGTTCGAGGCTGTGTATTTTTAAGGTCTTTGTTAATTTAATTCTCGCCAGTTTGTCCGAGTCTATATTATTATTTATTCATTTCAATTACTCGGCTGGTATCATTTGCTTGATCCTCGCGTTTATTTAATTAAGTTTCGCTCGTCATAGATTCTGCTAGAATCATGCTTATAGGCCATCATCAATTGTTATTAAATACTTAAATACTTAATGCATGGTAGTGTGCATACTAAACACAGGTTGACAAACTATCTTTTTTAAATGAATGGACACAAAAGGCATTGCTTCTTGATCAGTATAACCATGTATTGTAGAGTTGGATTTAAGGAGTACATGGTTAATTGTTCATTTTTATCAATCATTTGGCATCCAGTGTTACTGTTATCAAACCCACCAATATACAGGGCGTGTGAAAAAGTGTCCCATGTGAAACATGTTTTTTGGCCAAGAAAATTATAAGAATTGGTTGTGAAATAGTAATAATCATGATTAGCATTTGGTCTTTCCCTGGAGACGTCCATATTGGAGCGCTTAGCTTTCAAAACTCTAGCAATTGTTATCATCATCAATAAATGATTATCTAAAAAGATACACTTTACGAGGGTCGGTCAATAAGTAATGAAAGGGATCATGGTATGGGATGCATGAGTGATTCTATTGAGGGATAGTGGGATCAATACAAAGTATGAACCTTTGTCTTTCAAACAATACACTTTTGAATTTCTAAGTATGAACTATGACATCATAGCATTAGCTTAAAGCAATGAATTTCTAGTACAGGTATACTTATGTGCGCCAAGTCGTTTGAAGCTATGTGTGTTTCGGACCAAGATAAAGAATGTGCAGTATTTAGCCCTGTCATGAAATAACTCAAGAACAAGGTCATCAATAAATATTCACTCTCGTTCCCTGAACGATTGCATCTATCAGTATCGATCTGAACAATATGTACACATTATCCATTGTGCGCGTGGGTTCAAATTTAGTTCTATAAAAACACTGGGTGGAGTTATATACAATTATCACACATATAGTAAAATCCATCGGACACGGTGAATGTATGTTTAATTTAATATGTTGAAATTGTTAGAAGAATTTACACTTTCGCCGTGCCATCTCGTTTTTAATGTTATTTTTGTGTCACAACAGCCACTACAAGGGCAATGCTGTTGTCGCAAGAGACTACCAATGCCCATACTAATCACCGCTTTATTCAAACATGCCATGTCATACAGGTGTATGAAACACACATAGTATCAGTTCTTATTCGACATTTCAATAGAGATCATTATCCCTGTAGTAGAAAATCTTTGCTTAAAGTATGATCACTTTGGATACTGCTAAATCAGTTTTTGGGTGGGAAATTTGAATTGTTTATATGAAACACATGGGAAAAAGATTGCATAACATGACACCAGAAGCAGATAAATCCCCATTTTATTTGCATAATTATGATACCTAACTTAAAAAGTAAGGGGAAGTGATTAAATAAAAGGTATACAAATATCAGTATTTCAAATGGCCCATTTTAATTGGAAAATGCCCAGTCAGTGAATCACTAATGTTACGGAAAATCAAAATAATTAGGAAAAATCCAAAAAATTAACCAGTTTGGGCGATTCCATAGGATAGTTAACTAATTGTCTGATCTTATTCACATGAAAACTACAGAAAAATGCTTAAATCAATGTGTATAATAATTTTGATAATTAAGATGAAGATATACATGAATGTATCAATCAAAGATGGCTGCCACAACCCCTCTTATTACTGCTATCTTTAGAGCTACTAGCTGTGTATTGTTTAAGTAATCGTCACATAATTTGTACGGTTTGAGGAAATCAAATGATCAGCTCCTTTTGAAATCCTCACTATTATTGCTTTACATCCCACAACGATTTACTCAATTATAATCCCCCATTGTTCTTTATCCGTTCTCAATAGAATCACTCATGCATCCCATACCATGATCACTTTCATTACTTATTGACCGACTCTCGTACGTACACTGTAGGGTGTGGTCGAGAAATGTCAAAAAGCCATGAAACAAATAAGTTAGTTATTACATAGTAATAATCATATTCAGCAATCTTTAATGCGTCATAAGAATTTTTTTCTATCCATTTTGCAGCTTTTGTTATCAAATTATGGCAAATCTACTCAGGCATGTCAAATTCAGCTTTGGCCATTTTTCATGTGCAGAGAACCTTTTTATTAGAATCATCAGTCAGTATGTAATGAACATAATCAATAAAATTGATAATTATCTACCTACTACATGCTGATCATTCAATTTGAGCAGAAAAACATATTTCCATTGATATTATCCACGACAAACCACATACTATTTGAATATTAGATTATTTTAAAACGATACATGGACAAAGTGGACTTTATAAGACTGAAGAACTCTAGATCTAGAAATGTGTTTATGTTTTGATATGGAACACACTTTGTACCTGAGGCAGCTATTAACTGCTGTTATCTTAGCAAATGATGGACCAAATCTAGGGGGCTAGGAAAATAAATGTGTCCAAAAACCAAAAAGTTTGATACTAAAATTCTAAGATCACTGTAAATAATTTGCCCAACATCAATAGTAAAGCACCTGATAAGCCCAAATCAAACTCCTGTGTCTAGGAATTGTCACGCTATTCCTCATGATCATCACACACATCAAGTCATGCATACATTGGTGCTGATGACACCGCCATAAATGATGACGACAATGCATGAAATACAGGGTGTCCCAGAATTAATTATACCGTGTTTGAAAAAATAATTAACATATAAAAACAATGTGGTAGTCCAAGTCTAATGCCTGCAATATAACAAGGAAAATGTTTACTACTTACATCAAGATATCTTTATCCATTCCAATATTGCATGACATTATTGAAAATTGGTGAAAACCTGTTTGGTTTTTTAATACAAAATTCTTAAGAAAGCTAAATAATAATTAGTATTTATATAGCGCCTTTTCAAAGTGATCAAAGCGCTGTAATTTCGCTGCTGGTGAATCATCAGAATCAGGTCGCATCAACTAGGGTGCTGCCAATTTCTAGCGCAAACCTATCCGCACTTAGATTGTAACATCCACCATTTTTCAATGCAGCTCCCCAAATACCATTGGGTCAAGGAAGTTTTTGATAACCGAAACAACCAATCACAGATTTTGAAAGCAGGAGGAAACCGGAGATCTCGGAGAAAACCTGCGAGAGCGTGTATGGATCGTGATAAACCAAATGCACATAAAGCCCGACCGAGCACAGATTTCGAACCCGGGATTCATTGGTGCAAAGCGAGGGTATCTACCGCTGCGCCAACACGCTCTCCCTAAATATATGCACATGTAATGTTAGAATCATAAGCATTTTGACTTATAAGAATGGTATTCATCGCTAAATTAACACACCTTTCTTGGTATAAATCATTCTGGTACACCCTGTAGACCATGGTGCATAAATCTGAGTATGCTGAGAAGTTCACCAAACTATTGGCTTTAGTGAACCATAATGCTAATCTCAAATTCAAATTACTATATATATTGAGAAAAAAAAACCCAATAAGATTACTAATACATTGAAGGAAAAAAATACCAGGACTACTCAAATACACACTGCAGTTGCACACATTACAAATAAATGTTATGAACTCATTCATGGGCATGCAAAAACCACCATAATTTAGGGCACATTTTTGAAGCTAATGTTTCACATGTGACGCGATCAATTTTGAGTTATACAGGGTGTATCAACAAAAAAAAACAACTTTTTGTCGCGAGCTCTCCCATTACGGCAAATCACAAATCACTCTGAAATTTATATATTCTGTTAGGTGTACTTATTGGCTATCACATAGTCAAATGACAGTGATATCGATTATTGATTCGCTGAGATATCAACGATACACGTAGACAAGTGCAAAACACGTTTTACATCGTTTATCCTGTATGCCTGATTTTCTTGTCAGGTGAATATTAGCAAGACACTTAAATAACTCATTGTACTTAAATAATTGGAATCAAACTCATCATTCTGAGAAGAAAATGTTATGTTAAAGGTATCAATTTTCTGGCTATTACAGTATCATATCAATATTAATTAAATCTGGCAATAAATTAGTTGATAGTTAATGACACAACTTGAAAATCCAGATTACAAAGTCTGTTTGCAAATCCTCTCTCTTTTTCTCTTGTTACTGTTATAAATAAAACAGTATGGCACATTATTCAAAAGATAAACAAATGGAATAGTCCAGTGAAGGTAGTAATTGTATGAATCAGTCATTGTTAGTCTGTTGTGAATGGGAATGGGATATTATGGGGCTCCTCGACCCTCGAAATGCTGTCCTTTTTTAAGATGCATCGATTATGAACTTTAATTTATGAAAGAACGTACCATAGACATAGCAATCGGTGGTTCAGAACTTAAAAAGGGTGATTGACGTATTCAAATGGTCCAATGATTATCAGATTACACGATTCAATGATTTTATGTACCACCTTACTGAAACAAAGGAAATTAAGATAAACCATTACAGACATTAAGGTTACATAGTTATTCAACTGTTAACCCATAACACTAATCGGACAGGAAAATCTAAGTTTTTAGAACGAACGATGTAAAACGTGTTTTGCACTTCTTTACTTATACCTTTAATATCTCAGCGAATAAATATTTGATATCGTTGTAATTTGACTATGTGATAGCCAATAAGTAGACCTAACAGAATATATAAGTTTTAGAGTGATTTGTCTTTTACTGTGACCGTACAGATCTCGACAAAAAGTGTTGCATTCTTTTTGATACACGCTGTAGGTAAAAAGAAGTGACAAATTCTTATGTTTTACTTTTCTCAGTTGGTAAACTGTTTGTAACTTTAAAACTAGAAGTTCGATTTTAGTGGGGTTTGGACCATACTGTAGCATTTTTCATCTGCCTTTGAATGATGGACAAATATCAAAATTCAAAACTGCCGACATACGGCCCATTTCGCTTGATCACGTCACATGAGCTTGGCAAATGATGGACTTTTTAAGACGCCATATGAATGACCTGGCTACACATCGCGGTACTAAGACTCCAGCTCCTTTCTTATTTCTATGGACTACTTGAAGTAACATTAATCGCAATAATACGGACTGTTTCAATTCAACAATAACCTTGATGACACACTGTTACAAAAACATCAACTTTGTGCAATACAAACATCACAAATCTCACCTGTCATGATCCTTCTCTACAAGGTGATAACGGGCGCGGAATGCCACCAAATGGGCATAGTACGCCGGTGCCGGAATACTGACACTACGAGTGCAGCGCACATATGTATGGCAGAGTTGGTAGGTTGTGCTCTGTAGTTCATCGGCCGTGAAGTCATTGTCGTCCCACAAGACGTGGTAATGGGACGGGCGACTTGTACCCTGTGTACAGACAAAACAAGTTGATAAAGCCTGCACCAGAACGACTGACTTTACACTGCTCAATTATTTTATATGTTAAGTTATAATGTTACAAGTTTGGTGATAATAAAATGTTCTCAAGTTTGCATATTAATTCTAGTGATAGTTTTGACTATGAGTGAGTGGATGTTTGTCTTTGAATGAAAGCAAGCACAGTAATGTGACAACCATGATATTAGCCACAATCTCTGAACAATTTGGATGACACAGAAAAACATATTTTTAAAAATTAAATGTCAATACTTTAGATACTCGAAAGTAGGCAAGCTTGTATTTAAACTCTTGAGCTCCATATAACAGATAATGGGTAGTCTCTGAACTCATTCTATAGACGTTATTCGTAAATGGATGATTTCATGTAAAAGAGGGAGACATACTTGATGTCACGCCGATAAACATACAATCTTGTACTTTTACTGCAATATAATGAACTGTGAACTTCTACATTTTCCTAGATAGTGTCGGTTACCAGCAAACATTTCATTTCAAACTAGTGGAATAGATAGTTTATACGTTCAAGTTTATTTCATGAATTTAATAAGGTCAAATATTGAACAGCTCAGAAGTATGAAGAATTTTTATGATTAGTGCAAAGTTCACCACATTGAAAAACTACATCACTCTCTTCTTGGCTACATAACTAGCCTTGTTTTCGGAGCACTAATTGCTCTGAGCATGCTCAGTTGGATAGCAAGGCCTTCTTTTGACATAAGTAAGAATAATGGTTGGGATATTCAGATTTTGAAATAGGTGCTTAGAGTTCTGGAATCTCCAATTTGATTGCTTATTCAGGTGATCAGGTGACACAATCAGCCAATCAAACAAACTATTAGACAGTGGTCAATCAAATATCTAATACTTCAATATCGTTTGTCCATGGTGGACAGACGGACCTGGGTTAATGGTAAGACCTACCTGAATGCCGGCATGACTACACAAGTAGAAGTCAAACTCGGTGGGGTGAGTGATGCCAGTATCTACGGTGGTCCCTGCTGGAATGTTGCCACTCTTGCCAATCTGTCATGGATGGATGGATGGAGGACAATATCACAACATGATTTATAACACACCCAACAATGCAAGAAGGGTCTATTCATTTACTATGTTTCGTCTGTTGTTTACTACAAACACTTGTTTACAATCCAAATTCTATATGTAACTCTTATGCTCCTAAATAGTGTAAGTATATACTATGTACAATGACCAATTGATTACCACTTCAATTACATTCTACAGTAAAATTAGTTGCCTAACAGTCATGGTGGGCCATAAATATTGTTTTAAATCAAATTTGCGGCATAAGGCCAAACAAAAATAATTGTTTGTTTCCGATTACAAGCTGAAAAAAAATTGGGTCGATAGGTAGGAAAACAAATTTATTTTGGAAAAAATAAATAAATTGAATTTCAATATCGATCGGTTTGTATCTGGTATCATTCTGAAGAAAAAGACAGATACCTAAATGTGCCGTATTTCACAACTATAAAAATGAGGGAATCCTACTTAGTGAAACAGACGCAGTAACAGCGGTACCGGTAATTAGTAAATTTTGTATCAATATGTCGTCAAGGAAAACATTGGACACGATAAAATATAACTTGGGTTTCCGAATTCTGCAACTATTATAGTCTATCGGTACCGATCAAAACCATCAGATAAAGCCTGATCAGATCGGGATCTGGGGAAATATCCCTATCAATGATGTACGCCACCATAAATCACTTTTACGAATTGGCCGAAAAAGCTGGCGGTAAATGGTCGCCATCTTTTATCGACGAAAATCAACCTTTGGGTCGGCAGGTTTTAAGCGGGTCGGTCGGGTTACCGGAAACAAACATTTATTTCTATTTGGCCTAATAAGTAAATAATAATGAAAGCGGCACATATGCTGGCTTTGAATTTAGAACATTTAAAATTCTTCTTTTTTTGCAATGCAAGAAATAATTGTTGTATTATGTGTGTCATAATAGGTGCATTAAAATGAACATGTCGTTGATTTTTCATTATTAAATATTTCTGAATTAAAGAATAAAAACCCTGACTTGAGGACTACCAGAATTATCAAAAAATAACAGAACATTTTGTATGAAAAAATAACACATTTTAGTATAAATTAAAGAGAAAATTGACTTACTTGTTCCATCTTATCAGCGCAGAACAGCCTAGTGTGGTGGCGCTTCTGTACTACGATGAATGTGATCCCCGGTTGATACCCTTGTTCCAAAGAGCAGCATGCCTCACGGATGGCACGCAGCTCATGTGCTAACACCTGGGGGAATTGTCCCTCACTGACGCCATCTCTGTACATGACGATCCTTGTGGGTTTGAAGCGGGTGGATCGATAGAATTGCATGAGGAGTTCACGGCACATTCCAGCCAGATCGGCAATGATCTCCTGGCGATGCTGCTGAACTCTGACGCTGGCACAGTATCTACTTGGATGGGCATCCATACTACCTACGAGCTGCAATATTACACAAAAGCGTATCAATGATTCAACTAACTTCACAAGATAGGCTTGACTTTATTTGGCTTACATAAATTATTACTAATAAAGTGGAATGTTGTTAACACAAAGTTGCCCGCACCATGCATTTTGGTTGTGCAAACAGGATTTGGGGTGAAGCATGGGTCTCCTACTGGCAGAGATGCCAGGAGGGTGTGAAAAAATATTCTGAAAGTTTGTTTAATTATAAGTACATTGACAACTAAGCGAAGCGAGCTGAGCCTCTAACGGGTGGGGACCAGGGGCCGCCTTAGGACCCCTGGTGGGGGTCCAGGGGGCTAAAATAGTAAAAAAATGCTCAGGAATTTGTGTTTACAGTTTGTGTAAATAAGAGCCCACTGCACCTACTACATTTCAGGTGAAAACAAATCTGATATTTCCCAGAATGCATTATGATTATTTCACCCTGCATACTATCCCACAATGCAATTTGATATGTGTAATACATAAGTGACTTACTGCAGCAATAGATGGTTTCTTGTCATCACCAGCAGGTGGATGTGTCACATCGGCTCCAAGAAAGATGACGGGTTTGAGAAATACTGCTGGTCTATACAAGTGGAAAAAAGAAACACAAATAAACAAAAAGCTAAACTAAAGGGGATCAATAATTGCTACCCCTGAATCCCTATTGCGCATGCGGACATCACTTATTTTTTATTTATGTTGCACAAAAAAACAACTGCTATTTACATCGGCAATTTGATGATGATGGATAAACAATACGAGTACACGTTACACGCCCGTAGAGAATGACTCGTGTCACATAAGAGAAATTACACGGGATAACTCATGCCTAAAATGAATTGGAATAGAATCAAATTATGAAACTTCTCTGCCAGGAATAACTTGCAGAATTAATATGCTGTCATACACGGAAGAAAATCGGACTAAAAGTAAGCTTATTTACTTTTAAAATCACATTTTTTTTCGGCGCCCGATGAAAAAGGAAAAAGCAAAAGAATGCTATACTAAGCATATTTTGTATAGCAAAAAAATGAGATGCAAAATGTTGGACTTGCTGTACCCATTACTGATTTGGCTAACCCGGTTTCTGAAAAAAAAGCGGTTAAAGGTAGGCCTATGCTATGCCATGGTCACTTACACCAGCACCCAACAAACCGATCATAATTTCCTTCGAGGGGATCAATAATTGCTACCCCTGAATTGATATTGCGCATGCGGACATCACTCATTTTTTATTTACGTTGCACAAAAAAACAACTGCTATTTACATCGGCAATTTGATGATGATGGATAAACAATACGAGTACACGTTACACGCCCGTAGAGAATGACTCGTGTCACATAAGAGAAATTACACGGGATAACTCATGCCTAAAATGAATTGGAATAGAATCAAATTTATGAAACTTCTCTGCCAGGAATAACTTGCAGAATTAATATGCTGTCATACACGGAAGAAAATCGGACTAAAAGTAAGCTTATTTACTTTTAAAATCACATTTTTTTTCGGCGCCCGATGAAAAAGGAAAAAGCAAAAGAATGCTATACTAAGCATATTTTGTATAGCAAAAAAATGAGATGCAAAATGTTGGACTTGCTGTACCCATTACTGATTTGGCTAACCCGGTTTCTGAAGAAAAAAAGCGGTTAAAGGTAGGCAAAAAATGAGATGCAAAATGTTGGACTTGCTGTACCCATTACTGATTTGGCTAACCCGGTTTCTGAAAAAAAAGCGGTTAAAGGTAGGCCTATGCCATGCCATGGTCACTTACACCAGCACCCAACAAACCGATCATTGCGGCCACTTCATCCGCCTTGAAACTAGCCATTTTGAATCACAGAGGTATTTAAATTTATTGACATGTTCAGTATTGAAAACGAATGGTGAAAATTGGTTGAAACTAGGCAATAAAATGATATTAAATTACAGTCAAGCGCTTCGTACGAAATGGAACTAAATCGTAGTGCGTAAGTCAATGAACGGCGCGCTCAACGTGGTCAAGTTTGCTTAATTGATACAAACTTTTACCTGGTGTTTTGCTATCAGCCAATGATGTGCTTGTATTCTCGCCAGCGTGACAACAAAAGTGGGTTTGTTTACTGCATTTCGGCGTAAATAAAAGGAATATCATGAATATTCATACAATGACAGTGCCAAGTATGGAACTTACAAGACATCTTCTAACAAACATTTCTAAATTTAATAGAGTATGTGTGTATGGAGGGGTAAAACAAAGGCGCTAAATTTGAGATATCGTGATCAATTATGGTAGTCGTAAGCACATTCTGGCGAAGTTGTGTTATAAAACTATTGAACATAGTGATAGAAAACAAACTATGGATAGAAAAATTTGTTATTCAAATCCTTTAAACTATGGATAGAAAAGGGTTCAAAGATTTCATTTTTACCAATATTTTAAAATTGACATTCCCATCATATTTTCATGTATTTTAACTTTACCGGCCTCTAGTGCAAAATAGTACATGCCGACAACTGCATCATTTTGCCGCAGCGGTACACATAAACGATAATGACGCAAATAGGCAATCTCAATACCTTTTATTACACCAATTTTTCTCCATTCCACTAAGAAATCCCTTTTATCTGTCCTTGTAATTTCAAGATTACGACCTGGCAACGGTTACATTCCAACATGCACTTCGCTAGATAATTGTGCCAAACACTTACCTGAAACTTGGTACGAGTATATTGTTGACGCCGCCTAATTTCACATTGATTTTGAGGCACAGATTTGAGAGCGTCTGAGCTGTGGTTCTGTTGACATTCTTCACCTGGACGCACTGAGTGGCAATACCGAGTAATGTGTCTCCTACACGCTTTACTTCAGCTGGAGAATAGAGTTCAAAAGGATTATTTGAAAAAACAGCTCAACATTACATTTGCAATCATGTTATCTCAGAGCTGATAACATTTGCATCCAGCAATTAGGGAGATTCTCTTCACCAATAAGATTTTAAAAAGATTTAAAAATGACATTGTAATATAATAGATCCCCAATCAGGGAGGTTGTCGAATTTGTGTGCCCAGATTGGTTTATTTTCAGAGTCTCCTGCACAATTATGGAGGGGAGTGTTTTGGCAGCTTTTGTTACCTACACAACACACATTCATTTTCTTGACAACATATGTTTTGTTCTCTTAGTCTCCCTTTCTCACTCCTCAATACTCTCCTTTCCCTTAAAAACATTGCCCTTCACTCTCTAGAGGATTATTTTAGTTGATGATCATCATCTATACAAGAAGTCTTACAATGTGTCATGTCAATTTTTCAAAAAGTATTGGTTTTCTGTAATAAAGCCTGATTATTTCACTCTATCGTTGCTGTTGCTGCTGTTTGTTCTTAGGTTCTGTAAATATGTATCATTCACTTTTTTCCAACAGGTCCCCCAATTTATAATCCCATTAGTCTGTGTTTCTTTTAAGGATTCCTGAATTTTCTCACGTATCATTTTTATTTCTTTAGAGCTTCATATTACTGGATGATTAAATTGGGAATAATTCAATATAGGATGAAAAAGAGATTTCCAACAGGTTAATCTCAAATGCACAAAAAAAGGTATAATCTCAACTGATCCCACTCCCACACAAAATTATGTTTTTGTTTTGTTTTTTTGTATATAAAGCGCAAATGTGAACAATAGCCCAACAGACATTAACAAGGTTAATGACCAGAGTGATTAAAAATCAAACTGGTAACTCCCGAAAGAGAGCTCTGAAAGGCCAATCAATTGGTTTACTGCAACTCAGAAAATATGCATAAAACAAGACACACAAATGGGCAGAGGTTAAAAAATGCCAATGAAAGTGACATAATAATAAGATAAAAGCCCAAACATAGAGAACAACATAATCAAAATATAAGTTATAGAAAAATAATAATATCTGGAGGTCTGATGGGCATTAAGAGAACCTATATAACAAACTTGGGAACTAAATCTACCAGGAGCTGCCTGTTGTCACCTGTTGGGGCATGACCGTATCACCAGCCCAGCTGGCTACATGCTTTACAGGACCACCATCTCCCCAACCAAGCATTAACCTACACTTAACCCATGACCACCATGCTATTATATGTATCAGTCGGATGTTGAAAGGACTTGAATGAAGGGTGTCATGAAAGAGTGAAGGTTATGACAAGTTAAGAGTTTGAGAGAAGATGACCATGCACACGGCACTTGAAAGCCTGGATTCCAGCTGCTGAAATGTCACCAACAATATCATCTGGAAGACTATTCCATAAGGGAACAGCAGTGTGAATGAAGCTTCTGTCTAAGCAGCGAGTTCTGGCTGTCGGCAGAGAAAGAGCATGGACTGGCATTGATACGCTCGAACGGGTAGCACGACGTTGGACATATGGTGCGGGAGGTAACCCTGCTAGATCTTGTGGGCAGTTGGTAGTATGCATCTTGTACAAGACCGTAGCTGTGCTACCTGTCGCCTGTGAAGCAGGCTGCCAATTTTGAGCTGTGAACGAGCAGTAGCTTCATTAACTCCAATGATTCTAAGTGCCTTCTTTTGGATGTTGTCAAGCTGGCTTAGGATGGTGGGTGAAGCATTCGCCCAGCTTAGTGAAGCATACTCCATAATGCTGCGGACTTGCGACTTGTAGACAGTAGATCTACCTTTAGCCTCCAGTTTATTTGCAACTTTGCGTAGAGCGCCAAGCTTTTGACCAGCTTTAGTTGCAATGCCTGAGATGTGCTTTGACCAGATAAGCTTGCTGTCAATGGTGACGCCCAGGATATCCAGTTCTTTTGTAGATGGTAGTTTGCACTCTCCAAAGTAGATGTCAAGTTCAGATGGGGATCTTTTCCTGGAGATTACCATGGTCTTGCATTTGGTAGGCTCAAAGGTCACTTTCCATTCATCAGCCCATACTTTCATGTTGCTTAGATCTCTGTTGAGACTAGCAGCTACTGTGTTGGGATCGGTTGATGACTTAATGGGTGCAAAGAGTGTTGAGTCGTCGGCATAGAGATATAGCTCGTTGTCGCAAACATCTACAAGGTCATCAATAAAAACAGAGAACAGTGTGCGATATTCAGAGTTCCCTTATATTTCGTCGCTGTTCTGACATACCGGCACATGTGCCATTTTGGGCAAAATGAGTTAAGTTGCATTTTATGATCTACAAGTGAAACTCTTTATTCTCCAAAAAAATTGAGACAAAAAGGTAATTAATTAATGAGATACCGCACTAATTAGTGTCACATGCCAGGGTTTTAACATAAAACCGGCATGAAAACCTCATTTTGTATTCTGACATACCGGCACATCACGATATTCTGCCATAGACCACCGTGTAACTACATACCGGCATATCACTGGCATATCGCTGTAGGACTGTCTGACATACTGGCACATGACTTTATGACATAATTACTCCTAATTAATAATTGCAATTTGTTGTTGTAACATGCTCATAACAAACATAAGTATATATCTATTAGTGTTCTTTGACAATGATAGTGACATTTGATGTAGATGCTCTTTAACAAGTCTTTAAAAATTGGAAAATTTTCAAACACGATTTTCTCAAAACGCTGTTTTTCGTGATGTGCCGGTATGTCAGAACAGCGACGATTTGATTGATTTCCTTGTGCTTTAAAACCATTTTGTCCTTGGGAGGTTGATACGAATGTGGTGGTATTCAACACTTATAATTCTAGACATTTTGTATACCGACTGAATATATCACAGCACCTGTTCTTGTGATTGTCACTTACCGTATACAGGCGTCTTACCAGGAAGAACCACAACGATGAGCTGTAATCCATTGAAAGTCTTCTTCAGGTGTTTAAACATCGGCTCCACTTGGTCGGCACCCACAGCATACTTACAGAAGCATGGCTGCCCTATGATAGGCATGCCAGCATCATTGGAGATCTTTTGCAGCTGAGCCGTGAAATTTCTATGGAAGACAAATTGTTGATAATGACTGCATGATTGATTGTTGTGGGCAAGAAAAAATGTGTCTATGCTTCCTTAGTGCATTGCTGTAATATATTATTCATATTCAGAAGGAAAACAAGGCGGTTTTCGAACCACTAGTCTCGCTTGCTTTCGCGACCGCCTTCTTGTGCGATCAGCACAGTTTTAGCTTTCTTATGATATAAATATCTCCAATATGAAAAATGCCACCATGTGGTGGGTTTTCACAGATCGCATCACATAAACTGCTCACAAAAAGTTAGGAAACTTTTTTAAATCAAGTATATTTTTATTATTTATTACCCTCTTGTATTATGTTGCATATCAATGGAAAGCTGAAGTGTTCTTCTTTAAAATGATACCAAATGTGCAATGACAGGTTGCTAGACTTGGCCACATTAATGAGAATGAGACAAAGTCACAAATCAAATGTGCCAAAATTAGCAATTTTGTGTTACTGTGTGAACAAACAAATTGACACTTTAATGAAAACAAGCAAGACAACTTACTGATCTTAATCCACTTTATTGAGAAAAATGTACAAGTTGTAGGCCTAAACCTTTCATCACTTACCTTCATAACCTTCCACCTGTTAACCCATTCTTGCAAATATCCAAACAATGGTTTTCTAAAGAGATGAGGGTTAACTTGTGTGTGTTGTGCTCACTGGTGCAATTCTTTGTGTAAACCATTCATGGTTCTCAAGCATGACCGGTTTGATTATTGATCATTACCTATTGACTGTTTAGCGCAGATAACGGTAATTTTGGCACATTTGATTTGTGACTTTGCCTTATTCTCATTCATGTGGCCAAGCTCAGCAACATGTAATCATTGCAAATGTGGTATAATTTTAAAGAGGAACACTTCAGCTTTCCATTGATATATAACATATACAAAGAGGGTAATAAATAATAAAAATATACTTGATTAAAAAAAGTTTCCTAACTTTTTGTGAGCAGTTTATATTAATTATCATATTTTTGTTTCTTTATAGAAAATATACAAATATGGCAATTATTTATCCGGCGTCAGTTATGAAAAGTTCCAACTAAAAATTAGTTTCACACCCTTCAAATGTATGGGTCAATCCAGCAAAAACATTGAACCAATCAATAGCTCTTATTCCAAACTGTCCAATACAGTAAAAAAATTGGTTGACCAATTTTGAAACTTACAAATACAGTCCAATACATGATTAACTCGAGTTCAAAGCTCTGTGTAAATGAATAGGACGGAAGATTCTCAAAACATAATAATGGATAATATTGGATCCAAAACATAATAATGATCAAATTGGATGATTTACGTCCAATATGTATTGGTCTCGCGATGAGTTTTAAAATATTGGGCTTGACTGCTTCTTGCCCAATATTTTAAAAAACTCGTAGCACGACCAATACATATGGGCTAAATCTATCCAAACCTTACTTTTCGTATAAGAGCACTGAACAGGTCGAATCTAACTAAAATGTCTGACCAAAATGGAACATACACACCCCTGTTCTTGCACCAGCAAACGAGGACAATGAAGTGGTACTATCCAAACGAGGACACCCCAACCTGGATACACATCGAAACACGGAGGTCAAAATGGCGATTCTTTTTATGTGTTTTTGGTATCAACCACACAGTGATACTATTCAACCGAGGTATGTCAGGGGTATCACATGCTAAGACCTCTTTTAGAAAAACGTTTTTACACTAATTGGAACATTTTGAACATACCAGGAAACCGAGGACTGTCCGCAGTTGGGTGTGTGTCCGCAGTTTGAAGGTGTGTATTCATACGAGTGTCCATAATTAGATAGTGAACACGTACACAGATGCACATGACATGATCACAATACCCCCCTCCGGCTTTTCAAGCAGGGGGATAAACATTGGCAAAACTTGGGTCAGCCACCTTCAAAAGGTCCTTGAAAAGAGTGACCTACCATACCACCTACCTCAGTGATTCTTCACGGCATTGATGCTGCGGAGCAAAGCATGCTATTGCCCATACTCTGATCTCTACACCAGTATGAAACTGTTTGCCTCTCATGTCCCATACCCCCTGGTTGGGAATGGCCTGTGTCCGGTTCTGTTGTAATTGCTTTATAAATGACAAAGAGAAAATGCTACATAAAATACACATCTACAGGAAAATCTAAAGTCTTGTATGCGAGTTAAGTTAAGAGCAACATACCTACAATCGTGGTTATAATTAGTTGAGACACCCTGGTAATAATTATACTTTAAAGTGTTCCCGTTTCCGCAAAATTTGCACTATTGAAACATTGCTGTCTTTGATTCAACATGAATAACTCCCCCAATCCACTAGGCAATGTTGACCCCTTCCAGTATCCCGTAAACCCCAAAATCATATTTCAACATTGATATCCAGGGGGAGAGGGGGGATTTTTAAACAAATGTATAAAAGTGTCCCAACAATATTGTCCGAGATTGTCTCCCGGAGTGACAATATGTCAATTTTTCAGTTAGTTTAAGATCTTTTAAAAAGTTCTGTATAATATGAATAATCGCCATATGATACGAAAAAGTTGTGTCATACAGCTCTTTGAAAGCGCGATTTGTCACACACGTACGCAAGGGCCTGTTCGTTATTTATGTTAATGAATTGCATAGTGTGCCGTCACATTTGTGTAAGAGACTGTGCAGAGTCGCATTGAGCTCCAAGTGAATCAATTTCGCTACATAAAATACGATCAGGGTTGGGAATCAACAAACATTGTAAACAATTGCCAAACAATAACAATCAAGATGGTGAAACCAAGTGATATCAGACGATTTGCTGTCTTTTCCAAAGAGGAAATAGAGCAGAAAAGAAAGGATGCGGCGCACAAAAATACACAGCGGGTAAATGTAAAAGCAGGGAAGAATTTCTGCACGTTTTTGATGGCAGTTGATCTTGACAAGCATAACAAGGGTGAAGGACGGTTCAATTTCGAAAATGTTGACGTGGAGACTCTGGATAATTCATTCGAACGATTTTGGTTTGGCGCACGGGATTCGAAGGGAAACAAATACAAGGCAAGCACCTTGGTCCCTTGGATAACATCAGGCACAGTCGCAACAGATATCTTTAGTATACAAGTAATACTTTTTTTTCTCCATAATGCAGTTATGCACTAAACTAAATGCATGCCTACTGAATGATAAATTAGTTATCCCCTGTTTGTTCTCATGCAATACGAAAAATATCAATGTTTTGGGTTTGTATCAAATTCGGCCTTCGGCCTCATGTGATACGAACCCAAAACATTAATATCTTTGCGTATTGCATGAACAAACAGAGGATAACTAATAATATTGGTCATGCTATGAGTTGTCTCGCACAATAATTTTAAAACTCATAGCTCGACCAGTATCTATCTGACTTCTGATTGAAAAAAATCCCATGGATTACTGTTATCGCTTATCAAAATACGTTGTCAAAATGAACTATACAGGGTGAATCGAAAAGAATTGTGCACGATTTGAAACGGCCACTTGACCTTGATGCGTGCATTGAACCACGGAATCATTGTTGTTTGTATAAAGCGTTGCTAATCTAGTTTATCCTCCCTAAAAATGAAAGTAATCGACTAAAAAATAAGCAAACTGTACAATGGGGATTTACACAGTTAAAACATGAATATTACTGCAGCATGATGATATGGAGTGAGAGTCTACAAGCAAGGTATTGTTGTGTCTGTAATTTATCACAGGTTCCTGGTATATTAAATGAGCCAAAGGTGGTTAAACATTGTAGAAATAAATAATACTTCATAAACTAAAAATATTGCACAAATAAAAGACCCTTTGTTTCTTGATAATTGCACTGAAAAGTCATTCACATTTGCCTTTAGGTTCACAAATAATATGGTATGAGTTACGGTCTTCTGCTGAAAGTTTTTTTTTTAAGACATACAATTAAATGTTAGCTTCCTTGCAATTTAAAGTAGAAATCATTTAGTTGTTTGCTGATATTAAGTTTTTTTTAATGAAGCCTTCCTTCGACATGGCCACCATTTTGCCGAAGACATGTGTGCCCTGGCCAACATGTTGCGAACAGCTTGTCTAACCATTCCCCTGTTGTAGCCTGTCACTTCAGCTCTGACACATATACCTCCACTTCTTGCCTTCTTGATCTGTAACAGGTGATGCTTGTATTCAGATTTGCCTTTTCATTTGATAACTCGGTATCAAACTATTAATTACTTATCCCAGAGTGAAATAATGATTATTCAGGAACATTTTGACAATTAATGTGATGATAATGACCATTTTAGCAAAACCAATTTTACTGTGTGTAAATCCCATTGGAATGACGAAAAACTTGGGTCAGTTTGTTTATTTTTCAGTCGATTACTTTTATTTTTGGGAGGATAAACTAGATTAACACATTAAAATTCAACGGTTCAATGTACGTATCAAGGTCAAATGGCCATTTCAAATCGTGCACAATTCTTTTTGATTCACCCTGTTTATAATACAGTGAATTAACAATAACGGCTAACCATATCGATGATGTCCATAATTGTCCTGATATCCTTTAAAACAATGTTATGTGATATGTTCCTCCGTGGGCAAATGGTTTAGAGCAAGCATGTGCAACCCTTTCTACCACCCGGGCCTCATTGTGATTTTGAGATCCATTCGGGGGGCGGCAGTGATTGTCAAACATCCAAAACACGTCCGGAGGAGGCGTAATAGGGGGAGGGGAAGCTTAGGAAGAAAAGATTGCTCATTGAATATCCGCTTCTCTTCGTGCAATTTCCTCTTTTGACTTGCTGTGTCGCTGCTGTAAGCGCCATTTTAACCAGGGATCTTAACACTCAATCATGCCTCGAGTTATATTTACTAAATGCAGCGTGTCACCCTACTAATTATAAGGGAGCTCACCACTAAATCAATCCGCTATTTGTGTAACCTAGGGAGTTCCGGTTAAAACGGGCCTCATCAATGGGAATTTTGAGATGCGGGCCGCAGATTAGAGGCCGGCGGGCCGCATGTGGCCCCCGAGCCGCAGGTTGCACATGCTTGGTTTAGAGCGCTCTACAAGCTTGTAGGTAAAACCAAATGTTGTACGTTCATGCCTGGCATCGGCCTTTGTTTTGAATATTTTAAAATAAAATCCATTTCCCCCGTACACTTTTAAAAAGGCAAGAGAGCTCTACCTGAGTGCGATTAATACAAATGGTGTAGTTTGTTTCCACATTCGGTGTATTAATTAAATTAAATAAGTAAAATAGTTCAATTCTTAATACAAGAGTGTGTGCGCCGATTGATTGAATGTGTTGGAAGTCGCCAAAGCTACCATAATATTTCCACCATTGAGACACATGAGAGTAGCGTAAGCAACGAGAGCGCCCCCTCCCCCTCCATGTTATGTAATCCATTTTGAGTGAAACTAAATAACTGGCAATATCCATATATCTCCATAATTAAAAGTGACCTATCCCTAAAATTAAGTTGAAGCATAACATTTTTTATTAAGTTGGGCACGTGTTCGATACCATAACCTATCTATCCTCTAAATCGGATAAAGAAACCTTTATTGAATCAAAAGTTATGGCCAAAAAATGGGAAACAGATGATTTTTTTTAGCAAATGCTTCAGATAATCGTGGTCATAATTAGTTGGGACACCCTGGTAATAATTATACTTTAATGTGTTCCCGTTTCCGCAAAATGTACGCGTTCGAAACATTGCTGTTTTCGACGGAAAGCTTGAAGCCTTTCCTCAACATGAATAACTCCCCCACCCCAATGTTGACCCCTTCCAGTATCCATAACCCAAAAATCATGTTTCAACATTGATCCAGGGGGAGGGGAGGGGTTTAAACACACATATAAAAGTGTCCCAACAATATTGTCCGAGTATGTAGTCTCCAGTTGTGCACATGCACATCTTGCCAATGGACTACTTTTAAATGTTCATATTGTTTAACTATACGACACAAATATTTTACATGTAGGTAAAAAACCTGCTAAAACGGGACATATGCAATCACTCAAACGTAAGATTAATTGTTAAAAGGTTCCTTTTTGATCTAAATGAATGACAGACTTGTCCCACCTATTTTGAAGTAGTTATAAGGAACCCGCATGGGACAATTATCCAACTCTAAACGTGCAATCATAATGGTTTACTGCAGGGCAGGTCCCTTTTATATGAATATCTATTTTTAATGTTTTAACATGTCTGTTTTGTTGGAGAACTGATCTGGGATTAACATGTTTTCCTTTATTGTGTATCAATTCTGTATGTGTAACTTTTATGATGCTAATAAAGTGATGTGAAATAAATAAATATAAGTTTGCTATCAACCCTCTTAAAATCAAAATGTGCTGTTTCAATCTTACTTTTCCTCCATACTGTATCTTGGGTGCTTGTATAATTCTGCCGTGAATCTCCACCATCTTCGTGCTGATGCTCAAACCAAACTCCCTTACGTAAGGATCCTTGTTAAATCCTGCTTTATGAACCTAGAATGAAAAAAACACCACATTTACATTGTTGTTACTGATTAATTGAACAGCAACACAAAAACACAAAGGTTTTCAAGACCAGCAAATGCTCAGAAAATCAAAGAAAAACCTATCAGTATCATAGAGCACACAGATAATGAAAACCATTGAAATATGCGGGACAACCTAAACAGCCTCACAAGATAACACAATCATCATTGGTAGATCTCCGAGATGTAAGTGGCTCCGCATACTCCAACTCTTTCATGCTCGCACACACACAGAAATGTCTGAGACAATGACATTCGTAGTGGTGGCAAACGCTACCGCTTAACGGTCAAGGGTTGTGGTATATGCTGAATCCCTATTAAGTGGATCTGCAGAAAAGAATGGTGAATGTACAAACACACCTGTACCACAAATTGGTGAGAAAGTACCATTATAAACCGCTATTAAGAAAGAAGCAGAATGTACTTTACCGAAATTATAAGGAACAAATTTGTTTTTTGATTATATCTAAAACCCAGTTCAAAGGAATGCTTACATTTGATTCCCTATGAAAATAATATTTTACTTCATACAGGGTGTGTCAAAAAAGTGTCCGATGGGGAACAAAATTAACGAGACGATCAAAGATGCAGAACCACAATATTTTTGCAGGTATCATGTAAAAGGTATCATTAGTATATTAACATTATAAACAAATGTCTCATCAGTATAATACAGACCTGCCAACTTCTAAACTCACAAAACTGTATTAATGAAATCCCTTACCATACAAAACCGTATTTTTGTCAAAATAACATCTAATCAAACTTGTAACTAACGAAACTGACAATTTGTAAAAAACCCAAATTAAAACAAATTTTAAACAATTTTTTTAATTTTTAATTTTAAATTAAAATAAACAGCGCGATTTGCGCCCCCGTTTGTGCATTACTTTGCTTGGTGCTTGCTTGTCCGAATGTGGCTTGTAATGCCATGACCCACAGCCGGTGCTAAAATTCGGACTACATAATAATTACACATCTTGCGTAATTTTCACCTCTCTGCGATGACTTGATAACAATTTTGAAAATCCAGCAGACGAAACTCTGTTTTCGCTACATAATAAACAACATGGCTGACGTCAGCGTGGAAATATCGTCGATGCCAAGCAATTTTGTATGCAATGTGCTGATTGGTCATTAATGCTTTTGTTTACAAGTCACAAACCAATCACGGACACGCTATCGTAAGAGATCGGGATAATGTTCTGATATAGTATCATTCCATTGATCTCGCAGCCGTTTTAGAGTTTATTTTCAATAGTCTCATTCGTAATTTTTTTATTATTATTTTTAATGAGATGGGAAGAAAAATCGTTATTTTGTGGGAGCAAATCGCATCACAAATCGCATAGTCGTATTTTCATCCAATTTCCGTACTAAATACGGGAAAATCGTACTAGTTGGCAGGTCTGATAAGACATGACCTTAGTCATCATAAGAGGCATCTTTTGGGATGCGAGTCAGTCTCCAACAAGCACTATCCCAGTATCCCTGAAAATCGCTAAAAATCAAGATTTTGCCATGTTTTGTGGTCCAGATGGAAATATATTTGCTAAAATGAGGGTAAGATAAACTTTTTCTTGGCTAATTTTTAATGCAGAATCTGAATTTCGAGTTGGATACACAAAAGTCCTGACTTAAAATTTACACCCATTCATTTGTACTAGAAGTTCTTAAAATTGAAATTACGGATACAGACCATATTTGTGAGATTTTCATTAAAATTGTAATACCAATTTAAAATCAACTTAAAGAATGTTCATTTGTTTGTTCAATCAGTGGAAAATAACTCCTTTTAACTTTTCATAATAACAGACGAAAGGCAATTTACACTTTGACAGACTATAATTGTGACAGAAGGGTATTTTCATTATACTTTCTAGGTAAAGCCATCTTGATAGAAGATAGGAATTTAATTTTGAACCAAAAATATCTCTTCATGTAAAAAATACACAACTACACTCGTCAAAAGAAGTTCCTGGACACTCATTGAAGTTCAAATATTTCACATAAATATGTAATATAAATTAAACAATTGCATGTCAAAATAAGCAGACAATAATTCTCTATCATGTCTGTATGAAATTAAGATGTACGCATTCATGCATGGCTGAGCACATTCATTAAGCAATGGTAAGGTGCGTAAAAGGAAATTGCAAGAAATGAGCATTTACAGTCATTTGAATGGAGGGATTATCCAATTTTTTGCAATCTTCTTGCCATTGTCAAGTGAATGGGATCTGCCATGCATGAGTGATCATGTCTAAATTCCATGTTAAGCTGTTAGAGGATTACTTTCTGCTTATTTTGATATACAATTAAATATATATATAATCATATATATAATTATATATATTCTATTAAATATTAATTTAATTTAAGTGTCCAAGAACTTCTTTTGCCAAGTGTATTACATGTTTTTTTGTGACAGATGGGACATTTTCAACATGCCTTATTTTAAAATATCTTATAATACTATAATTTTTCATCTTTTGGGTTAAATTTATCTTTTGATGGAAAGTAAAGGTATTTTCATAAAAAGAAAACCGAATGCATCAGAAGAAAACCAAAAACAGTTTCTGAAAGCTTGATTAGTCTCCTTTTACAGAAAAATGTTTCAACAGTAAATAAATTACTTTCAAAATTCATAAATGTGCAATCCTTAAGTGGAAATGGCCTCATGTTTGATCTGGTCATGACGGAAAAGGAATGTGCACAATATTATCCACACTTGAACACCTCAAAACATAATAATGGTTGCAATCGGTTTTGTATGAACAAAATTAGCATTGTTTGAATGTTTTCAGCTTATTTTACAACTTAACCACAGATTACCTTTGACCTTGTTATGTGACCTTTGACCTCATTAACATATGAAGGTTCTCATGTAATATCTATAACCCTAGTTTGGTTCCAATTGGACTTCAACTTTTAATGGAGACCCAAACGACCTGATTTTACATGTTCAACCTATTTTACAACTTGACCTGAGATGACCTTTAGCATTGGTATGTGACCTTTGACCTCATTAAAATATGAAGGTTTCCATGTTACATCTATAACCCAAGTTTGGTTCCAATTAGACTTCAACTTTTCAAATGAGACCCAAATGGCCTAATTTTACATGTTCAGCCTATTTAACAACTTGACTTGCAATGACCTTTGTATGTGACCATTGACCTTGTTAACCGTAACCCCGGTTTAAATCACCAACTAAATCTGCGGGAACCTGCCGGGATTCAATCCGGGGACCCTTCGTTCTCAAGCCCCATGTCCCACCCACTAAGCCACGGCTCTCAGCTACTCGTTCGCTCGCGCAGTATACTGCGCTCACTATATAGGCTCGGTTGACTACGTCATCGGAAACCGGCGGCGCATGCGCTTGGAGAGGGACTTAGGATTGAAATTTTTTGGCATTCAGGAGGGTTAGGGTTAATTAACATATTAAGTCTACCATGTTACATTTTAACCTATGTTACACCTGTAACTTAATTGTGGTTTCAATTGAACTTTAACTTTTCAAATGGGCCAATTTTACATGTTAGCACTAGTTTCTATGACTACCGTAGTATCCCTATTAAGCGCCCAGGGCGGTTAGCAAAGTCATTTTGGGTGGGCGCTTATTATGTTACCTTTTTTAAACTCATTTATCGTACTAAATAAAATGTACAAGTGGTCATTTGAAGATGCTGACCATTTGATGGTCATTTGAAGATGCTGACCATTTGATGGTCATTTGAAGATGCTGACCATTTGATGGTCATTTGAAGATGCTGACCATTTGATGGTCATTTGAAGATGCTGACCATTTGATGTACTAAATACAATGTGCAAGTGGTAATTTGACGTACTAACGAAAATGTACAATTGGTCATTTGAGGAGGCTGACCATTTCATGTACTTAATGAAATATATGTACAAGTGGTCATTTGAGGATGCTGACCATTTGAAAAGGTGGGCACTTATAAGGGATTGTTTGTTGGTAGTCATTGAGAAAAACAGGGGTGGGCGCTTATAAGGTCCTGGGCGCTTAATAGGGATAATACGGTAACTGAAATTAAAAGTTTGAATTTCTTAACACAACAACTTTCAAATGTAAGACTTTGGCCTTCTAGTTCCACCCAGTAAATTATCCAATATCAATTGAATCTAAAAAGGAGTGTAATGGGTAAAATTTTTAATTATTTCAAATTTTGTAAGATAAGAAGTTCAAAATTTGTGTGTCAAGTCATGTGTCAGGGTTTTATAACTGATCAGTGCATTAGGCCAAAAAAAAAGAGTTGTGTTGCCCTCATCCGGCCTGGTCAAAATTCCGAGAATAATATTTTTTTTTTTCCCCCCCAAGACTTTTTTTCAAGATTTTGTTTTCTCAAGATCTTCCAATCTGTGAAAATTGCACAGAGATGGGCAAGAAACCAAAATATTCACAATTGGGTTGAAAATACATCCAGTAAGCGTTTTTCTTAGTATCTTCACACATGTTGACTGAAATAATAGGTATAAAATTGTTGATTTGGTAAAATTAAAAATTAAAAAATTAAAATTAAAAAAAAATCCGGCCTTCCCGATTTTAGGCTTGTGAGGGCAACACAACTTCTTTTTTTTTTTGCCTTATGTGAATTTTTATTGTACAGTGCAATGGGCCATAAACTTCCCAAACCGACAAGCCAAGTGATTAGGCCATAATTTAAATTTGTTATAGGACAAGTTTCATACTTTTAAGATGTATAAAGTGAGTGTCTGGCAATATGTAAACTTGAAAATCGAACAAAAATATATAGGAAATACATGAAAATTAGTGAAAACACTTAAAAAACATGATTTAACCTATACTTTTGTAACCGTGGAAGATAAAAGTATGCTGATTTCAAATAATTCTGATTGAGCACTTTTTTGAAAAGTTTTCTTGTTTTGGAAAAATAAGCAAAAATTCCATTTTTAAGTTACTTTGCTTAAATTAAATGCCTATGTTTCTTTTATCTGTAATTGAAAAGGTAAATAGGCAATTGCATTTGAAAGCTGAAACATCAAGGAAAACTTTATAATGATCAGAAGGTTAATATCTTGTTTGGTTCTTTAGATATAACAAAAAGAGTAAATATGTGATATTTGACCTTGGCGGTCATTTTGTTGATTTTGCCCCAAAAATGAGATTTCTAAATTTTGGCATAACCGAACAATTATTTGAATTCTAATCAATACAAAACTTTCCTCAGAAGTTTTAGCTTTCAATTGTAATTGCCTATTTACCTTTCCAGTTACAGATAAAAGAAACATAGGCATTTAAGCAAATTACCCTTTTGCTTATTTTTCCAAAACGAGATAATGTTTTCAAAAAGTGCTCAATCAGAATTATCGGCCAAATTTTGTACACCTTATTTGAAATATCTACCATGAATGTGAGAACTATCAGACAGAGTCGATGTAGGGAGGAGCTTGTATCAAATCTAATCAAATATAAAATTGACATGATCGGGATACAGGAACACCGCATTGTCCATGATGACCCAGTGAAATATGAGATCATTTTGGGCAGAACACTGATCACTACCTCAGCAACAAGAAATAAAGCAGGTGCAGCTGTAGGTGGAGTCGGGATACTACTCAACAACACAGCACTCCGATCATTAGCGAGTATTAAACCACATTCTGATCGTACACTCATAGTTAACTTCCATGGTAACCCAGCAACAACTGTAGTGGTGACCTACTGCCCTACAAATGTGGCAGAAGAGGACATCATAGAAGAGCACTACAACAGTCTAAAGGGGGCGATTGACTCCATTCCAGCACACAACATCTTGCTTGTTGTCGGCGACTACAATGCCAGACTTGGAAAGGATGACGCCAAATTTTCATACCATGATGATACAAACAGAAATGGAGAGTATCTAGCAGAACTAGCTAAAGAGAAAGATCTAATAGTCGCAAATACCTACTTTCGCAAGAAAAAAGGCAAGTTGTGGACATATGTCAGCCCAGGCGGCAATAAACTACAGCTGGACTACATCCTTGTCAGGCGGAAATGGCGAAACAGTGTTCAAAATTCTGAAGCATACAACACCTTTGCTAGAGTAAGATCATCAAACGGAAAAAGCAGTACGATTGGAATCTATTGACAACTGATCAAGATCTACAAGCTAAATACAGTATAGAGGTGCGCAATAGGTTTCAGCCCCTTCAGGATGACGTAGAAACTGCAACTGAGAAATACACAAGGTTCATTACAGCCACTCAAGAAGCTGCAGAAGAAGTCATTCCGGCGAGGAAGAAAGAGAAAAGAACCTACTTCTCAAAAGACGCCCTGGTTATCGGGGCGAGAACAAAAATTGATGAAGCTTACGCAAAATATCAACTAGACACTAACAATGAGGAAAATAGCAGAGATTATAAGGATGCTAAGAAGAGCCTAGGGGAGGCTTATGATCAAGTGAAAGAGAAAGACCTTACCAATAAGCTAAGAGAGGTAGAAAATGCTCCCATAAACAGCAAGCATGGTATGAGTTGGAAACTGATAAACCAAATATCAGGAAAACTGACAACAAGAAAGGGGCAAATCAAAGGGTCCACGCAAAAGGAGAGATTAAACAACTGGTACACTCACTTCATCTACTTGGGAGCCCACCACATATAAGTAATGAAGATGAGGAAATTGCTCCAATACTATCAGATCTCAACATTAAAGTAGGAACCTTTGACTTAGAAGAATATGAGAAGGCTAAGAAGGCACTAGTAGAGGGGAAACGCTGTGGGGAAGATGGTATTACACTGAAATGCTCAAAAGATGTGATTTGGATAACATCATCCTCGACTTCTGCAATGATGCCTTGTTGAACGGGAAAAAGCCAGAACAGTGGTCCATTCTCAACATAGTACCAATACCGAAATCAGGCGATCTCAGCTTGGGAGGTAACTACCGTGGAATAAGCCTGAGTTCAATTGTTGCCAAGCTATACAACAAGATGATACTCAACAGAATTAGACCGGAGCTCGACGTTTACCTAAGAGCTAATCAAAACGGCTTCAGAGTAGGACGTACCACTGTAGGTCATATACTTGCCCTTCGAAGAATTATTGAGGGAATAAGATCAAATAACCTGCCAGCCATCATAACCTTTATCGACTTTAAGAAAGCGTTTGACACAATACATAGGGGACGAATGCTGCAAATATTGAAAGCCTATGGTGTTCCCGATCAGCTTACAAATGCGATAGCAGACATATACAAAGACACCAAGGCAAAGGTCATATCACCAGATGGAGAAACAGAAGTGTTTGAGATACTGGCAGGAGTACTACAAGGAGACACCCTGGCTCCATATCTTTTTGTCATTGTTCTTGACTATGCCCTAAGAGAGGCCATAGATGGCAAAGAAGAAGAGCTAGGATTCCACCTAACAAAAAGAAGCAGCAGAAGAATAGGACCAACCGTATTAACAGACTTAGACTTTGCTGACGACATTGCACTGTTGTCTGAGGAAGTGTCTCAAGCGCAATCACTACTAAACAGAGTGGAGACTTCAGTGGGAAGAGTTGGGCTCAAAATGAACGCTGCAAAGACGAAGTACATGTCCTTCAACCAGACGCAAGTACCTGTAATTACCACAAGTGAAGGCATGCGCCTTGATAAAGTGGAAAAGTGGAAGACTTCAAATACCTTGGAGCCTGGATGAACAGCACTGAAAAGGACATCAAAACACGCAAGGCAGCTGCATGGAGAGCTTGTGGCAAACTTAGTCAGCTATGGAAGGCTAAATCATTATCCAGAAAGCTCAAAGAAAGACTGTTCATAGCTACAGTAGAATCCGTCCTCCTTTATGGATGTGAGGCATGGACAGTCACCCCAAAGCTTGGTAAACAACTGAATGGATGCTACACTAGGATGCTAAGATCTGTGTTCAACATCAACTGGAGTCAGCATGTGACAAATAAGGACCTGTATGGGGACATGCCAAAAGTCTCGGACAAGATCAGAGAACGCAGAGCAAGATTTGCTGGACACTGCTTCAGAGGGTCCAAGGAGCTTGTACACAAACTTATACATTGGATCCCAAAGCACGGAGCAAGAAAGCGTGGTAGACCAGCCCTGACCTACATTGACATACTCAAACGTGATACAGGACTGCAGGTGGAAGAAATCAAGACAGCTATGTTGGATAGGAAGATCTGGAGAGGCATTGTGGTTCGGAAAAATCATCCGCCCTAAGTCAAGTAAGTCAAGTTATTTGAAATCAGTGTACTTTTTTATCTTTTATGGTTGCAAAAGTATAGGTAAAATCATGTTTTTTATGTGTTTTCATTAATGTTCATATACATGAATAATACACATTGATATTTTTGTCTGATTTTCAAGTTTTCATATTGACTTAAAATTATGAGACTTGTGCTATATAACAAATTTAAACTATAGCCTAATCACTTGACTTGTCTGTTCGGGAAGTGTATGGCTAACCCAGGCGCCTAACCTGCAGTCTCTTTCCTGTGGGTGCCTGTTTCAGTGTAACCGTCCCAAGTGGTGGGTTGGAGGGTAACTCAACATAACACCACCCGAGAAAGATTGTTCTGTAGTATAGGCTGTGATTGCAGCCCAGCAAGTGAAATACCTCCGTAGTATTACTGGTTGCCACATACAACTTATGCAGAATGAATCCTATATGCTATATGAGTGGCATACGCAGGATTTTGTGAAGGGGGGTGTTTTAGAAATATTTATATAATTATTTCACTATCCATGCCTGCGCGAAGCGCTGGCCGGGACACGCTTGCGTGTCCCGGGGGGAGTTCAAGGGCCAGAAGTTTTTTGAAATTCACGGTTGAAAAGAACGCATTTCCTTGCATATTTTTGAACACTTATTGCAGGTTTATTCTTAGTTCAACGTTGCAATTCTCACCAAATCTTATTTTTGACTGAGTTCAACCCTAAAACATCCTTATATACAGGGTGGTTCAATAAAACCTTGACAGTTTTTTGAAGCCATTTTTTTTTGGAATTCTGTAGATTTAAAAAAAATCTTTTTCGATATTCATCAACTATATGATCTTGACCATCTATGCTGAAAATATCATTACAAATAACCTTACGGTTGCAAAATAACAGCTATTTGAACAAAGTCTGCCCCATTTCACTCTGTCCACGGGTACTGATTTCGCGATGTTACAACCAGTGTGGTTCAATAAAACATTGACAGTTTTTCAAAGCCATATTTTTAAAAATTGTGGGATTTAAGTGGCTTTTTTACATATTCCTCAAAAATATCATCTTGGCCGTCTATGCTGAAAATGTCAATGTTAATAATGCTATGGCGGCAAAATGATAGCTATTTGAAGAGAATCTCTCCAAATCTCTTTGCCCACGAGTAAGTCTACGGGAAATGCCCAGCAAGATAACATTAAATGGCATCGTCACTGTTAAGGCATAGAGCATAGACAATTACAATTCCAATCTATGAAAATCAATAATTCTAATTAGGGTCACTCGTGGTATTATTATTACGTATTGATTTCACACCTGAATAAATAGTTAAGATGTTAACAATAACACTGGTTTCACCTGGCGGGATCTTCAAATCTTAGATTACTTAATTCAATGTAACGTCGCGAAATCAGTATACCCGTGGACAGAGTGAAATGGGACAGACTTTGTTCAAATAGCTGTTATTTTGCAACCGTAAGGTTATTTGTAACGATATTTTCAGCATAGATGGTCAAGATGAAGAAAAAAAATGGCTTCAAATAACTGTCAAGGTTTTATTGAACCACCCTGTACAGTAACTTAATCCGCAGGCATTGGTTTTACCGGCGATCTCATTGGTTCAATGTGTGTCACATGACGCGGGTTATTCTCCCTTTCAAGTTTAGCAGACAGACAGATAAAAGCATCGACGCCTAAATTATCTTTTCAATTTAGTTTCTTTTAGTTTATCTATTTTTCTCTCTTTATCCTGTCTTGTACCTTTCTATTATCTTATTTTTCTTTTCACCCGGCTTGGAGGGGTGTTTAATACGTGGTTAACCCTTTGAGCCCTAGCTGTCCCCATAAGTTTGTAACCCTCACTAAGGGTACAAACAGGGAGGGGGACAGCCAGGGTTCCCCTCAGTGGCATAGGTAGGTTCTTCATATTGGGGGGCAAGAAATGGAAATGATCCGACAAGATTGTCTTACTAACGAATTTCTCGCGTAGCGCGCGAAAATTTTCGACTTCCCACTTATTTTTGCTATGATTGGGGTACACTTTAGCTCTAAACAAGCTTGTATCAACAAATATTGCATTTTAGGGACACATGCGCGCTTGACCATCATAATTCCATGACTCCTCTTTTCAAATGAACCGACAGTGCCAATCGACACGACAGTCAATATTGGAGGGGGAGGGGGGGGGGGGGGGGGAGGCGGTCGCCCCCCCCCCCCCCATGACTACGCCACTGGTTTCCCCGGGGGTTCCACTCGCCCTAGACTTCACGGTTCACACACACGTGCTGATAAAAGCCCTCAAACAAGCTTCTACTCCCTATCTTCTGGGACATATGCGCGTAGCGCGCGAAAGTCAATATTGGAGGGGCGATTGCCCCCCCCTCGACCTCTCTAGTTACGCCACTGCCTCTCCCCCTGTCTCCGCTGTCCCCTAGTCTCCCCTTCTCCTTTCCCTTCTCTTTTCCTCTCTCCCTTCTCTTTTTCCTCTCCTTTCCCTTCTCTTTTTTCCTCTCCTTTTCCCTTTTATTTTTTAGGACAGACCCAAGGGGGGGGGGGGGGGGGGGGGGGGGGGGGGGTTTCACACCCCAAAACACACCCCTGCGTACGCGCCTGTATATGAGGGCGCTGGTTATGATATAAATATCTCCAATATGAAAAATACCACCATGTGGCGGGTTTTCACAGATCGCTCTTTAGCTCTAAACAAGCTTGTATCAAAAAATATTGCATTTTAGGGACACATGCGCGCGTAGCGCGCGAAAAAATGCCATCTGTGTACTTTTGACCATCATAAATCCATGACTCCTCTTTTCAAATGAACTGACAGTGCCAATCGACACGACAGTCAATATTGTCGCCCCCCGCCCCACCCCCCCCCATGACTACGCCACTGGTTTCCCCGGGGGTTCCACTCGCCCTAGACTTCACGGTTCACACACACGTGCTGATAAAAGCCCTCAAACAAGCTTCTACTCCCTATCTTCTGGGACATATGCGCGTAGCGCGCGAAAGTCAATATTGGAGGGGCGATCGCCCCCCCCCCCCTCGACCTCTCTAGTTACGCCACTGCCTCTCCCCTGTCTCCGCTGTCCCCTAGTCTCCCCTTCTCCTTTCCCTTCTCTTTTCCTCTCTCCCTTCTCTTTTTCCTCTCCTTTCCCTTCTCTTTTTTCCTCTCCTTTTCCCTTTTATTTTTAAGGACAGACCCAAGGGGGGTGTTTCACACCCAAAACACCCCCTGCGTACGCACCTGTATATGAGGGCGCTGGTTATGATTATATATAAATATCTCCAATATGAAAAATACCACCATGTGGCGGGTTTTCACAGATCGCATCACATTTAGCAATAAAACAATCCTATTATTAATCTTGAGTCTAATTATAATGTCAGCTAATGAATTTATGTTTTTACTTACTAAGTTATTGATTTCTTTTTCCCTATCTGGAGCAGATCTTGCTGTAGCCTGAAAGAGACAAAAAATGTGTAAATATCAAGTACAGTCAGTCAGCGTTTATTGCACAGGTTTAAATGGCCAATTAACTGCACAGGTTTAAATGGCCTATCAATTACCCTGTTTACCACCAAGACCTTAACCTGACATTGCTAGGAATTATAAACGGCCGTAGCAGTGATATGGATAACAAGAACCATCTCAGTTGTTTGATTGTCATGTTTACAATCAGGATATGCCAATTTATGTACCTCCTCATTTTGGAACAATTACTGGGCCATAAATACCACTGAATACCAATGTGTTTTTTTACTACCTGTATTCATAACAGGAATATGGTATAAATATTCCTCTACCAGTTCAGTTTTAGCTAATATGCTTGAAAACAAGCAAAGAGCTGCATATGGTGCACTCAGGACTCAAATTCATGTTGAATATGCAAAACACCTCAGCTGTATACATACATGATGAGGTGATTTGGTCTTCTACAAAATAAAGAAAACAAAAATGCTCTGACATTATATTCAAGTGTTTCTAGTCACCTGCAGTGTAGATCAATACTTGGCCCCAAATGTCTTATAATATAACTCTTTAATGTAATAATATATGATACTTTTGTAACTTTTACTTTTCTAACCTCTTAGTAGAGTCATAATCTTGGATTCTGTGACCATTTTCTTCCTACCTTGGTTTCTTGGTGAATTTGTCAACTAGAACCATTTTAAAAAGAAATAAGCTCCCGTGCATCTCTCAAAAGTGACGGGAACGTTCTTTTATAGCCCAAATTCCAAAATGGCCGCCATACAGGGGCCCAAAAATTTAAATGACTTCAATTAAGCTAAGAAGCATACCAAATTGTTCGGCTGAGCACAAGGATTCTGAAAATGTATAGTTTGCCCTACTTCCGATGTTTGGTTAACGAGTTATTGGGTAAAACGTGAAAAAGGTTGTTGACCTTTGCATATAGGGTCAAAATTTAAACTTGCTCCGATTTTGAAAAATGATATATCAAATTGTTCGTCTGATTGCCAGGATTCCAGAAATGATAGTTTTTACCACCTAGAGTGTCTGTTGTACCTTATAACGGGGTCAAAAGGTCAGGTTCTATATAGGTCAGACAGAAGTTTCATCCATACAGCTGTTCCACTGTGGAACAGCCTTCCAATCAATGTTGTTGGCAACATGCAAGAGGAAGGACTACAATCTTTTAAATGTCGTGTTAGCAGACACTTTCTCTCCAACTCTTCAGAGTATGTTGGCTAAGCTCTCTCGATGTATCAATGACCTCCAGATATTATTTTCTTCTTATTTTTTGATGTTATTCTCTATGTTTGGGTGTTTATCCTATTCCTGTCCCACGCCACTTTCAGTGGCTTTTTTTACTAGCCCAATTGTGTTTACTTGTATTTTTGATTATTTTCTGAGTTGCAGTGAACCAATTGATTGGCCCATGAGAGCTCTCTGTTGAGAGTTACCCGTTTGATTTGTAATCACTCAGTTCATTAACTTTGTTAATGTCTGTTGGGCTATTGTTCACATTTGCTCTTTATATACAAAAAAGAAAGAAGAGTACACCCCGACCTTTTGACCCACGATGGTAAAAAAAATACTATTTCTGGAATCCTTGTGATCATACGAACATTTTGAGACACTGCTTTTCAAAATTGGAGCAAGTTTAAACTTTGACCCCACATGCAAAGGTCAACGACCTTTTTACGTTTTACCTGATAACTCGTTAACCAAACATCGGAAGTAGGGCAAACTATACATTTTTGGAATCCTTGTGCTCAGCTGAACAATTTGGTATGCTTCTCAGCTTAATTGAAGTCATTTGAATTTTCGGGCCCCTGTATGGCGGCCATTTTGGAAATTGCGCTATAAAAGAACATTCCCGTCACTTTTGAGAGATGCATGGGAGCTCATTTCCTTTTAAAATGGTTCTAGTTGACAAATTCACCAAGAAACCAAGGTAGGAAGAAAATGGTCACAGAATCCAAGATTATGACTCTACTATCTGGTGTTTAAAGGGGCATTGAGAGATGTATCGATATACTAAATGAGCAAATAACGTAAAGATAATCATCAACATAGCCCAAATCCAAAATATCATAGAATTCCGACATCGCCTTCATGACAAACTAAGCAAATAACGGCACTTCCGGGTTGAGAGTTGCCGCGAAAGTCCGTGAGTAACACTTAGCATAACTTCCGAATTCAGCACCTTAGTTTCGATATGATCATATCGAAACTAAGAAAATCATGAAATTTTATATGATAAACGGCGAATGTTGGTAAACTGTTTCAGATGGTAGTTAGTATATGCCTAAGTATTACTTTGATGCAAAAAACTGATTTCCAGGATAATTGAGGGCGCGCTCCAATGCGTATCTTTCAATGCCCCTTTAATATTTTCGATTGCACAAGTTCCAGCTTTATAGAAATGCAGCCAGTTTGACTAACCACAGATAATGGAACACATAATTGGAGGGAGGACCCAGTACAATTAGTTATGTGTCTCAGTTCAAGATCTCTTAACAGGAACTATCGCAAAAGCCCGAGTAGTCTTTAGCCCTGTCATGAAGTAACTTCTGAAAAGCCATTGATAACATTTTCACCTCATTCCCAGAGTCTAAGGTCTTTTGCATTAATGTACTGTCCGAGTGGGTTCGAGTTTAGGTTTACTTAAAACACTGGGTGAAGCAGCTATACACAATACTCTCCAGATATTGTAACACCAATTGCAACGGTAGATGTGTACTCACAATGTTTAAAGTATATACATTATCACCGTTGCAAATGGTCTAATAATAGTTTTGTATCATAACAGCCACTGAAAGCACCAGTCTGTCGTGTGAACAGACTACCAATGCCCATTAACAGGTGCCAGCACAGCATACATGGGATCAGCTTTTTCAGAAATTACAATACAGATAAGATGATAATCCACATGTTCCAATATCTGTGAACTAACCTTGATCATTGTTGACGTTTGTGTATCTGTTAGTTTCTTTATGCATCGTTGGCCCGCTACTATGTTGCACACCTGTATTTATCAAACAATAATGTGGCATAAACATTTTCATAAATAAAAAAAAGTCTCATATACATTTGGGAAAATAACTATGCTACATCAGCAACCAAAAGTATTAGGACACCTTGCAAGCTGCAAATTGAGAGAAAACACTGGGAATCCATTGAACTACTGCGTTAGTTTGTTTATATGAATTTGGGATATTCTTGAGACATTAATTATTATATTATTTAAAAGGAAAACATTTATAACAGTATTTCAGTAAGTTTGAATGTATTAAGTTAACTTAGAGTCAAATTAGCTTGACAAATATTGCTGAAACGAATTAGAACTGTGTAGTGTGCCCAAGTAATGTGGGTGCTATGAGAAAGTACAGATAATGTGGATGGTTTCCATTTCAAATATAAAAGTAAAGGTGTTAAAATGAAACTAAATTTCCAAACCAAATATCTTATTTTTAAGATGAATAAAGAGATCGAGTGTCAATATCTGTAAGAGATACAAGACTAGTGATAATATTGGGATTAGTTTGACTTGAGTGAATCCATTGACAATCAAATTGAGAAGTAGGAGTACAATGGCTATAATGAGGTTGATTAATTATTCATGAGCTATTTCCATTGGGAAATTTCAATGGGGATTCGAACAAGGCACATGTTTTCTTTAATTCCATCGAATTGAATAAGCAGATGTTGCAGGAAACATGAATTTATTAATGAGAAGAGATACAGCAACACATTTGTTCAAGAGCGAAATATTACACTTCAAATTAAATATATGGGACAATTTTGACACCATAAACCAAGGGTCTTGAGCGAAATATTACACTTCAAATTAAATATATGGGACAATTTTGACACCATAAACCAAGGGTCTTTTAAGACCCTTGGTTTATGGTTTTTGGTTGCTAGTGTATATGCTTTTTTTTAAATAGAAAAAAACCAGTTATGCTAAATGAGGAAATTCTTTTTTAATGGTGTTTTTGGCCCCCCTCCATAAGACAAAATTACACTATAAGTCACACAAAACGATATTTACACTTTATAATCAAAGCAAATAATTCTTACTCCATTTGCCACATACGCCCCTGTGATGTGTGTCGATACCAAACACGAACGCAGTGATCCAAAAACATGCACGCACTGTGTTTTACTAGTGCATGTATTTGAGGGACATGTTAAAAATAAATGGTTGATTGAGAATTATCTGTTTTGATTAGAATTAACCTCTTTATGAAAATATATCACAACCTCTGAGTGTTGCATTTATTCTGAAACAAGCTGTACTCAAGTGTTTCATTTATTCTGATACTACTTCTGGTTATCAATGCAATTATATCCTGGTTATTTGTATCCACTCTAGCACACTGTTACTCACCTCTAATGGCAAGTATGTATGTCGCTGTTCCTGCCCCACTTGTAGACAAGGAAGATGAGGATATCTAGAAAAGAAATCAAACGATGCAGGAATTGAGACCATTCAGTCGAGTTATCATAACCATGCCAAATCCAACAGAAGAACTGTGCTGGTGGGCCCCACTCTCTCATAAGTGATCACAGAGAGGTATATATATAGGCGACAAAAATGTATTTTTGGAAGCCCCTTAGAGTTTTGCATGATTGCTCGGGCCCTGGCACAGTAAGACTCATTTATCGTACATTTTTGTGTGATGAATATTTGTAGTCAAAATCAACATAAAAAACCCAACAATGACAAATGTTTCTCCTGAATACATACTTGGTGCATGTAGTTTACTTACTGTAAGATACGTCTATGTTTATCTTTGAAATATTTTGCTACTGTACACTCCACTGTCTGTCCGTTTTCCAGTTGAAGCGGGAATCTACAAGCAAAGGCATACATTGGTATAATTTTTTAATTTTTTAAATGATAGTCACGACTTGCGAATCTCCTGGCTGGCTGGTAAATTCACCTAAATAGGGTCAAAGGTCACACAGGGGTCATTGGAGGTCAATCTGGGTACACCCCATGATTCATCTCAAACCCCCTTACCAAAATATTAGTCACCGAGTTTAGTTGAGATTGAAGTCTGACTTGTCACAAAATGGGTTGAAGGTCATGTAGGGGTTCATTACAGGTCAATCCGGGTACACCCCATGTATCATCTCAAGTCCCCTAATATCCAAAGATTATTGTCACCAAGTTTGGTTGAGATTGAAGTTGTGACTTTTCATACCAGAGCCCTAAAAGTAGGTATAGCACATTCGCTACACTAGAGTCTGCCACACAGAGTGTGGGGGTGCTCCGGTGAATTTACTTGTTTTCAGGCAAAACCTAATGGACTGGTTTGAAAAAACTAAATAATTTAAAAATGTGCACTCTTCACCATTAATTAGATTGATCTATTCTCTTTCTGAATCTGAAGTTTGGTGATTATTCTACACCTGGAAGTATTTTTAGAAAAATATTCTTTGCAAGTACTTTTTATGCCTTACCTGAAAGTCACACACTTGGGTCCCATTGACAGCCCACACTAAGCAATGCAGCTCAGCATTGAAAAACACCCCTACAAATATTTAACATTTCTGTTTTCTCACAACTGAGATTTTAAGCTCACCTTTTTGGAAGCTTTCCTCGGGAATTCTCTCCGAAGTCATCAGCCCCAATTTCACACATGGGGGCGCTATTGATGGATGTCTTCTGAGTCATCAACACCAGACGGTGTCAGACGACTCAGAAGGGGGTTGTACACGGCCGGAAGATAATACATATAATTTGACTATTCTGTTATGATGCACTCCTTGTTTGGCACTGAGCTTGCTATATATGGTAGCTATGACCTCTCTGTACATGGCCCGAATTCATACAAATCAATTGAAGGTTGTTTGGCGAAGTTGTGGCTAGTTACATAATGTTTGGGAATTTGCTCTAAATTTTGATATTTTTGCCCGATTTGAAAATTTGAAGGCCCAATTTGAAAGGTAGAAGGTACCAGATGCTAGTAAAAACTCTCTACTTTTGGCTGATACGCTTAGTTTGTATATCCATTGAGTGCATCACACCAGAAAAAGACCCAGAAACATAGAGTAAACTTGTTATGGTTAGCTTACTGCCGACCTCTCCACAGCAATAGCACTGATCAATAACAACATACTGAAAATGACTAGCGAATATGTTCAGGAATAAACTTATGTTAAAAAAATGCGAGTCAATCAAACTTACCTAATTTGCATATGCGAAATTTGAATAAATAATGAGCTCATTTGCATATTTAATGAGATAATTAACTAAAATTTTACATTTTAATATACGTCTTGTCACAGGTAAACAGTATACCAAAGCTCATCTTTCTACCGCTTGTAGAACTTCAGATATTCACGTTACGCATATTAATTAGCTGGACTTAATCATTTTTTGATGATTTTCTGAGTTGCGATTATGAATTTTGAATAAAATGGCATATTCTGGAGTCTGCTGTACAAATATGAAATAAATTCCATGTCTGATTTTAATAGAAATGGATAAACCTATGGCCAGTATCTTGCCTCTGTGTTTTGTAGCCACTGTATGTACATAATTTTATAATTAGAAGGGTGTAAACTTGCTAAAATGTCAGTGTTGGCCATAAATGGCACTTTTTGGCAGATTTCCGGACATATTTTCCAATAATCAATGGACAATATCTTGAGAACCGTACAAGCTATTTGCATGATTTTTTTACCAAATTTCTACTTTTGCAGTTATCTACAAGCAGAGACTAATTTTGTAGACTTTCAGTGCATTATAATTTTTTGGGTGCTATACCTACTAAAAGTGTTGATAATTTGTGGTTAAAGGTCATGTAGGGGTCATTAGATGTCAATCAGTGTACACCCTATGAACGTTTAAAGTCCCTTACCTAAAGATTATTGTCAACAAGTTTGGCCAAGATTGAAGTCCACATTTACATGAGCTCTAAAAAGTAATAAGTGCAGTTTAAAGTATTGACAAAATATGGGCCAAAGGTCATGTGGGGTCATTAGAGGTCATTTTTGTGTACACCCCATGCACACCGCAAGCCCCCTTACCCAAAGAATATTGTCACCAAGTTTGGCTAAGATTGAAGTCTTGACTTTACATGAGAGCCAAAAAAACCAGCAATAAGTGCAGTTTAAAGTGTTGGCAAAACAGGGTCAACGGTCATGTACAAAGTAGGGGTCATTAGCGGTCAATCTGTCTACACCACATGCGCATCTGAAGTCCCCTTTACCCAAAGATAATTGTAACCAAGTATGGTTGAGATTGAAACATGACTTTCATATGCGAGCATGGAACAGGTCGAACCTATCCAAAAAGGCTTACCAAAAGTGAACACCCCTACATACGGACATACAGAACGACATGACATGATCTCAATATCCCTCCTGCTTTTCAAGCCAGGGGGATAAAAATCATGTAGACACTGATGAATTGAGAATTAATAGCATCTTTTCACATACATGGTGTCCAAAAATGATTAATACTTTGTTTGAAAAAATAATACAAATACAAAAACAACATTACAGTACATGTCTAATGCCTGCAACATAATGAGGAACATGTTTCCTACTTAATCTGTTAATTTCATCAAAATATTTGTATCTGATCTGACATGGCACGACATTTTTGAAAATTTGTGAAACCTGTTTTTCACTTTCCGCATATTTTAACTGATAAAACTCAAACCAAACTTCAAAACTGCCGCTTAAGAAAAAATGTTCCATCACACCACTCAAATATTGCTTCATAAAATATCTCAGTTGATATATATTAATTTGGTTGTGGAAATTAAAAGAGTGCACAACAAATGTCTGCATATCATTTAAATTGAGCTTTATGCCGAACATGGTCAATGATTTTATGAGATTCAATAGAAGTAATTTTGGTGGTCATAAGCATATTGACCAAATAACAATGGTATTTATAGCAAAATAAATGCACCTTTACCGATATAATTCATTCTGGGATACCCTGTGTCTGAAGCTTGAAACTGTGATTACTAATATTTATGACAATTTCAGGACAACCAACATTTCAATTTTTCTCTTGATGTAGAAAACTTAGTTTAATCATCATTTCAACCAATATTTCAAATTTCTCTTGATGTGGAAAACTTAGTTTAACCAAGAAGTTATTATATGATTGGAGACGGCACGAGACATTAAAGTCGATATTGTCGATCGCCTCTTTTCAACCAACAAAGGTCGCGCCATTTCACTTGCCTCTGTAAAGCGCGGTTGTTTGGCCGCATTCAACCCTTAATTTTTTTCAAGCGTTTTTTTTGGCCACGATGCAAAAATAAAGTAGCCTTATTAAAATGTAATTAGTTTTTCCTAAATTATAATGAAGTCGCACACAATATTAATAAATCAATGTGCATACAATATTTTTAGCCACCGTTTGCAGAATACATGGGAACCGTATGACACCGTATGGCCAAAGGGGTGACGAGGTGGCTAAGCTGTTAAAGAGCGGTCATACATGTACTGCTGTGCTGTGCCGTAGTTCACTTGGTGGATCATTTCAATTCGGGTGTTTGTTGATTTCAATTGCGGCAATTCCCATACACCCTCATCCCCATGCCTCCTTCAGACCGTACAGATTGAAGTAGGCATATTCAACACCGTGGTTCGGAAGTCACATAGAAATGATGGTCTGTGTATCGGAAGAGCTATACACAAGTACTTTGAAAATGTCACAGACGCCTTCGTAAAGAGTAGGCGATCATCCCGGGTCTGTATTTGTACGCACATACATGTATTCCTAGGTTCCAGGGATACGCAGTGCGACTATATTCATATAATGAATTCTGCCCTTTATCGGAAGAAGAACTACGAATGAATTTGTAATCATCTTCGAAAATAAACTCTTAAAGGCCGCCAATGATCCTATAAATTAAATTTGATCCCCACGTCCCTTTGTCATCTCAATATCATCAGCATTTAAAAAAGAGCGTAGTGAAGGCTGGAAGGATTTACACTACTTATAAATCCCCAATGAACTGTGGGTAATATGGTTACGAAAGCAAAAAGGACAAGCCACTCTGTGATCGATATCGGGTCGACCAGAACCTCCTGTGGACAAAAGGACCCATTAGCAGGTAGGACAGAGTTAGTTGAATGGGTTCTATTCTTGTGCCTCCTCCAGTTTACTATAATAACGCCTTAGTTTAACCAACATTTCAATTTTCACTTGATGTGGAAAACTTAGTTTAATCAACATTTCAACCAACGTCACAATTTTTCTCTTTATGTTTGTATTACTGTGCAACAGAGCATAAATTACCAAAAGGGCATGTTATTGAAATTACGCTCTAATTCAATAAGTAACATATGTAAGACAAGGAGACAATATTATATTATAGAAAACAGCTTGGTGATTTGATGTCAAAGAGAAAAAAATGGTTTGACCTTATTTGCATATAATTAGCATATTATAAAGAAATACATTAAACATTTGCTTTTTTTTAATTTCCAAAAAACTATGCTATTAACACCAAATTCACAGGATATGAAGTTCTCATCATTGTCAACAATTCTGTCTGAGAAAAAGTTCACATTTATCTTATATTTAAAAAAAACACCAAATCTGTCTTAAGGGAAGTGTCAACCCTATTATTTTGATGATCAACTTTTGCTTCTAAGTTTGAGAATATTGAATAAAAGTACATAAAAGTATACATTTATAGACAGGAAATTTGATAAGGAATCCGATGGTGATATCAATGTGATACCAAATAAACTAAATTTTGAGAAATGAACCATAAAGCGATTTTTTTTTTACCCCACTTTTTCAGACAGCATAACTATAAAATAAAAAATGGTAATTTGTTCTAATAAACATTTTTGTAAACTAGACAATTTTGTCTAGGAGGCAATTTTTTCTTTTTCCAAAATAAGGCTTGGTTTTGGAAATATTGCTAAAACATCGCAAAAGTGTAAAAGTCGTGTTTTTTTGCATACATTTCGCTAGAAATGGATGCATATCTCGAGTTTAAAATCCATAATCGAAAAAATAAAAATTTACCTCCTGGCGCTGAAAGTCCTCTACACAATGGTAGTAAAAGCTTACCTGATAGTTTGATATTTTTTTACTTATGTTGTCTGAAAAATCGTAAAATTCCTTCAAATTTGAACTTCTAGAAAACATCGATTTAGTAAAAATATTGACATTTAAAGCTAAATGTTCACGGAATACACGGGCGTGTGACCTAAAAAGCGAGTATACTATTATGAACAATCAAAATAAACTATCAGATTCAATTTATATTGTCACAATATGAAGAAATTGGAAGAAAACTGAAATTTAAATGATCGTAATTTAAGATTGGCCTTTGTTTACATTTTTAGACATTGTTTTGCGCTCTTTTGTTTTTCGCGTCTATGTCGCGGATATTAAGCGGCGCGTCTAGTATTACGCACAGGAAGTTTCAGCGCGCGACGCAATGATCGAACAGCTGTCGCAGCATTTGAAAAGCGCGGAACTCTGCTTAAATTCCCGCCAAATAACCATGCGCCTTTTACTGGCTCAAACTTACCAAGACAACAATTTAAAATCACCCAAAAGAGCGGGAAATAGTCGCTTCCGATTAGTAACTTATGATGGTAATGATAGAATACATATAAAAGTATAAAATAATAGAGAAATCTGAAATTCAATTTTTGAAACAAGTGCCGGGGTTGACACTGCCCTTAATTAAGCTTAATTAATGACCAAACGCGGTGAAATTATTAAGCAGTACTGTGTATCCAAACCAGACTTGCAAGGTATCAAATTAAAGGTAAAGATGTGCTTAAAACAATGGTCTGAGCAGATAATTCAATATTCCTTTAGTATTTAAAATATTTTCCTCAAAACACTTATATTTAAAATTTAAAAAAATTGTGTTTTGGTATTTTTCTCATGAATTAAACATGCAATAAACACTATAATCACAGAGAAAGTTGTTTATGGTTAGCCACACAAATCTGTCAAGCCATTCGTTAACATGTTTGCTGTGTAATTCATTTACGCGCGTAATTAATCAATTAATTAGTCTTTAAATGGAATAATTATGAACCACTCTTTGTATGCCCAATTAAGTTATGTAAAGTTTCAAATGAATCCTTAAATTATGCATAATAAAATAGTAAAGCCACATTTTCAACTTCATTTGTCTTTTTCTGTAATATTAATCATAACTTTAGATACATTAATTTTGCAACATTTTCTTACAATAACAATGTATTTGCAACAGTCTATTAATATTTGTCCAGCCATGCACGCTAGCAATAGAAGCAATCTTCAAGGACATGCTCATGCTAAGGAACCAATGTTTTGAAATCCGCACTACAAGAAACTTGAAATGCCATTCAGCAGTGTGCAGTCAAGGGTTTTAAGCATAATGGTGTTGTTACTTTAGGTGACTGTGTGCTGACATGCAAGCCTGTACATTATAATGGCCTGTTCTAAGTTTAAATAGTCAACGCCATAAAAGCAAGTAGCCAGTAGCTGGTTGGATTAGCGTGTATGGATAATCAAGTATTGGCCAATCCGAAATCAGGTTTAATAAGAAATGTAACAATGCTGATAATCATTCAAGGACACAAAAGAGTACTTTAAAACGAAGCTGTTTTGATTAAATATGATTCACATACTTAGGATTGAAATTTCCATAGTTGTACAACACTCAGGAGCAGCGTTCGAAATAGGGCTTGTCCAGTTGTCCGAGACAACCAAAAATGCCGCCGGACAAGCCATTTTACTAAGTTTGTTGTCCGGCGGACAACCAACTAATCACCAGTAAAAACATCATAAACATGATTATTACACCTCATAAATATTCATGAGATAATAGGCATAAATACTGCAATTTCATTGGTCAATTGAGCTGGCCAGTGATAATAAATTGAGCTATTGATGAAATTGAGCTATTTCCTGTGTGGTACAGTGCAACAGAGCATAAAGTTCCAAAAGTGCATGTTATTGAAATTACGCTCTAATTCAAAAAGTAACAAATGTAAGATAAGGAGACAATATCATATTATAGAATACAGCTTGGTGATTTAATGTCATAGAAGAAAAAAAATGGTTTGACCTTATTTGCATATAATTAGCATATTATAAAGAAATACATTACAAATTTGCTTTTTGAAATTTCCAGCAAAAACTATAAATGCTATTAACACCAAAGTTACAGGAAATGAAGTTCCCATCATTGCCAACAATACTGTTTGAGAAAAAGGTCACATTTATCTTTACTTTGAACAAAAACCCAAAATCTGTCTTAATTAAGGTTAATTAATGACCAAACTCGTTGAAATTATTAAGTAATACTGTGTATCCAAACCAGACTTGCATGGTATCAAATTAAAGGTAAAGATGTGCTTAAAAGAATGGTCTGAGCAGATAATTCAATATCCCTTTAGTATTTAAAATATCGTCCTCCAAACATTTAGTATGTTTAAAAAGAGAAAAAACCCACACGTAACCACTATTTTATACAACTGTACACAGACTTGGCAACAGTCTATTAATACTTGTGCAGCCATGCACGCAAACAATGGAAGGAATATTCAAGGACATGACAACGCTAAGAGATCAATGGTTTAAAATTCGCGCTGAAAGAAATTTGCCAGTGTGCAGTCAAGAATTTAAGCATAATGCATGTATGTTACTTTAGGTGACCGTGTGCTGACATGCATGGGTGTACAAACAGGTATCGTGTTAAAGGCCTGCACTAAGTCTAAATAATAATAAAAGTTTAAATAGTCAAGGCCATGAAAGGAAGTAGGCAGTAGCTGGTTGGATTAGCGTGTATGGATAATCAAGTATTGGCCAATCCGAAATCAGGTTTAATAAGAAATGTAACAATGCTGATAATCATACAAGGACACGAAATAGCACTTTAAAACAAAGCTGTTTTAATGATGTATGATACACATACTTAGGATTGAAATGTTCATTGTTGTACAACAATCAGGAGGCACTATATTTATAATTCAATATTTGGAACTTTATGCTCTGTTGCACTGTAGTTTTGGCTACTTCCTACAACCTCATCCCCAGAGTCACAGTGAGGTGTAATAAAGCAAATACTACATGGTATGATCGGGGCAATAGGGCACACTATTTTCCCTCGGTACTGGCTACAGGCCTACCACCCCTCACCCTCCGGGTTCGGGGTGGTAGGCCTGTAGCCAGTACCTCGGGAAAATAGATTGCATTATATCCTTCATCAATATATTCCTGTTCATTAATTGGTTAAAAGTATGTCACATGATCAAAAATAGTCTCACCATTAGGCAAGAAGACCAAAAAATGCTATTGACGAGGGAGAGAGGTACTATTTGGAGAATGAAATAGTCTACTATTACCCTATGACCTCGATTTACGTGTCAAAGTTCTCTTTATGTTAATATTAGGACAGTTGACTTAGGATTGACAAGCCTTAAAACGTAAACAGACAACAACAGTTTCAACAATGGCGGCTGCTGGTGAAACTCCACGGTTTCGGCGTGTAAATGAGGATCAATTGACAGCGCAGACAGCGAGAACACTAAAAAACAAATAAAGTATGGGGTGTCAGTTTTTCGCGAATTTTGCAAGGAAACCAACGCCGATTACACTTTATTGGAAAACGTCGTAGTCCTACTCGACATGTTGCTTTCCAAGTTTTATGCCGGTGCCCGTAACCGAATGAAATTTGAATTGAACAGTTCGTGAGTTGGAACTTTTTGAAACTTTTGAACAGTTAACTTTTGACTTTGAAACATATTGCAGCTACAGTACTAGTAGGTAGTGAGTAAAATTCTTTTTTTATATTTCTCGTTTCCTAGGCCCTAGGCCTAGGCTAAAGTGTACAAAGCTTAGTGTTAGCCTAGTAAGGCCTAGGCTTAGCTCAGTCTTGAGAGTCTACTTTTAACAAATTAATGAACAAGAAATATATTGATGAAGGATATAAAACAAATATTTTCTGCTCTTTATTCGGGATCTGGTGGAATCTATTGGGCCCCTCGGTGAACTGGAGACCGTGGGGTACTATTTTCCCTCGACCTTCGGTCTCGGGAAAATAGTACCCCACGGTCTCCAGTTCACCTCGGGGCCCAATAGATTCCACCAGATCCCTCAAGAGCAGTAAATATTTGTATACTATTTCCCCTCTAACCATGTAGTATTTGTATACTATTTGATATATCTTCAAAACTAAATCACCATTACTGTAACCCTCAAAATATTAAAGAAAACACTGGGTCTTTTTACGCTAAAATATTATTTATCCTTGTCGATACTTCCGCATCGGTTTTATTATTTATTTTCTATTGATGACCTCTCCCCATTTGACCTATTTTCATCTCTTACGAGCCACATGAACTTTAACATGTCCACAATACAGCTGTATCGGGAGAATGAACCTGTATCGCTAGGGTCGAGAGTACTTGTGTAAAAAACCTTGTGTTTCGATTCGCCGCACACACACACTTTGGTACGGTAACAGTACCTATTGTTTTGAACTTCGTAATTGTGGATAGTGCTAAATTATAATATTTTGCCTGGCCAATTCTGGCGTAAACAAAAACATGGCAAAGCAATTATCTATATTGCAATGATTTGGGGCCGTCCCCAAAGCAAATGAAACGGCAAATAAGACCAAGGACAGGGCAGGAAATAAGCGAGATGGGGATAAGTTGAACCAATAGTGTGTTTCGTGAATTTACTGAATTTGTAAACTAAAAAAGTGTAAAAAGTATGGACAACTAAAAATTGTGGCGGACAACCAAAATTTCATGGAAGGTTGCTCAGGAGGCACTATATTTATAATTTAATATTTGGTAATTTATGCTCTGTTACACTGTAGTCCCATCTATACTCCCTGTCATCTTGCCTTGGATATAAATTCGCTTTATTTCACGTGAGCTTATTTTGTTGTTGATTATGGGGCACGGCGTCAAAATGCTTGTCAGCGCAAACAACTATTCATCTCGACATGCATAATCATGAATAGCGTGACTAAGGTCACGGGCCGTCATTCACGCCATGTGACGATTTCACGATTGACCAATTAGGATGTGGGACAATTTTTTCAAAGGAACCGGTACGCACCTACGAATTGCAATGCGCACCTACGCACATGCGTATGCAACTCACACATACGGATACGCATGATATGATGGAATTATGTCCAAGGCATTATGAAAGGGAGTATAATCCAAAGCGATCTTGTCTTTAAGGGGTTTTTTTTGGTCTTTTGCATATTTTGCTTTCGGATTACTTTTTCGGGGGGGGGGGGGGGGGGGGGCGGGTATGGCTGCTAAATTGCCCTGTCTAGGATTCTCCCAGATGGGGGTCGCTGGCTTTTGACTGTTGGAGCAGGTTCACCAGAGGCCTGGCTCAGCCTATGACCACCAGGTTTTTTTAGGGGGATAAAGGTCTGGACCGAAGTTTTGTGCTCGTCATTTCAATTCAAATTTTCTCTACCAGCACAGTTATTATGAACAACACAAACATGTACACCAGCTTTCATGACATACATAAAAATGTATTTATTTATAACTACACTTGTATAAGGGAAAAAATACTAAGTAGAAGGCTAGATCGTTGATTATCTATGGTAGAAGCTATGTGATGGTGCCTGATATGTTTTAAGTCTTTTCTCTTGAAGGCCACTACATTTACAAGACGGAAATTTCTTGTCACTACTACTCTTCAACAATAAATAATGAATTCATAAAAAATAATGAAATATTGTCCAATAATGAATAATGAAATCTGACCTCATCAACTTTTCAAGATTTTGAACAGGAAATTATAAAAAAAAATCCATTGGCCTGATGTGGAAAACTTAGTTAAATCAACATTTCAATTTTCTCTTGATGCGGAAAACTTAGTTTATCCAACATTTCAACCAACATTTCAATTTTTCTCTTGATGTGGAAAACTTAAGTTTAATCAACATTTCAATCAACATTTAATTTTTTCTCTTAAATGTGGAAAACTTGATTTAACCAACATTTCAATTTTTCTTTTGATGTGGAAAACTTGGTTTTAGTAGACATATTTTAAAATTGTTCATGGTAAAATTACTGTGATAATAGGTATATAATATAGATGGAATACTAGCCCTTTCATATAGGCATCAGAATATATTGGGAGTAAAAATCTTAAAAATACTGCAAGTCACGACTTGCAAATCCCCCTGGCTGGGAGATCAACTCAATGAGGTCAAAGGTCACATAGGTCATGTTCCCCGGTGTTAATGTTTCTTTTCTACAAGTTTGAGGTCAATCTGGCAACTTCAACGATTCGACCTCTGGATGACCTTTGACCTCAGATGACCTTGGAGGACCTCTAGTTATTTTTTGACATGTTCCTTTAGTGTTCATTGCACGATTTAACCCTTTGGCGACCTTTGACGACCTCTAATGACAGTTGACGTCCTCGGGTGACCTCTAATTAATTTTAGACATGTTCACCCGGTGTTCATGTTTCTTGTCTCAAAGTTTGACGTCAATCGGGCAAATTTTACGATTTGACCTCTGGATGACCTTTGACCTCAGATGACATTGGATGACTTCTAATTTATTTTAGACATGTTCACCCGGTGTTCATGTTTCTTTTCTCCAAGTTTGAAGTCAATCAGGCAACTTTTACGATTTGACCCCTGGATGACCTTTGACCTCAGATGACCTATGTCAGTGCAACAATTTAAAACAAAGATCCATGGAATTTAAATTTTGTGTTCTAAAGTATATTACAATTCTGCATTTCCTTGCTGAATTTATCTGATGGTTCTGTATATATATATTTATGTAAATAGTTGTTATATTCCATGTATATATATTGTAAATAATTATGTATTTTTCTCTGTGAAATGAGGGCCTGCTTGGAAAGCAGTGCTTGACACTGAAGCTGTTTACCCTCAATAAAGAAAGATTAAATAATAATAATAATAATGCAAATCAGACCCCAAAAATTGTTCACCCAGCGTTCATATTTCTTTTCTCCAAGTTTGATGTCAATCGGGCAACTTTTATGATTTGACCTCTGGATGACCTTTGACCTCAGATGACCTATGCAAATTAGACCCCAAAAAAAGCAGCCACAGCTTTTGACCATAGCCTACCTATCGCTGAATACAAAAGATACAGCATTCGGAAAAAAGGCTAACCAAAAGGCACACACGGACATACACCCCTACATACACACCCCCCCCCCCCCCCCCCCCCCCCCACCACCACCACTACACACATACCTACGCACATTGACATGATGACAAAATCCCCTTCTGGTTTTACAAACCAGGGGGATAAAAATGAAATCATTCTGAAAGCTAATGTAGATATTTCATAACTTTGGGTGAGGATATCAAAGACATGACACACTGTGCAACCTTCTAAAGGTGACAAACTTTGTCACAAAAAGGGACACATTTTGTTTTTCCAAATGTCTTTTGTATACTATGTGCAGGTTTCAATGGCCTATCCCATGTCTACCAATTCCTCTGTTAATCACCAGAGGTGTTAGCCTTGGACAAGTTTACAATTACAATAAGTCAATTTGTGCAATTCCTAGTGCATATATCCTTGCGGTCATTTTTACTACCTTTTGTTTATAACACCGACAGCATATACTTACGTTTGTGTCTGTGCTGGTCGTCTGGTTACGTTACACACCCTGTACTTGCGACGCATATTACCACAATGTGTGATCTCAATTTTGAGACCTGCATGTCCAAACAATGCCGACAGATGCAAGGGAGCAGAAAAGGGAACAATAAATAGAGTTAATGGACAAGCTCGCTTAAATTCATAAGGTGTTATATATTGTATTCAGGGTTGATAAATAAATGGCAAATAAAAAGATTTTAAGAAGATTCTTTGGTATCAATATCAAGTTGACCATATGCTCAGAACATTGAGACTGAGCAGATGGCATTCTTTTTGACTTGGTGTATATTCATACTGTGAGCAAAAAGAAGGCATTCTCTTTATTTAGTATTTGGTATTAAGAGTAAAGAAAAGGGCTAGGATAATGGTAAGTGGTTTCATTTCTTTGTGATCCTCTTGCACAAGAGATGTTATGGTTACAGTTAGGGTTAGGTTAGGACATGTTGTTTATTGCTTAATGGCCCTCTTGAGGAAAAGAAGGTAACTGCTAGGGTAAAAACTTTATTTCATGGCACTCTTGAAGAAATGGAGAATAATAATTTTAAGAAACTAAAATCAAATTAATGCAAAAAGTTATTTCACATGCAGAATTGTTAACTTGCCAACAAATTAAACAATTTTGCATGTAAATACAAAAACTGATGTGTTGCAAAAACATTTTCCTGATTTCTTTACAAAATATTTACTCATTTATAGGAATATGAATCTCTGCAAAATAGCAACCTGAACTTAATACAAAAGGAGTTTATATTGTTGTCTTTTTTATAACTTGGGTTCCTCTCCATGAGACAGCCGTGGAAATTTGATAGTTGATATTCTACACTCTGGGTACAAACAAAAGCATTTCATATGAAATATGCCATTTTGTAAGGGGACAGTGATACAGGTGGAGTCTAGCGTAAAACAACATCTTAGTCAACAACAAATTGTCTTTAGCAAAAAAAGTGTTCATACATTTAGGGATTAAATCATGTTTCAGCGTATGTGCATCACCAATCGACAACGGTGTTCGCGCGTCTGTGTGGTTTATTGAAAAAATACACACGTGTGAAATAAACACGCAGCATGCGCAGAACGCAAGATGTCGATTGGTGATGCACATAGTTGAAACATGATTATTTAATCCCTTTCAACAACGACCAGGGATTTGAATGTCATTTCATAAATAGACAATGCAAATAAGAACATAATTTAATTGTACTTCATTATTAACAATTTCATTCAATTAAAAAAACCCATCAAACTAAAATTACCAAATTAAAATAATAATCATGTTCCTTTTAAGTTTCAAAACAGTTGGCACGACCATTCCAAAAACAAAATCACACTTCGGCTGCGCCATTGCGTTGGTAAACGCATCAGTAAACGCACTATCCGCATGGCTCGGTTCGATCGGCGTGCTGGTTGCCCATAGCAGCGTTGTTTAACTCAAATCAACAACACTTCGCTACTGTACTTTTAAGTACAGTAGCAAAGTGTTGTTGATTTGATACCTTAAAAAAGGTATGAGGGAATTGTTGAAAGAAATAATAGGCATTCACGGTGGGTATCAAACAAATATTATAAATACTTTTAACAGGTTCGCCATCGAAAATAGAAAAGACAATATGGGAAAACGATCTCGCATGGGAATCGACCTCAAAAGTCTTTATTATCATTATCAAATTTTCACAGCCATCTCATAAGGAAAAAATAACTTAAAATAAGATAAAAAACCAACTCAATTTGAATTGATTAGTCTGTGACTTTTCATTTTAAGTCTCAATCATTGGTGCATTTTAATACTGATGGGTTGTTGATAGTGTACTGGTTTTGTTCTTCCATTATTATCATTTTTAGGTCAATGTATTGGTCACCTTAAAAGGGAGTTTATATGGTTAATTTACAATAGGCCTTGCAAAAAAGGCTGTTTTACAGATTTGACATTGATTTGGGCATCATGCAGGAATGAAAGAGAAATTGATTGATTGATTGAAGATTGATCAAAATAACCTACTTGAAACTGATTGACTAGGATAACACTGGGGTTACGGCCCTTATAAAATAGATAAAGCATGGTCTCATTCCCACAGGCACAGTTCAGGAACAATGCATGCATTTGTGTTGGTGTGGGCACTTACTTTTTATACAATTTATAGCGGTCTGGTTTCTTTGATGCCTAATGTGGAAATGCATTTGTTGAAATGGAAATATGTGGACTAATGTACTTGATTCTGAAAACATATATTGTAATATTGCTTTCAGTGATAAAGTTGAAAACTATGGTTGACATAATCCTCCACAAAAGGATGATATCATACTGTTTTTAGGGTAATAGAGCTTACATTTTGTTTGCTGCATGCTACTAAGAAAAGTAACATCTAATGAAGAATTGGATCCATCAACAAAAGTTTATGTCAAAATGACCAGCAAGCATCAAAAAGTAGACAAGGAGCAGTGAGAGAAAAAGAGAGTGCTGATGAATGTAGACCGAGTCTCTATCAGCTCTCTTAATAGCTGCCAACTTTAAAAATGATGGTGCAATCAGAGATGGGAAGGATTTAGTCTATTATGCGCAACCTATCAATTACTAATAACATGGTGAGTGAACATTAATGGTTACCTGCAATTCCTTATCATATAAAAGATGTCATGGTATATCAATAGGGAAATTGTCGCAATAGTTCCAACACATCAAAGTATTTGAGATATTATCCAGCTAACTAAATAAATAAATGCTCTTTTCTAGCTTTTCTAGGTGCTCAGTTTGATATATACCCTCATTGATATACCTATGAAACCTCTGTATATCAAGGACTTAGTGCCACAAGGTCCTATCTGTAATAGCTGCCAGTTTTTATAGGGGGTTGTTTATATGCAGAGTATTTGGAATAAACTAAATGTAACTCAGAGCAGATATTGCAAATATGCTTTTTTTGTTCAGCTATATAGTGATATGTGGAATGTCACTACCTGTAATAGCTTCCATATGTTATACATTTATTGTGCACCCTTGTTACACACGGCAGCCAATGTAGATAGGACCTTGTAGCTTCAAATCCTTTGATATGTTCTATACAGTCTTTAGCTAAACGGCGAAGACGAAATATCAATCACTTTTACACATAGAGTAATATAAAAACATTCCACACCCTGCCAACCTTTGATCTCTTTGGTGAACTTGACCCGTTGGGAGTCGGTCAGAGGTCGGCGCTGCTCGTTGATGTTCTGTATTTCAAGCACCTCGCATAGAAAGTCGATAACTGGCTGAGCTTTGTAGAATGCAGTGGCAGATACTACAAGTAGAATGCAAAAAAGGGAACAATAATCAATAATATTATTGCCAATTTATCACACGTGCCGTTCCCCTCAGAAAACAGGTATAGGCTGTTCAGTCTATGAAAATGATTTGGTCAGTGGCATGGCAACAAAGGTGTCACAATATCCTCATTCAGGCAATAAACAATTGTGACCCAACGCGAGTAAATGAGGCACAATGAAGGCGAAAGGAATAGAGTTATTTATATCATGATAATGTGTAGCCTCTTGGTTAATAAGGAACATTGTGGTACCCAAGTCAATATTTATATCAAATTCCTAACCAAAGTTACGGATTAAATCAGTTGATCTCAAAACATTAAATACAGAAATTTAAAGTTTCGGTTTTGTTAACAAATCAATGGAGTTAAATGAAAATCAAATACCTCGAATGAAAGGTTACCACTTTATTTTCATGAATTTGAGTCTTTTAAAGACTTTTTATTAATTTGACTTATTATTTAGAGGTGGGCTATACATAGGGGTGTGTCGTAAAAAGTTTTTCATGGGGAACAAAATTAATGAAAAATACATCTCATGTGTGTTTGTTTTCAAAATATAAACAGTTGATACACGTTATTAGTCCTCTATCAAATACACTTTATCGTTGGGCATTAAATTTCACCGCCTAATCGCTGAGATATGATCAATTCAGTAACAAGAGTGTGATTCCCATTTTGGCCACTTTTGAACAATAATTGGACTTAGAAAAGAAAAAAAATAGGGTAGGTCAGATTTTTTTGATTTTTTAATTTTTTTTAAATATATAAAACGTCTATGAAATTTTATATACCAGCACACATATACCATACAGACATAAACAAATGGCACAAATACACAGTTTCACTGGGTTTTTTCTTTTTCTCACACACAAAAAAAAAGAAGAAAAAATGAAAAAATGAAAAAGAAAAAAAAATGTTTAGGGTCGGCGGTAAAAATAGGGTCGGTCGGGTTATGCCAATCAAACTTCTTCTTTTTTAGGCCTGATTATAGGATAGGTCAATGTATTGTTGAAAATAAATCTAATTCAAATATTCTGTGGTTTGTCATGGATAATATGGATGGAAATATGCTTTTCTGCTCAAATTCAACTAACTATTTCAAACCCAAACCCCTCTAAATACTATCTCCAAGCGCACATTGGCACAGTTTTCGATGACATAAGCAACCGAGTCGATATAGCTCGCTCAGTATACTGAGGGAGCAAGTAGCTGGGAGCCTCGACTTGCATATGCGGGTGTGGGAAGTTCTGTGGTGCCGGAGGTATTGATGATTGACAAGAAAATAGCAATAATAGGGTAAATATTTGTCGGACATAAAACAAGTCTAATTTTTATCCTTTTGATTGTTCACGTTCAGGATTTGTCAAACACCAACCCAGTTATCGACTGAACGCAATGTAAGTAAACCCGTGGAAGTATGGTAAACCTGGTCGAGTTTTGGTTTGGAAAAATCTGAGTCTCAGGGGAAAATACCATAGGCCTTATTTAAAACTCAAATTACGAAAATTGGAACATAAATAAATGAATAAATATGAATACATGATTAAAGAAATATTAAAATGAATAAATAAGTAATTTTCCTCTTTTCGCAATTTTCTGGAGAAAATATCTGGAGTTTCCCATCAGTTGCAGTATTGCATTTTTATTGGGTGATTGAGGATGTCTGTACCTACATTTTAAACCAAACAAATTGTGGTTGGGCAGTGTGTCCGGGTTTCTCCAAATAACAGGTAGATTCTGCTGGCCTAGCGGCACTTTGCATTTTATATTTTACTAAAAAGTTCATCACCAGATTTAGCTGAGACAGACCGAGGTGAAATAAAGAAATAAATAATGTTTGTTTCCGGTAACCGACAGACCCGCTGAAAACCTGCCGACCCCCAAAAAATTATCCCAATTTTGATAAAATAAAATTTATTTTCTGAAGCCTGACCTAATGTTTTGTCGTGTAAAGGGTCAAAATATGATAAGGTGAACACATAGGTAAAATTTTCAACTTTCTTACTTTGCTTTCTAACTTTCTTAAATAATAGTAAGCATACATAGGCCTACCTACACAAACGAGGCATCGCAAGATAAGTCATTTTCCTTTTTTATTTATTTTTTAGATCATTAATGTTCTTGCGTATGTTAGGTTTGACGGACAAAATATTGTAATTTTCAGCAATCGACCAATATGGTATTATAGTTTATTGTGGTTATTTAGGTGTAGTATGGTGTGCTATAACTGACTGAAGAAAAATATGTGGAATAGTGTGTAATCAATCTTTATTCAAGCAATCACTGACATAAATTATACAATGCGAGAAAAAAGAAGGTAGATTAAAGCCCAGGACAAAAATCGGAACCACACAGTGGTCCAGGTTTAACGCAGGGCTGAACAACAAACAAAAATACATCAAATAACCACAAAAATCAATGTCCAACCGGAACCAGGAGATACACAGAAATAGAGCGAACCCAGCAAAGTGGAACTATGTGCAGGGATAGAGAATCACACCTTGAGGTAGGGTTGATCATCGCTTCCCCAGGCTGGCTCTTGCGTCACATTCCAAATAGTGTAGCTGCACATAAGGGCCAACTTGCCGAGTTCCTTCATGAATTGCTTCGATGGTTAGGCTTTGACAAAGGTGAATATTGCCTTGATATTATTAATATTATCTGGTGTGATTAGACCACGAGATCCAATTTCAAAACATGCGAGGTCACAGGTAAAGCCATTATCAGAAATGTCGGAAACAAGGTTTTCATACTTACTGGATTTACGATCATGGGCTTTCTGAATGTTAGTCTCAAAAGGTACAGTCAATTCAATAAGTGGATGGAGTTGTCTTCCTTATTGTGGATAACAATGGCGGGTTTCAATTTCGATACAATAACATTGACTGGGAGTGTGCCGCCTGTGGTCGTATATCCGGCAATGTCACTAAAGATCTGAATGTCTTTACCTGTGGCCTCGATAATAGTTTTCAGTGTTACAAGAATGTGGCGGAGGATGGAATTATGGCGCCACGTAAGTCTGCCTTGGTTAAGGGACACGGAACAGAAATTAAGAGCATGCAGAAGTGTTTCGTGATTACCACATAATTGACTTTGCTTTCTTTTACCCCATGTCCTGAGATTACTAAATGTGGGCAGATAATCAATCCCAGAACAGACGGCAAAGCTCAGTACACCCCTGGGGAGATCATAGATCTCCAGGTGAGGTCTGCGTTTTCCGACTCAATAAGTTCAGCGATGGAAATAAGACCCGCCCGCCCGCCCATAGCGGGTTACTTTCGTGTCGGGCGGGTGAAGATGCAAAGGTACCCGTCCGACTGGCGGGTAACATTTTTTTAACATTTTTGAACCTCAAAGTGTAAGTAAACAGCAAGTTCAGGGTCTAATTTCCAGTAGCGTATCTCCCGGGGGTCAGAAGGTCAGAGTGCCCCCCAGACGGCTTCGACCGGGAAGGCCAGCCCAAACTACCGGGCTAAAACTTCGAAGAGAGGGAAGAGAGGAAGAGAGGGGAGGTAGAGAGAAGGAAAAGGGAAAGGGGGAGAAAGGAAAGGGAGTAGAGGAAGATAAAAGGGAGAAAGGAAGAGAAAATCTAAGGGATTTACTTAATTCCCATCTAAATGACAACTTTGCCCCTTGCCCGGTTTTATGATGGGCAATTTAGTATAAAAATGGCAAATTTGCATTTGTCCAGGAATATCATTATAGAAGCCCGTTTGCAAGAAAAATGTACCTTAATAATGGTGAGTTTCGTGTAGATATGTTGTTAAAATTTCGCGCGCTACGCGTGCATCAACTTTAGGATGCAACGTCATTCGCTGGAATAAACAACCCAGCTGCGCAAGTTATTTACTTAATAGGGTTGAACTGGTGTCCACCAGGAAAAAATATCCTTTGCTCCCCCTGGAAAAATCCCAGATACGCCACTAGTAATTTCATCACTCGGATGACTGCCATGATGATAGAGGAGATCAGGTTGATTTAGGAGATTAAAGAGAGTATTGGATTGATGAACATGATGAATACGAGGAGCTGTTCCGGGCTAGGGTTACAGTGGAACATCGTACAATAAAGACAAAAACATGTAATTGTATCATCATTTAAAAGTTATCTTGCTCTTAATTGTTTGCTGCAAAATATTATGAAAAAACCTTGGGCTGGTGGAATTTTTGCCGGGCAGGTACATTCTGTGAGTTACCTGCCCGACTGGCTAGTTGAAAAAAATCTGAAGTTCCATCGCTGAATAAGTTTCAGCATATTTCCCTGTTGGACAAGGGGTTTGATATACTCCCTCCAGAAGAGGAGACGGTCGTCACTAATGAGATCTTTGACAATCTTTTTGATTTTATTAGACCATGATTTTGGTTGATCAGATTCAGATGATGAGGCTTGTTTTGAGGCCTATTCATACTTGTCATTCCAACGTTTAGAACCATACTTGTTTTTCTTACGGGTCCATTTCGACTCCCTATTTAGTTTTGATTTGAGCGCATGCACAACGCGGTTATCGGCTTTCACCATGCAGCGAGCGAGAGCGTAAGCAGAGGCATGGGACTCCAGGTATAGCTCGGAGATGTGTGGAAAATTAAGACCTTTGGGCTGTGAATAAACATGGGGGTAGGACCCCATGATGGGAGACCAAGGAAAGCCTTAATAATGTTGGTGTGCATGTGGTCGAGTTTCTCCAGCTGGGTGTCGGTTAAGTTCATGGACTGTAAGCATATACCTGATGGAAGGGGTAGCATATTGAGTGTAGACCTTAAGTTTGAACTCATCTCTAACCATGCACGATGTGATATTTTGTATCATGTCATTATGTTTAGTTTTGACTATTTCATGAATATCTTTAGATTTGCCTGCGAATGTTATGTTACAACCAAGAGCGACTACCATCAAGATCGTAACCGTAAGTGTCTTCTAGCGTTTGCTGAACGATTGGGTTGAAAATTGTTAAAAAGATAATCGGAGACGAAGGGTCGCCCTGAAAGACTCCTCTTTTAAAATTGAATGGCTTAGACACCCAATCAGTACCTTTGACTTCACCCTGTAGTCTAGAATATAAGTTCTCAACATAATTACATATTGGTGGGGGAACACCATTTCTTTCCAGGGTGTAATTGATTAAATTGTATTCCACCGAGTCAAATGCATCAGCCAAATCAAAATAAGTAACATGTATGGTCTTATTCTTACTTTTGGCGGTAAAATTATCATAAATTAAATTTGTATGTCCGTCAAGCCAAAATGTCTGTCAAAAGTAACGTACGAATTGGTAAGTTGGCCAAAACACTATATCCGACCTCTATATATATTTGACCTCTGGATGACATTTGACCTCAGATGACCTTGGATGACCTCTAATTATTTTTTGACATGTTCCCCCGGTGTTCATGTTTCTTTTCTCCAAGTTTGAAGTGAATCGGGCAACTTTTATGATTTGACCCCTGATGACCTTTAACCTCAGATGACCTATGCAAATTATACCCCAAAAAATGTTCACCCGGCGTTCTTGTTTCTTTTCTCCAAGTTTGACGTCAATGGACCTACGGCACATAATCTCCTGGCCACAGTTTGACATACGTGGGCACACTTCGATCAGGCTGCGCACGCATGCTTGAACTCACAAAATACTGCCAACCAACAACACCAAAGCACCTGATTGGTCAAATTTAATCTGAAGCCTTTTTAATGATCGTCACGCTGCGCTGTATCCACCAACGCAGTGCTCCCGCTGCGCCATAACTACCGACGCAGTGGGGCGTGATGGTGCGTGGAAAAGCTCATGAGTTTTTCAGTTCTCACGTTTGAGCACCAACCAATCAGAGCCTTGAGGTCGAGATGACGTAGTGCGCACAACGGATAACCATTGCACCGTTTTGGGGTGAGGTTGAGCAGGCGTACTTTACGCGAGCTCAACCTCATGTGATGTGGGCCCATCGGGCAACTTTTATGATTTGACCTCTGGATGACCTTTGACCTCAGATGACCTAGGGCCACGCATTTTGAACTCACCGCCCAAAACCATGGGTTTTGTTGTTCGTTTTCCGAATCGTGTTCTGTTCAATTCATGATAACTCAAGAACGCAAAAAGATATTGTCATGGTTTTGGTCTCATTTGAAAGCTAAATAAGGCCTAAAAAAAGAAGTTTGATTGGCGTAACATAGAAGAAAACGAGAGCATCAATGATGCAGAAGCTCAGCTAGCGACAAGCTATAAATTTCATGTGTCCATTAGCAGGGGTCGCATTCTGACACGTCTGCGCGTCCTAGACCTCTCACTTTCTTGTAGTGATGCGTCAGATCTCTAATTGGAAAGACTGCGGGTCCCGATCAAAATTGAAGGGACCCCTTAAATTTGACGATGTATGGAAATGGAAACCTTAAGAAATTCTGTAAATTACATATCCATCCTTTGCTCACAATATAAATTCATTAAAACTGTCCGTAAAAATGTAAAATTTTCAAATACCCAAACTTCAGGACCCCTCAATTTTGTTGGGGACCCCTTAAATTTGTTTTTTTGAAGTCCTACAGGGTCCTGAAAAAAGTCATGAGACCTATTACTTTTTTGATCCAGCGCTATCCCTGTCCATTAGTGACAAGCTGTCAATTTCATGTATTGGATAGATTAGGTCCATAATGTATTGGTTGAGCTATGAGGTGTTTTCTTTAAAAATATTTTTAAAACTCAGTAAATCACCCAATTTTATCATTATAAAGTTTTGGATCCAATGTCATTCACACTTGAACAGCTCAAAACATAATAATGTATGCACAAAAATTATCCTTTTTTATATGTTTACCGCTTATTTTACAACTTGACCTCAGATGACATTTGACCATAAAAGGTGACCTTTGACATATGAATGATTAAATAAATAATTAGACACAAAAAAAACAATGTAAATAAACCTCAAATACATCATTTTAGGACTCTGATGAGCTTTTACATTGCCTCTAGATTTTATAGTCTGTTATATCCAGTACCCACTGGCATGACTGGCTTGGTAAATTAAATTATGCCTACCTACACTGGCGAATTCTGCAACTTTTCAGCATTTTACTCAGAACTTTCAATGGATATTTCAACTTAATGTGCACTTTTTAATTCTGCCGATCCCCAAGGATAGTTTAGGGGGCAATGTCTTGCTACACGTCCCGTAACTCAAGTGCGCATGCTCAAACCAATTAAAATATGTTGTAGCTATACACGATTTATTCTTTATCGTTTAGTAAGTGTACATACTTCAATCTCGTTGGTTAACACGTATGAAATCTGATCCATATCGTGTAAACAACAAGTCAAACCACACGATATATTCCCATATCGTCGATTAACTGCGTTACCAGATGGTGCGAAATGATATTACGTGTAAAGCGATTGCTTTGCGTCTGTGGAAGAGTTGCTTAAAATACGAATAAAATGGCGGATGATTTAAATGCAACCGAGTCGATTTCTGTTACATTCTGAGGCCGAAATATACCGCAAAAAGGTCTAACCCACGCCATAAAATAAATGATCTGCATATAACCTAACCAGACATGTTTTGGGCCATATCACATTCGGCATGCGGCCTCATGTGATATGACATGCCAAACCATAGGTATTTTTCCGTATTGTGTGAACATGCAGGGGATAACTAATAGTACGGGACGTGAGGCAAGATATAGCCGTTTAGGGAGTGTTCAGAAATACTTGGGGCCTGGGGGGTGGCCAACTTGCAGTTTTGGGTTTCTGAACTTTTTTGACGTAGCTAGGTTATTCATATTGGGGGCGAGAAATGAGAAAGAACCAACAAGACTTTTGTGAGTCAAGAACTGTGCAATTTTTTTTGACTTTACACCTACTTTTGGAACGATTGAGGTACATTTTTGCCCTGGTGGTTTCAGTCAACATTGACTTTGGGTACGCATGATCGTTCCAAAACTCGCGGAAAAGGGCGGTTTTCTGTATCATGTCCGCGGACATTCCGCGAACATACCATGTCCGCGGACATTCCGCGAACATTTTATGTCCACGATTTTCCTAAATTAGGGGTGCTTTTTGAAGCTATGTCCGCGACAGGGCTGGAAAAGATGCAAGGTTTCCCTGCAAGAGAAATTTGACAAAGTTGGATTTACCGCTGGTTTAGCGGCGGCCCCCCATAGAACCATAAAGGGCACATGCAATGCAAATACAAGTGGTGTGATTTGAGTCAAGTCTACGAGGAGGGACCAGAAAACATTCAATATATGGGCGATTCCACGGTAACACGCGTTACATTTAAGCACGCCATTCTTTATTCTCCACTCTATAACTGTAAAAGTAATTTGAATGAAGTTTTCATCTTTTGTATTGTAATACCCAAGACTTAAGGCTAGATCCTCATGCTAACACCAATATGAAATATTAGCTCTTGTTAATGTCAGACCGCTCCGAATATTGGTAACACGCGTTACGAAAAAAGACGCACTAAAAAAAAAAATCCCAACTTTGTTTTGCTTGTGTATTTCAACTAACCAACCTACAATCAATTGGTCACTACTGTAAGCAAGTACCTTTATAAGGTTTATAAAACTTACTAGAATAATAACAATAATTAAAGTTCTCATTTTTTTGTAAAATGCAAATAGTCGGTAACACGTGTTACGGTACCACGCGTTACACTTTGTCCAGCCATAATTTACTAGCCTTAGATTCTTTATTATATTTCTAAATTAAAATTAATTTTGACTTTGGCAATTGAACTAACATATTAACCATAAATAGTGATAAATAACACTTGAAAATGTGAGGTTTCAGCACGTTTTCCTGAATATGAGTTTGGTAACACGCGTTACGACATTTTGATGGCCTATTGTAGAGTGGTGGTTATGAATTTATCTAATTGTTTACTATTTTTAAATAGGGCCAAACTAGTAGAATTAAAATTATAAGTGGCGTAAATTAAAACCAAATCAATAAAGTAAATATTTTCAAAAAAGTGTTGCTCCGGTAACACGTGTTACCATTTTTGGGGTAAGAAAAGTAGAATTTTTTCATAGTAAACATTAGCCAAATGTTGTAACATTTTTTTCCTAAACCTTTGCATGAGCTTTGAACAACATAGAGGTAAAAATAAATCTTTTGGAGCAATTTTCAGTTTTTTTGCTCCGTCACATTTTCATGGAATCGCCCATATGTGCTAGTTGATTATGACATCAATTGTGGAACTATTGATAGCTCTGTGAGAACTATGAAAAGAAAATTCCAGGTGACTGGTTTGAATCTATTCATGATACTCACTGATAATCAATATACCACAAATGATGTCATTTGTGGCGTGTTCATTTTTCTGGCCCTGTTTATTGTAATGGAATGTCCCACAAAGACTTGTAGCAGGATTATCATCCCTTTTCCTGTGCCCTTTAAGCTTTTTGGAAAATTAAGGTCCAATTGATGCCATGGTGCATCATATTATGGAATATCGGCTGTATAATGCCTAATACTCTAAAAAAAAAAACTCTTAAAAAAAAATTAAAAAAATTTAAAAAAAAGTAGGGGGGGGGGGGGGGGTAGGGATTTCCTGCGATATGGCAACATTTCCCGGCACAAGGAGCTTGCCGATTTGCCCTCTTTTTCCTGCCCTGGTCCGCGATTTCCCTAAATTAGGGGTGTTTTTTGAAGCTTTGTCCATGTTTTCCAAAAATAAGGGGTCATTTTGAAACCTATGTCCGCGATTTAACAAAATTAGGGGTGTTTTTTGTAGAGGTTTATATACGCGAAGAAGAAAATAAAATAGAATGTCCTCGTTTTCCCCGCAAATAGAGGGACTATATATAAAGTGTCCTTGGAATGGTGAAAAAGGGGGGTCATTTTCAGGCAAAATGTCCGCCTTTTAGTACGAAAAAGGGGGTCAAATTGGCAAAATTGTCCGCGAAACACCTTCAAATAGGGGGTATTTCAAGATCCTGGAACAATCATGTGTTACCCCTCTGAATACGAAGAGAGAACACCAGGATTTTTTCATCTGTGTACTTTTGACCATCATAATTCCATGATTCCATTCAATATTATTTAATTATTATATTAAACAGTTGTAATTTTATCTATACCAACACTTCACAACAAGGTCATGGCCGAAATTTTATAATACAGTGTAGCTATTGATATACTGTAAAAGCTGAAATTTTGGCGGCGGTTTTATTTTGGCGAAAATTATGACACACCAAAATAATGATTTCAACATTCATGCAGTGCATCCAGAAGGTCACCCACGAAAAAAACAATTCGCGAAATGTCTATGATATCAAAATGTGCGAAAATATCTGTACACGAAAATATTGGCTTTTACAGTAGCACACTTTGTCTGCTGGTGGATTGACTGATAAACAGTCATTATATTTGTCCATTGATATGTTGATTCAGGAGTGTGACAGTAACAATAATTGTTTGTTTGTTTGGGCAAGCTTTTGAAGACAGGCAGTGGTATAAGGCAACAAAGAATAAATGTTTGTTTGTCCATAGAGGTCCAAAAAAGGTAGGGTCTGTAGGTTGGATAATTTTTATTTTTTAAATACGGATATTGTATTTGGGAATATAAATTTGGCATGAATACTGTGAATGATAGTCATCCAAACACAAAACACATCACTTTGATAGTATTGAACTTTTTTTCATGAGTTTGTTAGAATTGAAATCCTGCTCGGACAGATTGTCTGTATAAAGTTGTAATATTGTAGTACTGGTTGCAACACTCGGTCAAAGGGCATTTTTTGTAACAAATTTGCAATGCGCAGATACCGTGAACATGTTGTCGGTCGCCGCCATTTATTATGATAGAAAATTTGCAAAAAGTGAAATAACATAGTGGTGATGTTCTGTTAGATATATATACGTGAAAGTATTACTAAACCTATTTTTTCCCGAACTAACAAAAGAAATGTTTTATATTATGTTGAAATCAGCTTACAGCGTACGAAATTAGGAATAAGACGGTCCTTTTGGCCATTTAAATTGCTCAAAAAAAAGTTATTTTAAAAAAATAATAGAAAATAAAAAATAATATGGTCGGCACCAAGGTACACGGTCGGTCGGATGTGGACAAACAAACAAAAAAGTATTCTTGGCCTAAAGGAACTCCTGTTTGTTTTGAATTTGACACAAGCTCAAATAATGATCAACAATTTCTTGATGCACCCCAGGATGCTTCACTTTCATCACATGACCAGATGACCTTCAGTTGTTAATTACTTTAACACATGTGTGACACTGTTTGTTCTGGTGATATTAAGCCCTGCTAATACTGTAGGGGCGCTAAGCATTATGGGGTACATCAAGAAATCTTCTTTGAATAATGATAGTGATAAATGACTTGCCTTGCATGTGCTTGCTTGACCTGGACGAGTTTCAAGACACCCTAGTTTTTTGGTTAAACCTTTAATAACATTTTAACGCAAGTGAAAAACGTCAGGAAATGCATCTCATATGTTGTATCGTAACATATCTAGAAGATATGCCGAGTCACTTTTTTAAATGTTTTATCTGTTATGTCTTAATTGCCATTTTCTGGGCCATTTTTACTTCCTAGCGTTTAGAAACTATTGCCATTCAACATGCTATCACTGACCTTTCGAACGTGATAATAAGAGCCTCATCCTACTGTAGTAGGCTGAGCTAAAAATAGGGTAGGTAAGTCAGATTTTTTTTAATTTTAAAATCTATAAAACGTCTATGACATTTTATATACCAGCACACATATACCATACAGACATAAACAAATGGCACAAATACACATTTTCACTGTGTTTTTTTTCTTTTTCTCACACACACACCCCCACACAAAAATAATAATAATAATAATAATAATAATAAAAATTAAAAAGAAAAAGAAAAAGAAATAAAAGATGTTTATAGGGTCGGCGGTATAAATAGGGTCGGTCGGGTTACGCCAATCAAACCTTTCTTTTAGGCCTAATTGCATTACATAACCTGTAAATATGAAGCATATAACTTCTTAAAGGTAGATGACCCGATCACATTTTCGTAACACAGAATTATTTCAAACATACAGAGATTTTCATATCATATGAAAGCTCGTATTTTTCTCATCATACTGAAATTTGACGGCCTAAATCGGTATAATTACGGAGAAATCGATGAAATAACGTCGAATTACCGCGAATGGTGGTAACCACCGATATAGTTTGTGTACTACTCAATGGGTACAGTTCACAGCATCTTATGCATCTAAAATAAGAACCATTAGAGCTATGCAACTCAAACTTTGGAACACGACTTTTTTAAGGATGACCTTTCATGTAGAATAGAAAACTTCCAAGTTGAAAATCGGAATGTGATCGGGTCATCTACCTTTAAATGGGGGAATGTGGTTGATTGAGTTGGGAACAGACGAGGTGGCGGAGGGTGGGGGGGGGGGGAGTGGAGGGGGTGTGGTACTCATAAACTCTATGGGGGAAAAAATTGCGTGCCAGGTGGTAACTCTATGGGGAAAAAAATTGCGTGCCAGGTGGTACCTTTAAACTTGAATTAATTCACCTTTGTATGAGCTACATACATGATTTTGGTCTCTTCTTAAAGGTTATTTAATAGTCTTTATGTCTGTGTTTTAACAGATTTGTCAACCTTATGTAACAATATTAATCACTGTCCGGACAGGGGTCAGACCCCCACCCTTTTTATTTTACCCCCACCCTTTTTACAGAGCCACCCTTTTTATTTGGGAATGTTCAACCCCCACCCTTTATACCGAAAAGGGGACATTTTGGATCCCGAGAGCTTTTTAGGGTTCAAATTTGCGTCATCATCATCATCATCAGTTACGCATTTCGTCTTTGTTGACATGGCGCCCTCACTTATCAGTTAGTAAATGCCAGGTATATCTGTCACTGGCCAGTTCTACTAGATTTTCTGCGTTTGTATAGTCAATATTTAGTTCTTGCAATTGTTTTTGGATCATTCTTATCCACGTCTGTTTTGGTCTACCTTGTGGTCTTTTAACACTTCTTCCTATTTCTGCTAGGGACATCTTTGCTGGGGTTTTCTCTGGGAGTCTTAGGAGATGACCAAACCAGGTCATACGCCTAGTTCTTATTAAGTTGCTCCATCTGGTTTGACTCGTTCGTTGATATAACTCCTCATTAGTTACTTTGTCTTGCCAGCTTAATTTCATCATTCTACGTAATAACGATCTCTGGAACACGTCGATTTTGTGTTCAGCTTTCTTGTCCATTGTCCATAGTTCACAATTATAAAGGAAGATGCTGGTTATGAATGAGTTAAACGTTCTTAGTTTTAAGTTCGTTGATGTTGTTCTTGAATTCATGATAAATTTCAGTTTATTGTATGCCATCATAGCCAATTGTTTCCTTCTGCAAATATCTTCATTTGTGTCCAATAAGCTGCCGAGATACTTGCATTTCTTCCATGACTCGTTTCCGTTTCTTTTTATTGTGTATTCTTCTGTTTTGGTTTGGTTAATTTTGAGATTGCGTTTGCTGAGCTTGTCTGGTATTTCCGCTTTGATTTGTTCAATTTTATGATTGCTGTTAGCGACCCAACTGATATCATCTGCGTATTGCTGGTCTATGACGAAATACGGATCAGTCTTCCTGCAGTAGGTATGATCTTTTAGATGAGGTGGCAGGAGATCTTCGGCTTCCGATATATTAGGTTTGGCGTATGTATGATCTAGGTCTACGTGTTTTTCTTGCTCCAGGGCTTTGGCCAAGTATAGAGTGAAGAGGATCGGGCTGAGGCAATCCCCCTGAGGGACCCCTATATTAGTTGTGAAATAGTCTCCGGTAGTTTTTCCGCATCTGACTTTCTTACATCTTTCAGGAGAATTGTTGTCAGATGCAGCTCATCTGTGTTGAGAATGCTCTGGAGATCTTCATATAGGGTCTTACGGATGACGCTATCAAATGCTTTGCTCATGTCAAGCATGATTATGTGAGTTTCGTAGCTCGAAGAAATTTGCGTCATGCATGCAATGTATTATTAAGCTAAAATCGTGTAATGCTTCCGAATTCGGAAGTTTTCGGAAGTTGATGACATCAAAATACTACCTACTTTTGGCACATTTCCATCATCAAAATAAATAATTCTAGGGCACAACAGTAATATTTTGGGTGGTACCAACATAACAAATTAAAAGCTGGCTTTGAAATATGGCAAAATAGAGTAGAAATCACGATATGATTCATGGGAGACGGGCTGTCCGTACCGAAATTTCGTCGGAAAATGTTGAAACTTGATTGAAATAATGCGCTGAAATTGGTGGCGAATGTCCTATTTTATTACAATTTCTTTCAAAATGAATTAAACTACTATATTTGTATGTGATTTGTTTAACCCCCACCCTTTTTATTTTATCCCCACGCTTTATACAACTACACCCTTTATATCAGAAATATGCTGACCCCCACGCTTTTGTTAATATTTTGATTTCTGAAGTCCCACGCTGTATAAAGCGTGCCGTCCGGACTATGTTAATTATGGATAAGTCGCATGATCATTGGCTTTCTCCCTATTCGCTACACAGTAAACGCAAATATTAACCCCAATTTATATAAATTACTCTGAATGGAAAAAGCATTCAATCTATATGATAGCAAAAGTATACATTTTTGGAAAGCTCTCAACAAGGGCAATTCAAAAATGCAGTTTAAATCAGTGTAGGGGGCATAGTTAACAATATATTAGTGTAAACTCTAAAAAAAATTAAAAAATAATTTGGGGCCCATTTATCAGCCGGTATGTTATTTTACCAATATACACCGAGCCAAAAAAGAAACTTATAAAATTTTAACAGATCACCATAGGGTCAGTACACATTTCTCTTGTGTCATTGAAGCAAACAATTGGTTATTGACTGCCATTTGAAGCATACATTGCAGGTATATTGTATCCAAATTTGGTACATTTTCATGCACAGAATTTTATTTGGTGATATAAGTTTCTTTTTGTATAAGTTTCTTTTTTGGCTCAGTGTAGTAACCCTTGACAATCATAGATTTGCTTGTTAGTAATGTCATGAGGAATTCAAAAATGCAAAGTATATTATGTCATGGGTAGGTATAAGAATTACATGGATCTCAAATAAATATAAGATTTTTTTTTTAAATCGAATATTGTGAATCATAACATGTTACCACTAGGTCCTACGCTAATTTCAATAGCATAATTGGATTCCTCTTGGAATTTACTTTAAGAAAATGTATACTTTTTATGGGGTAGGGCAAGTAGTTAGAGTGATATGCTAATTTGAAGTGCATATGGCGTAAAATGTTAAAAATCGGACACGCAATGCTAAGGGTGGCGAGTTCAAAACGCATGGCCCTATGCAAACTAGACCCCCAAAAAAGCAGCCACAGTTTTTAACCTAGGCCTACCAATCGCTGAAGGTTTGAAGTCAATCCGTCCATCCGTTCAAAAGATACAGCATTCAGGGAAAAGGCTAACCAAAAGGCACGCACGGATGCACGCACGGACATTGACATGATGACAAAATCCCCTTCTGGTTTTACAAACCAGGGGGATAAAAATGGTTTAATGTTCAAAATAAATGGTAGGGGATAAAAATGGTTTAATGTTCAAAATAAATGGTAGCCACTTATAAATTGAACCTAATATCTAGAGATAGGTGATTTATGATAGTTTACCCTTTTAGTTTTGCTTCTATAGCCATTGTTATTGTTATAAAAAATGATGGCCTACAAGATCAAACAAAAGTTTGACAGACTTTATAACGTACGCAAGATTTAATTTGAAATATTTTGTTTATATGTTAAACTAAACTTCAGAATTATATTCCTTTTTTAATTGGTTTACTGTATACTTTTGTCACACTGGTCATATTTATTTGTATAGGAATTCATATATGTTATAAGATGTTCTAAAAATACTGCAAGTCACGATTTACGAATCCCCCTGGCTGGGAGATCAACTAAATGAGGTCAAAGGTCACGGTGTTTGTGTTTCTTTTCTCCAAGTTTGAGGTCAATCAGGCAACTTTTTACGATTTGACCTCTGGATGACCTTTGACCTCAGATTACCTCAAATTATTTGTTGACATGTTCCCCGGTGTTCGTTGCACGATGTAACCTCTTGTTGACCTTTGTTGACCTCTAATGTGTTGACCTCGGATTATTTTAGCAGGTTCCCCCGGTGTTCATGTTTCTTGTCTCCAAGTTTGACGTCAATCGGGCAACTTTTACGATTTGACCTCTGGATGACCCTTGACCAAAGATGACCTCAAATTATTTTTTAACATGTTCCCCTAGTGTTCATTGCACGATTTAACCCCTTGTTGACCTTTGACTTGGATGACCTCTAATGAACGTTGACCTCGGATGACCTCTAACTTATTTTAGACATGTTCCCCTGGTCATGTTCCTTGTCTCCAAGTTTGACTTCAATCAGGCAACTTTTACGATTTGACCTCTGGATGACCTTTGACCTCAGATGACCTCTAATTAAATTATTGTTTGACATGTTCCACCGATGTTCATTACACGATTTTACCCCTTGTTGACCTTTGTCTTTGGATGACCTCTAATGACCTTTGACCTCGGATGACCTCTTCAATTTATTTTAGACATGTCCACCCAGTGTTCATGTTTCTTTTCTCCAAGTTTGAAGTCAATCGGGCAACTTTTACGATTTGACCCCTGGATGACCTTTGACCTCAGATGACCTATGCAAATTAGACCCAAACATTTTTTCACCCGGCATTCATGTTTCTTTTCTCCAAGTTTGAAGTCAATCGGACAACTTTTACGATTTGACCTCTGGATGACCTTTGACCTTAGATGACCTATGCAAATTAGACCAAAAAAAACCAGCCATATTTTTTGACCATTGCCTACCTATCGCTGAAGGTTTGAAGTCAATCCGTCCATCCGTTCCAAAGATACAGCATTCGGGGAAAAGGCTAACCAAAAGGCCCTCCCCCCTACACACACCCCACGCACAGACCGACACACATTACATGATGACAAAATCCCCTTCTGAAAACCAGAGGGATAATAAAAAGGGACCTCTGGGCATGTCACAAAATCAGGGTGTAAAAACAGCATTTTTGACAACTATTTCCCTGTATTTTGTTTTTGAGTATAGGAGTGAGTGATATTGTGTATGTTATATCTTTATCAGCTAAACTTGCCCCTAGACTAATAAAAAGCTGATTTCTATCATTATTATTTTTTTAAATTACAAACATAAAATTTCGCTTGAAAATTATACCTTATCATATTGTGACCCATTAAACGGAAATAAGAGAATGCCTAAAATATTTTCCAACAGATTCCATGATACTTACGGCATTATACATAAATCAAATCAAAACGTTTATGAATCTTGTTCTTGTATTCTGTGACATTCTGCCAGATACAACATGCAACTTAGAATATTATTTATACGTCAATGCCACTCGTATTTTGTATTTAAATTAATCATAAAAACAACCACGATCAGAGAGCGCAGTTTGGTCAATCGGAGGCTTAATCAACATGTATGTGAACCGTGCCTTTAACGATGATGTTTTAAAAACATAGTCGCCATTTATTTCCATTACGTCAGTCGTATCGGGTTTCGGAAAATCGAATAGCCGAAGTAAAATTTGTGAATGGAAAAATTGTCACACGCATGCGTAAAAAAAAAAAAATCTGTTTTCCTCACCCTACCCAAAAAGGAGATGTCAGTGAATGCAAGAACAACAGAACGATAGCTCTTATCCCACATGCCAGCAAAATTCTACTGCACATCCTTAATGAAAGATTGAGATCTCATCTCGAAAGAGAGCTTCCTCCAGAACAGGCTGGTTTTCAAAGAGGCCGTGGCACCAGAGATCATATGGTCAATATTCGCCACATCATTGAAAAATGCAAGGAATACAAGCGAAAGGCATACCTATGTTTCATAGATTATGCCAAAGCCTTTGACTGTGTGAGATATGGTCCTCTCTGGATTGCGCTACAAGCTCTAGGAGTCCCCAACCATGTAGTTCAACTACTAAAAAGCCTCTATGACGGCCAATTGGCTTGTGTGCGCACTGCTCAGGGAGACAGCGACTGGTTCAACCTCGGCCAAGGTGTGCGCCAAGGATGCATCCTCTCATCACCTACTCTGTTCAATTTGTATACCGAGCACGTCATGAGATATGTCCTTGATGGATGGAATGGCGGCATATTATATAGTAGGTGGCTGGCAGCTTCACAACTTACGTTATGCAGATGACACTACACTATTAGCCACAAGCCAGGAAGAGTTAGGCATCTTACTGAAGAAGTTCAAAAATGAAAGTGAGAGCTTGGGCTTACGTCTCAATATTGTCATAACAAAGTTCATGGTCATCGGTGATGATGGAAACATTACCCCTTGACGGTCAAAATGTGGATCGGATCCAACAGTTCAATTTCCTCGGATCTCTCATTATTACACAAGAAGGAGGATGTCATACAGAAATCAGGCGTCGTTTGGCTATGGCTAGATCTGTAATGACACAGCTCTCAAAAATATGGGCTGACAGAGGCATCACTACATCAACCAAGGTATGTCTGGTCAAAGTACTCATTTTCCCTATTTCAACCTACGTCTGTGAATCCTGGACACTGACAACTGCAAGCTGCAATAAAATCAATGCATTTGAAATGTGGTGTCGGCGCCAGATGCTAAGGATCACCTACCTGGGTCATGAAGAGAACCAACGCAAGTGTGCTACAAGAAGATGGTGTGAAGACAAGGCTACTTGGGCTGATCAATTCCCAAACTCTCTCTTATTTCCGTCATATTGCCAGGCGCCCAAGGAAACTGTCTAGAGAAGGTGATCATGCAGGGCAAGATTGAGGGTGCACGCCGACCAGGCCGGCCAAGGTCAAGATGGTTTGACAGAATAAAAACTCTGGTTGGGCATCCTACTTCAGTCATTTATCGATTGACTGCTGACCGACGGAATTGGCGTGTCATCACCAAAGTCACGAGCTGTCAGTCATGACAGAAAAACGTACCAACCAACCAACATGCGTAAGGATGGTTTTTGTAGCATGACGTCATTTGTATTAGGTTTCGGAAAAGGCGAAGGGAAATTGAATAAACCTGAAGCACGATGGCATGATTACACACACGCATGCATATTTAGGATGATTTTCGTCAATTAAAAGATGGCGACCATGACTATGGAATTTGTTCATTATATTCTTCATTTAACGTTTTTAAATGACTTTTTCGGCCAATTTTCCAAGTTATTTATTAGTGGGGTACATCATTGATAGGGATGTTTCCCCCGATCCTGATCTGATCAGGTTTTATCTGACGTTTTTGATCTGTACCGAAAGACTCATATAATAGTTGGAAAATTCGGAAACCTAAGTTATATTTTATCAATGTCGAAAGTTTTCCTCGACGACATATCGATACAAAATCACTGGTACCGCTGTTACTGCATCTGTTTCACTAAGTAGGATTCCCTCATTTTTATAGTTAGTGAAATACGGCACATTTAGGTATCTGTCTTTTCTTCAGAATAATACCAAATATAAACCGATTGAAATTCAAAAATAAATTTGTTTTCCAAATATGATTTTTCCCCGACCTACCGACCTAATTGTTTTCTCAACATGTAACCGGAAACAAACAGTTATTTATGTTCGGCCTGATCTACACAAGTTACAAAATTAAATAAAAAAACACCATGTTTCTCACCATCTATATTTAACATCATCTTCCACATTGTCGGTCTGACACTCTGGTGAAAACCAAACCACACTTCCCGACCACCGCCTAGTGGATGGAAATAATTTTCGGGTGCAGAAAAGAACGACCTTCCAACTGGAGTGTACCTGAAACAAGATGTATGCATAGTTTTATTGATTATTCATTCAAGCTATACATTGGTTCAAGTTAACAAACAACACTGAATAATTGTCCGAAATTAGTTGTTGTCCGAGTGTCCTGACACCCAAAAAGTTATTTTAATGATTCCCAATTTTAAATGAAATGTCGAGCGAGATCATTTTCCCATTATTGTCTCTTTTCTACCCTCGACGGCGAACCTGTTTAAAATATTTATAATTTGTTTAATACCAGTCGTATATGCCTATTATTTCTATTTAAATGAAATGTGACCAACATAAGACACTTGCAGATGTAGTAGGTAAATTTATTTCAAAGAAATTGTTTACAAATAGGAACAGAAAGTTTGCCAGCAATGTCAGTGAATATTTTGACAAGTTTCAATAATTTTTTGGCATACCTTTTAGGCTATGGTCTCCCATAAAAAGATCATAATTTCTGCTATATTTTAACATATGTGATGCGACCTGTGAAAACCCGTCGGATGTCGCAAAATGTGAACTAGGGATTATGGGTAAAATAAAAATAATAAAAAAATAAAAAATAAAAAAACTTTTTTCTTTTTTTTAAAGAAAATTAGTTTCCAATACATTGTGTCATCATCTTTCATGAAATTTCACCTTCAAAAACGTCACTTTTATTATTAACCTTATTATGTTATATATACTGAATTATGTATCTTTTTTGGCCTGTTTTCATGATTTCTTGTTTTGCAGCTTTTGATGACATCACAATCATCATTAACTTTTTTGTAGTGATCGTAGAAAAATGATCGAAACAGTTCTGTAATATGCATAGCAAACTTGCTACACAACATTTATGACTCGGGACACTATTATTTCCTTCCGAAGTTCCGATTGATTTTAACTTACTATTATTAGTGATGTAAATGGTCCATTTCACGCCATTTAATCACGTAGTATTCCGTATATGGATACGTTTAAATTGATAAACTCCACTTCATTCGTCAAGTTTACTCGCCACATGACATGTTCCAGACTGATTGTTTACAAATTACATTATACATTTACACTTCGTAACAGTGTACGATACACACAGGAAATTCCCATTACATGTACAGCTCAGATGAACATGTACGCAATTAATTATGCCGTAAACTTCGACCTGACTTTCGACCCGGGCCTGACCATTTTCCAATAATGGGGTGAAGAATTAGGGGCGAGTAATCGTATAGTAAATAATGAATGGTTTTAATTATTGTTTGCTTCTGAACGGGTCAGCGGACAGCTAATTAGTGAAATTATCTGAAATATATATTGTAAATATTTGATTTCATCAGTCTTCTTCCTATTCTAGAAAACAAATTACTCGGAAATCGCAAATGTTTAAAATTGTACCAAAGCTCATCCCCCCTTTTTTAAATCGACTTAATAATAATTGTATTAAAAGTTTCTGGCAGTACCGCAGCACACTTGGGGATTTGACAGTTCTCTCAGGGATCTGATCTGAATACGAATATGGCCAACGTCGGCACGAAATTATCAACAGCGTTGCGGTGGGTCCAGGAAATAGATCCTGCCGAAGAGTGGTTAAAAATTGATGGAGAGGAGAAATTAGCTGTTAAAATTACATGCACTGTTTGTACATCATTTGTACCTTACCTTATTACATAAACGTATGTAAAATTGTTGCACTAATTTAAAATAGATTTAACGGATCAACAGCAAATTGGAATTAAAAAAATACTGCAAGTCACGACTTGCGAATCCCCCTGGCTGGGAGATCAACTAAATGAGGTCAACGGTCATATATGGGTCATGTTCCCCCGGTGTTTATGTTTCTTTTCTCCAAGTTTGAGGTCAATCGGTCAACTTTAACGATTTGACCTCTGGATGACCTTTGACCTCAGATGACCTCTAATTATTTTTTTACATGTTCCCACGGTGTTCATTGCACAAATTAACCCCTTGTTGACCTTTGACCTTGGTTGACCTCTAATGACCGTTGACCTCGGATGACCTCTAATTTATTTTAGACATGTTCCCCCAGTGTTCATGTTTCTTGTCTCCAAGTTTGACGTCGATCGGGCAACTTTTACGATTTGACCTCTGGATGACCTTTGACCTCAGATGACCTCTAATTTATTTTAGACATGTTCACTCGGTGTTCATGTTTCTTGTCTCCAAGTTTGACGTCAATCGGGCAACTTTTACGATTTGACCTCTCGATGACCTTTGACGTCAGATGACCTTGGATGACCTCTAATTTATTTTAGACATGTTCACCCAGTGTTCATGTTTCTTGTCTCCAAGTTTGACGTCGATCGGGCAACTTTTACGATTTGACCTCTGGATGACCTTTGACCTCAGATGACCTCTTATTTATTTTAGACATGTTCACCCGGTGTTCATGTCTCCAAGTTTGACGTCAATCGGGCAACTTTTACGATTTGACCTCTGGATGACCTTTGACCTCAGATGACCTCTAATTTATTTTAGACATGTTCACCCGGTGTTCATGTTTCTTGTCTCCAAGTTTGACGTCAATCGGGCAACTTTTAAGATTTGACCTCTGGATGACCTTTGACCTCAGATGACCTTGGATGACCTCTAATTTATTTTAAACATGTTCACCCGGTGTTCATGTTTCTTTTCTCCAAGTTTGAAGTCAATCGGGGAACTTTTACGATTTGACCTCTAAATGACCTTTGACCTCAGATGACCTTTGCAAATTAGACCCCCAAACAAGCAGCTACAGTGTTTGACCATGGCCTACCTATCACTGAAGGTTTGAAGTCAATCCGTCCATCCTTTCAACAGATACAGCATTCGGGCAACTTTTACGATTTGACCTCTAGATGACCTTTGACCTCAGATGACCTTTGCAAATTAGACCCCCAAACAAGCAGCTACAGTGTTTGACCATGGCCTACCTATCACTGAAGGTTTGAAGTCAATCCGTCCATCCTTTCAACAGATACAGCATTTGGAAAAAAAGGCTAACCAAAAGACACATACACACCCCTACATACGCACGCACATTGACATGATGACAAAATCCCCTTCTGTTTTACAAACCAGGGGGATAAAAAGTAAAACAAAACTGCTATGCAAAATTTGTAAACTGCTATACAAAAAAATAATTGCATAGCAGTTTTGCTACACAAAAAAAAAATCCTTAACACACACCCTGTGACGTAAAAGATTGAAGCCATACCTACAAAAAATGTAGGGAACGTGAAATCATTTGATGCGGAAGAAAAAAATTGTCAACTAAAAATGCAAACTTGTATTTATTCAGCTATCTCTTTTCCCGTTCGCCATATAATTCTTCCATGCACTGTGTGCCGCATGGCCTCCCCAGGCAATGTTTTTATCTGAACGCTATACGCCCGACTACCCAACAATGGTTCGACACTCTTCGAGCTGTATATGCATAGCTTCTCCCATAACAATGCTAACCTGATCAACAGCAAGTAATTATGAATAGACTTCTTTGAAATTCCAAAAATATATGAAATCTCGCAAGATTTGAACCCATTTTCCATCAACTTTCTTGATCTTTCATGTATTCATGTCCTCGACGAATTTTGCATCATTTTACAGCTAATTGCATTTTCTTCATCGTCAGCTTGTCAGATTTAAATGATTTACCGGAAGAAAGATTTGTCTACTAAAATAATACGAGTTACTGCAAAATGACGACAAAAGTCTTCCCATTTTTTTGATCTGGCATAGCATTGCGATATTTTGCGATAAAGTAGTCGAAGTTGGTATGTAAATGTAGAGAATTTCCTACCTATGCATTTTACACTGCCATGTTTTGCAAATTCTGCTATATCTGGGCACTTTTGACAGCAGGTAGATCAGCTGTTCGCGCAAGAAGACCGTAGTCACGCGAAATCCCGAACCTACTTTGCGATAAAAGTAGCTTGACCTCGGGACTACAAACAGGGATCAAATGACGCTGAATGAGTGACCGGAACTGACTGATTGGGCCTCAGCGCTTGGACCTACGCGCCGAAGCTCATTTCACATATCAATGCGCGCTGGCTTCTGAGACGAACCTTCTTCTTTGTTTGGCCTTATATAGATTTCTGTACCTGCTAAGGGAAGCAATTTTCTCAATTAACAACCTATTTATAAACTCTCATATTTATTCATACTTACGTCATTGAGGGCAGATGTCTCATGACCACATCTAGTGCCTGTATGGAATCATATGGTATAAGGCTGAGTCTTCCTTCTAAGGCTTGATCTAGAGCTTTGAGGCTCACCCTGGCTACCCATTTAATGGACACTTTGAAAGTCCTCTCTTTGGCCTCACCTGGTAGAATCACCTCAATCTCAACCTGTATGTAGAATCAACCAAAGCAAATAAAAATAGGTTTTACCTCTCAACTTATATAGTACCTGTCATAATGCTATTTCACGAGAGAGTGTTTTGTTGTTGTTCCCGAGACTGCGTTCAGAATCAGATGCACTATGCGCGAACAACTATGCTATGCAAGCAAGCATGTGACGATTGACCAATCAAGACACGTGGTCACTTTTTGAAAGGGTACGGTACACACTCCCCGGTCTAGCACATACACACGTATGCTCGTACGCACGCATTGGTTGGATTATGTCCATAGGATTTTGAAAGGGACTATACCAAGGTGATCTTCCATGTTTTCTAGTTTCACAGCATTGTTTATAAAGCCCTTCACAAGTAATGTTGAGTTTCATGTTGTCGCAAGCGTCCAAAACACTACCTCGCCCCTATATTCAATTATTAATTATGTACACATTCTGCCACAAAAAAAACAATGTTCCATTCATCAAAATTTACGTAAATACTATCAAAGTTCATTCGGAGTTCGTTTAAAGTATGTTACACACAAAGCCCCTAATTCTGATTACATACCGAGGTAGTTTGCGATTGGGGTCGCCCCCGATGACGTAATTTACATAATTTGTTGTTCAATCGAATGCAATCAAGTCAACGGCGACCTCACGCGACTGACCAAAAGTCGCATCAGGTTGCACAGCCTGAATGATGAGGGCTTAGGCAGCCAGCCGTGTAGGGAATGTTTTACGCACCCAGATTTGTAAATACAGTTTTTACACGCCCAGTTTTTGTCCACATGGCATACCTTGTACACAAATCCTTAAAAATACACCCCCAGTTTTTTGAATTTACACACATTTACACACCCACACCTTCAAATCCTGCCTAAGACCTTGTATCGCTGCAGGTTGTTTGATCTGTCGAGTTGATGTGGACGATTTGTAATTTAATAGTTGATCGACTGGCTAGTATGCAATAAGCATGACAGTTCACATCAAGTTTTAATTCTGTACTTGCTGAAATTATATGAAACGTGATTATTAATGTATTTATAAAGTGTATTATAGATTCACACCACTAAATAAATAATGGAACAGTCCACGAATTGGATGGGATGACCCTTGTCTAAAGTGAAAAATATAAAAATGCTACAAAAGTAGTGATGTTGTTCGCTGAAAAAAATATTGGATTGTATTTCAATGAAGATTATCAAATAATATCAGTGCACATTTTCTTCTTATGACCAATTTGTATGATTTTCAATGACATTCAAAAAACGTATCTGCGAGGGCACATATCTTGAAAATATTGTCTTGAACTTATTTATTGTTGTTGTTTAATAGAAAGCCAAGACCATGATCTTCATTAAAAATGTAAAATTGAAGCAACCAGTTGCTTTATAAGCGAGAAATTGGCTTTTAATTATGGCCCATTTTACACACTTAGGTATAAGGGATTTATTTAGTGGTGTGTATCCATACCCCTATCAACCGCCCCATTTCTGGCAAGGCAAATCCAGTCATCTAACATTATTTCCATCATTTCACGCATTCGCTGTAGTAAGTCCCATTAAGTGTATGCCAAAAATAGATGTACAACGTGACATAATGGAATTCCCCATAATACGGTCACAGTCCGCACGTACTACAGTTGTACACCTTTCCACGCGTCTGTATACGATTGTGCATGCACAGCCAATCAGCTCACCATCACCTAATTAAGCATAATCTATTACGGCATGTTACAAACAGGTGATGTGAGCGCATTGTTTTGTGCACAGTTTTTGTATTTGTTTATAAACATTAAACATTTAGTGCTGCTCAAAGTAACAATGGCAAAGGTAAGTCAATCACGGTAAGTTATAACACACATAGTTTAAAATAGGACCCTTTAGATGTCCTTTTATTGATCAATTATAGTATTATTCCCAATCCCCATCAGTTCACATTTGCAATAATCTCCCAAGTAGATTATCATACCAAGCAAAGTCTAACAGAACGCATTTTGCCCCTCCCCCCCCCCCCCCCCCCCCCCCCCCCCCCATGGCACTTATCAAACTGTATTATACATTTCACGGACATAAATTATGCTTATGAGCTAATTCATGAAGATTTTCCCGATGATTGAAATCCGTTGATTGAAATTCTAGGTCGAGTAAAATGATGTACTTATTTGTTGTCTGTGAGCTTTTGTGAATTTTTTCCCGTATTGGAGTATTTTTTATTGAAAATAGACAGTTCAAATTAAACGTTGGTTCCAAGTTCAACTGACAGCACATGTATTTAAGTAGACAGCAACTACAATATGCAGGCAACATTTGAGAAAAAACGATGTCCAGCTTTGCAAGGGAGTGTACGGGGAAGTGTACGAGTGAACATGACAAACCAAAACAGCCTAATAAATAACCGCCTCTGTGGCGCAATTGGTTAGCGCGTTCGGCTGTTAACCGAAAGGTTGGTGGTTCGAGGCCAGCCGGGGGCGTTGTTTCTTTTTGCATTTAATGCAGATCGACAAATCACAGTAAAAATATAATATTGGCAAAATCACAGACCACTTACACAAAAATCGCATCTGTGCATGCTCCTGTCATGATCGAAATCCAACACACAAGCAATGGGCGAGTTTTATAAGTGCATGGTACCAATCATAGCTCCCAGTCCCTATCTAAGGCTACCGCTCTAAACGTGTAAAACATCTGGCAACCCATCCTCTAAATTTCACTAATGGAGAGAACGCATTGAGAAGAAAAAGGGTATCCTAGCCAGGGGCGGCGGCGGGCCAAACTGATGGGGATTGGGAATAATACTATATTGATAAATAAAAGGACATCTAAGGCTAAAAAAAAAAAAAAAATTGTCTCAAAGCTTGCGAAGGCTTCAAAATTGGGCGGCGCGAGCGGTTTTTTATCTTCCATTTTTTTTTTTTTTACATTTTTTATTTACGTGTCAATGTTTACTCTTACTATTTGCAACCGTTGACACTTTCTGATATTGTTTTTTTCTATCTAAAATGAATATTATGATGTAGTTATGGAATGGAAGGACAATGTCATCATAAACATCCTGGAAATGTTTATGTTCCGTAGCCTCGTGGTAAAACCAGTTTAGTATATCTGATTTATCGTCAAAATTAAATATGAATTGAACACGCAAATCGTGGAAGTGGACGCCGCCATGTTTAAATCGCAAACGAATGCCTCTTTGCCATTTCTGGTCGCGGACTACTCTCAAGGCCTTGATTAATTGTACAGATCAAATAAAAACCATTTAAATTTACGGTATTCTGTACATAGATGAGTTCCGTATCATTTAATTTCAAACAAGAAATTTTTATTTTATATATACACATGGAAAAAAGTATCGCACCACTTGTTAAAAAAGTGCAAATGTGGCCTCGAATTTTGCCACCATGGTGTGATATTAAGGATCATCTGTTTGCGAAAACTGTCCAGCAAAATGTTATGCAATAAAAGGGCTACATTTGAGTTTGTGACGTAATCGATGTAATGTTTTTCAAGGCCAATGGGAAAATGCATAAAACAAGTTTGGATATAACGCGATATTGAGAGGCCCAATGATTAATCTCTATAGTTGTAATCCCTGGTAACACATTCCAGCCTTCCAAGGTCAAAGGTCATCTGAGGTCAAATTTCAAAAGTTGCCCGATTGTCCTCAAATATGAAAAAACACCCTTTTTCGTACACCCAACGGTTATGGGGTCAAAGGTCAAAATAAGTCAAATTTTAAATAAGTTCAAATGACAAAAACAATGTTGCGGAAGTGTTGACCGAGGTCAAATAATAATACAAAAATCAACGGTGACCTCATCGTATACTGAATTTATGAGCAACAAAAAAATGGCATGTTTGGACTCATTCACTGCATTGTAGCCTATAATGTCTTAATTTAATGGAACATTTCTTGCACCAAATACAGAACTAATATAATGACTATTTTAAGCTTTTAAAGTCTATTCAATATCGAGTTATACCCAAACTTGTTTTATGCATGTTTTTGGACAAAAGCATGCATTTTCCCCTTGGCCTTGAAAAACATTACATCGATTACGTCACAAACTAAAATGTGGCCCTTTTATTGCATAGCATTTTGTAGGACAGCTTACGCAAACAAATGATCCTTAATATCACACCATGGTGGCAAAATTCGAGGCCACATTTGCACTTTTCAACAACAAAAAAGTGGTGCGATACTTTTTCCCATGTGTATATATAGTACCCACCAGGGAGTGAGGAATGTTGTTTAGTACGAACTATATTTTTATGCGGAGGGACTTTTTGGTGTTGTCAAAATTATAAACAGCCCGTAGTACAAAAGTCATCTGCGCAATTGCGAATTTACTTGTCTTTTTGCATGCTGAGGGACCTTGCGAATACATATTGCAGTACTATCGGAATGTGAAGAAGACTATATTAAATAGTCTCTGACACGCTTTGTCTCTGACACGCTTTTTATCTCCACAGCGCCCAAAGTGTAAATGCAATCATTGTTTAGAGACTGTGTAATCTGGCTACGAATAGCAATGAAGCAAATGGGCAGTGTTTTTTTCGAAAAAGGTTTGAGAAAAAGAAAATCTGCCGATATTTTTATACAAAAAGTTTTTTAAAAATTTGTAGGGAAAAAAAATTCAGTTTTACAATATCCTGCATTTCAGACGCGCTATTTCGGCATTTTAAAACCAATGCGCGCGCAAGCTTTGAGACGAACCTTTTATTTTGTTTGGCCTAAAGGGTCCTATTTTAATTTATTACATTATAATTATTCCCAATCCCCATCAGTTCACATTTGCAATCGATTGACACGGCGATCGGTGGTGTTAGGACAGGAACCTCTATAATCGATAATGCAAGAACTGACAGAGACTGGGAATAACAATGTACTCAAAAAAGAGGGGTCAAAAACGATAAAAAAAGTTGAAAACAAAACAAAACACCTTGATATAAAATAACAAACCGGATGAACCTGGTAGTCAGGTTCAGTAAGCTTACTTATAACTTAAATAGTACAGTAAACCTATTAGGATAAGTTAAAAATACCAAACACCAACATGTCTAATTGACGTCAGATGTGAAGTCACAAAAACGGGTGCGTGTCTTAGTTGGTGTTGATACCCTTCCCGTCCAAAACGGCGGAGGCATATCTGCCTCTTTCTGTCCTGAGTCGGATGTCCTTCAAGTATGTAGACGTGAATGTTGTATCCGACTTCCAGGAAACAGTGTTAAGAATTTCGTTGATCGAGATTCCTTTTGCATGAGCCCACGTGGTTGAATAAGCTCTCACAGAATGAGCCCGCGGTCTGCCTATCATGGCTTTTGCTAAACGAATTGCGTCGACCAGCCATCCTGAAAGTGTGGATCTCGGGACAGCTTTGTAACGTTTTTTGTTAGAGATAAACAGGCGGGTTTCATCGCCTCGAATAGTGCTGGTTTTAATTAGAATATAGATACCATCTCTACGCCCTCCCGGGACAGCTGAGTCTGTGAGCCCATTTTAAATAAGGGATAAACAGGGCAGAGAGACGTATCTTGGCGAGTCTACACAATATGATAGATTTGGTAGATTGATGCGCTTTACTCCGTAAAGTACGTAGTCTCGGTTGCAAAAACAAGGCAAGATCCTTCTTCCTGCATAAACAGGGGCTCAGCGGAATAATCGTTCCTCTTATATTTGGCCAAAAATCCAGGACGGAAGTAAAGCCTCACTCCCGCTGTACTAGAAACTGTAAATTTCCCTTGTCGGGAGGCGTAACGGAGGTGTAAAAGACTGTAGAAATGCTACATCTTGACGTACACAATTGTATCAGTCGGAGTACAAGTCTAATCACGCAATGCGAGCACCGCGCATGCACATATCAATTAAGCCTTATATGGAATACGTAAACATATAGGGTGTATCAAGCACATCGTATAACATCTCCCTTTCTTTTAAATGAATTGGGTTTACCCAAGTTCACATAAATCAAAGCATCGTATAACATCCCTATGCTTAAGAAATGAAGCTCCGAACATCGCTTTCCTGATGCAACGGTTATAAGAAAAAAATGTCTTATTGCGATATTGGTGCCGCTTGTAAAGGCTCCATGGTACGTGATTAAGGTAATCTAATACAGTAGGGAGATCCCATGAGGGCCATATGATACGAGTTTAAGGGACAAGAAATCTCCATGCCCTCAATTAAGAATTAAGTTGAACGTGGATGCTTGTAGGCCAAGGTCGAATATTGATCTCAGGAAGTCCGCGGTCTCCCCAACATTTTCCGTACCCGGATCAACCTTCCGTACGGTACATCATCTGATGTAATGTCGGGCGACTGCGAACAATAGAACCACCGTCCCGGCATCCTGTATGAAAAGACTGGATCCAGTCTGTATGAAAACAGATAAATAATGTAGACCAAGGTCCAAAACTTGACCTCAAAGAATCAGCGATTTCCCCTACATTTGTTGAACTTGGATCAAACCCTTCGCAAGGCACACCAGATGATGAGGTGGCGAGAAGAGCAAAGACCTAGTGTTGGAAAATCTAGGGAGACAAGAGCCCGGACAAGAGGTCCCGACAGATAGGTTTCGAGAGAGAGACCAATCGTAGATGCACGCAAAAATACCCCTCTTGGTAAATAGTCTGCAAGAATATTGGCAATCCCCGGTATGTTAGGCTGATAGTGTAATTATACCTCACTACCAATTATGAGAAGAGTAGCTGAACGAAGACTGTCCTCTATCCCAGGGGACAGTAATAGGCTAGTCCACACCAAAAAATAAAAACGAACATGTCCGCATGTTAAAGAAAAACAGAAAACATCCCTCGCGGGTGTTGCAGTACAGGAAAGTTCACTAAGCTAAGCAGATGATAGTGAGTGAAAACAAGTTCAAAAGAGTCAAAAATAAAAACCTATAATTAAATACTCCCTATACGAATTATATTACCTGGCCCCATGTCCGGGTCCTTGTCTCTAATGACATCTGTCAAACAGGTAAATATAACAAACTTGCAAACTGATATTGTGATAGTCGATTATTACGACGGGTCTACGTGCAAATTAGACAATTCTCACACGGCACGCTGGGAATTCCCCCACTTGCGTAGACTCGCATCGAGTCTGCGATAGCAATGATAAGAAACGTACATACCGACCGTACGTGTGTATTTTTACAAGCTATTTTCGAGGGCGTCAGTGACTCACTAGTCCCAAACAAGGGGTGAAAAACCCTACACTCTGAATTTCACCCCTCCACATTTTCTCAAGAGTAGAAAATCGTTGAACATTCCTTGTAAAACTGCCCGAAACACTACGGAAACACACGTTTTCCTGCCATCGTATTATGTTCTCCACTCATAGAGAAGAAAAAATAAACCTGAGAAAAAACATTGCTGGGAGCATGGCCTTGTTTATTTATGTAAAATAAAAAATGATGCGATTTATTCTGTAAAATAAATACCTCCAGAATCCGAGTCCAGGATTCGTCAAACACACACAGAGGGTCGTCATGAAATTCTCATTTCATTTCCGTTCAAGGAATGAACTACATGTATGAACTACTGTTAAAACTGAAAAGGCTTTCAAGGTCTATATCCGAACACTATATCAGACATCAGAGGGTGTCGGACTTAAACGAACACGGAAAGGAATATATATAAAAGTTGGGATATGATGAATATATAATACCAACGTGTGATGATCCATAATGTGGTCATGAAACCAAAAAGGAGGTCATGAAATGAACTCAGAAGATCCAACGAGTGAAGAAGAAAACAAAAAAACTCGTGATAAATCCTGTCCTCTAGCCCCGAAAAACTCGCGACTAATTCAGGCCAGTGAGACGGTTCAAACCCGCTATCGGAGGTCAAGAAATGAAGTCAGTAGTCCATTACGTACCGTAATCAGGATAAATATATTAATAAGTGATAAAACAGACAACAAAGATTTCTAACCTGAAATACCGTCCTATATAGACCGTCTCACAGAATAGTGTATAGATGATTCTTCTCGCAGAATAATATATTGATGCTTCTGTGTCTGACGATAAGAAAAACTTCCAATTGAAAAACTCGATAAAGGCCTGGCTCCGTGGCCCACGTTTAAAGAGATAAATTTTCAAACTAGCAAAGTCAGTCTACTTGTCAGATTGACACCAGAGTCAGCTGAAAAGAAAATTAGGTCGATGTGTTCAATTCCATAAAAATGGATGGAGACGCAACTTACGATTGAAAAATGTCGATAAAGGTCTGGCACCGAGGCCAACGTTTGAAGAGAAACAAAATTTACAACTAGGAAAATCCCTCTACTAAACAGTTTGACACTAGAGTCTGCTGGAAAGTAATTAAGGTTTGTTTGCACCGAATGTGCGGTTGATGCATTTCGGTGCCACCGTAACAACCGCAATTTTCGGTGGATAGTTATTCACTCTAGCGGTTTTCAATCTACCTTTGATCGTCTTCAAGTACCGCGGTCTATCCTAATTGACACCTAAACGATCGCTTTAGCGGCGCGCTTTGTGACCCATTTCAACGATCGCCGACCGTAGCGAGATGTTCGCCATGACTGGGCAAGCAACACGGCCCAATTGCATCATGACTGACTGGCAGCCCAGGGAATAAACAACCGTAAACAACCGAAATTTACTATTGGCATTTTCTATGAAATGTATTGGATTGAGCTCTTTTATTTTATAACGTTTTCATTTCGGTCCAATAGTAATTTTCGGTTGAACATTTCAACCGAAAATGAACTTTTTTCAACCGTTTTAAGAGTTTAAGTACCGCGGTCTTTCCACGACCTGTCGGCATAAATAACCACTTTATTGTCGCGCTCGAAATATTAAATACACATGGCGCGATGGCTATCAATTGCAGGGCGGTAACGGGCGGACATCCTATGGGTGATTGTTTTGGTTGGGTGTTTATTTGCCGTGTCTACTTTTGAACCAAATATGCAAACGTAACAACCGAAATTTAGGATGGAATTGTTTATGAAATCGATGTTTACCAGTATCTTTGTAACATTTATACAAATCTACTCACATATAATATTCACTCCGTAAATAAAACGGCCGCCGAATTATTTCCATTTGTACACGTGTACAGCCCTTTTATTATTGTCTTCAAATAAAAAACAGGATTTCCCATCACCTTGCAATTTTTGCATAGCCCAATTGAACTCGTTCGCCACTGTGACCTTTTGCGACCTCTGACACGATGCTAGCTAATAGCTATAGTGCCATTTTGGTATTTACTTATATTTTGAAAATGTTCACAATGTTTAATATGGGAAGGAAATCAGTTACTGAAATTATTTATAATTTGTTTATCATATCTCTAATTGTATTTGTGATTTTAAAACCCCATGTTATGCTGTATGTACGTGTTTGGAATCAATATATCTTGAATGAATATTATGAATTGATGGATGTAAACGATTTATTTAAATGGATGTAAACGATTTATTTAAAAAAGGAGTGGATGGATTAGAAAATTATTACAAAATTTATTGATAGTCTAAAAATTAATTACTTGCTTTTTATATTTTATTGGATGTATTGTAAATAGTGTTGACCGATGGCGAACCCGTTAAACTCTAAAACAACTTACCTTTATGTTGTATGTGTGACTTTCTTAAATTTCTATTCAATGATACACCTGAATGAACACTTGACCCCCTCTTAAGTTGTAGATTACTATTGAAGCTGTGAAATACAACGTATTGGGGCCATTCAGTCTATTGATTTTTTTGTGTGACTATTTGTATACATCCTCTAGGTCTTTTGAAATAAAAAATGACCGTGTAATTACAATAAATACGGGAGACAAAATTTCTATTCAATGATTCACCCGAATGACCACTTGACCGTCTGATAAGTTGTGGATTACTATGAATCTATTGAAATACAAATTTGACTATTTGAAAGAACATCCTGTGGGTTTATTGAAATAAAAATTGCCCGTGTAATTACAATCAATACGGGAGACAAAATTTGACCACTTGACCACCTCCTATTAGTTGTGGATGAATTGAAGTTGTAAAACACAACATCTTGGGTCTATTCAGCCTTTTGAAATAAAAATTGGCGGTTTGTATTTATTAAAAACATCCACATTTGCTGAAAGAAACCGCGGCACAGAAAAAACATCTCCCCATTCAAGTAATCAATACGTGACCGACGGACCCAGTTATATAAACACGTGCCTTGAGTCAATGTGAAATGCGCATGACCACCAGTTGCCATCACCTACAGCATATTATACGTGTTAAATAACGTGCGAGATAGGCCTACTTCGAGCCACTGTAAATATGCGCATGCCCGCAACATTTTTAAAAATCACCTACAACGTATGCTGTCAATCAAATATCATGTGCGGTATCATCTAAAGAGAAAAACCAGCGTTCTTAAACAACCAGTGTGTCAATCAAATATCGCCCGGTAACATCAGAAGGTAATGAGGTTAGGTTGGTGCCAATTTGTCTAGGCATTGTCTTGAAAAGCAACAGGTTTTTTTTTTAATTAGGCTATTCTCGGAAAACAAATTTGATTGCGTGATCTTCGGATTTATTGGCGTTAGTTTAAATCATGATCGATGTTTTTAAAACATGGATGGAAGTACTATGTAATCTGTGTCAATATTATTGCAATACTTTTTCAATCGCCCCTTCTTCGTTCGTTGTAGTGATTGTTATTTGTCGGATTTCGGATTTCAAAACTTCAATGGGTATGTGATTCATTTTTGTATCGAATAACGAATGTAATGTTTTGTTTTTAATCTAGACTGGAAAGGAATAGCTTTGAAATACACAAATATTAACAACACCACAAAATCAAGAGTCATTGGCTTTAAGATTAATTTTATTAAATAGCGGGATGGTTCGTTTCAGATGTAACTCATTTCCACCAGATTTCCAGATCTCTGAAAAGAAACAAAGACAACATTAGTTTAATAGCAATGACTAGGTATAATGGCATTTTTTTCTACTAATTTCATAATTGAGAAATTTATACTAAATACTCACTTTTGACCTACCTTACAATTGCATTATTTATTGGTGTTCACCACCTCGTCCATTGCGCTGCGCGCTGGTACAGGCTTTGCCGTTTGAGGCGCGCGAGAGCGATCGCGCGCCTAGTGCGCTTCTTAACCCATTTCTGGTCGCACAGTCGAAAAACGTAAATAAATAAAATATTGTCAGTGTTGCTATAAAAAAATCTCCCCCTGGAAATCGCGTAAATTCAACCACACCCTGTACTAGTGTAGAATCTCATTCCGGCAAGGATAGGAGCACAATTGGGCGCGGTTGTCACTGTATATAGCACGTGCAAGCAGCATAAATTGACCGTACAGTTCGTGATGAAAATGCTTAACATTTCTTTTTATTTTTGACGTATCAAAGCAGCATCAGTTGACCGGTCGATAAATAAATGCGGCACTGTTTTCAGTGGGGGATAACCAAAATAAAAATGGAGGCTACCGCGACCGCTATAAACAGGGAAAGCCGATCAGTGACATAATCCGACGTTTCACATTGGTCATAAATTGCTCTCCTCGATTATTCCGGGGGAGCTTTTAAAATGCTCTCCTAGTGCTCTCCTAGAGCACTTCAGGAGAGCGATTAAAAGCTCCCCTGCCAATTTCAAACGCCAAAAGCCTGCTGGTAATTCAGGCAGGTATTGACGGGGCAAGCCTACCAATAACGACTGCATTAAGCTGAACTTCTGGTACCTGCAATGGAAATGTGTGTTGAATAGCAAGCGGGTCATCCATCTCGTTGCACTGAGACTATAGGGGCATGACGATGACTAGTGGGCCGACAGTCTATACGGCAAAATGTTCAGCCAAGCACGCTAAATAATTGCTAGTACCTTGCAATGGAAATAGCACGGGCACGCGTTCAAGTAGCGGGTCATGTCTTCACCTCTACTTGTGCCGGGACTACAGCGGGGCATGACCAAAGGGCCGACCGCGAGCATGCACTAGTATAATACAGCTAAATATTCAGCCAAACACGCAAAATCATTTCAGTTACTTGGAATGGCAAAACCTAGGGCAGGGCAGGTCATGTCGAACCGGCGAGTATTGAAGCCTGCGATACCGGCAGATGGCGGCGGGCAGGATAAGGCAATCTCGCCGTGCTCGTTAAAAAAATTAAAATAAAAAATAAAAAATAAAAAATTGCGCCGTGGTTAAAAAACCAAAAAACACCTTTTTTCCCCCTTTTTTTTTGGGGGGGGGGGGGGGGGGGAGTAAGAGACTCAAGAGCTAAAGGAGCGGAATAATGACCCCAAGAGGAAATTACGCCGCCCAGTAGAGCCAGGATGTGATTTCGGTGCGAGTTTGATGGTAAAGAATCACATGCCTGAGTGGGAGGAAGGACCACCTGAACACTTACAGGCGCCCCTCCCCCCCATGCTCTCCTCATCGTTAACAGCCTCACCAATATTTCCCATCAGGGGGGAAACACTACAACCTCTATTATTAGCCCGTGTACCATCAGAGGAGGTTGTATTTCTGTTAACGATCATCATATCGGAAGGGAGAACCCCCCCCCCCCCCCTCGTGAGGGGTTTCCTGAGGCTACCAATACGGAATTATTCTCCCCCTGTTCACTAGTTTGTATGGAACGGGGAGATAGGGTCCGCACACCGTTTGAAATGGTGTGACTCGGAACTGTCAGAGGAGCTGTAAAGCTTCCCTGACTGTTCTCGACCCCTAAAGCACCGTCACCTTTACGTGGGTGGTGGATCCCCTCGGGTGATCGATCAGCTTTATTCTGAATAGCCGACCGTTCACCTGCGACCAGCTCAAGAGTCGCGAGTATTAATTGGGTAAATCTAATGCTGTCCAGAAACAGATTTACAACAGACCTATGGCACAATGGTCAAAATAACATAAAAGGCCTCCCCCTGTTCGACAGTTTCTTTGGAACAGGGGGTTAAAAATTGGTGTGACTAGGAACTGCCAGCGAAGTTTATTTCTTTTGTAAAACTACCCTGGCTGTTCTTGACACCAAAGCACCGTCTCCTCTACGTGGGAGGTGGCTCCCCTCGGGTGATCGATCGGCCTAATTAAGAATAGATGGGCGTTCACCGGCGACCAGCAGAGTCGCGAATATAATACATGTAGGGTTAATGTAGGGGTAGTTTACACCGGCAGTATATCATAGTAGAATGTATGAAAACAGGGGGAATCAAATTGTAGAGGAAATGAATCTAACATACAACCTGACTAAGTTTCTCAAACTACTAATGAAACTAAACAAAAGCGAACGCGATTGCAAAAAGGATATCGAACGCGATTGAAAAATTTAATAAACGAGCGCGGGCGAACTATGAAATAAAATCAGAGATTCAGCTGCGCTGCGAGATACTTGAATTAAATTGATCAGAAACGTAACCAAAAGTGTTTAGGATGTGATCGAACGAACGCGATATAGCTTCAGCGAGATCGAATGACAACCGAAACAGTATAGTGAGATACAAAGAATGAACACTATGAGTCATCAAAACCAATTTAATCAGTAATAATAATATACATAAAAAGAAAAAGTCTGTCGTTCCTCGGAGTAAAAATTAACTATTTAATTTCTCAAATCGGGAAAACTACATGCGGGATATCTTTATTCAGTTGCATGCATACATAGGACATATCAGAGTCACATCGGTCATATAAAATATATATATATATACATATAATATAATAATACAAGTACATAAATACAACCACCCTCCGAAGCAATAGAGGAACCAACAGTCCCGTTAGATAGCTGTCGAATTCGGCGACCAAGTGCCGCCATTTTGTATGAAATTTTGGTACGACCGTGTCGTAAACAATGATAAAAAGGGGCCGTAAAAATCGTATTCTGAAAATACGAAATTTACCTAAACATCACAGATGAATCAGCGATCTATATGCTAAACATTTATGCTTGTTCTGATAACTGAGCCTTACTTAAGGGCTCATTAAACTTGGTCAGTCTTACCACCGAGTCGAAAACACGTCTGGACAGTCTGATACAAGAAAATTTAGAGGATGGGTTGCCAGATGTTTTACACGTTTAGAGCGGTAGCCTTAGATAGGGACTGGGAGCTATGATTGGTACCATGGGGGGTAGGGGCAAAATGCGATCTATTAGACTTTGCTTGGTATGATAATCTACTTGGGAGATTATTGCAAATGTGAACTGATGGGGATGGGAATAATTATAATGTAATTAATTGTAATATCTTCATTAAACTTCTTGTAAAAGGGACAAAACATGGTAAAAAGGACCAAACACGGAAAGTCACAAGAAAACGAGAAAAAAACAATGGAAAGTGACAGTGCGATAAAAAATCAAGTACCAGATGTTAATTTTGCTACTCGGGTAAAATACTATTGCAAAATTTGGCAATTGCTACACAAACAAATATTGCATCATACTTTTTGCTACACAAATATGGTATATCTTGCATACTGACCCACATCTGACACCAATTGAAACAATGTGCAGACACCAAGGGCTGTATTCTAGTACTAAACACGGTTTTAGCTTAAAACTAAATGCTTGTCTAACTTAAATGCGAGTTTATCTTTTAAACAATGTGTTTAACAAAACACAATTTTAAACTCCGCGAATCTCGTCCCCAGAGTTGTCGTGCGTTACTGTATACAGGTATTTATTTTTGTTGTGGCCATAATGGATTACAATAGATATCGACCGAATCAAAAGCATGTGTATTTTTAATACTACACGATCTGAACGTCAGCTTGCAGCAGGAATGGTTGTATGATTATTCAAATCATACAGTTGGTGCAGGGGTGTACCTTCATTTTTTCTCCAACCAGCCAGCCGGGCTGGTAGCATGTATTACCAGCCAAACAAGTTATCTTCATTTACCAACAGAAAAAATTCTTACCAGCCAGCAGGGTGTGTATATTTGAAAAGTTACCAGCCCGACGCAAAAGTTACCCGCCACGGGCGTGCGGGCGGGTACTAAGTACAGCCCTGAGTTGGTGTATGAGTTTAGTTAAAGGTAGATGTTCCGATTTTCAACTTGAAGTTTTCTATTCTACATGAAAGGTCATCCTTAAAAAAGTCGTGTTCCAAAGTTTGAGTTACCACCATTCGCGGTAATTCGACGTTATTTCATCGATTTCTCCGTAATTATACCGATTTAGGCTGTCAAATTTCAGTATGTTGATGAGAAAAATATGAGCTTTCATATTATATGAAAATCTCTGTATGTTTGAAATAATTCTGTGTTACGAAAATGTGATCGGGTCATCTACCTTTAAACGTGCTTTACACTACCCTCATAGCCATGTTTAAAGTCAGACAGTTTTTTTAGTGAGTTAGACGCATATTTAAGTTAAACAAATTTTCGAGAATTACATCTAGTTAAACGATGTGTCTAAAGTCAAAGTTAGACGCGTGTTTAGCTTAAAACAGTGTTTAATTTCGTACGAGAATATGGGCCGTTGGAATATAAGTGTTGGAGACCGTTTTACTTACACCACATTTGATGAGCTTCAACTGAACAAAGCACTCCTTTTCCCAAACTCATTTTAAAATAAATTTGTATATTTTCCTTTCTAGTTTTTTGATGGAGCTAGATTCAGTTTATGAATTATTGTAAAAAATGAGGGGAAATGTTGCCAAGTGCTAATTGTGCCAAACGTAACCAGGTAGTTCCACCGCCCCACCCCCTCCCCCAGTATGAGGGGGTCGGTAGACAAGAGTTGTAGCTGTTACGCTGGTCAGTACTGGTCAGCAGTAACCAGTACTCACCCTGGTCAATTGGCACTCAGAACAGAAATTCCCGAGTTGCCAATCGGAACACAATTCACAAATTGTATTATGCTCAAACACCTGTTATAAATACTACCCAAGAGCATTTAAATTTAATTTAGCACTGATATTTGGCTAGCTACAACCCTGCTATAGTCTATTTGGCCATCACGAGACAGTGACGTAACTGCGTATTTTACTAATTGCAGCACATAACGCGCGCGCCTACTCGAGGCGCTGGCTTATACAAATGAGTGTTGAAAGACAGAAGATACATACGCGTGCGTAAAAGCTGCGCCTGTTAAGTCCAGAGGAAGCCAATAGAGTATAGTGGAATATGGTAAGATACCCAAAAAAGTGTTTTCACTCATTTTTTCCCCAAGGGAATTTTGATCTTGGGGAAAAAAATCTCAAGGGTGAAAATGAAAAGGGAAGGGTGACAAGTTTTCTGTCATCATTTAAGCGTAATTTTCTTTATGTAATGAGGGGTGAATCACTTACCCTCTCCTTGCCAATTGGCAACTGTTCTCTGCTGTAAAGGTTTTTCCTACCATCGAATACTGGCAGTTGATTTGTAAATATCTTTGGTGTTGAGTGTTTTACCAGTGTTTCTATTACCTCTCTGTTGGAAAAACAAAGTACATGTACATTATTAGGGCGGGCATAAATAGGGACGTTTTTCCCTTTCAAATCGGCCATGGCCAAAAGGTGTTCCACTTAAGGTAGCTATATCTGCTACGTCGTCATGCTCAGATTTGCTTCAAAATTATACAGGATGTGTATATTGACAAGATAAACTCGCATGTTGATTTTTAATTTGTTCCATCAAGCTATTGGCACAACTTTTGTCTTCAAAAAACCCCATAGACTTACTGTGTGTTATGTTTTTGGCACGTTGCCAATTCCCCAAAATGGCTTCTTCTATGCCTATAATGTAGGCAAGAGTCCAAAGTTCAGAAATTTTTAGTTTGTTTAGCGACTTATCGCAGCTCGTCGCCCACACTGTCAGACGACGATGGCCACGCACCTCGACGACCCAATAATGGCAACGGGAGTGCACCATTTTGAAATATTTTTAACAGTCATCGCCCGGTTAACGATGAAAATAATTTTAAAAATAGCATTTACAATGGAGTTGGTTAGCCAACGCCAACGGTTTTGGATGGGAAAAAAAATCTTCTAACCTATGATGAAATTTTCAAAAGTGATAAGCTTTAACATTCGCGATTACGTGTTATTCCAATACGAATTCAAAATGTAGGTTTCGTCTGCACACTGTCAAACCTATATACACTGCCCTCTATACTACTTGGCTTAAAAGGGTCCGTTGGTTACATTATGAGGAAAGGTTTGTTGGTTTGTTTGTTTGTTTGTTTTGGTGTTCGGTCCGCATGGACACGCGCTTGTTGCAGTACATACAACAATAGTACCCCTAAACGTCGAAACTTTGATGCTGTAATGGATACGCTAAAGTGCGATGCCCCATAAAAAGTACCCCTTTTTCAGAAAGACGTCGACGACGTCATGTGGTGAAATCTGGACCCTTATCGACGTTTTTTTGGACGTGGATGCGTACCCGCTTGGCATGTTCACTGACCCCCCGATGCCACATGCCGTTAACAACAAACAACAAGAAGTCAACAAATTTCAGATTGCACCATCACCAAAACATAGCATTTTTTTACCTCCTTGACATGGTACCATCCAACAGAATATTTGACCATGATTCCTCTGCATACTCATGTTATTATTTTTACACACAATGCAAGTTTTCAAATGTTTTTACAGTTGTAAGTCCGAAAATCAGGTGAAACATTTTGCAAATTTTGGAAATGTTGCTAATGTAAACAACGCAACTTCGCTTCCACAGCCTCACACGATCACTACGCGTGATTTTGTGTATGGATTGGCTGAGTAGAACGTACAAACTGGCTGAGTAGAACGTACAAACAGATGTGTTAAACATTTTGCTTTGTTGTCTGTCAACAGCAAACGACCTATTTTCTACTACATGCATGATTATTTGAATAACTTGCCTGTTTACCCTCCGTGGGCACTTATCGGGCATGATTGATACATCATAATGATGCACATCTTCTAAGGGCATAGCTATCCTAAAGTGGTTAGCCCTGAGTGTGATGGGTCGCCCCTCTTTTCCTGTGCCAGGCCGACGTGGCAAGATGGCTTGTTCCAGGTGTTGTTGTGGTGGTGCGCTGACAATTTGCTGTTGTGGTGATCCGGAGCCGATGGGTGGAGGTGGTTGGTGCTGATGAGGTGGTGGTTGTTGTATTGGTGGCATCTGCTGCCTAAGGGGAGGCTGCTGGGGTGCCACCGGGAACACTGCAATATGAATCATAGAAATATATTAGTTTGGGGGGCAGGGCTTAGGGATATTATATTGTTCTCGCAAATTAAATAAACCAAATGTGAGAAACCGCGACCAAAAATGTGACCAAAAAATCACTCCCAAATATCACCTCTTTAAAAAGTAAATTTGCTTACTTTATAGTCCATTTTTCTTCTCTGCGAGAAAATATATTGATTTCCAAATTGATCCCTGGCAGAGGGGTTTCATAATTTGCGTAATATTCCAATTAATGTCCTCTGTTTTGACATTTTTTATACGGAAGAAATATTTGTTTTGAACACGCGCCGCCATCTTGAGTACATCCCCCAGTGGCTTCTAGTCGATCCTAAAAATTACTGTACGTTACATTGATAACAAAATGTAGAGGGCGGCAGAGTCTTAGACAATTCTTTATGAAACCTGTTTCCAGCAACCTAGGCGATCTCAAATTGATGATACCAAATTTACGGCGCGGCGTAACATGGGGAAAATAACATACAGGAACCAGACATTGTTTACATATAAAGGGATTTTCCGGGTGGATTTTCCCAACCAAGTTTGCATTGGTATGATTGGTACGATAGATCGAAATTTAACATGACATTTCAAGATTTTCTTGGACTAATTACGGTCGATTTTTGTGTAGAAATTTGAAATTTTGTTTTGTTGAGGAAAAAACCAACAATTCCGCGAAATCTCGGCATACTTTTAGAAAACCGAGCCAAATGGTAAAACCCGAGAATCACGGCGAGAAAACCGCGATCGCAGGATCCTCCAGGGCTTAAGTATGCCTAAGTATTACTTTGATGCAAAAAAACTGACTTCCAGGATAATTGAGGGTGCACTCCCATACGTATCTCTCAACGCCCCTTTAATTAACACTTTGAAAAACAATTAAGGAACCATTTGCAGATATGTTATTGAAAATGTCAACAAATCTGTCCAAAATATTGCAACGTCAATTACATCTGAAATCTGAGTAGGTAATTTCATTATTAACCATTATATACCTTAAGGTTAATTCACGGTTTTCATGCTAAATCATGGATTTTGTAAATTGTACCGTGAAATCTCGGAATTATTATTTCAGCTGCGATAATTGTCCGACAAGCCGATTTTTAGTTTTATTTAAAAACAAAAATCAAATTGTCCGAATTCCTATTGAAACATTTCCTTTCAAGACGATATCGACGCACAATTGTGTACAGTGCATTCATCTCTAGGCCTACTTGAGTAACTTGACACGACTGATTGAAGTTCAATTGACAGATGATTTATAATATCGAATTTATTTGAATGAGATAACAAGACCGTCTTCTTCTTAAGAAATAGGTAGGCCTACTTCAAACCCAACTTCAAAAGAACATAGAGATTGTTTACATTACATATACGCCACCCTCACCAGAAAGGTTGTTAGTCGATACAAAAGATAATCCAACGCGTTCAATGGGTGAATATTGATTCAAGACCCTCATAGTCCGGACGGCACGCTTTATACAACGTGGGACTTCAGAAATAAAAAAAATCAACAAAAGCGTGGGGGTCAGAATATTTCTGATATAAAGGGTGTAGTTGTATAAAGCGTAGAGATAAAATAAAAAGGGTGGGGGGTTTCTCAGCGATCATCAAAATAATCTAAATACCGACCTTGGGTCCGATATACTTCGATTCGAAAGTCGCCATCTTTCAATTGGTTTGTTGTTATATAGCGCCATCTATTGTTGAAATTGTGACATTTTTTCAAAATGGAAACTCGCCGGGAACTACGAAAGGGTAGTACGTAGCGTAATATCACATTTTAGGGAGCATAAGAGTACCAAAAATGCACTGATTTTATGAAATAAATCCATTTCAAATAAATCTCCTCTATAAATTTGCCTTACAAAATCGTGATTTAGCCGACATGGTGGTTTTTAAGTAAGCTTTTTTTTCTTTTTCTTTTTTTCAATTATTTTTTTTGATGAATAATTTCGGGAATCCCGGGACCCGCCCGAAAAACAAAACGGGTCCCGGGATGTTTTTGTCACTTTGTCCTTTCTTCCAATGAGTGCCTTCTCAAATTTGAATGCACAAAATGATCAAAATGTCCCCTTATCGGTATAAAGGGTGGGGGTTGAACATTCCCAAATAAAAAGGGTGGCTCTGTAGAAGGGTGGGGCAAATGTAAAAAGGGTGGGGCAAATATAAAAAGGGTGGGGGGCCCCTGTCCGGACAGTGACCCTTTTACAACCGGCTTTCTAAAGACACATAAAATGAAGAGCATGACTCACTCAGGGAAAAAAATAGATGGGGGCGATGTGTAAAATCGCCCCCCTGAAGTCAATGACGAGGGTGACAAAAAATGATACAAATCCATGAAATCGCCCCCGTGAATTCTCAGCCGAATCAAGAGGATTCCCTTTTTCAATGCCTTTTTATTGGATAAATATCCCTTGTCGTCCCTCATTTCAAGCCACTGCCATTTGAATTTGTTCTCCCGAATGCGGCTTACACTTTGCCATGATGATTACAGACATGCGACAACAGGTCGACAATCTAGTCTTAAAGGGTCAATGATTAGACGCTTATTCCAGTCGTTTTTAGTGCTGTTATCGATTGTCGTAAGTGTCGCAATATTGTCCATACATATTTCCGTATATCGGAAAGAAACGGTATGAATTTTAATTTGATTTTACATGCTTTTTAAGTTTTACGCACATTCCCCATTCACTTCATTACAAAATGCGATACAATGTATATTGACGCGTGCATGGCTGTACCGTGCATCACTCCCTCGGTGAAAACCTGACAAATCCCACAAGTATTAAAATAATTCATACTGAATAATAACACCAATGCCACTCGTATGGTATCTATAAATAATAATAAAAAACAACCACGTTTATCAGAGAGCGCAGTTTGGTCAATCAGAGGCTTAATCCACATACTAGTATGTGGAACTGTGCCTTTCGAGATGAGTTGCGAGCACATGTTATTGGCATTACATGTACGTCACTCGTACCGGGTTCCGGAAAAATTGAATAAACCAATTTATAAAGCCCCGAAGTAAAATTTGGGATTGGACAAATTGTCACACGCATGCGTCAGGATGATTTTCGTAGCAATACGTCATTCGTATCGGGTTTCGGAAAAGGCCAAAGGGGAAATCGAATAAAGCCGAAACACAATGTCACACGCATGTGTAAAAGATGATTTTCGTCAATTAAAAGAAGGAGACTCAGGAATTTGTTCATATTAGTCTTCATTTAACGTTTTTAAATGACTTTTCGGCCAATTTTCGAAGTTATTTATTGGAGGAGTACATCATTGATAGGAATATTTCCCCTGTTCCCGATCTGATGAGGTTTTATCTGACGTTTTTGATTGGTGACGATAGTGGCAGAATTCGGAAACCAAAGTTATATTTTATCGATAATATATCGACATGTCGATTTTTTTCTTTTTAACGACATATCGATACAGAATTTTGTATCGATAACAGCACTAGTCGTTCTACAATTTTTTTTAAATTTTTTTTTAAAATGTCGCCGGGATTTTTTCAGGCTGGGAGAAAACGGGAGCGCCTTATAACTTTTGGTCAAAATGCGAGGAAAATTAATAAACACAACACCAAAAGTAAGTCCCCCCTCTCAAAATTTCGTCATAACATCGTAAGGTAAAACATTTTATCAATAAAACTTAGTTAGAAATAATCCTATGACTGTTTCCTAAGTGGTGTTTGAAAATGAAAGGTGTCCATGACTTCATGGCTGAAAGAGCTCAAATGAAAGACAAAAACTGCCCTTCTCAAAAGTCACAAATTGCTTCTTACTAATGGAAAAACACCCGTTGTTGAGCGAATATTATTGTAATGTGTAATCAATTCATGATCATTCAGCCATGTAAATCCACTTCTTGGCTCAGATATTAGCACAGTGAGTTGTGACTTTTGAGAATGGCAGTTTTTGTCTTTCATTTGAGCTCATTCAGCCATGAAGTCATGGACACCTTTCATTTTCAAACACTACTTAGGAAACAGTCATAGGATTATTTCTAACTAAGTTTTATTGGCAAATTTTGTTACCTTACGATGTTATGAAAACATTTTGAGAGGGGGACTTACATGTACTTGGTGTTGTGTTTACATTTTTATCTACCAGCATTAAATTTGATGTGCAAAAATAATTCAAATGTGAAAGTCACCATCAAATATCATGCTATATATATGCATAGCTTTATGGTCACATTAATTTACATTATTTGTATCAGACTTCAGACAATGCGAGCAAGGTAAGAATAGATATAATAGCCAGGGATAGCGCATATTTTCTCATTTTGGCGCAACAAATTAGCTGAAAATCCCAAATAACCCCTTATTTTTCAAACTTTTATGGGGTTAAGGGTTCTAAAAGCCCCTGATTTAAAAACCTAGCGCTACCCATGAATAGCTGGTTTATTTACCAATACATTTAAAACATATTTATTGATACAAACAATTAAAAAATATCATAGCTTGTAAGGAGCCCTCATATTGCTCAAAGTTGCCCCCCTAAACATCATCACGAGGGCTTTTTTTCTTGAGAAAATCCACAAAGAGCCACCCAGAAAAAAATATTATTTTTACCCGTGGACTCACTTGTTTAAGTTGTTTCGATGTCATCAAACAACATCGCATGTCAGCATTGTATTAAAAGGGGCTTAGCTTACAATGGCTAAAGGCAGTGAGCCTAACGACGCCGGAGGTCACAGAAATCATATTGAAAATACACGTGGCCATTCAAAGATTTCCGCCATTACGAAAAAGACATCCCGATGGTTCCCGTTTCTTTTGACGATGACAACATTAATGAATATTCAAGATTAATTCAATGATAAAAAAATCATGTGATGATGAATAAATTACGATTATAATTTTGTAAATACAAATGAGCTCTGTGATTGGTAGATTTATTTGTGTTTTCCTGGTTTGTGCCGATTGTTTACAGCCTTCCAACATCATCCCCCAGTACGCAATTCCATGTAAATACCATGTAACCAGTTGTAACGATTGTTCAATGTATAACATCGCGTCGAGACTATTAAAAGAATGAACATTGACCGCACGTGGTAGGCCTATGTACAATGTACCATGAATAAACTAAAAAATATAGTGTGAGCAAATATTAAAATCTTGTTTTCTTTAATATGTTTTCCAAAATGTTGAACAACAACAGCATTAAAACTAATTTAAACACTGTGTAAAACAATTTTTAAGTTATATACTTTCACATATTTATTTCTAATGAAACCTTCAACGCAATGTAAAAATATAGTGTGAGCAAATATTAAAATCTTGTTTTGTTGAATATGTTTTCCAAAATGTTGAACAACAACAGCATTAAAACTAATTTAAACACTGTGTAAAACAATTTTTAAGTTATATACTTTCACATATTTATTTCTAATGAAACCTTCAACGCAACGCAACGTTTAAAAAATCAAACCACGCGGTTAATTAAAAAACGTAATATGAGAAAACATTAAAATTTGGTTTTTGGGGCTATATTTGTACAAAAGGTTGCGCAAAACAGCTTAAATATTAATTTCAACATTGTACAAAACATTTTGTCTGCATTTAGTTCGAAAAAGATAGGTTTTATGACTACTTTCACTCGATATTTCTAACGAAACGTGTACATCAAAACAAGGCTAGGCCGCCGGAAATTGGTTTTGTTTTTTTGTTACGGTGGCTTTTTTGATCGAATGCCTAAATATACGACCACTCCGTAAATCACGGAATTTCGCGCGGGTTTTTCTCAAAATCTCAATAATCACTGTATTTACAAAAACTGCTCACGGTTTTCACCTAAAAAAATCACGGGAAATCCCGAAGCCTACATACCATGACACCACTGCCATTAAAATCCCTTAACCCCCTGAGAACTACCGGCCGATTGGTCAGAAAGATGGATACATCATTTATTGCACCAATCAGAGACATTGTTAGAATAATTGTATCCCTGCTAAAGACTGGAGTGAACTATTTTAGAAGTAGTATTTCAATTGGTTATTATAATGAGTATATGGCTCATTCCATGAAGTTGGGGTATTTGTTAAAATAGCAGAATTTGGTACTTTAGGCAGCTTATAAACTGTTTTACTCTATGTGTATATCAAAAAAAAATTAGTGTCCAAAAACAGTACTAGGTTATGAATAGTATTGAGCCATGAAAAAGAGAAGAAAAAAATCGACCCTTCCTTGAAGAAAGAAAAAATGAGGTGGTGTCCAAGACCATTTTTGCTAAAAAACGTGACATGGAAAACACAACAATTAATATGAGTTTTATGTAAGCAAAACTATCATAGAATTGCTTGGAAATCGATTTGATTAATAAAAGATACATGTATTCATAGTTTACTGACCAAAACACCTCGTCACGCTGGACTGATTTTTCACCCAAGCAACATAAAAATTGCCTTTCCGATGCTACGCACGGTGTCCACAAAATATACACGTGTAGCATCGGGAGTTTTCATTGCTGAATGGGGGTAGTTCTCTATCATACATTTTTAAATTATTTTCCCAAATTAAGAGCATTTATCAATTGAAAACTATTGCAAATGAGAATAAATTTCATGAAGACCATTCCATATATTCATGAAAAAGTATACCGTGCCGTGTGCATGGTGTCCTAACCATAAAATGTAGCATCGTGATAAACATCCTATGCAATTTGTGGGAATCCCCCCCTGGAGATAAATAAAACATTCCATATTTCTTTTTGTAAGGATAGAGGTCAATATAGCTATCAGGTTTGTTTGGAATTTGCCACATGTGGGCTAGTTTTATCAAGGTTTCGGTCGCTGGTGTCCCGTTGTAGCATCAGGACTTTTATGTAGCAACAAAATGTAAACATTGGATAGTTTTGTGAATGGTAAGTGCGATTGTAATTATTTCTTAATGTTGCTTGTATGTCTGTATTTATTAATGCATTTTTATTGAAAGGGAAACACTGAATCAGAATTTCTTTTCATGTTATGATATTAATTTTGAGTCACGGACGCCATAATAATTTGGCGTCCATGTAGCATCGGGCATAGCATGGGCAATATTTTGCATTGGGTATCGTTATAGTTCGTTGAAATTGTAATTTTTTTTGTAGAATCACATCATTAATAAACTTTGAAGTTAATAATGAATTAGTTTTTGCTCTTTTAATGCTAATAATATAGCTTACCAATACGGTGCTACATGGACACCATGTCCATGTAGCATTTCATAAAATTTGCCTAATTAGACTATTACCCCATTCGAAATTATCCATCACCCAAAACATTCAAAACATTGCCTACATTTTACTACACTTTACAGAAAAAAGGCATATTATGAGAGATGTATATCTAATGAAATATATTAATACACAATGCTACATGGACACCATTTCCATTAGCATTTAACTGAATTCACAATAAACATTCCCTTATTTTAGTTTTATTTACTATAAATAAAACAAATAATTGTAAATCATTTAAGTTTTCTATCCTTTGCTATTCTTTTTCATGTTAAATGAATAATAAATAAAATACTCCAGCATGATTTTAATATAAATATTTTCCTGCAACACAAAAAGTGCAACATGAATAAATAATCTACTCCAATATCAATACACAATGTTCCATGAAGATACTAAGCCATAGGGTTTATTTTGTTTTGCTTTGCAGGTTCTTGACATTAATTCAGAAGACAGTTCTATCGTCCTGGAATTTATGGAGATGAAGACAAGGAACCCATCATTTTCAAAAACTAGTACCTTTCCAAAGAAATCCATCATGGCAATTAAATTATTTTTTTGCAAACTGACTTTTTAAGGGATCAAACTTTTTAATCATCTTTATCAATAATAGAGGATGATTCAATCAGAAACGAGCAAAGAGACTAAGATCACAAAGGGTACTTTAAGAACAACACTGCATGAAGTTTGTTTCAGTGGACATCTTAAGTTTCTTTGATCAATGGTGTATTGTAAGGACAGGGAAAATGCTCAAAAGCGCAAAAGCACCTTTTGCCCAAAATAGCACTTTTTGCTCAAAAAAGCACTTTTTCATCACATAGCATTTTTTTCAAAAGTTGTCTAAATATTTAACAAATAATGTCCATTTACCTAAAAATCAACAAGTTACATAACTGTGGAAGTGTTTATTCTACACTTAGTTTAGTTTGAATGAAGTTTTGAATGAAAAATAATGGTTTTGACAACGAAAAAAGATATACGTCAACATGGAAACATGCAATACAATAACTTTTGGATTTATTTTTAACTCATATGGCATAATTTTGGTAAATAAAAGCACCTTTTACTAAAAAAAAGCACTTTTTACCTAAAAAAGCACCTTTTGCTCCAAAAAGCACTTTTTCCAAAATCAAGCAGCACTTTTAGGGTTTTTAAAAAGCGCAAAATCCCTGTCCCTAGTGTATTGTTATTGTGTAATTGTAAGAAATGGTATATGTGTATCATAGGTAATTATGTTTTATGCTTCATGGCAGGTTATCTTTTTGTGTAATTTGTAGTTTTACAATCCATGTTATTAATTTTATCGTGTGCTTATAACATAAAAAGTTAACATCATAGTACATCCTCTCTATTGATCTGAAAAAGATGCACCTGTTCAAGCTGTTCCAAATATTTTAGGGCACGGTGTCCATGTAGCATCGTAATACTTAAGTACACAGAAAAGGTAAATTTTACATGAACAGTGTTTAGATAAATTTCAAGCAATTCACTCTGTGTATCTACTTGATATGATGAACAAGTAGACAAACCATTCACACTCAAATAATTGTAACAGTATGAATAGTCTTATTATTAACAATGTTATAATGTAGCATCGGTAGTGCATTTTATAACATTATACAGGTAATCCGTAAATAATACTTCATATACTTACTTTATGACTATAATGTAATCAATGTGCATGGTTTATAGAGTACTTTACATCAAACAAATATTGATATGTACTTTATTTAAATTCATTATACAAATTGCAAAATAAAGAGTCACTTTTCAATGAGTTTTTACATAAAACAGTTAATCTATGATGTCTTGTTCGTTAAGTTATGTTCAACCTAGACAAATCTGGTTTCTTTTCATGCAATAAAAAGTTGACCCAAGTTCAAAGTAATTTTTCAAATATTGCTTACTATTCTGCAAATGCACCTTTCAGATTTTCGCATATTTAATTAGCCTAATTTGCATAATTATATCGTAAAGCCTTATAATGGTGAAAGTTAAGGGATTTGAGCTGTGTAAATTACCCTTTTCATGTTTTTTTGGATGTAGAGTTCATTTTTTAGATCATAATTCAGATGGGTCTGTGGCAAATACCAGTTTTTAATTAAATGATTAAGTATGCATTATATTTGCATAATTCCGCAGTGTAGCCTCTGCAAATGAGTGAATTTTCTTGTTTCCAATATAATGGTAATATATCAAGCTTCAAAATGACACCTCTCTCTTCAAATTGGTATCTTCAAAAACATGATATTGAGTGAGTTAAAACTTTAATTTTAGCATAACCTTGTAATAAAGGAGTGTGAACCCCGGGAGAGAAATCTCAAAAAATAGATATGCTTCGTACAAACACTTTTTATATTGACAACACAGTCCCAAATAGTAGCGTTAAAGGGAGGAAATCAAGTTGAAGAAGACATTTGATAGACATTACATTGCCAATACTGATACAGTAATTGTGTATAGTGACTTGCAAGAATGTAAACAGCAATGTTGTGACCCCCCTACCATAACATGCTCGATTTCTGGCGAACTTTTTCTGGTACGGACAGCCCGTCTCCCATGAATCACATCGTGATTTCTACTCTATTTTGCCATATTTCAAAGTCAGCTTTTAATTTGTTATGTTGGTACCACTCAAAATATTACTGTTGAGCCCCAGAAATGTTATTTTGATGATGGAAATGTGCCAAAAGTAGGTATTTTTTGATATCATCATCTTCCAAATTCGGAAGCATTACACTATTTAAGCTTAATAATTGCATGCATTGATGTATGACGCAAATTTGATGGACCCCTAAAAAGCATCATCCCTGATGATACTCATGCCTTTTATGTTGTTATATGAAATAAAAAGCAGCCAAATTATGCAAATTTCATATTTATTTTTGGACCCTTCAAAATTAGTGAGGACCCTTGGAATTTCAAAGGAAAGGGCCCAAAGAAGAAGAAAAAAGGAGGCGGCTGGCAAAAAGGAAGCGGGCGGGGACGAGAAACTGGTAATTTTTTTCATTTGGCCTAATGCGCTGTTTTTCTGCTTCCGTTTTTCGGTTTTTAAAATAAGGTAGGTAGGTAATTATAAGCACTGTTGGCAAATGTATTACTGATAATCTTATTTGCAATCGTCTTAACCTTGTGCGGTGTTCCAGAAATATTTTTACGAAAACGGTGACACAGTTACACACGTTTGCCAGCCAGGACGTCTTTCAGCTCGCTGCATCGTAGATCCAATCCAGCAAGATGAAGTTAGCTCTGCCCGGTACCCGGGATCCCCTTTGGAGGAGTTGTGTGGAGCCCATTGATGCAGGGAACAAGAATAATCGACGGCATTGAAGAAAGGTAATCATGGAGCTATTTATACTTACACTTTAGGCCCTACACTACAGTCGTTAAAAAATCTCTAAAATCTCCGGAATTCGTGAGCGTAGAATAACATCGATGGTATCAAAAGAATCTGTGGCCGTAGGCCTAAGTATAGTTCTTTAAGTACTAAGGATAACTTAAAATTTAACTACCAGTAAATTTATTTTTTATTTTGAAACAAATATGACGTAACGACGTAGTCGTAGGAAGTCAATGCAGATGCTTGTCTGCTTGTCTTTAGACTTAGTGTTTGTATTTAAACTATTATTGTAGCTAGGGCTTGGCCTATACCTAACTTCACGTAGCTATTGCTTGCAATAGCTACGTGACATAGCCCCTGGTTTCAAAGCCGATACAACTGTGTCGCAGCAGCGAGTAATTTTTCATGGAAATATTTCTTGAACACCGCAAAGGTTAGACGTTTGCAAATAAGATTATCAGTAATATGTTTTCCTATAACAGTGCATTCCTACCTACCTTATTTTTAAAACCGAACAACGGAAGCAGAAAAACAGCGCATTATCTGAGGTGCGAAAATGAAAATTCGTGAATACATGTCGTCTAAACGGATTAAGATAGCGACTTTCTTTGTGTGTACCACCTGTGTCTCTTCAACAACTGTCAAAGTACTGTCAAAGTTCCCGACGAATTCCACGCACTGATTTGTCGGACCGCAGATAGTCAAAGCAGTATAAACCGTATACTCCAGTCTCCATGTAAGTATTTTATAGGTGTTTTTTTTAATTTATCTCATTAGACCTCATCAAGGTTTCAGAAATACAACAAAAACAATAAAACATAAAACAATGCAAGAGATAAAATAGAATTCATATAAATACATAGAAGAACTTTATAAAGTGATTTATTAAATTATTTAATGGCGAAAAATTCATGAACTATACGGCATATCCCAGCGAATGCAAAATATCGCGCACATGTTGCTAAACTCATACTAAAAGGTCGCTTAAATCGCTCCTATGACGAGTTTTACGTCATATAAAAAAACCCGATACATCGATCAAGAGATCGCTCGACTGGAAACGACCAGTCGCCACCACCAGTTGACTGTTGACTTCAGTTCAACTCGAAAGATCTGTCGCTCATGACGTAATGAACACCATACTTTTTCAACCAATGGGGGGAGGTTATTTTGCTTCGAAATTAGCATAACCAATCAGCAGCAATTACCAGGTTTGTTGTCGTCTGCGTGTTCAAGAAATACCTGCGACTACCGGCGATTTAGTAGCTCGATGCGACTTTTGGTCGCACCGAGATACTTTTGAGCTAGCGAGTACTACGCGACCTGTTGCGACCAGCTAGTATGATTCGAGCATAACCTCGTGACGTTATCAAAACAATGTCGCCGAATCAAGTTTTTTTCCGACCACACCATTTTCTTCAAATACAATTTGATGACGATGTAATCCAGGCCCGTCGGAACCGCTACGGCAGGTACGGCAGCTGCCGTACCACTTTTCCGGGGAGGGAAAAAAAAAAGTTTAAAAAAAAGAAGTAAAAAAAAAAGAAGTAAAAAAAAGTTTTAAAAAAGTTTAAAAAATATTAAAAATATTAAAAATATTCGAGAGAACATAATAAGGCATAACACGTACCTATAGCATACTGTACTATTTATATCATAGACTGTAATCTATGACTTTCCTGCACTGGACACAATGTTTAACAGTTGATCATGATTCCATATAATTTATTATAAGTGCTATTAACTTTACCATGAAATGTTTTATTTCATTTCCCAAAAAACGCTAGCTTAAAGGGGGCTTCGCCCCCTTGGACCCCCACGAGGGCATTGCACCTTCGAACCCCATTGGGGGTTGCACCCCCAAACCCCCGCTCGTGCCGTACTACTTTCAAATTCCTTCCGACGGGCCTGATGTAATCCACCGATGTTCATGTTTGAATTATATCTGTAACTCTGTAGTATTTGCTAAGCCCAAGTGACATTTTCTAAGACGTCAAATGTAGCCTGGACGGTAAGTGCATACCACTGAAAATTGGGTTTATATGCCACCACACAACACGGGGGTTCCGTAACGTTCGATCCCGGGGTAGAATTTGCGTGTAGGCTTGGCCTATCTAATAGTTGGGGCGGACCTACGTCATGCCGGTGAAAACAATCAAATGCCGGTGAAAACAAAAACAAAAACAACTTGCTCAGATCAATCAATTACGGCAACCGCACATTGCGCCTACTGCGAATCAAGTGCGTTACGCTCAGCGTTGAGTGCGTGCATGGAATGTTTTGCTTTTGAAACACTGGTTGCCAAGCAAATTTGCTTAAAAATAACTCAAGGTCCCGTATGTCCGCGCCATCCTATGTAAAATGGAAGATGGTAAATCTTCATGTTGAAGTATTTAAAAATAAAAGGAAAATCTCCCTCAAATATTAAATGTGACCCTTTAAGAATGAAGTCCTAAAAAATAAAAGATACGAATTGTTCTGCATCGAAGCCCCATACTATACGGCCAACATGTTTGTATCCTTGGGCAAGGTACTTAGTCTCAATTGCCTCGTGGTTCAGAAGTCACGTAGAAATGGTGGTCTCGTGTATCGGAAGAGCAAAATCCGAGCACGTTAAAAGGTCACAGACTCTTTCGTAAAGAGTAGGGGATCATCCCGGTATGTGGCTGTAGTACAACAAATCATACTTAGTGATATTTGTCATCAGTTGGTATTATTCATCATAGGGTATTTTGCATGTTTCACTATCTGTCCCCATCCTAAGTATGACTCCTTCTAAATATGATTTTTGTGGTAATTTCTGTATCGCTTACCAGAGCTCAAAAACAAACTTCTTTGTGATTATTCTTGTCTACTCTTTCTCATCTATCTTGCCATTCGTTTAACATTTTGTACAAATGCACTGTTCCCTTGAAATTTAAAGCGAAATTCTAATCCCATTCACTTTACGGCACTCGCGATGTTTATCGAAATCGGCGCCATGTTTGATTTAAATGAATAGTCTCATATTAATATTTTCGTTAGTTCGTAATGGTGTGCGTAGCGTATATAGATGTTTGTTATTTTGCGGTGGGGTATGAGACTAATCTGGATCGCGGTACGATCCCGAAATGTCTAAAAAAATTCTGCCATTGCATTTACACGGCGGAGAATTATGATTAAAGGTAGATGACCCGATCACATTCCGATTTTCAACTTGAAGTTTTCTATTCTACATGAAAGATCATCCTTAAAAAAGTCGTGTTCCAAAGTTTGAGTTGCATAGCTCTAATGGTTCTTCTTTTAGACGCACAAGATGCTGTGAACTGTACCCATTGAGTAGTACACAAACTATATCGGTGGTTACCACCATTCGCGGTAATTCGACGTTATTTCATCGATTTCTCCGTAATTATACCGATTTAGGCCGTCAAATTTCAGTATGATGATGAGAAAAATACGAGCTTTCATATGATATGAAAATCTCTGTATGTTTGAAATAATTATGTGTTACGAAAATGTGATCGGGTCATCTACCTTTAAATAATGGAATAATTTAGCATTTTCATGTTTTAAAAAGTGGCTGGAAAGAAAGATGAGGACTTTATGAAGGTGCGTAGCTAGTATGAAAATCAACGGAAAAGATTCAGAGATGTGGCTGTACACAAATAACACACATCAGTCCTAGGTCACAGGGCAGGGGTTGCACAGTTAACACACGTCCTGTGTGTTCAAGCCCCCTTCGCGTGTTATTCCACTAGGAATGTTGCGAAGTATTCAAGAAGAAGAAGAAGAAGAAGGTTGAGTCGCGTACGTATACTGTTATACATTAGTCATTACATTACAATTACAATACAAACAAGGGCATGCGAAAAAGCCGGCAGACTGTTTTTGTGTAAAGTGGTGAGGAATTGGTCCATATTTACACCATTCACAATCAAATACAGAGCATTTAATACATACCATATGGGAGATGTGGTGGTTGATACATCGTAGAACCTTGAGATGTTACCGAATATCGGTGGAAACTTGTTAAATTTGGTTCCAATTCATCTTGTCTCGGTGGTATTTTAGGCCCGTGAAGGAAAACAACGAAGCAGTTGAAGTAAAATGGCTGAGTGGGCGCTTTGCATTGTGGGAATTGATACTGAAAGACTTGGACCAAGATCTTTATTTTGGCACGGCCAGCTTCGCTGGGTTGCTGGGATGAGAAGCTGTTTAGGCGGGGTTATAGGGCGAGGCGGTGGAAATTACTATAAGCGAATTCCAACAATAGAAAATTAAGAAATATCGTAGGGTCAAGGAGTATATGGTAGGGTTTGCACGTCACCATGCACAGTTCATTCAATACATTCAAAGTCCCGTTCAAAGTCCATACAAAATAATGTACTCATAGACTTGGTAAAGTCTTTATTGAACCTTTGTAGTTAGTGAATTAAAGGGGCACTTAGAGATGTGTTGGAGGCTGCGCCCTCAATTCTGATAAAAACTGGGATTAATATATTTTTATAATTGTAATACATGTATGAACTTACACCTATAAGGATTAAGAAAAATCAGCCCTCTTTGTACAAGAAAACCTCGATTCAAAAATGCTCGTACAGCCGCGACGAGCATTTTAGTATTTTACGTCCGACAGTATCTCCCTGCAGTACGTGTGATACATAACGCGAACCATATTTGCATAGAGGGCGTTTTTCAATAAATAGCGATGATATTGTTTTAATCAAGTTTTGCAGTGTTTTTGTTAGTAGAAACAACAATAATGGCGATTTTTAATGTTCATCTTGAATTCTGACCGGTGATTTAGAGAGTTGAGATAATTTTCCTTATTTAGAGAGCAAACAGTGTCTCTCAAGTACTGCAGAATATTTCAAAATATGACCATGAAAATGACTCTAAACACGTCTGAAAATGCGCCGCGCATAATTTACGGAGTGTCCCACGCATACACTATATCTCAAGTTTTGCAGAAAGCGCCACAATACAATAGCACCGTGAACATGACTGTCAACACTCAAATTTCATGAAGCGTTTATTTGGTGGTGCGCCCCCTTATAAGAGGGCTTTTGCAGCGCAGTTTTATAGAAATTCATATTTTATCAACTAAATTATGGGCTTTAGGGAATAGGGATCTATTTTCATCCGTTACTTAACAAGAAGTGGTGTGCCGAAGTAGTACTCTGAAAGTGAAACAGTATGCATATTGAATTTAAATTCGTAAAATCTAAACAAAGGTTTCACTGCATCACTTGCTCAGCCAAACACATATTTTGATCGCTAGTACACTATGTATGTAGCTTATAAACTATCTATAGCCTAGGACTAGTGAAAATGTCTACAAGAAAACGAAAACTCGTATGGTTCAATTAGATAGGCCTCCTGAATAAAAGAACAGCCATATGTAGGGAGGAGTGGGGCCAGGGGAGCAGTTGTGTGTGTGTGTGTGTGTGGCCGGGTGGGGGGGGGGGGGGGGGGCAAGGAGGCAAGGAGGCGGTTCCTTGAAAGTCGCCAATGTTTGGACAGGGGGAGGGTGTATCGCCGCGATCTTAACTAGGCATATATACAGTGCTAATCACAAATCAGACATGGGCCCAACTTAAACCCTAAACTCATAACCCTTGGCGCATATACTCCATTATGAGTTACCCATTCCTACACCCCTTGGCATAAACCCATAACCCATAATTTGTACCCTAACCCTAACCCCTAACCCCAACACCAACCCTAACCCGAACCCTAACCCGAACTCATGACCCTAACCCTAACCCATAGCTCTAAGCCTAACCCTACAACCCTAATCCTATGACCTTATCCAACCCTAATCCTAACCCTAATCTTAACCTTAGCTCGGACCTCTAACCCTAAACACTAACCCTAACCTAATCCTCTTATTGTTTATAGCAATTCAACCGATATCAACGCCGGTCCAAGGAGTCATGCCAGGCTGTCTCCCGTTGTCCGATCCCCCACCCACCGCTGCCACCAGTGTATTGTAACATAATCTCTTAAAGGGACACTGAGTGGTGTTGACATTTTTTTATTTTTTATTAATTTACTTCAGTATGCAAGATGAACATTAAAAATTGCCATTAATGTTGTTTCTACTCACAAAAACACAGCAAAACTTGATTAAAACAATGTTGAAATTTGTTGAAATACCATCCCTAAACCATCGCTATCCCTGGCTTTTTTTTTAAAAAACGCCCTCTCTCTAGATATGATTTGCGTTCAGGATACAGTCTAAAACTGTCTAAAACGGCTTTCGACGTGTTTTTTTTAAGAAAAAAGTTCTATTGATCTAAAAATACTACTTGTAAGTGTAAATGCCTTAAATTGTTTTGTTTTCTTCAAATAAAAGCGAATTGTTACATTTTGTAGCGCCATTTTGGCTTCAATCGTCAAAAAGGAAAGAAATTTTGATTTTTAAGAAATAATTATTCAAAAATATATATCGAAACACTGTTGACCTCTGATTTATTTATTTTGGAAGTTTCTGTGTGAGCTGTTTTAATACTGTTCTACGGTTCTCCCATAGGAAATAACAAGCATTTTTAGGCTACAGACGGACCACAGACAATAACGGTAGTTTTTTAAAGTATTATTTCCCCCACCTATTTCCCTGCAAATGTGAGGGAAAAGTCAAACCGAACTCAACTGTTGAAACGTCTCCGTATTCTGAAATCGTTTGACAATGTCATGATGTTTTATAATAAACTGTTACTGTTCTGTGTTAGTAGACCATCTGCGTGTGGCTTCAACTTGTCTTATGAAGTGTTGCAGACCTACTCAAAGTCAAATAGTACTAGTAGTATGGGCATAATTCGCGTTATTTCACGCGAGCGTATTTTCATTTTGTTCTTGTTTGCGGGGCGCGGCGTCAAAACTCAAAATGCTTGACACTGTCACTGACAGTGACAGCCGCGAATAACTAAGCGCCGTTAATCACAGCGTTTGACGCACATTTTGCACCTACTACGGCTACGCATTACAATATGAACGTACGCAACTCGCACATACGCATGATTTGATGGAATTTAATTTATGTCCAAGGCATTATTATGACAGGGAGTAAATGTACATCATCATCATGTACATATGTAGCATCATAATGATCATATTATTTATAGGCTGATTAATATTTAGCATGATCACATTGATCAGGAAAGGTGAGAAGCCACCTTTCCTGGTATACAAATTGAGCAAGCACCACTTACGCAACGCAGCACAAAGATGATCACGCTCGAAATAATGCTCATGAGTCATGGTTGTCATGTTGTGCACATTGAATGTACGCAAAACGCTGCTTCTAAGTTCTTCAATTTAATTAAATGTGTTTTTATAATTCAATTATAAATCCGACTACAGTACATGTCGCTTTGGTCATCTGGGTATTTTTAAAGTCATTTGCTATGGACAACAAAGCAAAACATCATTATAGCTTTTATTCCAAAGGCGAAACCAGATTTCTAGAAATGACGTCACTTACAGAAGAGAAGGCATTGATTTGATGTCACTGTTTGTGCGTGAAACTTTCAGAGTGTTGATTGATTGATTTTGATCGTTCAATCGATCGATCAATCAATCACCGAGAGTTTCACGCACTAACACTCAAAACAGTGATGTCAAATCAATGCCTATTTGGATGTCATTTTGAGAAATCATGTTTGGCGGTCGTAATACAAAATCTTCCGTTATGCAATTATCAATTGCAAGCCCGGCCCCGGAGGACCCAGGACATTGCGGGGACTGTTACAGTACACAAGTGTACAAAATATGATGCCCGGCTATGCGGGGGAGTGTATGGGGACGTACAAACTGTGCCCCCGCTAGCCGGGGCCTGTGTAACGGGGACGTACGCTAAATTTCTTTCTTTCTTTCTTTCCCTTTCTTCTTTTTTTTCTCCTTTTCCTTTTTCTTTTTCCTCCCTTTTTCCTTTCTCTCTCTCTTTTCTTTCCCTCTCCCCCTTCTTTTCCTCTCTTTTCCCTTCCCCCCATTTTTCCTGGTGGGTAGGTTTGAATTTCCTGCTGAGCACCTTCAGGGGGGGCACTGTGCCCCCCCCCCCCCCCCCCCCCCCCCCGGCTGTTACGCCACTGGGGTACACAAATGTACACCTCAGGCGTCGCTATAAATAAGCTAGAGATGCGATGCGCTTGACTGAATGAGCTAAATAAGGAACACATTATAATTATAAATGCATCCTGTTAATGTTAACCCTAACACTTCCCCCAGCTTTTTTCAGAATTTTTTCTTCAACGCGGAAAATCGACCAAAATATCCCCCCCGATCCCCCCGGGATTTGATCCAGGGACCTCTCGCACCACAGGCGAGGGATTCCACACTTCACCACGGCTGTCAAGCACAGTTCTGGGCAGTGTATTGCCCAGACTGTATGTATTGGGTCCATTTTTTCATCAAAAAACTTCCACGCCGGGTGGTATCAACGTGCCCAGTCGTGGTATTTTGGGGTATATGGTAGTGTTAGGGTTATTGTTGTGTTGCAGAAAAAAATTAAGCAACCCATGGAGTGTAGCCGGGGCATACACTTTATCCTGGGTAAGGATGACCGGGACTGTACACTTTGTCCCGACCACGGGGGCTGGGACTGTAGTGGTGATGTACTCAAAATAGCGCCCCGTCCCACGGGGACCGTACACGACTGTACGTGGCACATCACATCAGCAATTTGTATGTCCCGGCCCTAATCCACGCTATCAATCCCCGGTGCATTATATTTATACACAACAAGATCGTTCGAATCCTAGTGAAGAACGCATGAGAGGCTGTGTAAGCGACTGTTATGTTATGTGGTTTTTTTCACCTTTTCTGATTACAATTACAATTGGTCTAACTTTTGCTTTAATTAATTTATTATGTTTTGAACATTTCAAAGAATATTTAGGGCCTACATTGTATGCCTGGGTTAATTATGGCTCAAGTCAAACTATTTCAATTTCCAAGAAAAAACTTACTTGAATTTGAATCGCCCTTGGCCAGGCCTCAAAATAAGAATTGAAAAGGGCGGGCAATTTAAAGCAATTTGAAAGGGGCACCAAATTTATCCAAGGCCATTATGTAATTTTGAATGGAGTAAAAACAGCCAGAAATTAAGGGGCATCAAATTGCCTTCGATGCCTGAACAGTTAATTTGAACCCTGCCCTTGGCTACGGAAACAAGCCTAGACTAGCCGGCATCGGTCATTTCTTTACCGTAGTGGGAAATGGGAATAGGGCGATTTACTGGTATATTAAACTAAGGTTTTATTAATTTTAATCAGAAAACGGAGAGCTTTGACTCGGAACTAATTCCCGCTATACATGTAGTAGATGATGCTAACTTTCAATAGTTGACTACACGGTCCGATGCTAACAGGCGCGTAGATGTTAAGGGCTAAATTTCCAGCAACTACTACATGTAAGTAGTATGCACTGATGTATCCACTTTAGCCAAAGATAAATCTTAGCGTCAGTATAAGCACTCGCCTTATAAATGTAATGCTAAACTCATGTTTGATTTTGATGACCGGTTTTGTATGGGTCGGACGTGTTTGGGCATCATTATGCATTGATAATTTTTTTTTATCCAATTTTTTTTGGCCAAGTAAGATTCTCAACACATAATAATGATAAAATTGGATGGATTTTTTCGCATACTGATACTGATACACAAATAAATTGGTCTCGCTACGAGTTTTGAAAATATTGTGCTCGATTTTGTCTCGCACAATTTTTTTAAAAACTCATAGCTCGAACAATCAAACAAACCTCTTATTTTTGTGGCCTACAGTGTATTAAAAGAATAATTATAATTTATAAAATGGGACTTTTTAATTTGTTGCTCTTACATATTGTGGGGATTTCCAGGAGGCCAATTATCAAGCATAATCGATAGAAGCAAACAATTCTCGATCAATTTGCGCATGTGTTTTGCGTAATACAAGTCATGAACGCCATTACGCACTGAAGCAATTCTGAGATGCATATTTGTTGATAGTACCAGTAGAACAGTCAATATAATTTAAATATCACCAAGTAAGTGGATTGTGGTTATTGTTTAAATATCAATTATCAATAATGAAAATTATAATTGGTGGTTTGCAAAATTAACAAACAATTACAAATACATTTATAACCAGTGGCGTAACTAGGGTCTTGACTCTCAAATTTGGATGGGGGTGGGGGAGGACATAACCAACTACTTTTTGTTACACCTAACCACCCGCAGTGCCACAAATGGCCATGGTGCAGTCCGTCTGTTGTGAGCTGGCGTGGCACTTTTTCGATGAAATAATGGCCCCAGCAGGGGCATCCCCAGACCCTTTTGAATGGGAGGGGGGGGGGGGGGGGGGTGTAGACGTCCCGATTGCCGACAAGCACCTCAAAAAATAGTAAAAGGATAGCCCCAATTTTTTTGGCAGTCTCCTCATGAGTGGGGGGTGGGGCCGGTAGGATCAAAAAATATTGCACGGTCACAAATATGCGCGCGGTCAAAAATGTTCGCACAGTTAACAAATCGCAAAGTCAAAAAAGCAAACACAGTCAACAACAAATGGCCAATCAGCGGCCACCTTGGCCCCCAAATTTGAGCACGCTACTGCAATCACCCCCACCGACAATTTTTTTAATCTTTTTTTACAGAATTGTTATCGACGCAAATGTATCGACGGAAGCTCGTTTGTACAGACAGATTTGATGAATAGGGCAGATTTTGCCGACAGATTTGATTAATGGGAGGGTGTCACACCCCCTCTCTGGGGATGTCCTTGGGTCCTTAGGGGGGGGGGGGGGGGGGTGCTTGTCGGCAATCAGGACCTCTACACTCCCCCATTCAAAACTGACCTGAGAACAGGGTTTTGTTGGTCCCCAAATTATAGATCTCTGCTTGGTATGTAGTTTAGGTGCATGGCACACATCAAATCGTACTGGGGTAAGGTACAGCTTGACCTATGTTATGTAGGTTAAGTTTGTTGGTTCGATTCCATCACCAGTAAATTGTATGTGCCTGTCTGTACTGACACTGGCTACCTATTTTTATTTTTATTTTGACTTATTTTCCCGATTGAATCTTAACCCTAACTCTATAACACCACAAGGCAAAAGGCAACAGATTTTTTTCCCTCTGAGAAAATTCACCGGAAAGGTCACCTGAGTCGACCCCCTAGGATTTGAACCACAGATCTTCTGCACCAAAGCCAATCTACATTCCACCAGACCACGGCTGCCAATGCTATTCGCCTCGTAATACAGCCTGGGTCCATTTTGCCATTTTAATACTAAATTGCCCATCATCAAACCAGGTATGGGGCAAATTGGCAATTGCCATTTAGATGGGGAAAAGTGAATCCCTTAGATTGTTCAAATACATGTAGGCGCAATTCACCCAAAGTCAAAGGGGGAGGGGATCCCTTACCCGGTCCTACTGGGGCAGTGCAAAGCAGGGGCGTGAGAGGGTCTCTTTTTAGCTGATTTCCTCTTTGTTTACATTTTTCTTATGTCAGCCTTTTCTTTTCTTTTCAGCCCATATTTGGCATTTTTACCCATATTTTTATTTTTGAGATCCTCTTGTATCAGTTTTCTGATCCTTGGTGTGTTTTATTCCTGGTTCCGTTGGATTCATCTATTTTACATTTTATATTTTTACCCAATTTTACCCTGTTTTTGTCTGTTTTCCTCTTTTTTTATTTGTGGCCTCTCACACCCCTGGCAAAGTTAACGGTAAGTTTTAATGGTACATTTTAACGCCAACTTTTTAATCCCCTTGATTTTACTCGCGAAATGTTACCGCTAAAGTTGATCGATCCTAGTCGATGTGCCATGACATTTTACCTTTTGTTCAAATACCAAACAATGCTGCCCCACCTGAAAAAGACTGCCTCACAATGGGTAGATTCCAGCATGTACCTGTATACGTCGGGGTCACAGAACAGAACTTCACGTTGAGATTAAACGGGTAGCTGTTTCTACTGAAAAAAATTACCATTTATTATCGGTAACAAACCTGGTTTGTGAAGATTTTTGCGGTTACAAAACTTACCGTTAATTACCGTTATCTGGCTGTTTCTACTGGGCAACTTAAAGGTAGATGACCCGATCACATTTTCGTAACACAGAATTATTTCAAACATACAGAGATTTTCATATCATATGAAAGTTCGTATTTTTCTCATCATCAAACTAAAATTTGATGGCCTAAATCGGTATAATTACGGAGAAATCGATGAAATAATGTCGAATTACCGCGAATGGTGGTAACCACCGATATAGTTTGTGTACTACTCAATGGGTACAGTTCACAGCATCTTGTGCGTCTAAAATAAGAACCATTAGAGCTATGCAACTCAAACTTTGGAACACAACTTTTTTAAGGATGACCTTTCATGTAGAATAAGGTGTATGTTCCGATCACTTTTTTGGGGGCTATGGTGTTTTTTTCACATCAAGATATTTTGATATCAGAAGAATCCCTATATATTTCTCATTATGTCTGTAAAATCTTAGAGGCCAGAAATGTTCCATTTAAAAATTATAGGCTAAAAGATGGTAAATACCGTAAATTACTGCCAAAGGTGGTAAACTACCAGCCAATTTGTGTACTCCTTGATGGGTACATTTTTTGTGACCTTGTGCTTCTAAAATTTGAGTTAAATGCAACTCAAACTTTGGAATGTGACAAATCTAAGGATGACCTTCCATGTCACATAGAAAACATCAAGTTGAAAATCAGGCCAGCTGTCAGAACATCTACCTTTTAAAAATCTCTTCTCTTCTCCAAGTCAAGTTTCTTTTTGATTTTCAATTCTTTCCACTCATTTATTTTCCCTTCCTTATCATCTATCTAAAATACTCTTTTCCTTCCCCCTCTTTCCTTCCTACCTACACTTCGTTTTTCTCTTTTTCCTTTTCCTTTTCTCTTCACTTTCTTCTTCCCTTCCTTTCAATTTTTTTAGCCCGATAATCCCGACTCCATAGCCCCTCCCCTGCCCAAGTCAGTTTCATCATGGTTCTCTACACAAAAATGTAGATGCAGGCACCACCATGGCTAAATGTCACTAGTTTCCAGGGCTATGCCCCTGATAGGCCATGAACCCAAAATATGTCGTTTTATGGACTCCCAAATAATTGTGTTAGATTTTTTTTTAATTTACAATTTTTTGAAAATGCCCCCAAAATTCCCTAAATGTTTGTAAACCAAAAACAAAACACGCCTGACCGACTGACCCTTATTGACACATTATTTAGAAAGTTCCCAGAAACAAAATATTATTTTCTGCCCTGCCCATTTCCCCACTAACTTTTATGCAAGATTGTAAACTGCTTTTATTTTTGCTTGCACTCAATTTTTATACAGGTTTCAATATTATAATGGATCTCGAACCACCTTAATTCTTCTTGCTTCAGAATGCTGAATCTTTGCCTTAAAAATGATGAAAACCCATGAGCAAGCTTCAAGGGGCTTCTTGTGTGAAAATTGATTTTTTTTTTTTTTTTTTTTTTTTTTTTAATTGTTGAAAAATCACCCACAATTCTTGATTTTGAGGAAGCAATTTAACCTAAACACCCGGCCGAATGACCCTACCTGAGAGGTCTGTTTGCTTTTGGAACTTTTTTCTGTCGCCTAATGGTATCCAGTGTAAGTAAGTACAGGGCACAGGCACGTAAAACTTACTGGTGATGGAATCGAACCACCGAACCTGACCTACATAATAGGTCAAGCCGTACCTTACCCCAGTGTTGGTTTGATGTGTACCATACCATGCACCTACACTACAATAGAAACATTTTAGGGGAATTTGTTTTACAAAAATGTATATTAAAACAAATTGAAGATTGTTGCAAATTGTTGAAAATTCACCCAAAATTCTTGATTTTTTTAAGAAAAAAACAACAGCAAAAACCCACCTGACCAAATGACCCTACCTGCCATGGTTTTAGTTACGGAGGATGATTTAAATCTCGCTGAATGAGGGGTCGTGATAACCTCGAAAGCTATGAAGCTCAAACACAATGGTTCTAAATAGGTATCTAAATTATTCCTAAAATACTTGATGTCTCAATTGAATGGGATTGGGTTCCATTCATAGTTTTGTGTAGGTAGATACTTATACATGTAATGTAGCCTTATCTGATGTGTACTGTAAAACACTGTCAAAGCTAAGCTACATGTAAGCCTAAAACCAAAGAAAATAGTGGTTGGACTGCACTAGTAGGAGAGGCCTAGCTCTGACACATAGCTCTAATGATCCTATTCAACTGGAAGTCAGATATTTTCATCAATATTGTTCAACTTTTCTGAACAAAAATAGCCAAACTTGCTTCAATTCAAATATCATATTTAATGTTAAAATAATATGCATGCCTTGGTTAAATAGCTTGATCTTTTTCAATTACCAAGAAAAACTTTCTTGAATTTGGATCGCCCTAGCTACAAAAACTAGCATAGACAGCGTCGGCATCATTATTTTGCTGTAGCAGGAATAGGGCGATCCAAGCCATTATTTCTTGGAAATTGAAATAGGTTGAGGTACATGTATGATATCTGAAGCAAAGGTTTGACAAATTTAGTCAGAAAAGGTGAAAAATATTGATGAAAATATCTGAAGCTGACAGCAGATGCTTTCATTCCATGATTGCCTAATTCCAGCTTCATAGACTGACTCAAACGTACAGTAAATGTATGACTCCCACCAGTGTTCGATTTAAGTGGTAATCCGGGCGTTTTTACGCCCAAAATGGCCGCCGGAAAACCTAAAATTCAATGCTGGTTATCCGTCGGACGCCAACAAAAAAAACATTTTTAATTTTTTTTGTAGTTTCTTCGTACGATGCTTCGTTAAGAAGTTACAAGCAACACTTCTCTTCCCAAGAAGTTAAAATATTACAAGCAACACTTGAACTCTTCCCATATTAAATGTTAATTTACTGAATTTATATATTTTTAGAATGTGTCGTGTGGTATAAGATTAAATGCACTTTTTCGTTTCGTATACGGATACCTCTGAAATTCCCGAGAAATCTTGACTTTGGCGGATAACCTGTTTTAGTGATTTTATATCATGGTTATCCGCTGGATAACCTGATTTTTTTCCTTAATTCGAACACTGACTCCCACTGTCTAAGCCTATGCAAGTTTTCGTCTGGTAGGAGTGGGCAATTGACGGAATATTAGTACCGCGTGCAGGGAGCATGTCTCTTGTGACTGGCAGTAGCAGGGCAATATAAGCAAGCAAACAATAAACAGAACAGGGATTGGTATTACGAGAGCTCTACCGAATGAATTATTCCAAATTCTGCCTGTGTCAATATTTCATGCTATATATAAAACACATTTACAATGTATACCATTAAATTACCAAATGGCCATGCCACAAAAAAAATGTTATTTTTGGATTGCTTTCACTATAGTATTAATATCCGACCCGTATGGGTCAGTCACCGTCAGTGTTGTAGTCGAGTCCACCCTACCCGAGTCCCAGTCCTTACCTCTCGAGTCCGAGTCCTTACTGTCCGAGTCCGAGACCAAGTCTGAGTCCTTCATGTTCGAGTCCGAGTCACGAGTCCTTATAATGTATTTAAGTTCTGATCACATGTCATTAATTTTGCTATCTACGTATAATTAGGCCAACATATCAGTGAAGTCAACATAATGATGCATTTAACCTTCGCATCCCTATACAATACATGGACAAATGTTGATACAATGTTGAATTATAGGCATAAGAATTGATTCAGATATTCTTTTTTATTCCTTTAAAATATCACATCACATCACATCACTGGTATGGGTTATTATTATATAATTACCAAATGATCACCAAATTACGAAATGACTTGACCTGTTGTACTATAGGTAAATTAATTATTGAACGAACATCACGAACGCAAAATGAACGCGCCCAAAATTATCACGCGAATTGTTGTGCGCGCTTCACGCGCAATGTACTCGATACGCTGCTTAGTTGTGTTCGTTCAATTATTAATTTACCTATAGAGTGAAACTGTAAATAAAGGCCTATAATTGTAGGTCTTTATTTTATTTATAACTATTTAATTTTAACTCTGAAGAAAATGTAATTTTTATTTAAAAATTAAAAATAGGCCTATACTCTGTTTGGCCATCTCGAGACAGTGACATATCAGCGTATTCTAAATTGCGGCACATAACGTGGGCGCCTACTTGTGGCGCTGGCGTACAAACACGAGCGTTGAAAGGCAGAAGATACACATGCATGCGTAAAAGCTGCGCCTTTTAAGTTATGTCACTGTCTCGAGATGGCCAAAAAACAGAGTATAGTGCTATAATCAAAACAAAAGATTTCCGACTTTTCCTGAGTAATGCTACCTTGCTAGCTGCTCAATGCGCCCGATACGAGAACAATTGGATTTTTTTGAAAAAGTTAAAAGTGATGTAAAAACACACCTGTGTTGATTTCCGACTTTTCCTGAGTAATGCTACCTTGCTAGTTGCTCCCTGCGCACCGTACGAGCAACAATTGGATTTTTTTTTGAAAAAGTTAAAAGTGATGTAAAAACACATTTGTGTTGATTTCAGACTTTTCCTGAGTAATGCTACCTTGCTAGTTGCTCCCTGCTCCCGATACGAGCAACAATTGGATTTTTTTGAAAAAGTTAAAAGTGATGTAAAAACACATCTGTGTGTTGATTTGCGACTTTTCCTGAGTAATACTATCTTGCTAGTTGCTCCTGCGCCCGACACGAGAACAATTGGATTTTTTTTGAAAAAGTTAAAAGTGATGTAAAAACACATCTGTGTGTTGATTTGCGACTTTTCCTGAGTAATGCTATCTTGCTAGTTGCTCACTGCGCCCGATACGAGCAACAATTGGATTTTTTTTTGAAAAAGTTAAAAGTGATGTAAAAACACATCTGTGTTGATTTCCGACTTTTCCTGGGTAATGCAATTTTGCTAGTTGCTCACTGCGCCCGATACGAGCAACAATTGGATTTTTTTTTGAAAAAGTTAAAAGTGATGTAAAAACACATCTGTGTGTTGATTTCCGACGTTTTCCTGAGTAATGCTATCTTGCTAGTTGCTCACTGCGCCCGATACGAGCAACAATTGGATTTTTTTTTGAAAAAGTTAAAAGTGATGTAAAAACACATCTGTGTTGATTTCCGACTTTTCCTGGGTAATGCAATTTTGCTAGTTGCTCCCTGCGCCCGACACGAGAACAATTGGATTTTTTTGAAAAAGTTAAAAGTGATGTAAAAACACATCTGTGTTGATTCCCGACTTTTCCTGAGTAATTTAATCTTGCTAGTTGCTCCCTGCGTCCGATACAAGCAACAATTGGATTTTTTTGAAAAAGTTAAAAGTGATGTGTGTTGATTTCCGACTTTTCCTGAGTAATGCTAACTTGCTAGTTGCTCCTGCGCCTGACACGAGAACAATTGGATTTGTTTGAAAAAGTTAAACCGATGTAAAAACACATCTGTGTTGTTTCCGACTTTTCCTGAGTAATGCTACCTTGCTAGTTGCTCCCTGCGCCCGACACGAGAACAATTGGATTTTTTTGAAAAAGTTAAAGCGATGTAAAAACACATCTGTGTTGATTTCCGACTTTTCCTGAGTAATGCAATCTTGCTAGTTGCTCCCTGCGTCCGATACGAGCAACAATTGGATTTTTTGAAAAAGTTAAAAGTGATGTAAAAACACATGTGTGTTGATTTCCGACTTTTCATGAGTAATGCTACCTTGCTAACTGCTCAATGCGCCCAATACGAGAACAATTGGATTATTTTGAAAAAGTTAAAAGTGATGTAAAAACACATCAGTTTCTGCGTTGATTTCCGACTTTTCTTGAGTAATGCAATCTTGCTAGTTGCTCCCTGCTCCCGATACGAGCAACAATTGGATTTTTTTGAAAAAGTTAAAAGTGATGTAAAAACACATCTGTGTTGATTTCCGACTTTTCCTGAGTAATGCTACCTTGCTAGCTGCTCCCTGCTCCCGATACGAGCAACAATTGGATTTTTTTTGAAAAAGTGATGTAAAAACACATCTGTGTGTTGATTTCCGACTTTTCCTGAGTAATACTATCTTGCTAGTTGCTCCTGCGCCCGACACAAGAACAATTGGATTTTTTTGAAAAAGTTAAAGTGATGTAAAAACACATCTGTGTTGTTTCCGACTTTTCCTGAGTAATGCTACCTTGCTAGTTGCTCCCTGCGCCCGACACGAGAACAATTGGATTTTTTGAAAAAGTTAAAAGTGATGTAAAACACATTTGTGTTGATTTCTGACTTTTCCTGAGTAATGCTACCTTGCTAGCTGATCAATGCCTTCGATACGAGAACAATTGGATTTTTTTTGAAAAAGTTTAAAGTGATGTAAAAACACATCTGTGTTGATTCCCGACTTTTCCTGAGTAATGCAATCTTGCTAGTTGCTCCCTGCGTCCGATACGAGCAACAATTGGATTTTTTTGAAAAAGTTAAAAGTGATGTAAAAACACATCTGTGTGTTGATTTCCGACTTTTCCTGAGTAATGCTAACTTGCATTTGTATCGGCGCATAGAGCAACAATTGGATTTTTTTGAAAAAATTGAAAGTGATGTAAAAACACATCTGTATTGATTTTTGACTTTTCCTGAGTAATGCTACCTTGGTAGCTGCTCTATGCGCAGATACGAACAACAATTGGATTTTTTTGAAAAAATTTAAAAGTGATGTAAACTAAAAACACATTTGTGTTGATTTTTGACTTTTCCTGAGTAATGCTACCTTGATAGATGCTCTATGCACCGATACGAGCAACAATTGGAATTTTTTGAAAAAAGTTAAAAGTGATGTAAAAACACATCTGTGTTGATTTTTGACTTTTCCTGAGTAATGCTACCTTGCTAGCTGCTCTATGCGCAGATACGAGCAACAATTGGATTTTTTTTTGAAAAAAATTGAAAGTGATGTAAAAACACATCTGTATTGATTTTTGACTTTTCCTGAGTAATGCTACCTTGGTAGCTGCTCTATGCGCAGATACGAGCAACGATTGGATTTTTTTGAATTTTTTTAAAAGTGATGTAAAAACACATCTGTGTTGATTTTTGACTTGACCTGAGTAATGCTACCTTGCTAGCTGCTCTATGCGCCGATACGAGCAACAATTGGAATTTTTTGAAAAAAGTTAAAAGTGATGTAAAAACACATCTGTGTTGATTTTTGACTTTTCCTGAGTAATGCTACCTTGGTAGCTGCTCTATGCGCAGATACGAGCAACGATTGGATTTTTTTGAAATTTTTTAAAAGTGATGTAAAAACACATCTGTGTTGATTTTTGACTTGACCTGAGTAATGCTACCTTGCTAGCTGCTCTATGCGCCGATACGAGCAACAATTGGAATTTTTTGAAAAAAGTTAAAAGTGATGTAAAAACACATTTGTGTTGATTTTTGACTTTTCCTGAGTAATGCTACCTTGCTAGCTGCTCTATGCGCAGATACGAGCAACGATTGGATTTTTTTGAAAAAATTTAAAAGTGATGTAAAAACACATTTGTGTTGTTTTTTGACTTTTCCTGAGTAATGCTATCTTGGTAGCTGCTCTATGCAAAGATACGAACAACAATTGCAATTTTTTGAAAAAAGTTAAAAGTGATGTAAAAACACATCTGTGTTGATTTTTGACTTTTCCTGAGTAATGCTATCTTGCTAGCTGCTCTATGCGCCGATACGAGCAACAATTGGATTTATTTGAAAAAGTTTAAAAGTGATGTAAAAACACATCTGTGTTGATTTTTGACTTTTCTTGAGTAATGCTATCTTGTTAGCTGCTCTATGCGCAGATACGAGCAACAATTGGAATTTTTCGAAAAAAGTTAGAAGTGATGTAAAAACACATCTGTGTTGATTTTTGACTTTTCCTGAGTAATGCTATCTTGTTACCTGCTCTATGCGCAGATACGAGCAACAATTGGATTTTTTTGAAAAAATTTAAAAGTGATGTAAAAACACATCTGTGTTGATTTTTGACTTTTCCTGAGTAATGCTATCTTGCTAGCTGCTCTATGCGCAGATACGAGCAATGATTGGATTTTTTTGAAAAAATTTAAAAGTAATGTAAAAACACATGTGTTGATTTTTGACTTTTCCTGAGTAATGCTATCTTGCTAGCTGCTCTATGCGCAGATACGAGCAACGATTGGATTTGTTTGAAAAAATTTAAAAGTGATGTAAAAACACATCTGTGTTGATTTTTGACTTTTCCTGAGTAATGCTATCTTGCTAGCTGCTCTATGCGCAGATACGGGTAACGATTGGATTTTTTTGAAAAAATTTAAAAGTGATGTAAAAACACATCTGTGTTGATTTTTGACTTTTCCTGAGTAATGCTATCTTGCTAGCTGCTCTATGCGCAGATACGAGCAATGATTGGATTTTTTTGAAAAAAATTTAAAAGTGATGTAAAAACACATCTGTGTTGATTTTTGACTTTTCCTGAGTAATGCTATCTTGCTAGCTGCTCTATGCGCAGATACGAGCAACGATTGGATTTTTTTGAAAAATTTAAAAGTGATGTAAAACACATCTGTGTTGATTTTTGACTTTTCCTGAGTAATGCTATCTTGTTAGCTGCTCTATGCGCCGATACGAGCAACAATTGGAATTTTTTGAAAAAAGTTAAAAGTGATGTAAAAACACATCTGTGTTGATTTTTGACTTTTCCTGAGTAATGCTACCTTGCTAGCTGCTCTATGCGCAGATACGAGCAACAATTGGATTTTTTTTTGAAAAAATTGAAAGTGATGTAAAAACACATCTGTATTGATTTTTGACTTTTCCTGAGTAATGCTACCTTGGTAGCTGCTCTATGCGCAGATACGAGCAACGATTGGATTTTTTTGAATTTTTTTAAAAGTGATGTAAAAACACATCTGTGTTGATTTTTGACTTGACCTGAGTAATGCTACCTTGCTAGCTGCTCTATGCGCCGATACGAGCAACAATTGGAATTTTTTGAAAAAAGTTAAAAGTGATGTAAAAACACATCTGTGTTGATTTTTGACTTTTCCTGAGTAATGCTACCTTGGTAGCTGCTCTATGCGCAGATACGAGCAACGATTGGATTTTTTTGAAATTTTTTAAAAGTGATGTAAAAACACATCTGTGTTGATTTTTGACTTGACCTGAGTAATGCTACCTTGCTAGCTGCTCTATGCGCCGATACGAGCAACAATTGGAATTTTTTGAAAAAAGTTAAAAGTGATGTAAAAACACATCTGTGTTGATTTTTGACTTTTCCTGAGTAATGCTACCTTGCTAGCTGCTCTATGCGCAGATACGAGCAACGATTGGATTTTTTTGAAAAAATTTAAAAGTGATGTAAAAACACATTTGTGTTGTTTTTTGACTTTTCCTGAGTAATGCTATCTTGGTAGCTGCTCTATGCAAAGATACGAACAACAATTGCAATTTTTTGAAAAAAGTTAAAAGTGATGTAAAAACACATCTGTGTTGATTTTTGACTTTTCCTGAGTAATGCTATCTTGCTAGCTGCTCTATGCGCCGATACGAGCAACAATTGGATTTATTTGAAAAAGTTTAAAAGTGATGTAAAAACACATCTGTGTTGATTTTTGACTTTTCTTGAGTAATGCTATCTTGTTAGCTGCTCTATGCGCAGATACGAGCAACAATTGGAATTTTTCGAAAAAAGTTAGAAGTGATGTAAAAACACATCTGTGTTGATTTTTGACTTTTCCTGAGTAATGCTATCTTGTTACCTGCTCTATGCGCAGATACGAGCAACAATTGGATTTTTTTGAAAAAATTTAAAAGTGATGTAAAAACACATCTGTGTTGATTTTTGACTTTTCCTGAGTAATGCTATCTTGCTAGCTGCTCTATGCGCAGATACGAGCAATGATTGGATTTTTTTGAAAAAATTTAAAAGTAATGTAAAAACACATGTGTTGATTTTTGACTTTTCCTGAGTAATGCTATCTTGCTAGCTGCTCTATGCGCAGATACGAGCAACGATTGGATTTGTTTGAAAAAATTTAAAAGTGATGTAAAAACACATCTGTGTTGATTTTTGACTTTTCCTGAGTAATGCTATCTTGCTAGCTGCTCTATGCGCAGATACGGGTAACGATTGGATTTTTTTGAAAAAATTTAAAAGTGATGTAAAAACACATCTGTGTTGATTTTTGACTTTTCCTGAGTAATGCTATCTTGCTAGCTGCTCTATGCGCAGATACGAGCAATGATTGGATTTTTTTGAAAAAAATTTAAAAGTGATGTAAAAACACATCTGTGTTGATTTTTGACTTTTCCTGAGTAATGCTATCTTGCTAGCTGCTCTATGCGCAGATACGAGCAACGATTGGATTTTTTTGAAAAATTTAAAAGTGATGTAAAACACATCTGTGTTGATTTTTGACTTTTCCTGAGTAATGCTATCTTGTTAGCTGCTCTATGCGCCGATACGAGCAACAATTGGAATTTTTTGAAAAAAGTTAAAAGTGATGTAAAAACACATCTGTGTTGATTTTTGACTTTTCCTGAGTAATGCTACCTTGCTAGCTGCTCTATGCGCAGATACGAGCAACAATTGGATTTTTTTTTGAAAAAATTGAAAGTGATGTAAAAACACATCTGTATTGATTTTTGACTTTTCCTGAGTAATGCTACCTTGGTAGCTGCTCTATGCGCAGATACGAGCAACGATTGGATTTTTTTGAATTTTTTTAAAAGTGATGTAAAAACACATCTGTGTTGATTTTTGACTTGACCTGAGTAATGCTACCTTGCTAGCTGCTCTATGCGCCGATACGAGCAACAATTGGAATTTTTTGAAAAAAGTTAAAAGTGATGTAAAAACACATCTGTGTTGATTTTTGACTTTTCCTGAGTAATGCTACCTTGGTAGCTGCTCTATGCGCAGATACGAGCAACGATTGGATTTTTTTGAAATTTTTTAAAAGTGATGTAAAAACACATCTGTGTTGATTTTTGACTTGACCTGAGTAATGCTACCTTGCTAGCTGCTCTATGCGCCGATACGAGCAACAATTGGAATTTTTTGAAAAAAGTTAAAAGTGATGTAAAAACACATCTGTGTTGATTTTTGACTTTTCCTGAGTAATGCTACCTTGCTAGCTGCTCTATGCGCAGATACGAGCAACGATTGGATTTTTTTGAAAAAATTTAAAAGTGATGTAAAAACACATTTGTGTTGTTTTTTGACTTTTCCTGAGTAATGCTATCTTGGTAGCTGCTCTATGCAAAGATACGAACAACAATTGCAATTTTTTGAAAAAAGTTAAAAGTGATGTAAAAACACATCTGTGTTGATTTTTGACTTTTCCTGAGTAATGCTATCTTGCTAGCTGCTCTATGCGCCGATACGAGCAACAATTGGATTTATTTGAAAAAGTTTAAAAGTGATGTAAAAACACATCTGTGTTGATTTTTGACTTTTCTTGAGTAATGCTATCTTGTTAGCTGCTCTATGCGCAGATACGAGCAACAATTGGAATTTTTCGAAAAAAGTTAGAAGTGATGTAAAAACACATCTGTGTTGATTTTTGACTTTTCCTGAGTAATGCTATCTTGTTATCTGCTCTATGCGCAGATACGAGCAACAATTGGATTTTTTTGAAAAAATTTAAAAGTGATGTAAAAACACATCTGTGTTGATTTTTGACTTTTCCTGAGTAATGCTATCTTGCTAGCTGCTCTATGCGCAGATACGAGCAATGATTGGATTTTTTTGAAAAAATGTAAAAGTAATGTAAAAACACATGTGTTGATTTTTGACTTTTCCTGAGTAATGCTATCTTGCTAGCTGCTCTATGCGCAGATACGAGCAACGATTGGATTTGTTTGAAAAAATTTAAAAGTGATGTAAAAACACATCTGTGTTGATTTTTGACTTTTCCTGAGTAATGCTATCTTGCTAGCTGCTCTATGCGCAGATACGAGCAACGATTGGATTTTTTTGAAAAAATTTAAAAGTGATGTAAAAACACATCTGTGTTGATTTTTGACTTTTCCTGAGTAATGCTATCTTGCTAGCTGCTCTATGCGCAGATACGAGCAATGATTGGATTTTTTTGAAAAAAATTTAAAAGTGATGTAAAAACACATCTGTGTTGATTTTTGACTTTTCCTGAGTAATGCTATCTTGCTAGCTGCTCTATGCGCAGATACGAGCAACGATTGGATTTTTTTGAAAAATTTAAAAGTGATGTAAAACACATCTGTGTTGATTTTTGACTTTTCCTGAGTAATGCTATCTTGTTAGCTGCTCTATGCGCCGATACGAGCAACAATTGGAATTTTTTGAAAAAAGTTAAAAGTGATGTAAAAACACATCTGTGTTGATTTTTGACTTTTCCTGAGTAAATCTACCTTGCTAGCTGCTCTATGCGCAGATACGAGCAACAATTGGATTTTTTTTTGAAAAAATTGAAAGTGATGTAAAAACACATCTGTATTGATTTTTGACTTTTCCTGAGTAATGCTATCTTGCTAGCTGCTCTATGCGCAGATACGAGCAATGATTGGATTTTTTTGAAAAAATTTAAAAGTGATGTAAAAACACATCTGTGTTGATTTTTGACTTTTCCTGAGTAATGCTATCTTGCTAGCTGCTCTATGCGCAGATACGAGCAACGATTGGATTTTTTTGAAAAATTTAAAAGTGATGTAAAAACACATGTGTTGATTTTTGACTTTTCCTGAGTAATGCTATCTTGCTAGCTGCTCTATGCGCAGATACGAGCAACGATTGGATTTGTTTGAAAAAATTTAAAAGTGATGTAAAAACACATCTGTGTTGATTTTTGACTTTTCCTGAGTAATGCTATCTTGCTAGCTGCTCTATGCGCAGATACGAGCAACGATTGGATTTTTTTGAAAAAATTTAAAAGTGATGTAAAAACACATCTGTGTTGATTTTTGACTTTTCCTGAGTAATGCTATCTTGCTAGCTGCTCTATGCGCAGATACGAGCAATGATTGGATTTTTTTGAAAAAAATTTAAAAGTGATGTAAAAACACATCTGTGTTGATTTTTGACTTTTCCTGAGTAATGCTATCTTGCTAGCTGCTCTATGCGCAGATACGAGCAACGATTGGATTTTTTTGAAAAATTTAAAAGTGATGTAAAACACATCTGTGTTGATTTTTGACTTTTCCTGAGTAATGCTACCTTGGTAGCTGCTCTATGCGCAGATACGAGCAACGATTGGATTTTTTTGAATTTTTTTAAAAGTGATGTAAAAACACATCTGTGTTGATTTTTGACTTGACCTGAGTAATGCTACCTTGCTAGCTGCTCTATGCGCCGATACGAGCAACGATTGGAATTTTTTGAAAAAAGTTAAAAGTGATGTAAAAACACATGTGTTGATTTTTGACTTTTTCTGAGTAATGCTACCTTGCTAGCTGCTCTATGCGCAGATACGAGCAACGATTTGATTTTTTTGAAAAAAATTGAAAGTGATGTAAAAACACATCTGTATTGATTTTTGACTTTTCCTGAGTAATGCTACCTTGGTAGCTGCTCTATGCGCAGATACGAGCAACGATTGGATTTTTTTGAATTTTTTTAAAAGTGATGTAAAAACACATCTGTGTTGATTTTTGACTTGACCTGAGTAATGCTACCTTGCTAGCTGCTCTATGCGCCGATACGAGCAACGATTGGAATTTTTTGAAAAAAGTTAAAAGTGATGTAAAAACACATGTGTTGATTTTTGACTTTTTCTGAGTAATGCTACCTTGCTAGCTGCTCTATGCGCAGATACGAGCAACGATTTGATTTTTTTGAAAAAAATTGAAAGTGATGTAAAAACACATTTTTGTTGATTTTTGAATTTTCCTGAGTAGTGCTATCTTGGTAGCTGCTCTATGCAAAGATACGAGCAACAATTGGATTTTTTTGAAAAAATTTAAAAGTGATGTAAAAACTCATTTGTGTTGATTTTTGACTTGACCTGAGTAATGCTACCTTGCTAGCTGCTCTATGCGCAGATACGAGCAAAGGATTGGATTTTTGTGAAAAAATTTAAAAGTGATGTAAAAACACATCAGTGTTGATTTTTGACTTTTCCTGAGTAATGCTATCTTGTTAGCTGCTCTATGCGCCGATACGAGCAACAATTGGAATTTTTTGAAAAAATTTAAAAGTGATGTAAAAACACATGTGTTGATTTTTGAATTTTCCTGAGTAATGCTTATCTTGGTAGCTGCTCTATGCAAAGATACGAGCAACAATTGGATTTTTTTGAAAAAATTTAAAAGTGATGTAAAAACTCATTTGTGTTGATTTTTGACTTGACCTGAGTAATGCTATCTTGCTAGCTGCTCTATGCGCAGATACGAGCAACGATTGGATTTTTTTGAAAAAAATTGAAAGTGATGTAAAAACACATTTGTGTTGATTTTTGAATTTTCCTGAGTAATGCTATCTTGGTAGCTGCTCTATGCAAAGATACGAGCAACAATTGGATTTTTTTGAAATTTTTTAAAAGTGATGTAAAAACACATTTGTGTTGATTTTTGACTTTTCCTGAGTAATGCTACCTTGCTAGCTGCTCTATGCGCCGATACGAGCAACAATTGGATTTTTTTTGAAAAAATTGAAAGTGATGTAAAAACACATCTGTATTGATTTTTGACTTTTCCTGAGTAATGCTACCTTGGTAGCTGCTCTATGCGCAGATACGAGCAACGATTGGATTTTTTTGAATTTTTTTAAAAGTGATGTAAAAACACATCTGTGTTGATTTTTGACTTGACCTGAGTAATGCTACCTTGCTAGCTGCTCTATGCGCCGATACGAGCAACGATTGGAATTTTTTGAAAAAAGTTAAAAGTGATGTAAAAACACATGTGTTGATTTTTGACTTTTTCTGAGTAATGCTACCTTGCTAGCTGCTCTATGCGCAGATACGAGCAACGATTTGATTTTTTTGAAAAAAATTGAAAGTGATGTAAAAACACATTTTTGTTGATTTTTGAATTTTCCTGAGTAGTGCTATCTTGGTAGCTGCTCTATGCAAAGATACGAGCAACAATTGGATTTTTTTGAAAAAATTTAAAAGTGATGTAAAAACTCATTTGTGTTGATTTTTGACTTGACCTGAGTAATGCTACCTTGCTAGCTGCTCTATGCGCCGATACGAGCAACGATTGGAATTTTTTGAAAAAAGTTAAAAGTGATGTAAAAACACATCTGTGTTGATTTTTGACTTTTCCTGAGTAATGCTATCTTGTTAGCTGCTCTATGCGCCGATACGAGCAACAATTGGATTTTTTTGAAAAAATTTAAAGTGATGTAAAAACACATCTGTATTGATTTTTGACTTTTCCTGAGTAATGCTACCTTGGTAGCTGCTCTATGCGCCGATACGAGCAACAATTGGATTTTTTTGAAAAAATTTAAATTGATGTAAAAACACATCTGTATTGATTTTTGACTTTTCCTGAGTAATGCTACCTTGGTAGCTGCTCTATGCGCAGATACGAGCAACGATTGGATTTTTTTTGAAAAAATTTAAAAGTGATGTAAAAACACATGTGTTGATTTTTGAATTTTCCTGAGTAATGCTATCTTGTTAGCTGCTCTATGCGCCGATACGAGCAACAATTGGAATTTTTTGAAAAAAGTTAAAAGTGATGTAAAAACAACATGTGTTGATTTTTGAATTTTCCTGAGTAATGCTATCTTGTTAGCTGCTCTATGCGCCGATACAAGCAACAATTGGAATTTTTTGAAAAAATTTAAAAGTGATGTAAAAACACATGTGTTGATTTTTGAATTTTCCTGAGTAATGCTATCTTGTTAGCTGCTCTATGCGCCGATACGAGCAACAATTGGAATTTTTTGAAAAAAGTTAAAAGTGATGTAAAAACTCATTTGTGTTGATTTTTGACTTGACCTGAGTAATGCTACCTTGCTAGCTGCTCTATGCGCCGATACGAGCAACGATTGGAATTTTTTGAAAAAAGTTAAAAGTGATGTAAAAACACATCAGTGTTGATTTTTGACTTTTCCTGAGTAATGCTATCTTGTTAGCTGCTCTATGCGCCGATACGAGCAACAATTGGAATTTTTTGAAAAAATTTAAAAGTGATGTAAAAACACATGTGTTGATTTTTGAATTTTCCTGAGTAATGCTATCTTGGTAGCTGCTCTATGCAAAGATACGAGCAACAATTGGATTTTTTTGAAAAAATTTAAAAGTGATGTAAAAACTCATTTGTGTTGATTTTTGACTTGACCTGAGTAATGCTATCTTGCTAGCTGCTCTATGCGCAGATACGAGCAACGATTGGATTTTTTTGAAAAAAATTGAAAGTGATGTAAAAACACATTTGTGTTGATTTTTGAATTTTCCTGAGTAATTCTATCTTGGTAGCTGCTCTATGCAAAGATACGAGCAACAATTGGATTTTTTTGAAATTTTTTAAAAGTGATGTAAAAACACATTTGTGTTGATTTTTGACTTTTCCTGAGTAATGCTACCTTGCTAGCTGCTCTATGCGCCGATACGAGCAACAATTGGATTTTTTTTGAAAAAATTGAAAGTGATGTAAAAACACATCTGTATTGATTTTTGACTTTTCCTGAGTAATGCTACCTTGGTAGCTGCTCTATGCGCAGATACGAGCAACGATTGGATTTTTTTGAAAAAATTTAAAAGTGATGTAAAAACACATGTGTTGATTTTTGAATTTTCCTGAGTAATGCTATCTTGTTAGCTGCTCTATGCGCCGATACGAGCAACAATTGGAATTTTTTGAAAAAAGTTAAAAGTGATGTAAAAACAACATGTGTTGATTTTTGAATTTTCCTGAGTAATGCTATCTTGTTAGCTGCTCTATGCGCCGATACGAGCAACAATTGGAATTTTTTGAAAAAATTTAAAAGTGATGTAAAAACACATGTGTTGATTTTTGAATTTTCCTGAGTAATGCTATCTTGTTAGCTGCTCTATGCGCCGATACGAGCAACAATTGGAATTTTTTGAAAAAAGTTAAAAGTGATGTAAAAACTCATTTGCGTTGATTTTTGACTTGACCTGAGTAATGCTACCTTGCTAGCTGCTCTATGCGCCGATACGAGCAACGATTGGAATTTTTTGAAAAAAGTTAAAAGTGATGTAAAAACACATCTGTGTTGATTTTTGACTTTTCCTGAGTAATGCTATCTTGTTAGCTGCTCTATGCGCCGATACGAGCAACAATTGGATTTTTTTGAAAAAATTTAAAGTGATGTAAAAACACATCTGTATTGATTTTTGACTTTTCCTGAGTAATGCTACCTTGGTAGCTGCTCTATGCGCAGATACGAGCAACGATTGGATTTTTTTGAAAAAATTTAAAAGTGATGTAAAAACACATGTGTTGATTTTTGAATTTTCCTGAGTAATGCTATCTTGTTTAGCTGCTCTATGCGCCGATACGAGCAACAATTGGAATTTTTTGAAAAAAGTTAAAAGTGATGTAAAAACAACATGTGTTGATTTTTGAATTTTCCTGAGTAATGCTATCTTGTTAGCTGCTCTATGCGCCGATACGAGCAACAATTGGAATTTTTTGAAAAAAGTTAAAAGTGATGTAAAAACAACATGTGTTGATTTTTGAATTTTCCTGAGTAATGCTACCTTGCTAGCTGCTCTATGCGCAGATACGAGCAAAGGATTGGATTTTTTTGAAAACATTTAAAAGTGATGTAAAAACACATTTTTGTTGATTTTTGAATTTTCCTGAGTAGTGCTATCTTGGTAGCTGCTCTATGCAAAGATACGAGCAACAATTGGATTTTTTTGAAAAAATTTAAAAGTGATGTAAAAACTCATTTGTGTTGATTTTTGACTTGACCTGAGTAATGCTATCTTGCTAGCTGCTCTATGCGCAGATACGAGCAACGATTGGATTTTTTTGAAAAAAATTGAAAGTGATGTAAAAACACATTTGTGTTGATTTTTGAATTTTCCTGAGTAATTCTATCTTGGTAGCTGCTCTATGCAAAGATACGAGCAACAATTGGATTTTTTTGAAATTTTTTAAAAGTGATGTAAAAACACATTTGTGTTGATTTTTGACTTTTCCTGAGTAATGCTACCTTGCTAGCTGCTCTATGCGCCGATACGAGCAACAATTGGATTTTTTTTGAAAAAATTGAAAGTGATGTAAAAACACATCTGTATTGATTTTTGACTTTTCCTGAGTAATGCTACCTTGGTAGCTGCTCTATGCGCAGATACGAGCAACGATTGGATTTTTTTGAAAAAATTTAAAAGTGATGTAAAAACACATGTGTTGATTTTTGAATTTTCCTGAGTAATGCTATCTTGTTAGCTGCTCTATGCGCCGATACGAGCAACAATTGGAATTTTTTGAAAAAAGTTAAAAGTGATGTAAAAACAACATGTGTTGATTTTTGAATTTTCCTGAGTAATGCTATCTTGTTAGCTGCTCTATGCGCCGATACGAGCAACAATTGGAATTTTTTGAAAAAATTTAAAAGTGATGTAAAAACACATGTGTTGATTTTTGAATTTTCCTGAGTAATGCTATCTTGTTAGCTGCTCTATGCGCCGATACGAGCAACAATTGGAATTTTTTGAAAAAAGTTAAAAGTGATGTAAAAACTCATTTGCGTTGATTTTTGACTTGACCTGAGTAATGCTACCTTGCTAGCTGCTCTATGCGCCGATACGAGCAACGATTGGAATTTTTTGAAAAAAGTTAAAAGTGATGTAAAAACACATCTGTGTTGATTTTTGACTTTTCCTGAGTAATGCTATCTTGTTAGCTGCTCTATGCGCCGATACGAGCAACAATTGGATTTTTTTGAAAAAATTTAAAGTGATGTAAAAACACATCTGTATTGATTTTTGACTTTTCCTGAGTAATGCTACCTTGGTAGCTGCTCTATGCGCAGATACGAGCAACGATTGGATTTTTTTGAAAAAATTTAAAAGTGATGTAAAAACACATGTGTTGATTTTTGAATTTTCCTGAGTAATGCTATCTTGTTTAGCTGCTCTATGCGCCGATACGAGCAACAATTGGAATTTTTTGAAAAAAGTTAAAAGTGATGTAAAAACAACATGTGTTGATTTTTGAATTTTCCTGAGTAATGCTATCTTGTTAGCTGCTCTATGCGCCGATACGAGCAACAATTGGAATTTTTTGAAAAAAGTTAAAAGTGATGTAAAAACAACATGTGTTGATTTTTGAATTTTCCTGAGTAATGCTACCTTGCTAGCTGCTCTATGCGCAGATACGAGCAAAGGATTGGATTTTTTTGAAAACATTTAAAAGTGATGTAAAAACACATTTTTGTTGATTTTTGAATTTTCCTGAGTAGTGCTATCTTGGTAGCTGCTCTATGCAAAGATACGAGCAACAATTGGATTTTTTTGAAAAAATTTAAAAGTGATGTAAAAACTCATTTGTGTTGATTTTTGACTTGACCTGAGTAATGCTACCTTGCTAGCTGCTCTATGCGCCGATACGAGCAACGATTGGAATTTTTTGAAAAAAGTTAAAAGTGATGTAAAAACACATCTGTGTTGATTTTTGACTTTTCCTGAGTAATGCTATCTTGTTAGCTGCTCTATGCGCCGATACGAGCAACAATTGGATTTTTTTGAAAAAATTTAAAGTGATGTAAAAACACATCTGTATTGATTTTTGACTTTTTTTGAGTAATGCTACCTTGGTAGCTGCTCTATGCGCAGATACGAGCAACGATTGGATTTTTTTGAAAAAATTTAAAAGTGATGTAAAAACACATGTGTTGATTTTTGAATTTTCCTGAGTAATGCTATCTTGTTAGCTGCTCTATGCGCCGATACGAGCAACAATTGGAATTTTTTGAAAAAAGTTAAAAGTGATGTAAAAACAACATGTGTTGATTTTTGAACTTTCCTGAGTAATGCTATCTTGTTAGCTGCTCTATGCGCCGATACGAGCAACAATTGGATTTTTTTGAAAAAATTTAAAGTGATGTAAAAACACATCTGTATTGATTTTTGACTTTTCCTGAGTAATGCTACCTTGGTAGCTGCTCTATGCGCAGATACGAGCAACGATTGGATTTTTTTGAAAAAATTTAAAAGTGATGTAAAAACACATGTGTTGATTTTTGAATTTTCCTGAGTAATGCTATCTTGTTTAGCTGCTCTATGCGCCGATACGAGCAACAATTGGAATTTTTTGAAAAAAGTTAAAAGTGATGTAAAAACAACATGTGTTGATTTTTGAATTTTCCTGAGTAATGCTATCTTGTTAGCTGCTCTATGCGCCGATACGAGCAACAATTGGAATTTTTTGAAAAAAGTTAAAAGTGATGTAAAAACAACATGTGTTGATTTTTGAATTTTCCTGAGTAATGCTACCTTGCTAGCTGCTCTATGCGCAGATACGAGCAAAGGATTGGATTTTTTTGAAAACATTTAAAAGTGATGTAAAAACACATTTTTGTTGATTTTTGAATTTTCCTGAGTAGTGCTATCTTGGTAGCTGCTCTATGCAAAGATACGAGCAACAATTGGATTTTTTTGAAAAAATTTAAAAGTGATGTAAAAACTCATTTGTGTTGATTTTTGACTTGACCTGAGTAATGCTACCTTGCTAGCTGCTCTATGCGCCGATACGAGCAACGATTGGAATTTTTTGAAAAAAGTTAAAAGTGATGTAAAAACACATCTGTGTTGATTTTTGACTTTTCCTGAGTAATGCTATCTTGTTAGCTGCTCTATGCGCCGATACGAGCAACAATTGGATTTTTTTGAAAAAATTTAAAGTGATGTAAAAACACATCTGTATTGATTTTTGACTTTTTTTGAGTAATGCTACCTTGGTAGCTGCTCTATGCGCAGATACGAGCAACGATTGGATTTTTTTGAAAAAATTTAAAAGTGATGTAAAAACACATGTGTTGATTTTTGAATTTTCCTGAGTAATGCTATCTTGTTAGCTGCTCTATGCGCCGATACGAGCAACAATTGGAATTTTTTGAAAAAAGTTAAAAGTGATGTAAAAACAACATGTGTTGATTTTTGAACTTTCCTGAGTAATGCTATCTTGTTAGCTGCTCTATGCGCCGATACGAGCAACAATTGGAATTTTTTGAAATTTTTTTAAAAGTGATGTAAAAACACATGTGTTGATTTTTGAATTTTCCTGAGTAATGCTACCTTGCTAGCTGCTCTATGCGCAGATACGAGCAAAGGATTGGATTTTTTTGAAAAAATTAAAAAGTGATGTAAAAACACATCAGTGTTGATTTTTGATTTTTCCTGAGTAATGCTATCTTGTTAGCTGCTCTATGCGCCGATACGAGCAACAATTGGAATTTTTTGAAAAAATTTAAAAGTGATGTAAAAACACATGTGTTGATTTTTGAATTTTCCTGAGTAATGCTATCTTGGTAGCTGCTCTATGCAAAGATACGAGCAACAATTGGATTTTTTTGAAAAAAGTTAAAAGTGATGTAAAAACACATCTGTGTTGATTTTTGACTTTTCCTGAGTAATGCTATCTTGTTAGCTGCTCTATGCGCAGATACGAGCAACGATTGGATTTTTTTGAAAAAATTTAAAAGTGATGTAAAAACGCATCTGTGTTGATTTTTGACTTGACCTGAGTAATGCTACCTTGCTAGCTGCTCTATGCGCCGATACGAGCAACAATTGGATTTTTTTTGAAAAAATTTAAAAGTGATGTAAAAACACATTTGTGTTGATTTTTGACTTTTCCTGAGTAATGCTACCTTGCTAGCTGCTCTATGCGCCGATACGAGCAACAATTGGATTTTTTTGAAAAAATTGAAAGTGATGTAAAAACACATCTGTATTGATTTTTGACTTTTCCTGAGTAATGCTACCTTGGTAGCTGCTCTATGCGCAGATACGAGCAACGATTGGATTTTTTTGAAAAAATTTAAAAGTGATGTAAAAACACATGTGTTGATTTTTGAATTTTCCTGAGTAATGCTACCTTGCTAGCTGCTCTATGCGCAGATACGAGCAAAGGATTGGATTTTTTTGAAAAAATTTAAAAGTGATGTAAAAACACATTTTTGTTGATTTTTGAATTTTCCTGAGTAGTGCTATCTTGGTAGCTGCTCTATGCAAAGATACGAGCAACAATTGGATTTTTTTGAAAAAATTTAAAAGTGATGTAAAAACTCATTTGTGTTGATTTTTGACTTGACCTGAGTAATGCTACCTTGCTAGCTGCTCTATGCGCCGATACGAGCAACGATTGGAATTTTTTGAAAAAAGTTAAAAGTGATGTAAAAACACATCTGTGTTGATTTTTGACTTTTCCTGAGTAATGCTATCTTGTTAGCTGCTCTATGCGCCGATACGAGCAACAATTGGATTTTTTTGAAAAAATTTAAAGTGATGTAAAAACACATCTGTATTGATTTTTGACTTTTCCTGAGTAATGCTACCTTGGTAGCTGCTCTATGCGCAGATACGAGCAACGATTGGATTTTTTTGAAAAAATTTAAAAGTGATGTAAAAACACATGTGTTGATTTTTGAATTTTCCTGAGTAATGCTATCTTGTTAGCTGCTCTATGCGCCGATACGAGCAACAATTGGATTTTTTTGGAAAAAGTTAAAAGTGATGTAAAAACAACATGTGTTGATTTTTGAATTTTCCTGAGTAATGCTATCTTGTTAGCTGCTCTATGCGCCGATACGAGCAACAATTGGAATTTTTTGAAAAAATTTAAAAGTGATGTAAAAACACATGTGTTGATTTTTGAATTTTCCTGAGTAATGCTATCTTGTTAGCTGCTCTATGCGCCGATACGAGCAACAATTGGAATTTTTTGAAAAAAGTTAAAAGTGATGTAAAAACAACATGTGTTGATTTTTGAATTTTCCTGAGTAATGCTATCTTGTTAGCTGCTCTATGCGCCGATACGAGCAACAATTGGAATTTTTTGAAAAAATTTAAAAGTGATGTAAAAACACATGTGTTGATTTTTGAATTTTCCTGAGTAATGCTACCTTGCTAGCTGCTCTATGCGCAGATACGAGCAAAGGATTGGATTTTTTTGAAAAAATTTAAAAGTGATGTAAAAACACATCAGTGTTGATTTTTGACTTTTCCTGAGTAATGCTATCTTGTTAGCTGCTCTATGCGCCGATACGAGCAACAATTGGAATTTTTTGAAAAAATTTAAAAGTGATGTAAAAACACATGTGTTGATTTTTGAATTTTCCTGAGTAATGCTATCTTGGTAGCTGCTCTATGCAAAGATACGAGCAACAATTGGATTTTTTTGAAAAAATTTAAAAGTGATGTAAAAACTCATTTGTGTTGATTTTTGACTTGACCTGAGTAATGCTATCTTGCTTAGCTGCTCTATGCGCAGATACGAGCAACGATTGGATTTTTTTGAAAAAAATTGAAAGTGATGTAAAAACACATTTGTGTTGATTTTTGAATTTTCCTGAGTAATGCTATCTTGGTAGCTGCTCTATGCAAAGATACGAGCAACAATTGGATTTTTTTGAAATTTTTTAAAAGTGATGTAAAAACACATTTGTGTTGATTTTTGACTTTTCCTGAGTAATGCTACCTTGCTAGCTGCTCTATGCGCCGATACGAGCAACAATTGGATTTTTTTTGAAAAAATTGAAAGTGATGTAAAAACACATCTGTATTGATTTTTGACTTTTCCTGAGTAATGCTACCTTGGTAGCTGCTCTATGCGCAGATACGAGCAACGATTGGATTTTTTTGAATTTTTTTAAAAGTGATGTAAAAACACATCTGTGTTGATTTTTGACTTGACCTGAGTAATGCTACCTTGCTAGCTGCTCTATGCGCCGATACGAGCAACGATTGGAATTTTTTGAAAAAAGTTAAAAGTGATGTAAAAACACATGTGTTGATTTTTGACTTTTTCTGAGTAATGCTACCTTGCTAGCTGCTCTATGCGCAGATACGAGCAACGATTTGATTTTTTTGAAAAAAATTGAAAGTGATGTAAAAACACATTTTTGTTGATTTTTGAATTTTCCTGAGTAGTGCTATCTTGGTAGCTGCTTTATGCAAAGATACGAGCAACAATTGGATTTTTTTGAAAAAATTTAAAAGTGATGTAAAAACTCATTTGTGTTGATTTTTGACTTGACCTGAGTAATGCTACCTTGCTAGCTGCTCTATGCGCCGATACGAGCAACGATTGGAATTTTTTGAAAAAAGTTAAAAGTGATGTAAAAACACATCTGTGTTGATTTTTGACTTTTCCTGAGTAATGCTATCTTGTTAGCTGCTCTATGCGCCGATACGAGCAACAATTGGATTTTTTTGAAAAAATTTAAAGTGATGTAAAAACACATCTGTATTGATTTTTGACTTTTCCTGAGTAATGCTACCTTGGTAGCTGCTCTATGCGCAGATACGAGCAACGATTGGATTTTTTTGAAAAAATTTAAAAGTGATGTAAAAACACATGTGTTGATTTTTGAATTTTCCTGAGTAATGCTATCTTGTTAGCTGCTCTATGCGCCGATACGAGCAACAATTGGAATTTTTTGAAAAAAGTTAAAAGTGATGTAAAAACAACATGTGTTGATTTTTGAATTTTCCTGAGTAATGCTATCTTGTTAGCTGCTCTATGCGCCGATACGAGCAACAATTGGAATTTTTTGTAAAAATTTAAAAGTGATGTAAAAACACATGTGTTGATTTTTGAATTTTCCTGAGTAATGCTATCTTGTTAGCTGCTCTATGCGCCGATACGAGCAACAATTGGAATTTTTTGAAAAAAGTTAAAAGTGATGTAAAAACTCATTTGTGTTGATTTTTGACTTGACCTGAGTAATGCTACCTTGCTAGCTGCTCTATGCGCCGATACGAGCAACGATTGGAATTTTTTGAAAAAAGTTAAAAGTGATGTAAAAACACATCTGTGTTGATTTTTGACTTTTCCTGAGTAATGCTATCTTGTTAGCTGCTCTATGCGCCGATACGAGCAACAATTGGATTTTTTTGAAAAAATTTAAAGTGATGTAAAAACACATCTGTATTGATTTTTGACTTTTCCTGAGTAATGCTACCTTGGTAGCTGCTCTATGCGCAGATACGAGCAACGATTGGATTTTTTTGAAAAAATTTAAAAGTGATGTAAAAACACATGTGTTGATTTTTGAATTTTCCTGAGTAATGCTATCTTGTTTAGCTGCTCTATGCGCCGATACGAGCAACAATTGGAATTTTTTGAAAAAAGTTAAAAGTGATGTAAAAACAACATGTGTTGATTTTTGAATTTTCCTGAGTAATGCTATCTTGTTAGCTGCTCTATGCGCCGATACGAGCAACAATTGGAATTTTTTGAAAAAATTTAAAAGTGATGTAAAAACACATGTGTTGATTTTTGAATTTTCCTGAGTAATGCTATCTTGTTAGCTGCTCTATGCGCCGATACGAGCAACAATTGGAATTTTTTGAAAAAAGTTAAAAGTGATGTAAAAACACATCAGTGTTGATTTTTGACTTTTCCTGAGTAATGCTATCTTGTTAGCTGCTCTATGCGCCGATACGAGCAACAATTGGAATTTTTTGAAAAAATTTAAAAGTGATGTAAAAACACATCTGTGTTGATTTTTGACTTTTCCTGAGTAATGCTATCTTGTTAGCTGCTCTATGCGCAGATACGAGCAACGATTGGATTTTTTTGAAAAAATTTAAAAGTGATGTAAAAACGCATCTGTGTTGATTTTTGACTTGACCTGAGTAATGCTACCTTGCTAGCTGCTCTATGCGCCGATACGAGCAACAATTGGATTTTTTTTGAAAAAATTTAAAAGTGATGTAAAAACACATTTGTGTTGATTTTTGACTTTTCCTGAGTAATGCTACCTTGCTAGCTGCTCTATGCGCCGATACGAGCAACAATTGGATTTTTTTGAAAAAATTGAAAGTGATGTAAAAACACATCTGTATTGATTTTTGACTTTTCCTGAGTAATGCTACCTTGGTAGCTGCTCTATGCGCAGATACGAGCAACGATTGGATTTTTTTGAAATTTTTTTAAAAGTGATGTAAAAACACATGTGTTGATTTTTGAATTTTCCTGAGTAATGCTACCTTGATAGCTGCTCTATGCGCAGATACGAGCAAAGGATTGGATTTTTTTGAAAAAATTTAAAAGTGATGTAAAAACACATTTTTGTTGATTTTTGAATTTTCCTGAGTAGTGCTATCTTGGTAGCTGCTCTATGCAAAGATACGAGCAACAATTGGATTTTTTTGAAAAAATTTAAAGTGATGTAAAAACACATCTGTATTGATTTTTGACTTTTCCTGAGTAATGCTACCTTGGTAGCTGCTCTATGCGCAGATACGAGCAACGATTGGATTTTTTTGAAAAAATTTAAAAGTGATGTAAAAACACATGTGTTGATTTTTGAATTTTCCTGAGTAATGCTATCTTGTTAGCTGCTCTATGCGCCGATACGAGAAACAATTGGAATTTTTTGGAAAAAGTTAAAAGTGATGTAAAAACAACATGTGTTGATTTTTGAATTTTCCTGAGTAATGCTATCTTGTTAGCTGCTCTATGCGCCGATACGAGCAACAATTGGAATTTTTTGAAAAAATTTAAAAGTGATGTAAAAACACATGTGTTGATTTTTGAATTTTCCTGAGTAATGCTATCTTGTTAGCTGCTCTATGCGCCGATACGAGCAACAATTGGAATTTTTTGAAAAAAGTTAAAAGTGATGTAAAAACAACATGTGTTGATTTTTGAATTTTCCTGAGTAATGCTATCTTGTTAGCTGCTCTATGCGCCGATACGAGCAACAATTGGAATTTTTTGAAAAAATTTAAAAGTGATGTAAAAACACATGTGTTGATTTTTGAATTTTCCTGAGTAATGCTACCTTGCTAGCTGCTCTATGCGCAGATACGAGCAAAGGATTGGATTTTTTTGAAAAAATTTAAAAGTGATGTAAAAACACATCAGTGTTGATTTTTGACTTTTCCTGAGTAATGCTATCTTGTTAGCTGCTCTATGCGCCGATACGAGCAACAATTGGAATTTTTTGAAAAAATTTAAAAGTGATGTAAAAACACATGTGTTGATTTTTGAATTTTCCTGAGTAATGCTATCTTGGTAGCTGCTCTATGCAAAGATACGAGCAACAATTGGATTTTTTTGAAAAAATTTAAAAGTGATGTAAAAACTCATTTGTGTTGATTTTTGACTTGACCTGAGTAATGCTATCTTGCTAGCTGCTCTATGCGCAGATACGAGCAACGATTGGATTTTTTTGAAAAAAATTGAAAGTGATGTAAAAACACATTTGTGTTGATTTTTGAATTTTCCTGAGTAATGCTATCTTGGTAGCTGCTCTATGCAAAGATACGAGCAACAATTGGATTTTTTTGAAAAAATTTAAAGTGATGTAAAAACACATCTGTATTGATTTTTGACTTTTCCTGAGTAATGCTACCTTGGTAGCTGCTCTATGCGCAGATACGAGCAACGATTGGATTTTTTTGAAAAAATTTAAAAGTGATGTAAAAACACATGTGTTGATTTTTGAATTTTCCTGAGTAATGCTATCTTGTTTAGCTGCTCTATGCGCCGATACGAGCAACAATTGGAATTTTTTGAAAAAAGTTAAAAGTGATGTAAAAACAACATGTGTTGATTTTTGACTTTTCCTGAGTAATGCTACCTTGCTAGCTGCTCTATGCGCCGATACGAGCAACAATTGGATTTTTTTTGAAAAAATTGAAAGTGATGTAAAAACACATCTGTATTGATTTTTGACTTTTCCTGAGTAATGCTACCTTGGTAGCTGCTCTATGCGCAGATACGAGCAACGATTGGATTTTTTTGAATTTTTTTAAAAGTGATGTAAAAACACATCTGTGTTGATTTTTGACTTGACCTGAGTAATGCTACCTTGCTAGCTGCTCTATGCGCCGATACGAGCAACGATTGGAATTTTTTGAAAAAAGTTAAAAGTGATGTAAAAACACATGTGTTGATTTTTGACTTTTTCTGAGTAATGCTACCTTGCTAGCTGCTCTATGCGCAGATACGAGCAACGATTTGATTTTTTTGAAAAAAATTGAAAGTGATGTAAAAACACATTTTTGTTGATTTTTGAATTTTCCTGAGTAGTGCTATCTTGGTAGCTGCTTTATGCAAAGATACGAGCAACAATTGGATTTTTTTGAAAAAATTTAAAAGTGATGTAAAAACTCATTTGTGTTGATTTTTGACTTGACCTGAGTAATGCTACCTTGCTAGCTGCTCTATGCGCCGATACGAGCAACGATTGGAATTTTTTGAAAAAAGTTAAAAGTGATGTAAAAACACATCTGTGTTGATTTTTGACTTTTCCTGAGTAATGCTATCTTGTTAGCTGCTCTATGCGCCGATACGAGCAACAATTGGATTTTTTTGAAAAAATTTAAAGTGATGTAAAAACACATCTGTATTGATTTTTGACTTTTCCTGAGTAATGCTACCTTGGTAGCTGCTCTATGCGCAGATACGAGCAACGATTGGATTTTTTTGAAAAAATTTAAAAGTGATGTAAAAACACATGTGTTGATTTTTGAATTTTCCTGAGTAATGCTATCTTGTTAGCTGCTCTATGCGCCGATACGAGCAACAATTGGAATTTTTTGAAAAAAGTTAAAAGTGATGTAAAAACAACATGTGTTGATTTTTGAATTTTCCTGAGTAATGCTATCTTGTTAGCTGCTCTATGCGCCGATACGAGCAACAATTGGAATTTTTTGTAAAAATTTAAAAGTGATGTAAAAACACATGTGTTGATTTTTGAATTTTCCTGAGTAATGCTATCTTGTTAGCTGCTCTATGCGCCGATACGAGCAACAATTGGAATTTTTTGAAAAAAGTTAAAAGTGATGTAAAAACTCATTTGTGTTGATTTTTGACTTGACCTGAGTAATGCTACCTTGCTAGCTGCTCTATGCGCCGATACGAGCAACGATTGGAATTTTTTGAAAAAAGTTAAAAGTGATGTAAAAACACATCTGTGTTGATTTTTGACTTTTCCTGAGTAATGCTATCTTGTTAGCTGCTCTATGCGCCGATACGAGCAACAATTGGATTTTTTTGAAAAAATTTAAAGTGATGTAAAAACACATCTGTATTGATTTTTGACTTTTCCTGAGTAATGCTACCTTGGTAGCTGCTCTATGCGCAGATACGAGCAACGATTGGATTTTTTTGAAAAAATTTAAAAGTGATGTAAAAAAAAATGTGTTGATTTTTGAATTTTCCTGAGTAATGCTATCTTGTTTAGCTGCTCTATGCGCCGATACGAGCAACAATTGGAATTTTTTGAAAAAAGTTAAAAGTGATGTAAAAACAACATGTGTTGATTTTTGAATTTTCCTGAGTAATGCTATCTTGTTAGCTGCTCTATGCGCCGATACGAGCAACAATTGGAATTTTTTGAAAAAATTTAAAAGTGATGTAAAAACACATGTGTTGATTTTTGAATTTTCCTGAGTAATGCTATCTTGTTAGCTGCTCTATGCGCCGATACGAGCAACAATTGGAATTTTTTGAAAAAAGTTAAAAGTGATGTAAAAACACATCAGTGTTGATTTTTGACTTTTCCTGAGTAATGCTATCTTGTTAGCTGCTCTATGCGCCGATACGAGCAACAATTGGAATTTTTTGAAAAAATTTAAAAGTGATGTAAAAACACATGTGTTGATTTTTGAATTTTCCTGAGTAATGCTATCTTGGTAGCTGCTCTATGCAAAGATACGAGCAACAATTGGATTTTTTTGAAAAAAGTTAAAAGTGATGTAAAAACACATCTGTGTTGATTTTTGACTTTTCCTGAGTAATGCTATCTTGTTAGCTGCTCTATGCGCAGATACGAGCAACGATTGGATTTTTTTGAAAAAATTTAAAAGTGATGTAAAAACGCATCTGTGTTGATTTTTGACTTGACCTGAGTAATGCTACCTTGCTAGCTGCTCTATGCGCCGATACGAGCAACAATTGGATTTTTTTTTGAAAAAATTTAAAAGTGATGTAAAAACACATTTGTGTTGATTTTTGACTTTTCCTGAGTAATGCTACCTTGCTAGCTGCTCTATGCGCCGATACGAGCAACAATTGGATTTTTTTGAAAAAATTGAAAGTGATGTAAAAACACATCTGTATTGATTTTTGACTTTTCCTGAGTAATGCTACCTTGGTAGCTGCTCTATGCGCAGATACGAGCAACGATTGGATTTTTTTGAAATTTTTTTAAAAGTGATGTAAAAACACATGTGTTGATTTTTGAATTTTCCTGAGTAATGCTACCTTGATAGCTGCTCTATGCGCAGATACGAGCAAAGGATTGGATTTTTTTGAAAAAATTTAAAAGTGATGTAAAAACACATTTTTGTTGATTTTTGAATTTTCCTGAGTAGTGCTATCTTGGTAGCTGCTCTATGCAAAGATACGAGCAACAATTGGATTTTTTTGAAAAAATTTAAAGTGATGTAAAAACACATCTGTATTGATTTTTGACTTTTCCTGAGTAATGCTACCTTGGTAGCTGCTCTATGCGCAGATACGAGCAACGATTGGATTTTTTTGAAAAAATTTAAAAGTGATGTAAAAACACATGTGTTGATTTTTGAATTTTCCTGAGTAATGCTATCTTGTTAGCTGCTCTATGCGCCGATACGAGAAACAATTGGAATTTTTTGGAAAAAGTTAAAAGTGATGTAAAAACAACATGTGTTGATTTTTGAATTTTCCTGAGTAATGCTATCTTGTTAGCTGCTCTATGCGCCGATACGAGCAACAATTGGAATTTTTTGAAAAAATTTAAAAGTGATGTAAAAACACATGTGTTGATTTTTGAATTTTCCTGAGTAATGCTATCTTGTTAGCTGCTCTATGCGCCGATACGAGCAACAATTGGAATTTTTTGAAAAAAGTTAAAAGTGATGTAAAAACAACATGTGTTGATTTTTGAATTTTCCTGAGTAATGCTATCTTGTTAGCTGCTCTATGCGCCGATACGAGCAACAATTGGAATTTTTTGAAAAAATTTAAAAGTGATGTAAAAACACATGTGTTGATTTTTGAATTTTCCTGAGTAATGCTACCTTGCTAGCTGCTCTATGCGCAGATACGAGCAAAGGATTGGATTTTTTTGAAAAAATTTAAAAGTGATGTAAAAACACATCAGTGTTGATTTTTGACTTTTCCTGAGTAATGCTATCTTGTTAGCTGCTCTATGCGCCGATACGAGCAACAATTGGAATTTTTTGAAAAAATTTAAAAGTGATGTAAAAACACATGTGTTGATTTTTGAATTTTCCTGAGTAATGCTATCTTGGTAGCTGCTCTATGCAAAGATACGAGCAACAATTGGATTTTTTTGAAAAAATTTAAAAGTGATGTAAAAACTCATTTGTGTTGATTTTTGACTTGACCTGAGTAATGCTATCTTGCTAGCTGCTCTATGCGCAGATACGAGCAACGATTGGATTTTTTTGAAAAAAATTGAAAGTGATGTAAAAACACATTTGTGTTGATTTTTGAATTTTCCTGAGTAATGCTATCTTGGTAGCTGCTCTATGCAAAGATACGAGCAACAATTGGATTTTTTTGAAAAAATTTAAAGTGATGTAAAAACACATCTGTATTGATTTTTGACTTTTCCTGAGTAATGCTACCTTGGTAGCTGCTCTATGCGCAGATACGAGCAACGATTGGATTTTTTTGAAAAAATTTAAAAGTGATGTAAAAACACATGTGTTGATTTTTGAATTTTCCTGAGTAATGCTATCTTGTTTAGCTGCTCTATGCGCCGATACGAGCAACAATTGGAATTTTTTGAAAAAAGTTAAAAGTGATGTAAAAACAACATGTGTTGATTTTTGAATTTTCCTGAGTAATGCTATCTTGTTAGCTGCTCTATGCGCCGATACGAGCAACAATTGGAATTTTTTGAAAAAATTTAAAAGTGATGTAAAAACACATGTGTTGATTTTTGAATTTTCCTGAGTAATGCTATCTTGTTAGCTGCTCTATGCGCCGATACGAGCAACAATTGGAATTTTTTGAAAAAAGTTAAAAGTGATGTAAAAACACATCAGTGTTGATTTTTGACTTTTCCTGAGTAATGCTATCTTGTTAGCTGCTCTATGCGCCGATACGAGCAACAATTGGAATTTTTTGAAAAAATTTAAAAGTGATGTAAAAACACATGTGTTGATTTTTGAATTTTCCTGAGTAATGCTATCTTGGTAGCTGCTCTATGCAAAGATACGAGCAACAATTGGATTTTTTTGAAAAAAGTTAAAAGTGATGTAAAAACACATCTGTGTTGATTTTTGACTTTTCCTGAGTAATGCTATCTTGTTAGCTGCTCTATGCGCAGATACGAGCAACGATTGGATTTTTTTGAAAAAATTTAAAAGTGATGTAAAAACGCATCTGTGTTGATTTTTGACTTGACCTGAGTAATGCTACCTTGCTAGCTGCTCTATGCGCCGATACGAGCAACAATTGGATTTTTTTTGAAAAAATTTAAAAGTGATGTAAAAACACATTTGTGTTGATTTTTGACTTTTCCTGAGTAATGCTACCTTGCTAGCTGCTCTATGCGCCGATACGAGCAACAATTGGATTTTTTTGAAAAAATTGAAAGTGATGTAAAAACACATCTGTATTGATTTTTGACTTTTCCTGAGTAATGCTACCTTGGTAGCTGCTCTATGCGCAGATACGAGCAACGATTGGATTTTTTTGAAATTTTTTTAAAAGTGATGTAAAAACACATGTGTTGATTTTTGAATTTTCCTGAGTAATGCTACCTTGATAGCTGCTCTATGCGCAGATACGAGCAAAGGATTGGATTTTTTTGAAAAAATTTAAAAGTGATGTAAAAACACATTTTTGTTGATTTTTGAATTTTCCTGAGTAGTGCTATCTTGGTAGCTGCTCTATGCAAAGATACGAGCAACAATTGGATTTTTTTGAAAAAATTTAAAGTGATGTAAAAACACATCTGTATTGATTTTTGACTTTTCCTGAGTAATGCTACCTTGGTAGCTGCTCTATGCGCAGATACGAGCAACGATTGGATTTTTTTGAAAAAATTTAAAAGTGATGTAAAAACACATGTGTTGATTTTTGAATTTTCCTGAGTAATGCTATCTTGTTAGCTGCTCTATGCGCCGATACGAGAAACAATTGGAATTTTTTGGAAAAAGTTAAAAGTGATGTAAAAACAACATGTGTTGATTTTTGAATTTTCCTGAGTAATGCTATCTTGTTAGCTGCTCTATGCGCCGATACGAGCAACAATTGGAATTTTTTGAAAAAATTTAAAAGTGATGTAAAAACACATGTGTTGATTTTTGAATTTTCCTGAGTAATGCTATCTTGTTAGCTGCTCTATGCGCCGATACGAGCAACAATTGGAATTTTTTGAAAAAAGTTAAAAGTGATGTAAAAACAACATGTGTTGATTTTTGAATTTTCCTGAGTAATGCTATCTTGTTAGCTGCTCTATGCGCCGATACGAGCAACAATTGGAATTTTTTGAAAAAATTTAAAAGTGATGTAAAAACACATGTGTTGATTTTTGAATTTTCCTGAGTAATGCTACCTTGCTAGCTGCTCTATGCGCAGATACGAGCAAAGGATTGGATTTTTTTGAAAAAATTTAAAAGTGATGTAAAAACACATCAGTGTTGATTTTTGACTTTTCCTGAGTAATGCTATCTTGTTAGCTGCTCTATGCGCCGATACGAGCAACAATTGGAATTTTTTGAAAAAATTTAAAAGTGATGTAAAAACACATGTGTTGATTTTTGAATTTTCCTGAGTAATGCTATCTTGGTAGCTGCTCTATGCAAAGATACGAGCAACAATTGGATTTTTTTGAAAAAATTTAAAAGTGATGTAAAAACTCATTTGTGTTGATTTTTGACTTGACCTGAGTAATGCTATCTTGCTAGCTGCTCTATGCGCAGATACGAGCAACGATTGGATTTTTTTGAAAAAAATTGAAAGTGATGTAAAAACACATTTGTGTTGATTTTTGAATTTTCCTGAGTAATGCTATCTTGGTAGCTGCTCTATGCAAAGATACGAGCAACAATTGGATTTTTTTGAAATTTTTTAAAAGTGATGTAAAAACACATTTGTGTTGATTTTTGACTTTTCCTGAGTAATGCTACCTTGCTAGCTGCTCTATGCGCCGATACGAGCAACAATTGGATTTTTTTTGAAAAAATTGAAAGTGATGTAAAAACACATCTGTATTGATTTTTGACTTTTCCTGAGTAATGCTACCTTGGTAGCTGCTCTATGCGCAGATACGAGCAACGATTGGATTTTTTTGAATTTTTTTAAAAGTGATGTAAAAACACATCTGTGTTGATTTTTGACTTGACCTGAGTAATGCTACCTTGCTAGCTGCTCTATGCGCCGATACGAGCAACGATTGGAATTTTTTGAAAAAAGTTAAAAGTGATGTAAAAACACATGTGTTGATTTTTGACTTTTTCTGAGTAATGCTACCTTGGTAGCTGCTCTATGCGCAGATACGAGCAACGATTTGATTTTTTTGAAAAAAATTGAAAGTGATGTAAAAACACATTTTTGTTGATTTTTGAATTTTCCTGAGTAGTGCTATCTTGGTAGCTGCTCTATGCAAAGATACGAGCAACAATTGGATTTTTTTGAAAAAATTTAAAAGTGATGTAAAAACTCATTTGTGTTGATTTTTGACTTGACCTGAGTAATGCTACCTTGCTAGCTGCTCTATGCGCAGATACGAGCAAAGGATTGGATTTTTTTGAAAAAATTTAAAAGTGATGTAAAAACACATCAGTGTTGATTTTTGACTTTTCCTGAGTAATGCTATCTTGTTAGCTGCTCTATGCGCCGATACGAGCAACAATTGGAATTTTTTGAAAAAATTTAAAAGTGATGTAAAAACACATGTGTTGATTTTTGAATTTTCCTGAGTAATGCTACCTTGGTAGCTGCTCTATGCGCCGATACGAGCAACAATTGGATTTTTTTGAAAAAATTTAAAGTGATGTAAAAACACATCTGTATTGATTTTTGACTTTTCCTGAGTAATGCTACCTTGGTAGCTGCTCTATGCGCAGATACGAGCAACGATTGGATTTTTTTGAAAAAATTTAAAAGTGATGTAAAAACACATGTGTTGATTTTTGAATTTTCCTGAGTAATGCTATCTTGTTAGCTGCTCTATGCGCCGATACGAGCAACAATTGGAATTTTTTGAAAAAAGTTAAAAGTGATGTAAAAACAACATGTGTTGATTTTTGAATTTTCCTGAGTAATGCTATCTTGTTAGCTGCTCTATGCGCCGATACGAGCAACAATTGGAATTTTTTGAAAAAATTTAAAAGTGATGTAAAAACACATGTGTTGATTTTTGAATTTTCCTGAGTAATGCTATCTTGTTAGCTGCTCTATGCGCCGATACGAGCAACAATTGGAATTTTTTGAAAAAAGTTAAAAGTGATGTAAAAACTCATTTGTGTTGATTTTTGACTTGACCTGAGTAATGCTACCTTGCTAGCTGCTCTATGCGCCGATACGAGCAACGATTGGAATTTTTTGAAAAAAGTTAAAAGTGATGTAAAAACACATCTGTGTTGATTTTTGACTTTTCCTGAGTAATGCTATCTTGTTAGCTGCTCTATGCGCCGATACGAGCAACAATTGGATTTTTTTGAAAAAATTTAAAGTGATGTAAAAACACATCTGTATTGATTTTTGACTTTTCCTGAGTAATGCTACCTTGGTAGCTGCTCTATGCGCAGATACGAGCAACGATTGGATTTTTTTGAAAAAATTTAAAAGTGATGTAAAAACACATGTGTTGATTTTTGAATTTTCCTGAGTAATGCTATCTTGTTAGCTGCTCTATGCGCCGATACGAGCAACAATTGGAATTTTTTGAAAAAAGTTAAAAGTGATGTAAAAACAACATGTGTTGATTTTTGAATTTTCCTGAGTAATGCTATCTTGTTAGCTGCTCTATGCGCCGATACGAGCAACAATTGGAATTTTTTGAAAAAATTTAAAAGTGATGTAAAAACACATGTGTTGATTTTTGAATTTTCCTGAGTAATGCTATCTTGTTAGCTGCTCTATGCGCCGATACGAGCAACAATTGGAATTTTTTGAAAAAAGTTAAAAGTGATGTAAAAACTCATTTGTGTTGATTTTTGACTTGACCTGAGTAATGCTACCTTGCTAGCTGCTCTATGCGCCGATACGAGCAACGATTGGAATTTTTTGAAAAAAGTTAAAAGTGATGTAAAAACACATCTGTGTTGATTTTTGACTTTTCCTGAGTAATGCTACCTTGGTAGCTGCTCTATGCGCAGATACGAGCAACGATTGGATTTTTTTGAAAAAAATTAAAAGTGATGTAAAAACACATGTGTTGATTTTTGAATTTTCCTGAGTAATGCTATCTTGTTTAGCTGCTCTATGCGCCGATACGAGCAACAATTGGAATTTTTTGAAAAAAGTTAAAAGTGATGTAAAAACAACATGTGTTGATTTTTGAATTTTCCTGAGTAATGCTATCTTGTTAGCTGCTCTATGCGCCGATACGAGCAACAATTGGAATTTTTTGAAAAAATTTAAAAGTGATGTAAAAACACATGTGTTGATTTTTGAATTTTCCTGAGTAATGCTATCTTGTTAGCTGCTCTATGCGCCGATACGAGCAACAATTGGAATTTTTTGAAAAAAGTTAAAAGTGATGTAAAAACACATCAGTGTTGATTTTTGACTTTTCCTGAGTAATGCTATCTTGTTAGCTGCTCTATGCGCTGATACGAGCAACAATTGGAATTTTTTGAAAAAATTTAAAAGTGATGTAAAAACACATGTGTTGATTTTTGAATTTTCCTGAGTAATGCTATCTTGGTAGCTGCTCTATGCAAAGATACGAGCAACAATTGGATTTTTTTGAAAAAAGTTAAAAGTGATGTAAAAACACATCTGTGTTGATTTTTGACTTTTCCTGAGTAATGCTATCTTGTTAGCTGCTCTATGCGCAGATACGAGCAACGATTGGATTTTTTTGAAAAAATTTAAAAGTGATGTAAAAACGCATCTGTGTTGATTTTTGACTTGACCTGAGTAATGCTACCTTGCTAGCTGCTCTATGCGCCGATACGAGCAACAATTGGATTTTTTTTGAAAAAATTTAAAAGTGATGTAAAAACACATTTGTGTTGATTTTTGACTTTTCCTGAGTAATGCTACCTTGCTAGCTGCTCTATGCGCCGATACGAGCAACAATTGGATTTTTTTGAAAAAATTGAAAGTGATGTAAAAACACATCTGTATTGATTTTTGACTTTTCCTGAGTAATGCTACCTTGGTAGCTGCTCTATGCGCAGATACGAGCAACGATTGGATTTTTTTGAAAAAATTTAAAAGTGATGTAAAAACTCATTTGTGTTGATTTTTGACTTGACCTGAGTAATGCTACCTTGCTAGCTGCTCTATGCGCAGATACGAGCAAAGGATTGGATTTTTTTGAAAAAATTTAAAAGTGATGTAAAAACACATCAGTGTTGATTTTTGACTTTTCCTGAGTAATGCTATCTTGTTAGCTGCTCTATGCGCCGATACGAGCAACAATTGGAATTTTTTGAAAAAATTTAAAAGTGATGTAAAAACACATGTGTTGATTTTTGAATTTTCCTGAGTAATGCTACCTTGGTAGCTGCTCTATGCGCCGATACGAGCAACAATTGGATTTTTTTGAAAAAATTTAAAGTGATGTAAAAACACATCTGTATTGATTTTTGACTTTTCCTGAGTAATGCTACCTTGGTAGCTGCTCTATGCGCAGATACGAGCAACGATTGGATTTTTTTGAAAAAATTTAAAAGTGATGTAAAAACACATGTGTTGATTTTTGAATTTTCCTGAGTAATGCTATGTTGTTAGCTGCTCTATGCGCCGATACGAGCAACAATTGGAATTTTTTGAAAAAAGTTAAAAGTGATGTAAAAACTCATTTGTGTTGATTTTTGACTTGACCTGAGTAATGCTACCTTGCTAGCTGCTCTATGCGCCGATACGAGCAACGATTGGAATTTTTTGAAAAAAGTTAAAAGTGATGTAAAAACACATCTGTGTTGATTTTTGACTTTTCCTGAGTAATGCTATCTTGTTAGCTGCTCTATGCGCCGATACGAGCAACAATTGGATTTTTTTGAAAAAATTTAAAGTGATGTAAAAACACATCTGTATTGATTTTTGACTTTTCCTGAGTAATGCTACCTTGGTAGCTGCTCTATGCGCAGATACGAGCAACGATTGGATTTTTTTGAAAAAATTTAAAAGTGATGTAAAAACACATGTGTTGATTTTTGAATTTTCCTGAGTAATGCTATCTTGTTTAGCTGCTCTATGCGCCGATACGAGCAACAATTGGAATTTTTTGAAAAAAGTTAAAAGTGATGTAAAAACAACATGTGTTGATTTTTGAATTTTCCTGAGTAATGCTATCTTGTTAGCTGCTCTATGCGCCGATACGAGCAACAATTGGAATTTTTGGAAAAAATTTAAAAGTGATGTAAAAACAACATGTGTTGATTTTTGAATTTTCCTGAGTAATGCTATCTTGTTAGCTGCTCTATGCGCCGATACGAGCAACAATTGGAATTTTTTGAAAAAATTTAAAAGTGATGTAAAAACACATGTGTTGATTTTTGAATTTTCCTGAGTAATGCTACCTTGCTAGCTGCTCTATGCGCAGATACGAGCAAAGGATTGGATTTTTTTGAAAAAATTTAAAAGTGATGTAAAAACACATCAGTGTTGATTTTTGACTTTTCCTGAGTAATGCTATCTTGTTAGCTGCTCTATGCGCCGATACGAGCAACAATTGGAATTTTTTGAAAAAATTTAAAAGTGATGTAAAAACACATGTGTTGATTTTTGAATTTTCCTGAGTAATGCTATCTTGGTAGCTGCTCTATGCAAAGATACGAGCAACAATTGGATTTTTTTGAAAAAATTTAAAAGTGATGTAAAAACTCATTTGTGTTGATTTTTGACTTGACCTGAGTAATGCTATCTTGCTAGCTGCTCTATGCGCAGATACGAGCAACGATTGGATTTTTTTGAAAAAAATTGAAAGTGATGTAAAAACACATTTGTGTTGATTTTTGAATTTTCCTGAGTAATGCTATCTTGGTAGCTGCTCTATGCAAAGATACGAGCAACAATTGGATTTTTTTGAAATTTTTTAAAAGTGATGTAAAAACACATTTGTGTTGATTTTTGACTTTTCCTGAGTAATGCTACCTTGCTAGCTGCTCTATGCGCCGATACGAGCAACAATTGGATTTTTTTTGAAAAAATTGAAAGTGATGTAAAAACACATCTGTATTGATTTTTGACTTTTCCTGAGTAATGCTACCTTGGTAGCTGCTCTATGCGCAGATACGAGCAACGATTGGATTTTTTTGAATTTTTTTAAAAGTGATGTAAAAACACATCTGTGTTGATTTTTGACTTGACCTGAGTAATGCTACCTTGCTAGCTGCTCTATGCGCCGATACGAGCAACGATTGGAATTTTTTGAAAAAAGTTAAAAGTGATGTAAAAACACATGTGTTGATTTTTGACTTTTTCTGAGTAATGCTACCTTGCTAGCTGCTCTATGCGCAGATACGAGCAACGATTTGATTTTTTTGAAAAAAATTGAAAGTGATGTAAAAACACATTTTTGTTGATTTTTGAATTTTCCTGAGTAGTGCTATCTTGGTAGCTGCTCTATGCAAAGATACGAGCAACAATTGGATTTTTTTGAAAAAATTTAAAAGTGATGTAAAAACTCATTTGTGTTGATTTTTGACTTGACCTGAGTAATGCTACCTTGCTAGCTGCTCTATGCGCAGATACGAGCAAAGGATTGGATTTTTTTGAAAAAATTTAAAAGTGATGTAAAAACACATCAGTGTTGATTTTTGACTTTTCCTGAGTAATGCTATCTTGTTAGCTGCTCTATGCGCCGATACGAGCAACAATTGGAATTTTTTGAAAAAATTTAAAAGTGATGTAAAAACACATGTGTTGATTTTTGAATTTTCCTGAGTAATGCTATCTTGGTAGCTGCTCTATGCAAAGATACGAGCAACAATTGGATTTTTTTGAAATTTTTTAAAAGTGATGTAAAAACACATTTGTGTTGATTTTTGACTTTTCCTGAGTAATGCTACCTTGCTAGCTGCTCTATGCGCCGATACGAGCAACAATTGGATTTTTTTTGAAAAAATTGAAAGTGATGTAAAAACACATCTGTATTGATTTTTGACTTTTCCTGAGTAATGCTACCTTGGTAGCTGCTCTATGCGCAGATACGAGCAACGATTGGATTTTTTTGAATTTTTTTAAAAGTGATGTAAAAACACATCTGTGTTGATTTTTGACTTGACCTGAGTAATGCTACCTTGCTAGCTGCTCTATGCGCCGATACGAGCAACGATTGGAATTTTTTGAAAAAAGTTAAAAGTGATGTAAAAACACATGTGTTGATTTTTGACTTTTTCTGAGTAATGCTACCTTGCTAGCTGCTCTATGCGCAGATACGAGCAACGATTTGATTTTTTTGAAAAAAATTGAAAGTGATGTAAAAACACATTTTTGTTGATTTTTGAATTTTCCTGAGTAGTGCTATCTTGGTAGCTGCTCTATGCAAAGATACGAGCAACAATTGGATTTTTTTGAAAAAATTTAAAAGTGATGTAAAAACTCATTTGTGTTGATTTTTGACTTGACCTGAGTAATGCTACCTTGCTAGCTGCTCTATGCGCAGATACGAGCAAAGGATTGGATTTTTTTGAAAAAATTTAAAAGTGATGTAAAAACACATCAGTGTTGATTTTTGACTTTTCCTGAGTAATGCTATCTTGTTAGCTGCTCTATGCGCCGATACGAGCAACAATTGGAATTTTTTGAAAAAATTTAAAAGTGACGTAAAAACACATGTGTTGATTTTTTAATTTTCCTGAGTAATGCTATCTTGGTAGCTGCTCTATGCAAAGATACGAGCAACAATTGGATTTTTTTGAAATTTTTTAAAAGTGATGTAAAAACACATTTGTGTTGATTTTTGACTTTTCCTGAGTAATGCTACCTTGCTAGCTGCTCTATGCGCCGATACGAGCAACAATTGGATTTTTTTTGAAAAAATTGAAAGTGATGTAAAAACACATCTGTATTGATTTTTGACTTTTCCTGAGTAATGCTACCTTGGTAGCTGCTCTATGCGCAGATACGAGCAACGATTGGATTTTTTTGAATTTTTTTAAAAGTGATGTAAAAACACATCTGTGTTGATTTTTGACTTGACCTGAGTAATGCTACCTTGCTAGCTGCTCTATGCGCCGATACGAGCAACGATTGGAATTTTTTGAAAAAAGTTAAAAGTGATGTAAAAACACATGTGTTGATTTTTGACTTTTTCTGAGTAATGCTACCTTGCTAGCTGCTCTATGCGCAGATACGAGCAACGATTTGATTTTTTTGAAAAAAATTGAAAGTGATGTAAAAACACATTTTTGTTGATTTTTGAATTTTCCTGAGTAGTGCTATCTTGGTAGCTGCTCTATGCAAAGATACGAGCAACAATTGGATTTTTTTGAAAAAATTTAAAAGTGATGTAAAAACTCATTTGTGTTGATTTTTGACTTGACCTGAGTAATGCTACCTTGCTAGCTGCTCTATGCGCAGATACGAGCAAAGGATTGGATTTTTTTGAAAAAATTTAAAAGTGATGTAAAAACACATCAGTGTTGATTTTTGACTTTTCCTGAGTAATGCTATCTTGTTAGCTGCTCTATGCGCCGATACGAGCAACAATTGGAATTTTTTGAAAAAATTTAAAAGTGATGTAAAAACACATGTGTTGATTTTTGAATTTTCCTGAGTAATGCTATCTTGGTAGCTGCTCTATGCAAAGATACGAGCAACAATTGGATTTTTTTGAAATTTTTTAAAAGTGATGTAAAAACACATTTGTGTTGATTTTTGACTTTTCCTGAGTAATGCTACCTTGCTAGCTGCTCTATGCGCCGATACGAGCAACAATTGGATTTTTTTTGAAAAAATTGAAAGTGATGTAAAAACACATCTGTATTGATTTTTGACTTTTCCTGAGTAATGCTACCTTGGTAGCTGCTCTATGCGCAGATACGAGCAACGATTGGATTTTTTTGAATTTTTTTAAAAGTGATGTAAAAACACATCTGTGTTGATTTTTGACTTGACCTGAGTAATGCTACCTTGCTAGCTGCTCTATGCGCCGATACGAGCAACGATTGGAATTTTTTGAAAAAAGTTAAAAGTGATGTAAAAACACATGTGTTGATTTTTGACTTTTTCTGAGTAATGCTACCTTGCTAGCTGCTCTATGCGCAGATACGAGCAACGATTTGATTTTTTTGAAAAAAATTGAAAGTGATGTAAAAACACATTTTTGTTGATTTTTGAATTTTCCTGAGTAGTGCTATCTTGGTAGCTGCTCTATGCAAAGATACGAGCAACAATTGGATTTTTTTGAAAAAATTTAAAAGTGATGTAAAAACTCATTTGTGTTGATTTTTGACTTGACCTGAGTAATGCTACCTTGCTAGCTGCTCTATGCGCAGATACGAGCAAAGGATTGGATTTTTTTGAAAAAATTTAAAAGTGATGTAAAAACACATCAGTGTTGATTTTTGACTTTTCCTGAGTAATGCTATCTTGTTAGCTGCTCTATGCGCCGATACGAGCAACAATTGGAATTTTTTGAAAAAATTTAAAAGTGATGTAAAAACACATGTGTTGATTTTTGAATTTTCCTGAGTAATGCTATCTTGGTAGCTGCTCTATGCAAAGATACGAGCAACAATTGGATTTTTTTGAAATTTTTTAAAAGTGATGTAAAAACACATTTGTGTTGATTTTTGACTTTTCCTGAGTAATGCTACCTTGCTAGCTGCTCTATGCGCCGATACGAGCAACAATTGGATTTTTTTTGAAAAAATTGAAAGTGATGTAAAAACACATCTGTATTGATTTTTGACTTTTCCTGAGTAATGCTACCTTGGTAGCTGCTCTATGCGCAGATACGAGCAACGATTGGATTTTTTTGAATTTTTTTAAAAGTGATGTAAAAACACATCTGTGTTGATTTTTGACTTGACCTGAGTAATGCTACCTTGCTAGCTGCTCTATGCGCCGATACGAGCAACGATTGGAATTTTTTGAAAAAAGTTAAAAGTGATGTAAAAACACATGTGTTGATTTTTGACTTTTTCTGAGTAATGCTACCTTGCTAGCTGCTCTATGCGCAGATACGAGCAACGATTTGATTTTTTTGAAAAAAATTGAAAGTGATGTAAAAACACATTTTTGTTGATTTTTGAATTTTCCTGAGTAGTGCTATCTTGGTAGCTGCTCTATGCAAAGATACGAGCAACAATTGGATTTTTTTGAAAAAATTTAAAAGTGATGTAAAAACTCATTTGTGTTGATTTTTGACTTGACCTGAGTAATGCTACCTTGCTAGCTGCTCTATGCGCAGATACGAGCAAAGGATTGGATTTTTTTGAAAAAATTTAAAAGTGATGTAAAAACACATCAGTGTTGATTTTTGACTTTTCCTGAGTAATGCTATCTTGTTAGCTGCTCTATGCGCCGATACGAGCAACAATTGGAATTTTTTGAAAAAATTTAAAAGTGATGTAAAAACACATGTGTTGATTTTTGAATTTTCCTGAGTAATGCTATCTTGGTAGCTGCTCTATGCAAAGATACGAGCAACAATTGGATTTTTTTGAAATTTTTTAAAAGTGATGTAAAAACACATTTGTGTTGATTTTTGACTTTTCCTGAGTAATGCTACCTTGCTAGCTGCTCTATGCGCCGATACGAGCAACAATTGGATTTTTTTTGAAAAAATTGAAAGTGATGTAAAAACACATCTGTATTGATTTTTGACTTTTCCTGAGTAATGCTACCTTGGTAGCTGCTCTATGCGCAGATACGAGCAACGATTGGATTTTTTTGAATTTTTTTAAAAGTGATGTAAAAACACATCTGTGTTGATTTTTGACTTGACCTGAGTAATGCTACCTTGCTAGCTGCTCTATGCGCCGATACGAGCAACGATTGGAATTTTTTGAAAAAAGTTAAAAGTGATGTAAAAACACATGTGTTGATTTTTGACTTTTTCTGAGTAATGCTACCTTGCTAGCTGCTCTATGCGCAGATACGAGCAACGATTTGATTTTTTTGAAAAAAATTGAAAGTGATGTAAAAACACATTTTTGTTGATTTTTGAATTTTCCTGAGTAGTGCTATCTTGGTAGCTGCTCTATGCAAAGATACGAGCAACAATTGGATTTTTTTGAAAAAATTTAAAAGTGATGTAAAAACTCATTTGTGTTGATTTTTGACTTGACCTGAGTAATGCTACCTTGCTAGCTGCTCTATGCGCAGATACGAGCAAAGGATTGGATTTTTTTGAAAAAATTTAAAAGTGATGTAAAAACACATCAGTGTTGATTTTTGACTTTTCCTGAGTAATGCTATCTTGTTAGCTGCTCTATGCGCCGATACGAGCAACAATTGGAATTTTTTGAAAAAATTTAAAAGTGATGTAAAAACACATGTGTTGATTTTTGAATTTTCCTGAGTAATGCTATCTTGGTAGCTGCTCTATGCAAAGATACGAGCAACAATTGGATTTTTTTGAAATTTTTTAAAAGTGATGTAAAAACACATTTGTGTTGATTTTTGACTTTTCCTGAGTAATGCTACCTTGCTAGCTGCTCTATGCGCCGATACGAGCAACAATTGGATTTTTTTTGAAAAAATTGAAAGTGATGTAAAAACACATCTGTATTGATTTTTGACTTTTCCTGAGTAATGCTACCTTGGTAGCTGCTCTATGCGCAGATACGAGCAACGATTGGATTTTTTTGAATTTTTTTAAAAGTGATGTAAAAACACATCTGTGTTGATTTTTGACTTGACCTGAGTAATGCTACCTTGCTAGCTGCTCTATGCGCCGATACGAGCAACGATTGGAATTTTTTGAAAAAAGTTAAAAGTGATGTAAAAACACATGTGTTGATTTTTGACTTTTTCTGAGTAATGCTACCTTGCTAGCTGCTCTATGCGCAGATACGAGCAACGATTTGATTTTTTTGAAAAAAATTGAAAGTGATGTAAAAACACATTTTTGTTGATTTTTGAATTTTCCTGAGTAGTGCTATCTTGGTAGCTGCTCTATGCAAAGATACGAGCAACAATTGGATTTTTTTGAAAAAATTTAAAAGTGATGTAAAAACTCATTTGTGTTGATTTTTGACTTGACCTGAGTAATGCTACCTTGCTAGCTGCTCTATGCGCAGATACGAGCAAAGGATTGGATTTTTTTGAAAAAATTTAAAAGTGATGTAAAAACACATCAGTGTTGATTTTTGACTTTTCCTGAGTAATGCTATCTTGTTAGCTGCTCTATGCGCCGATACGAGCAACAATTGGAATTTTTTGAAAAAATTTAAAAGTGATGTAAAAACACATGTGTTGATTTTTGAATTTTCCTGAGTAATGCTATCTTGGTAGCTGCTCTATGCAAAGATACGAGCAACAATTGGATTTTTTTGAAATTTTTTAAAAGTGATGTAAAAACACATTTGTGTTGATTTTTGACTTTTCCTGAGTAATGCTACCTTGCTAGCTGCTCTATGCGCCGATACGAGCAACAATTGGATTTTTTTTGAAAAAATTGAAAGTGATGTAAAAACACATCTGTATTGATTTTTGACTTTTCCTGAGTAATGCTACCTTGGTAGCTGCTCTATGCGCAGATACGAGCAACGATTGGATTTTTTTGAATTTTTTTAAAAGTGATGTAAAAACACATCTGTGTTGATTTTTGACTTGACCTGAGTAATGCTACCTTGCTAGCTGCTCTATGCGCCGATACGAGCAACGATTGGAATTTTTTGAAAAAAGTTAAAAGTGATGTAAAAACACATGTGTTGATTTTTGACTTTTTCTGAGTAATGCTACCTTGCTAGCTGCTCTATGCGCAGATACGAGCAACGATTTGATTTTTTTGAAAAAAATTGAAAGTGATGTAAAAACACATTTTTGTTGATTTTTGAATTTTCCTGAGTAGTGCTATCTTGGTAGCTGCTCTATGCAAAGATACGAGCAACAATTGGATTTTTTTGAAAAAATTTAAAAGTGATGTAAAAACTCATTTGTGTTGATTTTTGACTTGACCTGAGTAATGCTACCTTGCTAGCTGCTCTATGCGCAGATACGAGCAAAGGATTGGATTTTTTTGAAAAAATTTAAAAGTGATGTAAAAACACATCAGTGTTGATTTTTGACTTTTCCTGAGTAATGCTATCTTGTTAGCTGCTCTATGCGCCGATACGAGCAACAATTGGAATTTTTTGAAAAAATTTAAAAGTGATGTAAAAACACATGTGTTGATTTTTGAATTTTCCTGAGTAATGCTATCTTGGTAGCTGCTCTATGCAAAGATACGAGCAACAATTGGATTTTTTTGAAATTTTTTAAAAGTGATGTAAAAACACATTTGTGTTGATTTTTGACTTTTCCTGAGTAATGCTACCTTGCTAGCTGCTCTATGCGCCGATACGAGCAACAATTGGATTTTTTTTGAAAAAATTGAAAGTGATGTAAAAACACATCTGTATTGATTTTTGACTTTTCCTGAGTAATGCTACCTTGGTAGCTGCTCTATGCGCAGATACGAGCAACGATTGGATTTTTTTGAATTTTTTTAAAAGTGATGTAAAAACACATCTGTGTTGATTTTTGACTTGACCTGAGTAATGCTACCTTGCTAGCTGCTCTATGCGCCGATACGAGCAACGATTGGAATTTTTTGAAAAAAGTTAAAAGTGATGTAAAAACACATGTGTTGATTTTTGACTTTTTCTGAGTAATGCTACCTTGCTAGCTGCTCTATGCGCAGATACGAGCAACGATTTGATTTTTTTGAAAAAAATTGAAAGTGATGTAAAAACACATTTTTGTTGATTTTTGAATTTTCCTGAGTAGTGCTATCTTGGTAGCTGCTCTATGCAAAGATACGAGCAACAATTGGATTTTTTTGAAAAAATTTAAAAGTGATGTAAAAACTCATTTGTGTTGATTTTTGACTTGACCTGAGTAATGCTACCTTGCTAGCTGCTCTATGCGCAGATACGAGCAAAGGATTGGATTTTTTTGAAAAAATTTAAAAGTGATGTAAAAACACATCAGTGTTGATTTTTGACTTTTCCTGAGTAATGCTATCTTGTTAGCTGCTCTATGCGCCGATACGAGCAACAATTGGAATTTTTTGAAAAAATTTAAAAGTGATGTAAAAACACATGTGTTGATTTTTGAATTTTCCTGAGTAATGCTATCTTGGTAGCTGCTCTATGCAAAGATACGAGCAACAATTGGATTTTTTTGAAATTTTTTAAAAGTGATGTAAAAACACATTTGTGTTGATTTTTGACTTTTCCTGAGTAATGCTACCTTGCTAGCTGCTCTATGCGCCGATACGAGCAACAATTGGATTTTTTTTGAAAAAATTGAAAGTGATGTAAAAACACATCTGTATTGATTTTTGACTTTTCCTGAGTAATGCTACCTTGGTAGCTGCTCTATGCGCAGATACGAGCAACGATTGGATTTTTTTGAATTTTTTTAAAAGTGATGTAAAAACACATCTGTGTTGATTTTTGACTTGACCTGAGTAATGCTACCTTGCTAGCTGCTCTATGCGCCGATACGAGCAACGATTGGAATTTTTTGAAAAAAGTTAAAAGTGATGTAAAAACACATGTGTTGATTTTTGACTTTTTCTGAGTAATGCTACCTTGCTAGCTGCTCTATGCGCAGATACGAGCAACGATTTGATTTTTTTGAAAAAAATTGAAAGTGATGTAAAAACACATTTTTGTTGATTTTTGAATTTTCCTGAGTAGTGCTATCTTGGTAGCTGCTCTATGCAAAGATACGAGCAACAATTGGATTTTTTTGAAAAAATTTAAAAGTGATGTAAAAACTCATTTGTGTTGATTTTTGACTTGACCTGAGTAATGCTACCTTGCTAGCTGCTCTATGCGCAGATACGAGCAAAGGATTGGATTTTTTTGAAAAAATTTAAAAGTGATGTAAAAACACATCAGTGTTGATTTTTGACTTTTCCTGAGTAATGCTATCTTGTTAGCTGCTCTATGCGCCGATACGAGCAACAATTGGAATTTTTTGAAAAAATTTAAAAGTGATGTAAAAACACATGTGTTGATTTTTGAATTTTCCTGAGTAATGCTATCTTGGTAGCTGCTCTATGCAAAGATACGAGCAACAATTGGATTTTTTTGAAATTTTTTAAAAGTGATGTAAAAACACATTTGTGTTGATTTTTGACTTTTCCTGAGTAATGCTACCTTGCTAGCTGCTCTATGCGCCGATACGAGCAACAATTGGATTTTTTTTGAAAAAATTGAAAGTGATGTAAAAACACATCTGTATTGATTTTTGACTTTTCCTGAGTAATGCTACCTTGGTAGCTGCTCTATGCGCAGATACGAGCAACGATTGGATTTTTTTGAATTTTTTTAAAAGTGATGTAAAAACACATCTGTGTTGATTTTTGACTTGACCTGAGTAATGCTACCTTGCTAGCTGCTCTATGCGCCGATACGAGCAACGATTGGAATTTTTTGAAAAAAGTTAAAAGTGATGTAAAAACACATGTGTTGATTTTTGACTTTTTCTGAGTAATGCTACCTTGCTAGCTGCTCTATGCGCAGATACGAGCAACGATTTGATTTTTTTGAAAAAAATTGAAAGTGATGTAAAAACACATTTTTGTTGATTTTTGAATTTTCCTGAGTAGTGCTATCTTGGTAGCTGCTCTATGCAAAGATACGAGCAACAATTGGATTTTTTTGAAAAAATTTAAAAGTGATGTAAAAACTCATTTGTGTTGATTTTTGACTTGACCTGAGTAATGCTACCTTGCTAGCTGCTCTATGCGCAGATACGAGCAAAGGATTGGATTTTTTTGAAAAAATTTAAAAGTGATGTAAAAACACATCAGTGTTGATTTTTGACTTTTCCTGAGTAATGCTATCTTGTTAGCTGCTCTATGCGCCGATACGAGCAACAATTGGAATTTTTTGAAAAAATTTAAAAGTGATGTAAAAACACATGTGTTGATTTTTGAATTTTCCTGAGTAATGCTATCTTGGTAGCTGCTCTATGCAAAGATACGAGCAACAATTGGATTTTTTTGAAATTTTTTAAAAGTGATGTAAAAACACATTTGTGTTGATTTTTGACTTTTCCTGAGTAATGCTACCTTGCTAGCTGCTCTATGCGCCGATACGAGCAACAATTGGATTTTTTTTTGAAAAAATTGAAAGTGATGTAAAAACACATCTGTATTGATTTTTGACTTTTCCTGAGTAATGCTACCTTGGTAGCTGCTCTATGCGCAGATACGAGCAACGATTGGATTTTTTTGAATTTTTTTAAAAGTGATGTAAAAACACATCTGTGTTGATTTTTGACTTGACCTGAGTAATGCTACCTTGCTAGCTGCTCTATGCGCCGATACGAGCAACGATTGGAATTTTTTGAAAAAAGTTAAAAGTGATGTAAAAACACATGTGTTGATTTTTGACTTTTTCTGAGTAATGCTACCTTGCTAGCTGCTCTATGCGCAGATACGAGCAACGATTTGATTTTTTTGAAAAAAATTGAAAGTGATGTAAAAACACATTTTTGTTGATTTTTGAATTTTCCTGAGTAGTGCTATCTTGGTAGCTGCTCTATGCAAAGATACGAGCAACAATTGGATTTTTTTGAAAAAATTTAAAAGTGATGTAAAAACTCATTTGTGTTGATTTTTGACTTGACCTGAGTAATGCTACCTTGCTAGCTGCTCTATGCGCAGATACGAGCAAAGGATTGGATTTTTTTGAAAAAATTTAAAAGTGATGTAAAAACACATCAGTGTTGATTTTTGACTTTTCCTGAGTAATGCTATCTTGTTAGCTGCTCTATGCGCCGATACGAGCAACAATTGGAATTTTTTGAAAAAATTTAAAAGTGATGTAAAAACACATGTGTTGATTTTTGAATTTTCCTGAGTAATGCTATCTTGGTAGCTGCTCTATGCAAAGATACGAGCAACAATTGGATTTTTTTGAAATTTTTTAAAAGTGATGTAAAAACACATTTGTGTTGATTTTTGACTTTTCCTGAGTAATGCTACCTTGCTAGCTGCTCTATGCGCCGATACGAGCAACAATTGGATTTTTTTTGAAAAAATTGAAAGTGATGTAAAAACACATCTGTATTGATTTTTGACTTTTCCTGAGTAATGCTACCTTGGTAGCTGCTCTATGCGCAGATACGAGCAACGATTGGATTTTTTTGAATTTTTTTAAAAGTGATGTAAAAACACATCTGTGTTGATTTTTGACTTGACCTGAGTAATGCTACCTTGCTAGCTGCTCTATGCGCCGATACGAGCAACGATTGGAATTTTTTGAAAAAAGTTAAAAGTGATGTAAAAACACATGTGTTGATTTTTGACTTTTTCTGAGTAATGCTACCTTGCTAGCTGCTCTATGCGCAGATACGAGCAACGATTTGATTTTTTTGAAAAAAATTGAAAGTGATGTAAAAACACATTTTTGTTGATTTTTGAATTTTCCTGAGTAGTGCTATCTTGGTAGCTGCTCTATGCAAAGATACGAGCAACAATTGGATTTTTTTGAAAAAATTTAAAAGTGATGTAAAAACTCATTTGTGTTGATTTTTGACTTGACCTGAGTAATGCTACCTTGCTAGCTGCTCTATGCGCAGATACGAGCAAAGGATTGGATTTTTTTGAAAAAATTTAAAAGTGATGTAAAAACACATCAGTGTTGATTTTTGACTTTTCCTGAGTAATGCTATCTTGTTAGCTGCTCTATGCGCCGATACGAGCAACAATTGGAATTTTTTGAAAAAATTTAAAAGTGATGTAAAAACACATGTGTTGATTTTTGAATTTTCCTGAGTAATGCTATCTTGGTAGCTGCTCTATGCAAAGATACGAGCAACAATTGGATTTTTTTGAAATTTTTTAAAAGTGATGTAAAAACACATTTGTGTTGATTTTTGACTTTTCCTGAGTAATGCTACCTTGCTAGCTGCTCTATGCGCCGATACGAGCAACAATTGGATTTTTTTTGAAAAAATTGAAAGTGATGTAAAAACACATCTGTATTGATTTTTGACTTTTCCTGAGTAATGCTACCTTGGTAGCTGCTCTATGCGCAGATACGAGCAACGATTGGATTTTTTTGAATTTTTTTAAAAGTGATGTAAAAACACATCTGTGTTGATTTTTGACTTGACCTGAGTAATGCTACCTTGCTAGCTGCTCTATGCGCCGATACGAGCAACGATTGGAATTTTTTGAAAAAAGTTAAAAGTGATGTAAAAACACATGTGTTGATTTTTGACTTTTTCTGAGTAATGCTACCTTGCTAGCTGCTCTATGCGCAGATACGAGAACGATTTGATTTTTTTGAAAAAAATTGAAAGTGATGTAAAAACACATTTTTGTTGATTTTTGAATTTTCCTGAGTAGTGCTATCTTGGTAGCTGCTCTATGCAAAGATACGAGCAACAATTGGATTTTTTTGAAAAAATTTAAAAGTGATGTAAAAACTCATTTGTGTTGATTTTTGACTTGACCTGAGTAATGCTACCTTGCTAGCTGCTCTATGCGCAGATACGAGCAAAGGATTGGATTTTTTTGAAAAAATTTAAAAGTGATGTAAAAACACATCAGTGTTGATTTTTGACTTTTCCTGAGTAATGCTATCTTGTTAGCTGCTCTATGCGCCGATACGAGCAACAATTGGAATTTTTTGAAAAAATTTAAAAGTGATGTAAAAACACATGTGTTGATTTTTGAATTTTCCTGAGTAATGCTATCTTGGTAGCTGCTCTATGCAAAGATACGAGCAACAATTGGATTTTTTTGAAATTTTTTAAAAGTGATGTAAAAACACATTTGTGTTGATTTTTGACTTTTCCTGAGTAATGCTACCTTGCTAGCTGCTCTATGCGCCGATACGAGCAACAATTGGATTTTTTTTGAAAAAATTGAAAGTGATGTAAAAACACATCTGTATTGATTTTTGACTTTTCCTGAGTAATGCTACCTTGGTAGCTGCTCTATGCGCAGATACGAGCAACGATTGGATTTTTTTGAATTTTTTTAAAAGTGATGTAAAAACACATCTGTGTTGATTTTTGACTTGACCTGAGTAATGCTACCTTGCTAGCTGCTCTATGCGCCGATACGAGCAACGATTGGAATTTTTTGAAAAAAGTTAAAAGTGATGTAAAAACACATGTGTTGATTTTTGACTTTTTCTGAGTAATGCTACCTTGCTAGCTGCTCTATGCGCAGATACGAGCAACGATTTGATTTTTTTGAAAAAAATTGAAAGTGATGTAAAAACACATTTTTGTTGATTTTTGAATTTTCCTGAGTAGTGCTATCTTGGTAGCTGCTCTATGCAAAGATACGAGCAACAATTGGATTTTTTTTGAAAAAATTTAAAAGTGATGTAAAAACTCATTTGTGTTGATTTTTGACTTGACCTGAGTAATGCTACCTTGCTAGCTGCTCTATGCGCAGATACGAGCAAAGGATTGGATTTTTTTGAAAAAATTTAAAAGTGATGTAAAAACACATCAGTGTTGATTTTTGACTTTTCCTGAGTAATGCTATCTTGTTAGCTGCTCTATGCGCCGATACGAGCAACAATTGGAATTTTTTGAAAAAATTTAAAAGTGATGTAAAAACACATGTGTTGATTTTTGAATTTTCCTGAGTAATGCTATCTTGGTAGCTGCTCTATGCAAAGATACGAGCAACAATTGGATTTTTTTGAAAAAATTTAAAAGTGATGTAAAAACTCATTTGTGTTGATTTTTGACTTGACCTGAGTAATGCTATCTTGCTAGCTGCTCTATGCGCAGATACGAGCAACGATTGGATTTTTTTGAAAAAAATTGAAAGTGATGTAAAAACACATTTGTGTTGATTTTTGAATTTTCCTGAGTAATGCTATCTTGGTAGCTGCTCTATGCAAAGATACGAGCAACAATTGGATTTTTTTGAAATTTTTTAAAAGTGATGTAAAAACACATTTGTGTTGATTTTTGACTTTTCCTGAGTAATGCTACCTTGCTAGCTGCTCTATGCGCCGATACGAGCAACAATTGGATTTTTTTTGAAAAAATTGAAAGTGATGTAAAAACACATCTGTATTGATTTTTGACTTTTCCTGAGTAATGCTACCTTGGTAGCTGCTCTATGCGCAGATACGAGCAACGATTGGATTTTTTTGAATTTTTTTAAAAGTGATGTAAAAACACATCTGTGTTGATTTTTGACTTGACCTGAGTAATGCTACCTTGCTAGCTGCTCTATGCGCCGATACGAGCAACGATTGGAATTTTTTGAAAAAAGTTAAAAGTGATGTAAAAACACATGTGTTGATTTTTGACTTTTTCTGAGTAATGCTACCTTGGTAGCTGCTCTATGCGCAGATACGAGCAACGATTTGATTTTTTTGAAAAAAATTGAAAGTGATGTAAAAACACATTTTTGTTGATTTTTGAATTTTCCTGAGTAGTGCTATCTTGGTAGCTGCTCTATGCAAAGATACGAGCAACAATTGGATTTTTTTGAAAAAATTTAAAAGTGATGTAAAAACTCATTTGTGTTGATTTTTGACTTGACCTGAGTAATGCTACCTTGCTAGCTGCTCTATGCGCCGATACGAGCAACGATTGGAATTTTTTGAAAAAAGTTAAAAGTGATGTAAAAACACATCTGTGTTGATTTTTGACTTTTCCTGAGTAATGCTATCTTGTTAGCTGCTCTATGCGCCGATACGAGCAACAATTGGATTTTTTTGAAAAAATTTAAAGTGATGTAAAAACACATCTGTATTGATTTTTGACTTTTCCTGAGTAATGCTACCTTGGTAGCTGCTCTATGCGCCGATACGAGCAACAATTGGATTTTTTTGAAAAATTTTAAAGTGATGTAAAAACACATCTGTATTGATTTTTGACTTTTCCTGAGTAATGCTACCTTGGTAGCTGCTCTATGCGCAGATACGAGCAACGATTGGATTTTTTTGAAAAAAGTTAAAAGTGATGTAAAAACACATGTGTTGATTTTTGAATTTTCCTGAGTAATGCTATCTTGTTAGCTGCTCTATGCGCCGATACGAGCAACAATTGGATTTTTTTGAAAAAATTTAAAGTGATGTAAAAACACATCTGTATTGATTTTTGACTTTTTTTGAGTAATGCTACCTTGGTAGCTGCTCTATGCGCAGATACGAGCAACGATTGGATTTTTTTGAAAAAATTTAAAAGTGATGTAAAAACACATGTGTTGATTTTTGAATTTTCCTGAGTAATGCTATCTTGTTAGCTGCTCTATGCGCCGATACGAGCAACAATTGGAATTTTTTGAAAAAAGTTAAAAGTGATGTAAAAACAACATGTGTTGATTTTTGAATTTTCCTGAGTAATGCTATCTTGTTTAGCTGCTCTATGCGCCGATACGAGCAACAATTGGAATTTTTTGAAAAAATTTAAAAGTGATGTAAAAACACATGTGTTGATTTTTGAATTTTCCTGAGTAATGCTACCTTGCTAGCTGCTCTATGCGCAGATACGAGCAAAGGATTGGATTTTTTTGAAAAAATTAAAAAGTGATGTAAAAACACATCAGTGTTGATTTTTGATTTTTCCTGAGTAATGCTATCTTGTTAGCTGCTCTATGCGCCGATACGAGCAACAATTGGAATTTTTTGAAAAAATTTAAAAGTGATGTAAAAACACATGTGTTGATTTTTGAATTTTCCTGAGTAATGCTATCTTGGTAGCTGCTCTATGCAAAGATACGAGCAACAATTGGATTTTTTTGAAAAAAGTTAAAAGTGATGTAAAAACACATCTGTGTTGATTTTTGACTTTTCCTGAGTAATGCTATCTTGTTAGCTGCTCTATGCGCCGATACGAGCAACAATTGGAATTTTTTGAAAAAAGTTAAAAGTGATGTAAAAACACATCAGTGTTGATTTTTGACTTTTCCTGAGTAATGCTATCTTGTTAGCTGCTCTATGCGCCGATACGAGCAACAATTGGAATTTTTTGAAAAAATTTAAAAGTGATGTAAAAACACATGTGTTGATTTTTGAATTTTCCTGAGTAATGCTATCTTGGTAGCTGCTCTATGCAAAGATACGAGCAACAATTGGATTTTTTTGAAAAAAGTTAAAAGTGATGTAAAAACACATCTGTGTTGATTTTTGACTTTTCCTGAGTAATGCTATCTTGTTAGCTGCTCTATGCGCAGATACGAGCAACGATTGGATTTTTTTGAAAAAATTTAAAAGTGATGTAAAAACGCATCTGTGTTGATTTTTGACTTGACCTGAGTAATGCTACCTTGCTAGCTGCTCTATGCGCCGATACGAGCAACAATTGGATTTTTTTTGAAAAAATTTAAAAGTGATGTAAAAACACATTTGTGTTGATTTTTGACTTTTCCTGAGTAATGCTACCTTGCTAGCTGCTCTATGCGCCGATACGAGCAACAATTGGATTTTTTTGAAAAAATTGAAAGTGATGTAAAAACACATCTGTATTGATTTTTGACTTTTCCTGAGTAATGCTACCTTGGTAGCTGCTCTATGCGCAGATACGAGCAACGATTGGATTTTTTTGAAATTTTTTTAAAAGTGATGTAAAAACACATGTGTTGATTTTTGAATTTTCCTGAGTAATGCTACCTTGATAGCTGCTCTATGCGCAGATACGAGCAAAGGATTGGATTTTTTTGAAAAAATTTAAAAGTGATGTAAAAACACATTTTTGTTGATTTTTGAATTTTCCTGAGTAGTGCTATCTTGGTAGCTGCTCTATGCAAAGATACGAGCAACAATTGGATTTTTTTGAAAAAATTTAAAAGTGATGTAAAAACTCATTTGTGTTGATTTTTGACTTGACCTGAGTAATGCTACCTTGCTAGCTGCTCTATGCGCCGATACGAGCAACGATTGGAATTTTTTGAAAAAAGTTAAAAGTGATGTAAAAACACATCTGTGTTGATTTTTGACTTTTCCTGAGTAATGCTATCTTGTTAGCTGCTCTATGCGCCGATACGAGCAACAATTGGATTTTTTTGAAAAAATTTAAAGTGATGTAAAAACACATCTGTATTGATTTTTGACTTTTCCTGAGTAATGCTACCTTGGTAGCTGCTCTATGCGCAGATACGAGCAACGATTGGATTTTTTTGAAAAAATTTAAAAGTGATGTAAAAACACATGTGTTGATTTTTGAATTTTCCTGAGTAATGCTATCTTGTTAGCTGCTCTATGCGCCGATACGAGCAACAATTGGAATTTTTTGAAAAAATTTAAAAGTGATGTAAAAACACATGTGTTGATTTTTGAATTTTCCTGAGTAATGCTATCTTGTTAGCTGCTCTATGCGCCGATACGAGCAACAATTGGAATTTTTTGAAAAAAGTTAAAAGTGATGTAAAAACAACATGTGTTGATTTTTGAATTTTCCTGAGTAATGCTATCTTGTTAGCTGCTCTATGCGCCGATACGAGCAACAATTGGAATTTTTTGAAAAAATTTAAAAGTGATGTAAAAACACATGTGTTGATTTTTGAATTTTCCTGAGTAATGCTACCTTGCTAGCTGCTCTATGCGCAGATACGAGCAAAGGATTGGATTTTTTTGAAAAAATTTAAAAGTGATGTAAAAACACATCAGTGTTGATTTTTGACTTTTCCTGAGTAATGCTACCTTGCTAGCTGCTCTATGCGCCGATACGAGCAACAATTGGATTTTTTTTGAAAAAATTGAAAGTGATGTAAAAACACATCTGTATTGATTTTTGACTTTTCCTGAGTAATGCTACCTTGGTAGCTGCTCTATGCGCAGATACGAGCAACGATTGGATTTTTTTGAATTTTTTTAAAAGTGATGTAAAAACACATCTGTGTTGATTTTTGACTTGACCTGAGTAATGCTACCTTGCTAGCTGCTCTATGCGCCGATACGAGCAACGATTGGAATTTTTTGAAAAAAGTTAAAAGTGATGTAAAAACACATCTGTGTTGATTTTTGACTTTTCCTGAGTAATGCTATCTTGTTAGCTGCTCTATGCGCCGATACGAGCAACAATTGGAATTTTTTGAAAAAATTTAAAAGTGATGTAAAAACACATGTGTTGATTTTTGAATTTTCCTGAGTAATGCTATCTTGGTAGCTGCTCTATGCAAAGATACGAGCAACAATTGGATTTTTTTGAAAAAATTTAAAAGTGATGTAAAAACTCATTTGTGTTGATTTTTGACTTGACCTGAGTAATGCTATCTTGCTAGCTGCTCTATGCGCAGATACGAGCAACGATTGGATTTTTTTGAAAAAAATTGAAAGTGATGTAAAAACACATTTGTGTTGATTTTTGAATTTTCCTGAGTAATGCTATCTTGGTAGCTGCTCTATGCAAAGATACGAGCAACAATTGGATTTTTTTGAAATTTTTTAAAAGTGATGTAAAAACACATTTGTGTTGATTTTTGACTTTTCCTGAGTAATGCTACCTTGCTAGCTGCTCTATGCGCCGATACGAGCAACAATTGGATTTTTTTTGAAAAAATTGAAAGTGATGTAAAAACACATCTGTATTGATTTTTGACTTTTCCTGAGTAATGCTACCTTGGTAGCTGCTCTATGCGCAGATACGAGCAACGATTGGATTTTTTTGAATTTTTTTAAAAGTGATGTAAAAACACATCTGTGTTGATTTTTGACTTGACCTGAGTAATGCTACCTTGCTAGCTGCTCTATGCGCCGATACGAGCAACGATTGGAATTTTTTGAAAAAAGTTAAAAGTGATGTAAAAACACATGTGTTGATTTTTGACTTTTTCTGAGTAATGCTACCTTGGTAGCTGCTCTATGCGCAGATACGAGCAACGATTTGATTTTTTTGAAAAAAATTGAAAGTGATGTAAAAACACATTTTTGTTGATTTTTGAATTTTCCTGAGTAGTGCTATCTTGGTAGCTGCTCTATGCAAAGATACGAGCAACAATTGGATTTTTTTGAAAAAATTTAAAAGTGATGTAAAAACTCATTTGTGTTGATTTTTGACTTGACCTGAGTAATGCTACCTTGCTAGCTGCTCTATGCGCCGATACGAGCAACGATTGGAATTTTTTGAAAAAAGTTAAAAGTGATGTAAAAACACATCTGTGTTGATTTTTGACTTTTCCTGAGTAATGCTATCTTGTTAGCTGCTCTATGCGCCGATACGAGCAACAATTGGATTTTTTTGAAAAAATTTAAAAGTGATGTAAAAACACATCTGTATTGATTTTTGACTTTTCCTGAGTAATGCTACCTTGGTAGCTGCTCTATGCGCCGATACGAGCAACAATTGGATTTTTTTGAAAAAATTTAAAGTGATGTAAAAACACATCTGTATTGATTTTTGACTTTTCCTGAGTAATGCTACCTTGGTAGCTGCTCTATGCGCAGATACGAGCAACGATTGGATTTTTTTGAAAAAAGTTAAAAGTGATGTAAAAACACATGTGTTGATTTTTGAATTTTCCTGAGTAATGCTATCTTGTTAGCTGCTCTATGCGCCGATACGAGCAACAATTGGATTTTTTTGAAAAAATTTAAAGTGATGTAAAAACACATCTGTATTGATTTTTGACTTTTTTTGAGTAATGCTACCTTGGTAGCTGCTCTATGCGCAGATACGAGCAACGATTGGATTTTTTTGAAAAAATTTAAAAGTGATGTAAAAACACATGTGTTGATTTTTGAATTTTCCTGAGTAATGCTATCTTGTTAGCTGCTCTATGCGCCGATACGAGCAACAATTGGAATTTTTTGAAAAAAGTTAAAAGTGATGTAAAAACAACATGTGTTGATTTTTGAATTTTCCTGAGTAATGCTATCTTGTTTAGCTGCTCTATGCGCCGATACGAGCAACAATTGGAATTTTTTGAAAAAATTTAAAAGTGATGTAAAAACACATGTGTTGATTTTTGAATTTTCCTGAGTAATGCTACCTTGCTAGCTGCTCTATGCGCAGATACGAGCAAAGGATTGGATTTTTTTGAAAAAATTAAAAAGTGATGTAAAAACACATCAGTGTTGATTTTTGATTTTTCCTGAGTAATGCTATCTTGTTAGCTGCTCTATGCGCCGATACGAGCAACAATTGGAATTTTTTGAAAAAATTTAAAAGTGATGTAAAAACACATGTGTTGATTTTTGAATTTTCCTGAGTAATGCTATCTTGGTAGCTGCTCTATGCAAAGATACGAGCAACAATTGGAATTTTTTGAAAAAAGTTAAAAGTGATGTAAAAACACATCAGTGTTGATTTTTGACTTTTCCTGAGTAATGCTATCTTGTTAGCTGCTCTATGCGCCGATACGAGCAACAATTGGAATTTTTTGAAAAAATTTAAAAGTGATGTAAAAACACATGTGTTGATTTTTGAATTTTCCTGAGTAATGCTATCTTGGTAGCTGCTCTATGCAAAGATACGAGCAACAATTGGATTTTTTTGAAAAAAGTTAAAAGTGATGTAAAAACACATCTGTGTTGATTTTTGACTTTTCCTGAGTAATGCTATCTTGTTAGCTGCTCTATGCGCAGATACGAGCAACGATTGGATTTTTTTGAAAAAATTTAAAAGTGATGTAAAAACGCATCTGTGTTGATTTTTGACTTGACCTGAGTAATGCTACCTTGCTAGCTGCTCTATGCGCCGATACGAGCAACAATTGGATTTTTTTTGAAAAAATTTAAAAGTGATGTAAAAACACATTTGTGTTGATTTTTGACTTTTCCTGAGTAATGCTACCTTGCTAGCTGCTCTATGCGCCGATACGAGCAACAATTGGATTTTTTTGAAAAAATTGAAAGTGATGTAAAAACACATCTGTATTGATTTTTGACTTTTCCTGAGTAATGCTACCTTGGTAGCTGCTCTATGCGCAGATACGAGCAACGATTGGATTTTTTTGAAATTTTTTTAAAAGTGATGTAAAAACACATGTGTTGATTTTTGAATTTTCCTGAGTAATGCTACCTTGATAGCTGCTCTATGCGCAGATACGAGCAAAGGATTGGATTTTTTTGAAAAAATTTAAAAGTGATGTAAAAACACATTTTTGTTGATTTTTGAATTTTCCTGAGTAGTGCTATCTTGGTAGCTGCTCTATGCAAAGATACGAGCAACAATTGGATTTTTTTGAAAAAATTTAAAAGTGATGTAAAAACTCATTTGTGTTGATTTTTGACTTGACCTGAGTAATGCTACCTTGCTAGCTGCTCTATGCGCCGATACGAGCAACGATTGGAATTTTTTGAAAAAAGTTAAAAGTGATGTAAAAACACATCTGTGTTGATTTTTGACTTTTCCTGAGTAATGCTATCTTGTTAGCTGCTCTATGCGCCGATACGAGCAACAATTGGATTTTTTTGAAAAAATTTAAAGTGATGTAAAAACACATCTGTATTGATTTTTGACTTTTCCTGAGTAATGCTACCTTGGTAGCTGCTCTATGCGCAGATACGAGCAACGATTGGATTTTTTTGAAAAAATTTAAAAGTGATGTAAAAACACATGTGTTGATTTTTGAATTTTCCTGAGTAATGCTATCTTGTTAGCTGCTCTATGCGCCGATACGAGCAACAATTGGAATTTTTTGGAAAAAGTTAAAAGTGATGTAAAAACAACATGTGTTGATTTTTGAATTTTCCTGAGTAATGCTATCTTGTTAGCTGCTCTATGCGCCGATACGAGCAACAATTGGAATTTTTTGAAAAAATTTAAAAGTGATGTAAAAACACATGTGTTGATTTTTGAATTTTCCTGAGTAATGCTATCTTGTTAGCTGCTCTATGCAAAGATACGAGCAACAATTGGATTTTTTTGAAAAAATTTAAAAGTGATGTAAAAACTCATTTGTGTTGATTTTTGACTTGACCTGAGTAATGCTATCTTGCTAGCTGCTCTATGCGCAGATACGAGCAACGATTGGATTTTTTTGAAAAAAATTGAAAGTGATGTAAAAACACATTTGTGTTGATTTTTGAATTTTCCTGAGTAATGCTATCTTGGTAGCTGCTCTATGCAAAGATACGAGCAACAATTGGATTTTTTTGAAATTTTTTAAAAGTGATGTAAAAACACATTTGTGTTGATTTTTGACTTTTCCTGAGTAATGCTACCTTGCTAGCTGCTCTATGCGCCGATACGAGCAACAATTGGATTTTTTTTGAAAAAATTGAAAGTGATGTAAAAACACATCTGTATTGATTTTTGACTTTTCCTGAGTAATGCTACCTTGGTAGCTGCTCTATGCGCAGATACGAGCAACGATTGGATTTTTTTGAATTTTTTTAAAAGTGATGTAAAAACACATCTGTGTTGATTTTTGACTTGACCTGAGTAATGCTACCTTGCTAGCTGCTCTATGCGCCGATACGAGCAACGATTGGAATTTTTTGAAAAAAGTTAAAAGTGATGTAAAAACACATGTGTTGATTTTTGACTTTTTCTGAGTAATGCTACCTTGCTAGCTGCTCTATGCGCAGATACGAGCAACGATTTGATTTTTTTGAAAAAAATTGAAAGTGATGTAAAAACACATTTTTGTTGATTTTTGAATTTTCCTGAGTAGTGCTATCTTGGTAGCTGCTCTATGCAAAGATACGAGCAACAATTGGATTTTTTTGAAAAAATTTAAAAGTGATGTAAAAACTCATTTGTGTTGATTTTTGACTTGACCTGAGTAATGCTACCTTGCTAGCTGCTCTATGCGCAGATACGAGCAAAGGATTGGATTTTTTTGAAAAAATTTAAAAGTGATGTAAAAACACATCAGTGTTGATTTTTGACTTTTCCTGAGTAATGCTATCTTGTTAGCTGCTCTATGCGCCGATACGAGCAACAATTGGAATTTTTTGAAAAAATTTAAAAGTGATGTAAAAACACATGTGTTGATTTTTGAATTTTCCTGAGTAATGCTATCTTGGTAGCTGCTCTATGCAAAGATATGAGCAACAATTGGATTTTTTTGAAATTTTTTAAAAGTGATGTAAAAACACATTTGTGTTGATTTTTGACTTTTCCTGAGTAATGCTACCTTGCTAGCTGCTCTATGCGCCGATACGAGCAACAATTGGATTTTTTTTGAAAAAATTGAAAGTGATGTAAAAACACATCTGTATTGATTTTTGACTTTTCCTGAGTAATGCTACCTTGGTAGCTGCTCTATGCGCAGATACGAGCAACGATTGGATTTTTTTGAATTTTTTTAAAAGTGATGTAAAAACACATCTGTGTTGATTTTTGACTTGACCTGAGTAATGCTACCTTGCTAGCTGCTCTATGCGCCGATACGAGCAACGATTGGAATTTTTTGAAAAAAGTTAAAAGTGATGTAAAAACACATGTGTTGATTTTTGACTTTTTCTGAGTAATGCTACCTTGCTAGCTGCTCTATGCGCAGATACGAGCAACGATTTGATTTTTTTGAAAAAAATTGAAAGTGATGTAAAAACACATTTTTGTTGATTTTTGAATTTTCCTGAGTAGTGCTATCTTGGTAGCTGCTCTATGCAAAGATACGAGCAACAATTGGATTTTTTTGAAAAAATTTAAAAGTGATGTAAAAACTCATTTGTGTTGATTTTTGACTTGACCTGAGTAATGCTACCTTGCTAGCTGCTCTATGCGCAGATACGAGCAAAGGATTGGATTTTTTTGAAAAAATTTAAAAGTGATGTAAAAACACATTTGTGTTGATTTTTGACTTTTCCTGAGTAATGCTACCTTGCTAGCTGCTCTATGCGCCGATACGAGCAACAATTGGATTTTTTTGAAAAAATTGAAAGTGATGTAAAAACACATCTGTATTGATTTTTGACTTTTCCTGAGTAATGCTACCTTGGTAGCTGCTCTATGCGCAGATACGAGCAACGATTGGATTTTTTTGAAAATTTTTTAAAAGTGATGTAAAAACACATGTGTTGATTTTTGAATTTTCCTGAGTAATGCTACCTTGATAGCTGCTCTATGCGCAGATACGAGCAAAGGATTGGATTTTTTTGAAAAAATTTAAAAGTGATGTAAAAACACATTTTTGTTGATTTTTGAATTTTCCTGAGTAGTGCTATCTTGGTAGCTGCTCTATGCAAAGATACGAGCAACAATTGGATTTTTTTGAAAAAATTTAAAAGTGATGTAAAAACTCATTTGTGTTGATTTTTGACTTGACCTGAGTAATGCTACCTTGCTAGCTGCTCTATGCGCCGATACGAGCAACGATTGGAATTTTTTGAAAAAAGTTAAAAGTGATGTAAAAACACATCTGTGTTGATTTTTGACTTTTCCTGAGTAATGCTATCTTGTTAGCTGCTCTATGCGCCGATACGAGCAACAATTGGATTTTTTTGAAAAAATTTAAAGTGATGTAAAAACACATCTGTATTGATTTTTGACTTTTCCTGAGTAATGCTACCTTGGTAGCTGCTCTATGCGCAGATACGAGCAACGATTGGATTTTTTTGAAAAAATTTAAAAGTGATGTAAAAACACATGTGTTGATTTTTGAATTTTCCTGAGTAATGCTATCTTGTTAGCTGCTCTATGCGCCGATACGAGCAACAATTGGAATTTTTTGGAAAAAGTTAAAAGTGATGTAAAAACAACATGTGTTGATTTTTGAATTTTCCTGAGTAATGCTATCTTGTTAGCTGCTCTATGCGCCGATACGAGCAACAATTGGAATTTTTTGAAAAAATTTAAAAGTGATGTAAAAACACATGTGTTGATTTTTGAATTTTCCTGAGTAATGCTATCTTGTTAGCTGCTCTATGCGCCGATACGAGCAACAATTGGAATTTTTTGAAAAAAGTTAAAAGTGATGTAAAAACAACATGTGTTGATTTTTGAATTTTCCTGAGTAATGCTATCTTGTTAGCTGCTCTATGCGCCGATACGAGCAACAATTGGAATTTTTTGAAAAAATTTAAAAGTGATGTAAAAACACATGTGTTGATTTTTGAATTTTCCTGAGTAATGCTACCTTGCTAGCTGCTCTATGCGCAGATACGAGCAAAGGATTGGATTTTTTTGAAAAAATTTAAAAGTGATGTAAAAACACATCAGTGTTGATTTTTGAATTTTCCTGAGTAATGCTATCTTGGTAGCTGCTCTATGCAAAGATACGAGCAACAATTGGATTTTTTTGAAAAAATTTAAAAGTGATGTAAAAACTCATTTGTGTTGATTTTTGACTTGACCTGAGTAATGCTATCTTGCTAGCTGCTCTATGCGCAGATACGAGCAACGATTGGATTTTTTTGAAAAAAATTGAAAGTGATGTAAAAACACATTTGTGTTGATTTTTGAATTTTCCTGAGTAATGCTATCTTGGTAGCTGCTCTATGCAAAGATACGAGCAACAATTGGATTTTTTTGAAATTTTTTAAAAGTGATGTAAAAACACATTTGTGTTGATTTTTGACTTTTCCTGAGTAATGCTACCTTGCTAGCTGCTCTATGCGCCGATACGAGCAACAATTGGATTTTTTTTGAAAAAATTGAAAGTGATGTAAAAACACATCTGTATTGATTTTTGACTTTTCCTGAGTAATGCTACCTTGGTAGCTGCTCTATGCGCAGATACGAGCAACGATTGGATTTTTTTGAATTTTTTTAAAAGTGATGTAAAAACACATCTGTGTTGATTTTTGACTTGACCTGAGTAATGCTACCTTGCTAGCTGCTCTATGCGCCGATACGAGCAACGATTGGAATTTTTTGAAAAAAGTTAAAAGTGATGTAAAAACACATGTGTTGATTTTTGACTTTTTCTGAGTAATGCTACCTTGCTAGCTGCTCTATGCGCAGATACGAGCAACGATTTGATTTTTTTGAAAAAAATTGAAAGTGATGTAAAAACACATTTTTGTTGATTTTTGAATTTTCCTGAGTAGTGCTATCTTGGTAGCTGCTCTATGCAAAGATACGAGCAACAATTGGATTTTTTTGAAAAAATTTAAAAGTGATGTAAAAACTCATTTGTGTTGATTTTTGACTTGACCTGAGTAATGCTACCTTGCTAGCTGCTCTATGCGCAGATACGAGCAAAGGATTGGATTTTTTTGAAAAAATTTAAAAGTGATGTAAAAACACATCAGTGTTGATTTTTGACTTTTCCTGAGTAATGCTATCTTGTTAGCTGCTCTATGCGCCGATACGAGCAACAATTGGATTTTTTTGAAATTTTTTAAAAGTGATGTAAAAACACATTTGTGTTGATTTTTGACTTTTCCTGAGTAATGCTACCTTGCTAGCTGCTCTATGCGCCGATACGAGCAACAATTGGATTTTTTTTGAAAAAATTGAAAGTGATGTAAAAACACATCTGTATTGATTTTTGACTTTTCCTGAGTAATGCTACCTTGGTAGCTGCTCTATGCGCAAATACGAGCAACGATTGGATTTTTTTGAATTTTTTTAAAAGTGATGTAAAAACACATCTGTGTTGATTTTTGACTTGACCTGAGTAATGCTACCTTGCTAGCTGCTCTATGCGCCGATACGAGCAACGATTGGAATTTTTTGAAAAAAGTTAAAAGTGATGTAAAAACACATGTGTTGATTTTTGACTTTTTCTGAGTAATGCTACCTTGCTAGCTGCTCTATGCGCAGATACGAGCAACGATTTGATTTTTTTGAAAAAAATTGAAAGTGATGTAAAAACACATTTTTGTTGATTTTTGAATTTTCCTGAGTAGTGCTATCTTGGTAGCTGCTCTATGCAAAGATACGAGCAACAATTGGATTTTTTTGAAAAAATTTAAAAGTGATGTAAAAACTCATTTGTGTTGATTTTTGACTTGACCTGAGTAATGCTACCTTGCTAGCTGCTCTATGCGCAGATACGAGCAAAGGATTGGATTTTTTTGAAAAAAATTAAAAGTGATGTAAAAACACATCAGTGTTGATTTTTGACTTTTCCTGAGTAATGCTATCTTGTTAGCTGCTCTATGCGCCGATACGAGCAACAATTGGAATTTTTTGAAAAAATTTAAAAGTGATGTAAAAACACATGTGTTGATTTTTGAATTTTCCTGAGTAATGCTATCTTGGTAGCTGCTCTATGCAAAGATACGAGCAACAATTGGATTTTTTTGAAATTTTTTAAAAGTGATGTAAAAACACATTTGTGTTGATTTTTGACTTTTCCTGAGTAATGCTACCTTGCTAGCTGCTCTATGCGCCGATACGAGCAACAATTGGATTTTTTTTGAAAAAATTGAAAGTGATGTAAAAACACATCTGTATTGATTTTTGACTTTTCCTGAGTAATGCTACCTTGGTAGCTGCTCTATGCGCAGATACGAGCAACGATTGGATTTTTTTGAATTTTTTTAAAAGTGATGTAAAAACACATCTGTGTTGATTTTTGACTTGACCTGAGTAATGCTACCTTGCTAGCTGCTCTATGCGCCGATACGAGCAACGATTGGAATTTTTTGAAAAAAGTTAAAAGTGATGTAAAAACACATGTGTTGATTTTTGACTTTTTCTGAGTAATGCTACCTTGCTAGCTGCTCTATGCGCAGATACGAGCAACGATTTGATTTTTTTGAAAAAAATTGAAAGTGATGTAAAAACACATTTTTGTTGATTTTTGAATTTTCCTGAGTAGTGCTATCTTGGTAGCTGCTCTATGCAAAGATACGAGCAACAATTAGATTTTTTTGAAAAAATTTAAAAGTGATGTAAAAACTCATTTGTGTTGATTTTTGACTTGACCTGAGTAATGCTACCTTGCTAGCTGCTCTATGCGCAGATACGAGCAAAGGATTGGATTTTTTTGAAAAAATTTAAAAGTGATGTAAAAACACATCAGTGTTGATTTTTGACTTTTCCTGAGTAATGCTATCTTGTTAGCTGCTCTATGCGCCGATACGAGCAACAATTGGAATTTTTTGAAAAAATTTAAAAGTGATGTAAAAACACATGTGTTGATTTTTGAATTTTCCTGAGTAATGCTATCTTGGTAGCTGCTCTATGCAAAGATACGAGCAACAATTGGATTTTTTTGAAATTTTTTAAAAGTGATGTAAAAACACATTTGTGTTGATTTTTGACTTTTCCTGAGTAATGCTACCTTGCTAGCTGCTCTATGCGCCGATACGAGCAACAATTGGATTTTTTTTGAAAAAATTGAAAGTGATGTAAAAACACATCTGTATTGATTTTTGACTTTTCCTGAGTAATGCTACCTTGGTAGCTGCTCTATTCGCAGATACGAGCAACGATTGGATTTTTTTGAATTTTTTTAAAAGTGATGTAAAAACACATCTGTGTTGATTTTTGACTTGACCTGAGTAATGCTACCTTGCTAGCTGCTCTATGCGCCGATACGAGCAACGATTGGAATTTTTTGAAAAAAGTTAAAAGTGATGTAAAAACACATGTGTTGATTTTTGACTTTTTCTGAGTAATGCTACCTTGCTAGCTGCTCTATGCGCAGATACGAGCAACGATTTGATTTTTTTGAAAAAAATTGAAAGTGATGTAAAAACACATTTTTGTTGATTTTTGAATTTTCCTGAGTAGTGCTATCTTGGTAGCTGCTCTATGCAAAGATACGAGCAACAATTGGATTTTTTTGAAAAAATTTAAAAGTGATGTAAAAACTCATTTGTGTTGATTTTTGACTTGACCTGAGTAATGCTACCTTGCTAGCTGCTCTATGCGCAGATACGAGCAAAGGATTGGATTTTTTTGAAAAAATTTAAAAGTGATGTAAAAACACATCAGTGTTAATTTTTGACTTTTCCTGAGTAATGCTATCTTGTTAGCTGCTCTATGCGCCGATACGAGCAACAATTGGAATTTTTTGAAAAAATTTAAAAGTGATGTAAAAACACATGTGTTGATTTTTGAATTTTCCTGAGTAATGCTATCTTGGTAGCTGCTCTATGCAAAGATACGAGCAACAATTGGATTTTTTTGAAATTTTTTAAAAGTGATGTAAAAACACATTTGTGTTGATTTTTGACTTTTCCTGAGTAATGCTACCTTGCTAGCTGCTCTATGCGCCGATACGAGCAACAATTGGATTTTTCTTGAAAAAATTGAAAGTGATGTAAAAACACATCTGTATTGATTTTTGACTTTTCCTGAGTAATGCTACCTTGGTAGCTGCTCTATGCGCAGATACGAGCAACGATTGGATTTTTTTGAATTTTTTTAAAAGTGATGTAAAAACACATCTGTGTTGATTTTTGACTTGACCTGAGTAATGCTACCTTGCTAGCTGCTCTATGCGCCGATACGAGCAACGATTGGAATTTTTTGAAAAAAGTTAAAAGTGATGTAAAAACACATGTGTTGATTTTTGACTTTTTCTGAGTAATGCTACCTTGCTAGCTGCTCTATGCGCAGATACGAGCAACGATTTGATTTTTTTGAAAAAAATTGAAAGTGATGTAAAAACACATTTTTGTTGATTTTTGAATTTTCCTGAGTAGTGCTATCTTGGTAGCTGCTCTATGCAAAGATACGAGCAACAATTGGATTTTTTTGAAAAAATTTAAAAGTGATGTAAAAACTCATTTGTGTTGATTTTTGACTTGACCTGAGTAATGCTACCTTGCTAGCTGCTCTATGCGCAGATACGAGCAAAGGATTGGATTTTTTTGAAAAAATTTAAAAGTGATGTAAAAACACATCAGTGTTGATTTTTGACTTTTCCTGAGTAATGCTATCTTGTTAGCTGCTCTATGCGCCGATACGAGCAACAATTGGAATTTTTTGAAAAAATTTAAAAGTGATGTAAAAACACATGTGTTGATTTTTGAATTTTCCTGAGTAATGCTATCTTGGTAGCTGCTCTATGCAAAGATACGAGCAACAATTGGATTTTTTTGAAATTTTTTAAAAGTGATGTAAAAACACATTTGTGTTGATTTTTGACTTTTCCTGAGTAATGCTACCTTGCTAGCTGCTCTATGCGCCGATACGAGCAACAATTGGATTTTTTTTGAAAAAATTGAAAGTGATGTAAAAACACATCTGTATTGATTTTTGACTTTTCCTGAGTAATGCTACCTTGGTAGCTGCTCTATGCGCAGATACGAGCAACGATTGGATTTTTTTGAATTTTTTTAAAAGTGATGTAAAAACACATCTGTGTTGATTTTTGACTTGACCTGAGTAATGCTACCTTGCTAGCTGCTCTATGCGCCGATACGAGCAACGATTGGAATTTTTTGAAAAAAGTTAAAAGTGATGTAAAAACACATGTGTTGATTTTTGACTTTTTCTGAGTAATGCTACCTTGCTAGCTGCTCTATGCGCAGATACGAGCAACGATTTGATTTTTTTGAAAAAAATTGAAAGTGATGTAAAAACACATTTTTGTTGATTTTTGAATTTTCCTGAGTAGTGCTATCTTGGTAGCTGCTCTATGCAAAGATACGAGCAACAATTGGATTTTTTTGAAAAAATTTAAAAGTGATGTAAAAACTCATTTGTGTTGATTTTTGACTTGACCTGAGTAATGCTACCTTGCTAGCTGCTCTATGCGCAGATACGAGCAAAGGATTGGATTTTTTTGAAAAAATTTAAAAGTGATGTAAAAACACATCAGTGTTGATTTTTGACTTTTCCTGAGTAATGCTATCTTGTTAGCTGCTCTATGCGCCGATACGAGCAACAATTGGAATTTTTTGAAAAAATTGAAAAGTGATGTAAAAACACATGTGTTGATTTTTGAATTTTCCTGAGTAATGCTATCTTGGTAGCTGCTCTATGCAAAGATACGAGCAACAATTGGATTTTTTTGAAATTTTTTAAAAGTGATGTAAAAACACATTTGTGTTGATTTTTGACTTTTCCTGAGTAATGCTACCTTGCTAGCTGCTCTATGCGCCGATACGAGCAACAATTGGATTTTTTTTGAAAAAATTGAAAGTGATGTAAAAACACATCTGTATTGATTTTTGACTTTTCCTGAGTAATGCTACCTTGGTAGCTGCTCTATGCGCAGATACGAGCAACGATTGGATTTTTTTGAATTTTTTTAAAAGTGATGTAAAAACACATCTGTGTTGATTTTTGACTTGACCTGAGTAATGCTACCTTGCTAGCTGCTCTATGCGCCGATACGAGCAACGATTGGAATTTTTTGAAAAAAGTTAAAAGTGATGTAAAAACACATGTGTTGATTTTTGACTTTTTCTGAGTAATGCTACCTTGCTAGCTGCTCTATGCGCAGATACGAGCAACGATTTGATTTTTTTGAAAAAAATTGAAAGTGATGTAAAAACACATTTTTGTTGATTTTTGAATTTTCCTGAGTAGTGCTATCTTGGTAGCTGCTCTATGCAAAGATACGAGCAACAATTGGATTTTTTTGAAAAAATTTAAAAGTGATGTAAAAACTCATTTGTGTTGATTTTTGACTTGACCTGAGTAATGCTACCTTGCTAGCTGCTCTATGCGCAGATACGAGCAAAGGATTGGATTTTTTTGAAAAAATTTAAAAGTGATGTAAAAACACATCAGTGTTGATTTTTGACTTTTCCTGAGTAATGCTATCTTGTTAGCTGCTCTATGCGCCGATACGAGCAACAATTGGAATTTTTTGAAAAAATTTAAAAGTGATGTAAAAACACATGTGTTGATTTTTGAATTTTCCTGAGTAATGCTATCTTGGTAGCTGCTCTATGCAAAGATACGAGCAACAATTGGATTTTTTTGAATTTTTTTAAAAGTGATGTAAAAACACATTTGTGTTGATTTTTGACTTTTCCTGAGTAATGCTACCTTGCTAGCTGCTCTATGCGCCGATACGAGCAACAATTGGATTTTTTTTGAAAAAATTGAAAGTGATGTAAAAACACATCTGTATTGATTTTTGACTTTTCCTGAGTAATGCTACCTTGGTAGCTGCTCTATGCGCAGATACGAGCAACGATTGGATTTTTTTGAATTTTTTTAAAAGTGATGTAAAAACACATCTGTGTTGATTTTTGACTTGACCTGAGTAATGCTACCTTGCTAGCTGCTCTATGCGCCGATACGAGCAACGATTGGAATTTTTTGAAAAAAGTTAAAAGTGATGTAAAAACACATGTGTTGATTTTTGACTTTTTCTGAGTAATGCTACCTTGGTAGCTGCTCTATGCGCAGATACGAGCAACGATTTGATTTTTTTGAAAAAAATTGAAAGTGATGTAAAAACACATTTTTGTTGATTTTTGAATTTTCCTGAGTAGTGCTATCTTGGTAGCTGCTCTATGCAAAGATACGAGCAACAATTGGATTTTTTTGAAAAAATTTAAAAGTGATGTAAAAACTCATTTGTGTTGATTTTTGACTTGACCTGAGTAATGCTACCTTGCTAGCTGCTCTATGCGCCGATACGAGCAACGATTGGAATTTTTTGAAAAAAGTTAAAAGTGATGTAAAAACACATCTGTGTTGATTTTTGACTTTTCCTGAGTAATGCTATCTTGTTAGCTGCTCTATGCGCCGATACGAGCAACAATTGGATTTTTTTGAAAAAATTTAAAGTGATGTAAAAACACATCTGTATTGATTTTTGACTTTTCCTGAGTAATGCTACCTTGGTAGCTGCTCTATGCGCCGATACGAGCAACAATTGGATTTTTTTGAAAAAATTGAAAGTGATGTAAAAACACATCTGTATTGATTTTTGACTTTTCCTGAGTAATGCTACCTTGGTAGCTGCTCTATGCGCAGATACGAGCAACGATTGGATTTTTTTGAATTTTTTTAAAAGTGATGTAAAAACACATCTGTGTTGATTTTTGACTTGACCTGAGTAATGCTACCTTGCTAGCTGCTCTATGCGCCGATACGAGCAACGATTGGAATTTTTTGAAAAAAGTTAAAAGTGATGTAAAAACACATGTGTTGATTTTTGACTTTTTCTGAGTAATGCTACCTTGGTAGCTGCTCTATGCGCAGATACGAGCAACGATTTGATTTTTTTGAAAAAAATTGAAAGTGATGTAAAAACACATTTTTGTTGATTTTTGAATTTTCCTGAGTAGTGCTATCTTGGTAGCTGCTCTATGCAAAGATACGAGCAACAATTGGATTTTTTTGAAAAAATTTAAAAGTGATGTAAAAACTCATTTGTGTTGATTTTTGACTTGACCTGAGTAATGCTACCTTGCTAGCTGCTCTATGCGCCGATACGAGCAACGATTGGAATTTTTTGAAAAAAGTTAAAAGTGATGTAAAAACACATCTGTGTTGATTTTTGACTTTTCCTGAGTAATGCTATCTTGTTAGCTGCTCTATGCGCCGATACGAGCAACAATTGGATTTTTTTGAAAAAATTTAAAGTGATGTAAAAACACATCTGTATTGATTTTTGACTTTTCCTGAGTAATGCTACCTTGGTAGCTGCTCTATGCGCCGATACGAGCAACAATTGGATTTTTTTGAAAAAATTTAAAGTGATGTAAAAACACATCTGTATTGATTTTTGACTTTTCCTGAGTAATGCTACCTTGGTAGCTGCTCTATGCGCAGATACGAGCAACGATTGGATTTTTTTGAAAAAAGTTAAAAGTGATGTAAAAACACATGTGTTGATTTTTGAATTTTCCTGAGTAATGCTATCTTGTTAGCTGCTCTATGCGCCGATACGAGCAACAATTGGATTTTTTTGAAAAAATTTAAAGTGATGTAAAAACACATCTGTATTGATTTTTGACTTTTTTTGAGTAATGCTACCTTGGTAGCTGCTCTATGCGCAGATACGAGCAACGATTGGATTTTTTTGAAAAAATTTAAAAGTGATGTAAAAACACATGTGTTGATTTTTGAATTTTCCTGAGTAATGCTATCTTGTTAGCTGCTCTATGCGCCGATACGAGCAACAATTGGAATTTTTTGAAAAAAGTTAAAAGTGATGTAAAAACAACATGTGTTGATTTTTGAATTTTCCTGAGTAATGCTATCTTGTTTAGCTGCTCTATGCGCCGATACGAGCAACAATTGGAATTTTTTGAAAAAATTTAAAAGTGATGTAAAAACACATGTGTTGATTTTTGAATTTTCCTGAGTAATGCTACCTTGCTAGCTGCTCTATGCGCAGATACGAGCAAAGGATTGGATTTTTTTGAAAAAATTAAAAAGTGATGTAAAAACACATCAGTGTTGATTTTTGATTTTTCCTGAGTAATGCTATCTTGTTAGCTGCTCTATGCGCCGATACGAGCAACAATTGGAATTTTTTGAAAAAATTTAAAAGTGATGTAAAAACACATGTGTTGATTTTTGAATTTTCCTGAGTAATGCTATCTTGGTAGCTGCTCTATGCAAAGATACGAGCAACAATTGGATTTTTTTGAAAAAAGTTAAAAGTGATGTAAAAACACATCTGTGTTGATTTTTGACTTTTCCTGAGTAATGCTATCTTGTTAGCTGCTCTATGCGCCGATACGAGCAACAATTGGAATTTTTTGAAAAAAGTTAAAAGTGATGTAAAAACACATCAGTGTTGATTTTTGACTTTTCCTGAGTAATGCTATCTTGTTAGCTGCTCTATGCGCCGATACGAGCAACAATTGGAATTTTTTGAAAAAATTTAAAAGTGATGTAAAAACACATGTGTTGATTTTTGAATTTTCCTGAGTAATGCTATCTTGGTAGCTGCTCTATGCAAAGATACGAGCAACAATTGGATTTTTTTGAAAAAAGTTAAAAGTGATGTAAAAACACATCTGTGTTGATTTTTGACTTTTCCTGAGTAATGCTATCTTGTTAGCTGCTCTATGCGCAGATACGAGCAACGATTGGATTTTTTTGAAAAAATTTAAAAGTGATGTAAAAACGCATCTGTGTTGATTTTTGACTTGACCTGAGTAATGCTACCTTGCTAGCTGCTCTATGCGCCGATACGAGCAACAATTGGATTTTTTTTGAAAAAATTTAAAAGTGATGTAAAAACACATTTGTGTTGATTTTTGACTTTTCCTGAGTAATGCTACCTTGCTAGCTGCTCTATGCGCCGATACGAGCAACAATTGGATTTTTTTGAAAAAATTGAAAGTGATGTAAAAACACATCTGTATTGATTTTTGACTTTTCCTGAGTAATGCTACCTTGGTAGCTGCTCTATGCGCAGATACGAGCAACGATTGGATTTTTTTGAAAATTTTTTAAAAGTGATGTAAAAACACATGTGTTGATTTTTGAATTTTCCTGAGTAATGCTACCTTGATAGCTGCTCTATGCGCAGATACGAGCAAAGGATTGGATTTTTTTGAAAAAATTTAAAAGTGATGTAAAAACACATTTTTGTTGATTTTTGAATTTTCCTGAGTAGTGCTATCTTGGTAGCTGCTCTATGCGCCGATACGAGCAACGATTGGAATTTTTTGAAAAAAGTTAAAAGTGATGTAAAAACACATGTGTTGATTTTTGACTTTTTCTGAGTAATGCTACCTTGGTAGCTGCTCTATGCGCAGATACGAGCAACGATTTGATTTTTTTGAAAAAAATTGAAAGTGATGTAAAAACACATTTTTGTTGATTTTTGAATTTTCCTGAGTAGTGCTATCTTGGTAGCTGCTCTATGCAAAGATACGAGCAACAATTGGATTTTTTTGAAAAAATTTAAAAGTGATGTAAAAACTCATTTGTGTTGATTTTTGACTTGACCTGAGTAATGCTACCTTGCTAGCTGCTCTATGCGCCGATACGAGCAACGATTGGAATTTTTTGAAAAAAGTTAAAAGTGATGTAAAAACACATCTGTGTTGATTTTTGACTTTTCCTGAGTAATGCTATCTTGTTAGCTGCTCTATGCGCCGATACGAGCAACAATTGGATTTTTTTGAAAAAATTTAAAGTGATGTAAAAACACATCTGTATTGATTTTTGACTTTTCCTGAGTAATGCTGCCTTGGTAGCTGCTCTATGCGCCGATACGAGCAACAATTGGATTTTTTTGAAAAAATTTAAAGTGATGTAAAAACACATCTGTATTGATTTTTGACTTTTCCTGAGTAATGCTACCTTGGTAGCTGCTCTATGCGCAGATACGAGCAACGATTGGATTTTTTTGAAAAAAGTTAAAAGTGATGTAAAAACACATGTGTTGATTTTTGAATTTTCCTGAGTAATGCTATCTTGTTAGCTGCTCTATGCGCCGATACGAGCAACAATTGGATTTTTTTGAAAAAATTTAAAGTGATGTAAAAACACATCTGTATTGATTTTTGACTTTTTTTGAGTAATGCTACCTTGGTAGCTGCTCTATGCGCAGATACGAGCAACGATTGGATTTTTTTGAAAAAATTTAAAAGTGATGTAAAAACACATGTGTTGATTTTTGAATTTTCCTGAGTAATGCTATCTTGTTAGCTGCTCTATGCGCCGATACGAGCAACAATTGGAATTTTTTGAAAAAAGTTAAAAGTGATGTAAAAACAACATGTGTTGATTTTTGAATTTTCCTGAGTAATGCTATCTTGTTTAGCTGCTCTATGCGCCGATACGAGCAACAATTGGAATTTTTTGAAAAAATTTAAAAGTGATGTAAAAACACATGTGTTGATTTTTGAATTTTCCTGAGTAATGCTACCTTGCTAGCTGCTCTATGCGCCGATACGAGCAACAATTGGATTTTTTTTGAAAAAATTGAAAGTGATGTAAAAACACATCTGTATTGATTTTTGACTTTTCCTGAGTAATGCTACCTTGGTAGCTGCTCTATGCGCAGATACGAGCAACGATTGGATTTTTTTGAATTTTTTTAAAAGTGATGTAAAAACACATCTGTGTTGATTTTTGACTTGACCTGAGTAATGCTACCTTGCTAGCTGCTCTATGCGCCGATACGAGCAACGATTGGAATTTTTTGAAAAAAGTTAAAAGTGATGTAAAAACACATGTGTTGATTTTTGACTTTTTCTGAGTAATGCTACCTTGCTAGCTGCTCTATGCGCAGATACGAGCAACGATTTGATTTTTTTGAAAAAAATTGAAAGTGATGTAAAAACACATTTTTGTTGATTTTTGAATTTTCCTGAGTAGTGCTATCTTGGTAGCTGCTCTATGCAAAGATACGAGCAACAATTGGATTTTTTTGAAAAAATTTAAAAGTGATGTAAAAACTCATTTGTGTTGATTTTTGACTTGACCTGAGTAATGCTACCTTGCTAGCTGCTCTATGCGCAGATACGAGCAAAGGATTGGATTTTTTTGAAAAAATTTAAAAGTGATGTAAAAACACATCAGTGTTGATTTTTGACTTTTCCTGAGTAATGCTATCTTGTTAGCTGCTCTATGCGCCGATACGAGCAACAATTGGAATTTTTTGAAAAAATTTAAAAGTGATGTAAAAACACATGTGTTGATTTTTGAATTTTCCTGAGTAATGCTATCTTGGTAGCTGCTCTATGCAAAGATACGAGCAACAATTGGATTTTTTTGAATTTTTTTAAAAGTGATGTAAAAACACATTTGTGTTGATTTTTGACTTTTCCTGAGTAATGCTACCTTGCTAGCTGCTCTATGCGCCGATACGAGCAACAATTGGATTTTTTTTGAAAAAATTGAAAGTGATGTAAAAACACATCTGTATTGATTTTTGACTTTTCCTGAGTAATGCTACCTTGGTAGCTGCTCTATGCGCAGATACGAGCAACGATTGGATTTTTTTGAATTTTTTTAAAAGTGATGTAAAAACACATCTGTGTTGATTTTTGACTTGACCTGAGTAATGCTACCTTGCTAGCTGCTCTATGCGCCGATACGAGCAACGATTGGAATTTTTTGAAAAAAGTTAAAAGTGATGTAAAAACACATGTGTTGATTTTTGACTTTTTCTGAGTAATGCTACCTTGGTAGCTGCTCTATGCGCAGATACGAGCAACGATTTGATTTTTTTGAAAAAAATTGAAAGTGATGTAAAAACACATTTTTGTTGATTTTTGAATTTTCCTGAGTAGTGCTATCTTGGTAGCTGCTCTATGCAAAGATACGAGCAACAATTGGATTTTTTTGAAAAAATTTAAAAGTGATGTAAAAACTCATTTGTGTTGATTTTTGACTTGACCTGAGTAATGCTACCTTGCTAGCTGCTCTATGCGCCGATACGAGCAACGATTGGAATTTTTTGAAAAAAGTTAAAAGTGATGTAAAAACACATCTGTGTTGATTTTTGACTTTTCCTGAGTAATGCTATCTTGTTAGCTGCTCTATGCGCCGATACGAGCAACAATTGGATTTTTTTGAAAAAATTTAAAGTGATGTAAAAACACATCTGTATTGATTTTTGACTTTTCCTGAGTAATGCTACCTTGGTAGCTGCTCTATGCGCCGATACGAGCAACAATTGGATTTTTTTGAAAAAATTGAAAGTGATGTAAAAACACATCTGTATTGATTTTTGACTTTTCCTGAGTAATGCTACCTTGGTAGCTGCTCTATGCGCAGATACGAGCAACGATTGGATTTTTTTGAATTTTTTTAAAAGTGATGTAAAAACACATCTGTGTTGATTTTTGACTTGACCTGAGTAATGCTACCTTGCTAGCTGCTCTATGCGCCGATACGAGCAACGATTGGAATTTTTTGAAAAAAGTTAAAAGTGATGTAAAAACACATGTGTTGATTTTTGACTTTTTCTGAGTAATGCTACCTTGGTAGCTGCTCTATGCGCAGATACGAGCAACGATTTGATTTTTTTGAAAAAAATTGAAAGTGATGTAAAAACACATTTTTGTTGATTTTTGAATTTTCCTGAGTAGTGCTATCTTGGTAGCTGCTCTATGCAAAGATACGAGCAACAATTGGATTTTTTTGAAAAAATTTAAAAGTGATGTAAAAACTCATTTGTGTTGATTTTTGACTTGACCTGAGTAATGCTACCTTGCTAGCTGCTCTATGCGCCGATACGAGCAACGATTGGAATTTTTTGAAAAAAGTTAAAAGTGATGTAAAAACACATCTGTGTTGATTTTTGACTTTTCCTGAGTAATGCTATCTTGTTAGCTGCTCTATGCGCCGATACGAGCAACAATTGGATTTTTTTGAAAAAATTTAAAGTGATGTAAAAACACATCTGTATTGATTTTTGACTTTTCCTGAGTAATGCTACCTTGGTAGCTGCTCTATGCGCCGATACGAGCAACAATTGGATTTTTTTGAAAAAATTTAAAGTGATGTAAAAACACATCTGTATTGATTTTTGACTTTTCCTGAGTAATGCTACCTTGGTAGCTGCTCTATGCGCAGATACGAGCAACGATTGGATTTTTTTGAAAAAAGTTAAAAGTGATGTAAAAACACATGTGTTGATTTTTGAATTTTCCTGAGTAATGCTATCTTGTTAGCTGCTCTATGCGCCGATACGAGCAACAATTGGATTTTTTTGAAAAAATTTAAAGTGATGTAAAAACACATCTGTATTGATTTTTGACTTTTTTTGAGTAATGCTACCTTGGTAGCTGCTCTATGCGCAGATACGAGCAACGATTGGATTTTTTTGAAAAAATTTAAAAGTGATGTAAAAACACATGTGTTGATTTTTGAATTTTCCTGAGTAATGCTATCTTGTTAGCTGCTCTATGCGCCGATACGAGCAACAATTGGAATTTTTTGAAAAAAGTTAAAAGTGATGTAAAAACAACATGTGTTGATTTTTGAATTTTCCTGAGTAATGCTATCTTGTTTAGCTGCTCTATGCGCCGATACGAGCAACAATTGGAATTTTTTGAAAAAATTTAAAAGTGATGTAAAAACACATGTGTTGATTTTTGAATTTTCCTGAGTAATGCTACCTTGCTAGCTGCTCTATGCGCAGATACGAGCAAAGGATTGGATTTTTTTGAAAAAATTAAAAAGTGATGTAAAAACACATCAGTGTTGATTTTTGATTTTTCCTGAGTAATGCTATCTTGTTAGCTGCTCTATGCGCCGATACGAGCAACAATTGGAATTTTTTGAAAAAATTTAAAAGTGATGTAAAAACACATGTGTTGATTTTTGAATTTTCCTGAGTAATGCTATCTTGGTAGCTGCTCTATGCAAAGATACGAGCAACAATTGGATTTTTTTGAAAAAAGTTAAAAGTGATGTAAAAACACATCTGTGTTGATTTTTGACTTTTCCTGAGTAATGCTATCTTGTTAGCTGCTCTATGCGCCGATACGAGCAACAATTGGAATTTTTTGAAAAAAGTTAAAAGTGATGTAAAAACACATCAGTGTTGATTTTTGACTTTTCCTGAGTAATGCTATCTTGTTAGCTGCTCTATGCGCCGATACGAGCAACAATTGGAATTTTTTGAAAAAATTTAAAAGTGATGTAAAAACACATGTGTTGATTTTTGAATTTTCCTGAGTAATGCTATCTTGGTAGCTGCTCTATGCAAAGATACGAGCAACAATTGGATTTTTTTGAAAAAAGTTAAAAGTGATGTAAAAACACATCTGTGTTGATTTTTGACTTTTCCTGAGTAATGCTATCTTGTTAGCTGCTCTATGCGCAGATACGAGCAACGATTGGATTTTTTTGAAAAAATTTAAAAGTGATGTAAAAACGCATCTGTGTTGATTTTTGACTTGACCTGAGTAATGCTACCTTGCTAGCTGCTCTATGCGCCGATACGAGCAACAATTGGATTTTTTTTGAAAAAATTTAAAAGTGATGTAAAAACACATTTGTGTTGATTTTTGACTTTTCCTGAGTAATGCTACCTTGCTAGCTGCTCTATGCGCCGATACGAGCAACAATTGGATTTTTTTGAAAAAATTGAAAGTGATGTAAAAACACATCTGTATTGATTTTTGACTTTTCCTGAGTAATGCTACCTTGGTAGCTGCTCTATGCGCAGATACGAGCAACGATTGGATTTTTTTGAAAATTTTTTAAAAGTGATGTAAAAACACATGTGTTGATTTTTGAATTTTCCTGAGTAATGCTACCTTGATAGCTGCTCTATGCGCAGATACGAGCAAAGGATTGGATTTTTTTGAAAAAATTTAAAAGTGATGTAAAAACACATTTTTGTTGATTTTTGAATTTTCCTGAGTAGTGCTATCTTGGTAGCTGCTCTATGCGCCGATACGAGCAACGATTGGAATTTTTTGAAAAAAGTTAAAAGTGATGTAAAAACACATGTGTTGATTTTTGACTTTTTCTGAGTAATGCTACCTTGGTAGCTGCTCTATGCGCAGATACGAGCAACGATTTGATTTTTTTGAAAAAAATTGAAAGTGATGTAAAAACACATTTTTGTTGATTTTTGAATTTTCCTGAGTAGTGCTATCTTGGTAGCTGCTCTATGCAAAGATACGAGCAACAATTGGATTTTTTTGAAAAAATTTAAAAGTGATGTAAAAACTCATTTGTGTTGATTTTTGACTTGACCTGAGTAATGCTACCTTGCTAGCTGCTCTATGCGCCGATACGAGCAACGATTGGAATTTTTTGAAAAAAGTTAAAAGTGATGTAAAAACACATCTGTGTTGATTTTTGACTTTTCCTGAGTAATGCTATCTTGTTAGCTGCTCTATGCGCCGATACGAGCAACAATTGGATTTTTTTGAAAAAATTTAAAGTGATGTAAAAACACATCTGTATTGATTTTTGACTTTTCCTGAGTAATGCTGCCTTGGTAGCTGCTCTATGCGCCGATACGAGCAACAATTGGATTTTTTTGAAAAAATTTAAAGTGATGTAAAAACACATCTGTATTGATTTTTGACTTTTCCTGAGTAATGCTACCTTGGTAGCTGCTCTATGCGCAGATACGAGCAACGATTGGATTTTTTTGAAAAAAGTTAAAAGTGATGTAAAAACACATGTGTTGATTTTTGAATTTTCCTGAGTAATGCTATCTTGTTAGCTGCTCTATGCGCCGATACGAGCAACAATTGGATTTTTTTGAAAAAATTTAAAGTGATGTAAAAACACATCTGTATTGATTTTTGACTTTTTTTGAGTAATGCTACCTTGGTAGCTGCTCTATGCGCAGATACGAGCAACGATTGGATTTTTTTGAAAAAATTTAAAAGTGATGTAAAAACACATGTGTTGATTTTTGAATTTTCCTGAGTAATGCTATCTTGTTAGCTGCTCTATGCGCCGATACGAGCAACAATTGGAATTTTTTGAAAAAAGTTAAAAGTGATGTAAAAACAACATGTGTTGATTTTTGAATTTTCCTGAGTAATGCTATCTTGTTTAGCTGCTCTATGCGCCGATACGAGCAACAATTGGAATTTTTTGAAAAAATTTAAAAGTGATGTAAAAACACATGTGTTGATTTTTGAATTTTCCTGAGTAATGCTACCTTGCTAGCTGCTCTATGCGCAGATACGAGCAAAGGATTGGATTTTTTTGAAAAAATTAAAAAGTGATGTAAAAACACATCAGTGTTGATTTTTGATTTTTCCTGAGTAATGCTATCTTGTTAGCTGCTCTATGCGCCGATACGAGCAACAATTGGAATTTTTTGAAAAAATTTAAAAGTGATGTAAAAACACATGTGTTGATTTTTGAATTTTCCTGAGTAATGCTATCTTGGTAGCTGCTCTATGCAAAGATACGAGCAACAATTGGATTTTTTTGAAAAAAGTTAAAAGTGATGTAAAAACACATCTGTGTTGATTTTTGACTTTTCCTGAGTAATGCTATCTTGTTAGCTGCTCTATGCGCCGATACGAGCAACAATTGGAATTTTTTGAAAAAAGTTAAAAGTGATGTAAAAACACATCAGTGTTGATTTTTGACTTTTCCTGAGTAATGCTATCTTGTTAGCTGCTCTATGCGCCGATACGAGCAACAATTGGAATTTTTTGAAAAAATTTAAAAGTGATGTAAAAACACATGTGTTGATTTTTGAATTTTCCTGAGTAATGCTATCTTGGTAGCTGCTCTATGCAAAGATACGAGCAACAATTGGATTTTTTTGAAAAAAGTTAAAAGTGATGTAAAAACACATCTGTGTTGATTTTTGACTTTTCCTGAGTAATGCTATCTTGTTAGCTGCTCTATGCGCAGATACGAGCAACGATTGGATTTTTTTGAAAAAATTTAAAAGTGATGTAAAAACGCATCTGTGTTGATTTTTGACTTGACCTGAGTAATGCTACCTTGCTAGCTGCTCTATGCGCCGATACGAGCAACAATTGGATTTTTTTTGAAAAAATTTAAAAGTGATGTAAAAACACATTTGTGTTGATTTTTGACTTTTCCTGAGTAATGCTACCTTGCTAGCTGCTCTATGCGCCGATACGAGCAACAATTGGATTTTTTTGAAAAAATTGAAAGTGATGTAAAAACACATCTGTATTGATTTTTGACTTTTCCTGAGTAATGCTACCTTGGTAGCTGCTCTATGCGCAGATACGAGCAACGATTGGATTTTTTTGAAAATTTTTTAAAAGTGATGTAAAAACACATGTGTTGATTTTTGAATTTTCCTGAGTAATGCTACCTTGATAGCTGCTCTATGCGCAGATACGAGCAAAGGATTGGATTTTTTTGAAAAAATTTAAAAGTGATGTAAAAACACATTTTTGTTGATTTTTGAATTTTCCTGAGTAGTGCTATCTTGGTAGCTGCTCTATGCAAAGATACGAGCAACAATTGGATTTTTTTGAAAAAATTTAAAAGTGATGTAAAAACTCATTTGTGTTGATTTTTGACTTGACCTGAGTAATGCTACCTTGCTAGCTGCTCTATGCGCCGATACGAGCAACGATTGGAATTTTTTGAAAAAAGTTAAAAGTGATGTAAAAACACATCTGTGTTGATTTTTGACTTTTCCTGAGTAATGCTATCTTGTTAGCTGCTCTATGCGCCGATACGAGCAACAATTGGATTTTTTTGAAAAAATTTAAAGTGATGTAAAAACACATCTGTATTGATTTTTGACTTTTCCTGAGTAATGCTACCTTGGTAGCTGCTCTATGCGCAGATACGAGCAACGATTGGATTTTTTTGAAAAAATTTAAAAGTGATGTAAAAACACATGTGTTGATTTTTGAATTTTCCTGAGTAATGCTATCTTGGTAGCTGCTCTATGCAAAGATACGAGCAACAATTGGATTTTTTTGAAATTTTTTAAAAGTGATGTAAAAACACATCTGTGTTGATTTTTGACTTTTCCTGAGTAATGCTACCTTGCTAGCTGCTCTATGCGCCGATACGAGCAACAATTGGATTTTTTTTGAAAAAATTGAAAGTGATGTAAAAACACATCTGTATTGATTTTTGACTTTTCCTGAGTAATGCTACCTTGGTAGCTGCTCTATGCGCAGATACGAGCAACGATTGGATTTTTTTGAATTTTTTTAAAAGTGATGTAAAAACACATCTGTGTTGATTTTTGACTTGACCTGAGTAATGCTACCTTGCTAGCTGCTCTATGCGCCGATACGAGCAACGATTGGAATTTTTTGAAAAAAGTTAAAAGTGATGTAAAAACACATGTGTTGATTTTTGACTTTTTCTGAGTAATGCTACCTTGCTAGCTGCTCTATGCGCAGATACGAGCAACGATTTGATTTTTTTGAAAAAAATTGAAAGTGATGTAAAAACACATTTTTGTTGATTTTTGAATTTTCCTGAGTAGTGCTATCTTGGTAGCTGCTCTATGCAAAGATACGAGCAACAATTGGATTTTTTTGAAAAAATTTAAAAGTGATGTAAAAACTCATTTGTGTTGATTTTTGACTTGACCTGAGTAATGCTACCTTGCTAGCTGCTCTATGCGCCGATACGAGCAACGATTGGAATTTTTTGAAAAAAGTTAAAAGTGATGTAAAAACACATCTGTGTTGATTTTTGACTTTTCCTGAGTAATGCTATCTTGTTAGCTGCTCTATGCGCCGATACGAGCAACAATTGGATTTTTTTGAAAAAATTTAAAGTGATGTAAAAACACATCTGTATTGATTTTTGACTTTTCCTGAGTAATGCTACCTTGGTAGCTGCTCTATGCGCCGATACGAGCAACAATTGGATTTTTTTGAAAAAATTTAAAGTGATGTAAAAACACATCTGTATTGATTTTTGACTTTTCCTGAGTAATGCTACCTTGGTAGCTGCTCTATGCGCAGATACGAGCAACGATTGGATTTTTTTGAAAAAAGTTAAAAGTGATGTAAAAACACATGTGTTGATTTTTGAATTTTCCTGAGTAATGCTATCTTGTTAGCTGCTCTATGCGCCGATACGAGCAACAATTGGATTTTTTTGAAAAAATTTAAAGTGATGTAAAAACACATCTGTATTGATTTTTGACTTTTTTTGAGTAATGCTACCTTGGTAGCTGCTCTATGCGCAGATACGAGCAACGATTGGATTTTTTTGAAAAAATTTAAAAGTGATGTAAAAACACATGTGTTGATTTTTGAATTTTCCTGAGTAATGCTATCTTGTTAGCTGCTCTATGCGCCGATACGAGCAACAATTGGAATTTTTTGAAAAAAGTTAAAAGTGATGTAAAAACAACATGTGTTGATTTTTGAATTTTCCTGAGTAATGCTATCTTGTTTAGCTGCTCTATGCGCCGATACGAGCAACAATTGGAATTTTTTGAAAAAATTTAAAAGTGATGTAAAAACACATGTGTTGATTTTTGAATTTTCCTGAGTAATGCTACCTTGCTAGCTGCTCTATGCGCAGATACGAGCAAAGGATTGGATTTTTTTGAAAAAATTAAAAAGTGATGTAAAAACACATCAGTGTTGATTTTTGATTTTTCCTGAGTAATGCTATCTTGTTAGCTGCTCTATGCGCCGATACGAGCAACAATTGGAATTTTTTGAAAAAATTTAAAAGTGATGTAAAAACACATGTGTTGATTTTTGAATTTTCCTGAGTAATGCTATCTTGGTAGCTGCTCTATGCAAAGATACGAGCAACAATTGGATTTTTTTGAAAAAAGTTAAAAGTGATGTAAAAACACATCTGTGTTGATTTTTGACTTTTCCTGAGTAATGCTATCTTGTTAGCTGCTCTATGCGCCGATACGAGCAACAATTGGAATTTTTTGAAAAAAGTTAAAAGTGATGTAAAAACACATCAGTGTTGATTTTTGACTTTTCCTGAGTAATGCTATCTTGTTAGCTGCTCTATGCGCCGATACGAGCAACAATTGGAATTTTTTGAAAAAATTTAAAAGTGATGTAAAAACACATGTGTTGATTTTTGAATTTTCCTGAGTAATGCTATCTTGGTAGCTGCTCTATGCAAAGATACGAGCAACAATTGGATTTTTTTGAAAAAAGTTAAAAGTGATGTAAAAACACATCTGTGTTGATTTTTGACTTTTCCTGAGTAATGCTATCTTGTTAGCTGCTCTATGCGCAGATACGAGCAACGATTGGATTTTTTTGAAAAAATTTAAAAGTGATTTAAAACGCATCTGTGTTGATTTTTGACTTGACCTGAGTAATGCTACCTTGCTAGCTGCTCTATGCGCCGATACGAGCAACAATTGGATTTTTTTTGAAAAAATTTAAAAGTGATGTAAAAACACATTTGTGTTGATTTTTGACTTTTCCTGAGTAATGCTACCTTGCTAGCTGCTCTATGCGCCGATACGAGCAACAATTGGATTTTTTTGAAAAAATTGAAAGTGATGTAAAAACACATCTGTATTGATTTTTGACTTTTCCTGAGTAATGCTACCTTGGTAGCTGCTCTATGCGCAGATACGAGCAACGATTGGATTTTTTTGAAAATTTTTTAAAAGTGATGTAAAAACACATGTGTTGATTTTTGAATTTTCCTGAGTAATGCTACCTTGATAGCTGCTCTATGCGCAGATACGAGCAAAGGATTGGATTTTTTTGAAAAAATTTAAAAGTGATGTAAAAACACATTTTTGTTGATTTTTGAATTTTCCTGAGTAGTGCTATCTTGGTAGCTGCTCTATGCAAAGATACGAGCAACAATTGGATTTTTTTGAAAAAATTTAAAAGTGATGTAAAAACTCATTTGTGTTGATTTTTGACTTGACCTGAGTAATGCTACCTTGCTAGCTGCTCTATGCGCCGATACGAGCAACGATTGGAATTTTTTGAAAAAAGTTAAAAGTGATGTAAAAACACATCTGTGTTGATTTTTGACTTTTCCTGAGTAATGCTATCTTGTTAGCTGCTCTATGCGCCGATACGAGCAACAATTGGATTTTTTTGAAAAAATTTAAAGTGATGTAAAAACACATCTGTATTGATTTTTGACTTTTCCTGAGTAATGCTACCTTGGTAGCTGCTCTATGCGCAGATACGAGCAACGATTGGATTTTTTTGAAAAAATTTAAAAGTGATGTAAAAACACATGTGTTGATTTTTGAATTTTCCTGAGTAATGCTATCTTGGTAGCTGCTCTATGCAAAGATACGAGCAACAATTGGATTTTTTTGAAATTTTTTAAAAGTGATGTAAAAACACATTTGTGTTGATTTTTGACTTTTCCTGAGTAATGCTACCTTGCTAGCTGCTCTATGCGCCGATACGAGCAACAATTGGATTTTTTTTGAAAAAATTGAAAGTGATGTAAAAACACATCTGTATTGATTTTTGACTTTTCCTGAGTAATGCTACCTTGGTAGCTGCTCTATGCGCAGATACGAGCAACGATTGGATTTTTTTGAATTTTTTTAAAAGTGATGTAAAAACACATCTGTGTTGATTTTTGACTTGACCTGAGTAATGCTACCTTGCTAGCTGCTCTATGCGCCGATACGAGCAACGATTGGAATTTTTTGAAAAAAGTTAAAAGTGATGTAAAAACACATGTGTTGATTTTTGACTTTTTCTGAGTAATGCTACCTTGCTAGCTGCTCTATGCGCAGATACGAGCAACGATTTGATTTTTTTGAAAAAAATTGAAAGTGATGTAAAAACACATTTTTGTTGATTTTTGAATTTTCCTGAGTAGTGCTATCTTGGTAGCTGCTCTATGCAAAGATACGAGCAACAATTGGATTTTTTTGAAAAAATTTAAAAGTGATGTAAAAACTCATTTGTGTTGATTTTTGACTTGACCTGAGTAATGCTACCTTGCTAGCTGCTCTATGCGCAGATACGAGCAAAGGATTGGATTTTTTTGAAAAAATTTAAAAGTGATGTAAAAACACATCAGTGTTGATTTTTGACTTTTCCTGAGTAATGCTATCTTGTTAGCTGCTCTATGCGCCGATACGAGCAACAATTGGAATTTTTTGAAAAATTTTAAAAGTGATGTAAAAACACATGTGTTGATTTTTGAATTTTCCTGAGTAATGCTATCTTGGTAGCTGCTCTATGCAAAGATACGAGCAACAATTGGATTTTTTTGAAAAAAGTTAAAAGTGATGTAAAAACACATCTGTGTTGATTTTTGACTTTTCCTGAGTAATGCTATCTTGTTAGCTGCTCTATGCGCAGATACGAGCAACGATTGGATTTTTTTGAAAAAATTTAAAAGTGATGTAAAAACGCATCTGTGTTGATTTTTGACTTGACCTGAGTAATGCTACCTTGCTAGCTGCTCTATGCGCCGATACGAGCAACAATTGGATTTTTTTTGAAAAAATTTAAAAGTGATGTAAAAACACATTTGTGTTGATTTTTGACTTTTCCTGAGTAATGCTACCTTGCTAGCTGCTCTATGCGCCGATACGAGCAACAATTGGATTTTTTTGAAAAAATTGAAAGTGATGTAAAAACACATCTGTATTGATTTTTGACTTTTCCTGAGTAATGCTACCTTGGTAGCTGCTCTATGCGCAGATACGAGCAACGATTGGATTTTTTTGAAATTTTTTTAAAAGTGATGTAAAAACACATGTGTTGATTTTTGAATTTTCCTGAGTAATGCTACCTTGATAGCTGCTCTATGCGCAGATACGAGCAAAGGATTGGATTTTTTTGAAAAAATTTAAAAGTGATGTAAAAACACATTTTTGTTGATTTTTGAATTTTCCTGAGTAGTGCTATCTTGGTAGCTGCTCTATGCAAAGATACGAGCAACAATTGGATTTTTTTGAAAAAATTTAAAAGTGATGTAAAAACTCATTTGTGTTGATTTTTGACTTGACCTGAGTAATGCTACCTTGCTAGCTGCTCTATGCGCCGATACGAGCAACGATTGGAATTTTTTGAAAAAAGTTAAAAGTGATGTAAAAACACATCTGTGTTGATTTTTGACTTTTCCTGAGTAATGCTATCTTGTTAGCTGCTCTATGCGCCGATACGAGCAACAATTGGATTTTTTTGAAAAAATTTAAAGTGATGTAAAAACACATCTGTATTGATTTTTGACTTTTCCTGAGTAATGCTACCTTGGTAGCTGCTCTATGCGCAGATACGAGCAACGATTGGATTTTTTTGAATTTTTTTAAAAGTGATGTAAAAACACATCTGTGTTGATTTTTGACTTGACCTGAGTAATGCTACCTTGCTAGCTGCTCTATGCGCCGATACGAGCAACGATTGGAATTTTTTGAAAAAAGTTAAAAGTGATGTAAAAACACATGTGTTGATTTTTGACTTTTTCTGAGTAATGCTACCTTGCTAGCTGCTCTATGCGCAGATACGAGCAACGATTTGATTTTTTTGAAAAAAATTGAAAGTGATGTAAAAACACATTTTTGTTGATTTTTGAATTTTCCTGAGTAGTGCTATCTTGGTAGCTGCTCTATGCAAAGATACGAGCAACAATTGGATTTTTTTGAAAAAATTTAAAAGTGATGTAAAAACTCATTTGTGTTGATTTTTGACTTGACCTGAGTAATGCTACCTTGCTAGCTGCTCTATGCGCAGATACGAGCAAAGGATTGGATTTTTTTGAAAAAATTTAAAAGTGATGTAAAAACACATCAGTGTTGATTTTTGACTTTTCCTGAGTAATGCTATCTTGTTAGCTGCTCTATGCGCCGATACGAGCAACAATTGGAATTTTTTGAAAAAATTTAAAAGTGATGTAAAAACACATGTGTTGATTTTTGAATTTTCCTGAGTAATGCTATCTTGGTAGCTGCTCTATGCAAAGATACGAGCAACAATTGGATTTTTTGGAAATTTTTTAAAAGTGATGTAAAAACACATTTGTGTTGATTTTTGACTTTTCCTGAGTAATGCTACCTTGCTAGCTGCTCTATGCGCCGATACGAGCAACAATTGGATTTTTTTTGAAAAAATTGAAAGTGATGTAAAAACACATCTGTATTGATTTTTGACTTTTCCTGAGTAATGCTACCTTGGTAGCTGCTCTATGCGCAGATACGAGCAACGATTGGATTTTTTTGAATTTTTTTAAAAGTGATGTAAAAACACATCTGTGTTGATTTTTGACTTGACCTGAGTAATGCTACCTTGCTAGCTGCTCTATGCGCCGATACGAGCAACGATTGGAATTTTTTGAAAAAAGTTAAAAGTGATGTAAAAACACATGTGTTGATTTTTGACTTTTTCTGAGTAATGCTACCTTGCTAGCTGCTCTATGCGCAGATACGAGCAACGATTTGATTTTTTTGAAAAAAATTGAAAGTGATGTAAAAACACATTTTTGTTGATTTTTGAATTTTCCTGAGTAGTGCTATCTTGGTAGCTGCTCTATGCAAAGATACGAGCAACAATTGGATTTTTTTGAAAAAATTTAAAAGTGATGTAAAAACTCATTTGTGTTGATTTTTGACTTGACCTGAGTAATGCTACCTTGCTAGCTGCTCTATGCGCAGATACGAGCAAAGGATTGGATTTTTTTGAAAAAATTTAAAAGTGATGTAAAAACACATCAGTGTTGATTTTTGACTTTTCCTGAGTAATGCTATCTTGTTAGCTGCTCTATGCGCCGATACGAGCAACAATTGGAATTTTTTGAAAAAATTTAAAAGTGATGTAAAAACACATGTGTTGATTTTTGAATTTTCCTGAGTAATGCTATCTTGGTAGCTGCTCTATGCAAAGATACGAGCAACAATTGGATTTTTTTGAAATTTTTTAAAAGTGATGTAAAAACACATTTGTGTTGATTTTTGACTTTTCCTGAGTAATGCTACCTTGCTAGCTGCTCTATGCGCCGATACGAGCAACAATTGGATTTTTTTTGAAAAAATTGAAAGTGATGTAAAAACACATCTGTATTGATTTTTGACTTTTCCTGAGTAATGCTACCTTGGTAGCTGCTCTATGCGCAGATACGAGCAACGATTGGATTTTTTTGAATTTTTTTAAAAGTGATGTAAAAACACATCTGTGTTGATTTTTGACTTGACCTGAGTAATGCTACCTTGCTAGCTGCTCTATGCGCCGATACGAGCAACGATTGGAATTTTTTGAAAAAAGTTAAAAGTGATGTAAAAACACATGTGTTGATTTTTGACTTTTTCTGAGTAATGCTACCTTGCTAGCTGCTCTATGCGCAGATACGAGCAACGATTTGATTTTTTTGAAAAAAATTGAAAGTGATGTAAAAACACATTTTTGTTGATTTTTGAATTTTCCTGAGTAGTGCTATCTTGGTAGCTGCTCTATGCAAAGATACGAGCAACAATTGGATTTTTTTGAAAAAATTTAAAAGTGATGTAAAAACTCATTTGTGTTGATTTTTGACTTGACCTGAGTAATGCTACCTTGCTAGCTGCTCTATGCGCAGATACGAGCAAAGGATTGGATTTTTTTGAAAAAATTTAAAAGTGATGTAAAAACACATCAGTGTTGATTTTTGACTTTTCCTGAGTAATGCTATCTTGTTAGCTGCTCTATGCGCCGATACGAGCAACAATTGGAATTTTTTGAAAAAATTTAAAAGTGATGTAAAAACACATGTGTTGATTTTTGAATTTTCCTGAGTAATGCTATCTTGGTAGCTGCTCTATGCAAAGATACGAGCAACAATTGGATTTTTTTGAAATTTTTTAAAAGTGATGTAAAAACACATTTGTGTTGATTTTTGACTTTTCCTGAGTAATGCTACCTTGCTAGCTGCTCTATGCGCCGATACGAGCAACAATTGGATTTTTTTTGAAAAAATTGAAAGTGATGTAAAAACACATCTGTATTGATTTTTGACTTTTCCTGAGTAATGCTACCTTGGTAGCTGCTCTATGCGCAGATACGAGCAACGATTGGATTTTTTTGAAAAAATTTAAAAGTGATGTAAAAACACATGTGTTGATTTTTGAATTTTCCTGAGTAATGCTATCTTGGTAGCTGCTCTATGCAAAGATACGAGCAACAATTGGATTTTTTTGAAAAAAGTTAAAAGTGATGTAAAAACACATCTGTGTTGATTTTTGACTTTTCCTGAGTAATGCTATCTTGTTAGCTGCTCTATGCGCAGATACGAGCAACGATTGGATTTTTTTGAAAAAATTTAAAAGTGATGTAAAAACGCATCTGTGTTGATTTTTGACTTGACCTGAGTAATGCTACCTTGCTAGCTGCTCTATGCGCCGATACGAGCAACAATTGGATTTTTTTTGAAAAAATTTAAAAGTGATGTAAAAACACATTTGTGTTGATTTTTGACTTTTCCTGAGTAATGCTACCTTGCTAGCTGCTCTATGCGCCGATACGAGCAACAATTGGATTTTTTTGAAAAAATTGAAAGTGATGTAAAAACACATCTGTATTGATTTTTGACTTTTCCTGAGTAATGCTACCTTGGTAGCTGCTCTATGCGCAGATACGAGCAACGATTGGATTTTTTTGAAATTTTTTTAAAAGTGATGTAAAAACACATGTGTTGATTTTTGAATTTTCCTGAGTAATGCTACCTTGATAGCTGCTCTATGCGCAGATACGAGCAAAGGATTGGATTTTTTTGAAAAAATTTAAAAGTGATGTAAAAACACATTTTTGTTGATTTTTGAATTTTCCTGAGTAGTGCTATCTTGGTAGCTGCTCTATGCAAAGATACGAGCAACAATTGGATTTTTTTGAAAAAATTTAAAAGTGATGTAAAAACTCATTTGTGTTGATTTTTGACTTGACCTGAGTAATGCTACCTTGCTAGCTGCTCTATGCGCCGATACGAGCAACGATTGGAATTTTTTGAAAAAAGTTAAAAGTGATGTAAAAACACATCTGTGTTGATTTTTGACTTTTCCTGAGTAATGCTATCTTGTTAGCTGCTCTATGCGCCGATACGAGCAACAATTGGATTTTTTTGAAAAAATTTAAAGTGATGTAAAAACACATCTGTATTGATTTTTGACTTTTCCTGAGTAATGCTACCTTGGTAGCTGCTCTATGCGCAGATACGAGCAACGATTGGATTTTTTTGAATTTTTTTAAAAGTGATGTAAAAACACATCTGTGTTGATTTTTGACTTGACCTGAGTAATGCTACCTTGCTAGCTGCTCTATGCGCCGATACGAGCAACGATTGGAATTTTTTGAAAAAAGTTAAAAGTGATGTAAAAACACATGTGTTGATTTTTGACTTTTTCTGAGTAATGCTACCTTGCTAGCTGCTCTATGCGCAGATACGAGCAACGATTTGATTTTTTTGAAAAAAATTGAAAGTGATGTAAAAACACATTTTTGTTGATTTTTGAATTTTCCTGAGTAGTGCTATCTTGGTAGCTGCTCTATGCAAAGATACGAGCAACAATTGGATTTTTTTGAAATTTTTTAAAAGTGATGTAAAAACACATTTGTGTTGATTTTTGACTTTTCCTGAGTAATGCTACCTTGCTAGCTGCTCTATGCGCCGATACGAGCAACAATTGGATTTTTTTTGAAAAAATTGAAAGTGATGTAAAAACACATCTGTATTGATTTTTGACTTTTCCTGAGTAATGCTACCTTGGTAGCTGCTCTATGCGCAGATACGAGCAACGATTGGATTTTTTTGAATTTTTTTAAAAGTGATGTAAAAACACATCTGTGTTGATTTTTGACTTGACCTGAGTAATGCTACCTTGCTAGCTGCTCTATGCGCCGATACGAGCAACGATTGGAATTTTTTGAAAAAAGTTAAAAGTGATGTAAAAACACATGTGTTGATTTTTGACTTTTTCTGAGTAATGCTACCTTGCTAGCTGCTCTATGCGCAGATACGAGCAACGATTTGATTTTTTTGAAAAAAATTGAAAGTGATGTAAAAACACATTTTTGTTGATTTTTGAATTTTCCTGAGTAGTGCTATCTTGGTAGCTGCTCTATGCAAAGATACGAGCAACAATTGGATTTTTTTGAAAAAATTTAAAAGTGATGTAAAAACTCATTTGTGTTGATTTTTGACTTGACCTGAGTAATGCTACCTTGCTAGCTGCTCTATGCGCAGATACGAGCAAAGGATTGGATTTTTTTGAAAAAATTTAAAAGTGATGTAAAAACACATCAGTGTTGATTTTTGACTTTTCCTGAGTAATGCTATCTTGTTAGCTGCTCTATGCGCCGATACGAGCAACAATTGGAATTTTTTGAAAAAATTTAAAAGTGATGTAAAAACACATGTGTTGATTTTTGAATTTTCCTGAGTAATGCTATCTTGGTAGCTGCTCTATGCAAAGATACGAGCAACAATTGGATTTTTTTGAAATTTTTTAAAAGTGATGTAAAAACACATTTGTGTTGATTTTTGACTTTTCCTGAGTAATGCTACCTTGCTAGCTGCTCTATGCGCCGATACGAGCAACAATTGGATTTTTTTTGAAAAAATTGAAAGTGATGTAAAAACACATCTGTATTGATTTTTGACTTTTCCTGAGTAATGCTACCTTGGTAGCTGCTCTATGCGCAGATACGAGCAACGATTGGATTTTTTTGAATTTTTTTAAAAGTGATGTAAAAACACATCTGTGTTGATTTTTGACTTGACCTGAGTAATGCTACCTTGCTAGCTGCTCTATGCGCCGATACGAGCAACGATTGGAATTTTTTGAAAAAAGTTAAAAGTGATGTAAAAACACATGTGTTGATTTTTGACTTTTTCTGAGTAATGCTACCTTGCTAGCTGCTCTATGCGCAGATACGAGCAACGATTTGATTTTTTTGAAAAAAATTGAAAGTGATGTAAAAACACATTTTTGTTGATTTTTGAATTTTCCTGAGTAGTGCTATCTTGGTAGCTGCTCTATGCAAAGATACGAGCAACAATTGGATTTTTTTGAAAAAATTTAAAAGTGATGTAAAAACTCATTTGTGTTGATTTTTGACTTGACCTGAGTAATGCTACCTTGCTAGCTGCTCTATGCGCAGATACGAGCAAAGGATTGGATTTTTTTGAAAAAATTTAAAAGTGATGTAAAAACACATCAGTGTTGATTTTTGACTTTTCCTGAGTAATGCTATCTTGTTAGCTGCTCTATGCGCCGATACGAGCAACAATTGGAATTTTTTGAAAAAATTTAAAAGTGATGTAAAAACACATGTGTTGATTTTTGAATTTTCCTGAGTAATGCTATCTTGGTAGCTGCTCTATGCAAAGATACGAGCAACAATTGGATTTTTTTGAAATTTTTTAAAAGTGATGTAAAAACACATTTGTGTTGATTTTTGACTTTTCCTGAGTAATGCTACCTTGCTAGCTGCTCTATGCGCCGATACGAGCAACAATTGGATTTTTTTTGAAAAAATTGAAAGTGATGTAAAAACACATCTGTATTGATTTTTGACTTTTCCTGAGTAATGCTACCTTGGTAGCTGCTCTATGCGCAGATACGAGCAACGATTGGATTTTTTTGAAAAAATTTAAAAGTGATGTAAAAACACATGTGTTGATTTTTGAATTTTCCTGAGTAATGCTATCTTGGTAGCTGCTCTATGCAAAGATACGAGCAACAATTGGATTTTTTTGAAAAAAGTTAAAAGTGATGTAAAAACACATCTGTGTTGATTTTTGACTTTTCCTGAGTAATGCTATCTTGTTAGCTGCTCTATGCGCAGATACGAGCAACGATTGGATTTTTTTGAAAAAATTTAAAAGTGATGTAAAAACGCATCTGTGTTGATTTTTGACTTGACCTGAGTAATGCTACCTTGCTAGCTGCTCTATGCGCCGATACGAGCAACAATTGGATTTTTTTTGAAAAAATTTAAAAGTGATGTAAAAACACATTTGTGTTGATTTTTGACTTTTCCTGAGTAATGCTACCTTGCTAGCTGCTCTATGCGCCGATACGAGCAACAATTGGATTTTTTTGAAAAAATTGAAAGTGATGTAAAAACACATCTGTATTGATTTTTGACTTTTCCTGAGTAATGCTACCTTGGTAGCTGCTCTATGCGCAGATACGAGCAACGATTGGATTTTTTTGAAATTTTTTTAAAAGTGATGTAAAAACACATGTGTTGATTTTTGAATTTTCCTGAGTAATGCTACCTTGATAGCTGCTCTATGCGCAGATACGAGCAAAGGATTGGATTTTTTTGAAAAAATTTAAAAGTGATGTAAAAACACATTTTTGTTGATTTTTGAATTTTCCTGAGTAGTGCTATCTTGGTAGCTGCTCTATGCAAAGATACGAGCAACAATTGGATTTTTTTGAAAAAATTTAAAAGTGATGTAAAAACTCATTTGTGTTGATTTTTGACTTGACCTGAGTAATGCTACCTTGCTAGCTGCTCTATGCGCCGATACGAGCAACGATTGGAATTTTTTGAAAAAAGTTAAAAGTGATGTAAAAACACATCTGTGTTGATTTTTGACTTTTCCTGAGTAATGCTATCTTGTTAGCTGCTCTATGCGCCGATACGAGCAACAATTGGATTTTTTTGAAAAAATTTAAAGTGATGTAAAAACACATCTGTATTGATTTTTGACTTTTCCTGAGTAATGCTACCTTGGTAGCTGCTCTATGCGCAGATACGAGCAACGATTGGATTTTTTTGAATTTTTTTAAAAGTGATGTAAAAACACATCTGTGTTGATTTTTGACTTGACCTGAGTAATGCTACCTTGCTAGCTGCTCTATGCGCCGATACGAGCAACGATTGGAATTTTTTGAAAAAAGTTAAAAGTGATGTAAAAACACATGTGTTGATTTTTGACTTTTTCTGAGTAATGCTACCTTGCTAGCTGCTCTATGCGCAGATACGAGCAACGATTTGATTTTTTTGAAAAAAATTGAAAGTGATGTAAAAACACATTTTTGTTGATTTTTGAATTTTCCTGAGTAGTGCTATCTTGGTAGCTGCTCTATGCAAAGATACGAGCAACAATTGGATTTTTTTGAAAAAATTTAAAAGTGATGTAAAAACTCATTTGTGTTGATTTTTGACTTGACCTGAGTAATGCTACCTTGCTAGCTGCTCTATGCGCAGATACGAGCAAAGGATTGGATTTTTTTGAAAAAATTTAAAAGTGATGTAAAAACACATCAGTGTTGATTTTTGACTTTTCCTGAGTAATGCTATCTTGTTAGCTGCTCTATGCGCCGATACGAGCAACAATTGGAATTTTTTGAAAAAATTTAAAAGTGATGTAAAAACACATGTGTTGATTTTTGAATTTTCCTGAGTAATGCTATCTTGGTAGCTGCTCTATGCAAAGATACGAGCAACAATTGGATTTTTTTGAAATTTTTTAAAAGTGATGTAAAAACACATTTGTGTTGATTTTTGACTTTTCCTGAGTAATGCTACCTTGCTAGCTGCTCTATGCGCCGATACGAGCAACAATTGGATTTTTTTTGAAAAAATTGAAAGTGATGTAAAAACACATCTGTATTGATTTTTGACTTTTCCTGAGTAATGCTACCTTGGTAGCTGCTCTATGCGCAGATACGAGCAACGATTGGATTTTTTTGAATTTTTTTAAAAGTGATGTAAAAACACATCTGTGTTGATTTTTGACTTGACCTGAGTAATGCTACCTTGCTAGCTGCTCTATGCGCCGATACGAGCAACGATTGGAATTTTTTGAAAAAAGTTAAAAGTGATGTAAAAACACATGTGTTGATTTTTGACTTTTTCTGAGTAATGCTACCTTGCTAGCTGCTCTATGCGCAGATACGAGCAACGATTTGATTTTTTTGAAAAAAATTGAAAGTGATGTAAAAACACATTTTTGTTGATTTTTGAATTTTCCTGAGTAGTGCTATCTTGGTAGCTGCTCTATGCAAAGATACGAGCAACAATTGGATTTTTTTGAAAAAATTTAAAAGTGATGTAAAAACTCATTTGTGTTGATTTTTGACTTGACCTGAGTAATGCTACCTTGCTAGCTGCTCTATGCGCAGATACGAGCAAAGGATTGGATTTTTTTGAAAAAATTTAAAAGTGATGTAAAAACACATCAGTGTTGATTTTTGACTTTTCCTGAGTAATGCTATCTTGTTAGCTGCTCTATGCGCCGATACGAGCAACAATTGGAATTTTTTGAAAAAATTTAAAAGTGATGTAAAAACACATGTGTTGATTTTTGAATTTTCCTGAGTAATGCTATCTTGGTAGCTGCTCTATGCAAAGATACGAGCAACAATTGGATTTTTTTGAAATTTTTTAAAAGTGATGTAAAAACACATTTGTGTTGATTTTTGACTTTTCCTGAGTAATGCTACCTTGCTAGCTGCTCTATGCGCCGATACGAGCAACAATTGGATTTTTTTTGAAAAAATTGAAAGTGATGTAAAAACACATCTGTATTGATTTTTGACTTTTCCTGAGTAATGCTACCTTGGTAGCTGCTCTATGCGCAGATACGAGCAACGATTGGATTTTTTTGAATTTTTTTAAAAGTGATGTAAAAACACATCTGTGTTGATTTTTGACTTGACCTGAGTAATGCTACCTTGCTAGCTGCTCTATGCGCCGATACGAGCAACGATTGGAATTTTTTGAAAAAAGTTAAAAGTGATGTAAAAACACATGTGTTGATTTTTGAATTTTCCTGAGTAATGCTATCTTGGTAGCTGCTCTATGCAAAGATACGAGCAACAATTGGATTTTTTTGAAAAAATTTAAAAGTGATGTAAAAACTCATTTGTGTTGATTTTTGACTTGACCTGAGTAATGCTATCTTGCTAGCTGCTCTATGCGCAGATACGAGCAACGATTGGATTTTTTTGAAAAAAATTGAAAGTGATGTAAAAACACATTTGTGTTGATTTTTGAATTTTCCTGAGTAATGCTATCTTGGTAGCTGCTCTATGCAAAGATACGAGCAACAATTGGATTTTTTTGAAATTTTTTAAAAGTGATGTAAAACCACATTTGTGTTGATTTTTGACTTTTCCTGAGTAATGCTACCTTGCTAGCTGCTCTATGCGCCGATACGAGCAACAATTGGATTTTTTTTGAAAAAATTGAAAGTGATGTAAAAACACATCTGTATTGATTTTTGACTTTTCCTGAGTAATGCTACCTTGGTAGCTGCTCTATGCGCAGATACGAGCAAAGGATTGGATTTTTTTGAAAAAATTTAAAAGTGATGTAAAAACACATTTTTGTTGATTTTTGAATTTTCCTGAGTAGTGCTATCTTGGTAGCTGCTCTATGCAAAGATACGAGCAACAATTGGATTTTTTTGAAAAAATTTAAAAGTGATGTAAAAACTCATTTGTGTTGATTTTTGACTTGACCTGAGTAATGCTACCTTGCTAGCTGCTCTATGCGCCGATACGAGCAACGATTGGAATTTTTTGAAAAAAGTTAAAAGTGATGTAAAAACACATCTGTGTTGATTTTTGACTTTTCCTGAGTAATGCTATCTTGTTAGCTGCTCTATGCGCCGATACGAGCAACAATTGGATTTTTTTGAAAAAATTTAAAGTGATGTAAAAACACATCTGTATTGATTTTTGACTTTTCCTGAGTAATGCTACCTTGGTAGCTGCTCTATGCGCAGATACGAGCAACGATTGGATTTTTTTGAAAAAATTTAAAAGTGATGTAAAAACACATGTGTTGATTTTTGAATTTTCCTGAGTAATGCTATCTTGGTAGCTGCTCTATGCAAAGATACGAGCAACAATTGGATTTTTTTGAAAAAATTTAAAAGTGATGTAAAAACTCATTTGTGTTGATTTTTGACTTGACCTGAGTAATGCTATCTTGCTAGCTGCTCTATGCGCAGATACGAGCAACGATTGGATTTTTTTGAAAAAAATTGAAAGTGATGTAAAAACACATTTGTGTTGATTTTTGAATTTTCCTGAGTAATGCTATCTTGGTAGCTGCTCTATGCAAAGATACGAGCAACAATTGGATTTTTTTGAAATTTTTTAAAAGTGATGTAAAACCACATTTGTGTTGATTTTTGACTTTTCCTGAGTAATGCTACCTTGCTAGCTGCTCTATGCGCCGATACGAGCAACAATTGGATTTTTTTTGAAAAAATTGAAAGTGATGTAAAAACACATCTGTATTGATTTTTGACTTTTCCTGAGTAATGCTACCTTGGTAGCTGCTCTATGCGCAGATACGAGCAACGATTGGATTTTTTTGAATTTTTTTAAAAGTGATGTAAAAACACATCTGTGTTGATTTTTGACTTGACCTGAGTAATGCTACCTTGCTAGCTGCTCTATGCGCCGATACGAGCAACGATTGGAATTTTTTGAAAAAAGTTAAAAGTGATGTAAAAACACATGTGTTGATTTTTGACTTTTTCTGAGTAATGCTACCTTGCTAGCTGCTCTATGCGCAGATACGAGCAACGATTTGATTTTTTTGAAAAAAATTGAAAGTGATGTAAAAACACATTTTTGTTGATTTTTGAATTTTCCTGAGTAGTGCTATCTTGGTAGCTGCTCTATGCAAAGATACGAGCAACAATTGGATTTTTTTGAAAAAATTTAAAAGTGATGTAAAAACTCATTTGTGTTGATTTTTGACTTGACCTGAGTAATGCTACCTTGCTAGCTGCTCTATGCGCAGATACGAGCAAAGGATTGGATTTTTTTGAAAAAATTTAAAAGTGATGTAAAAACACATCAGTGTTGATTTTTGACTTTTCCTGAGTAATGCTATCTTGTTAGCTGCTCTATGCGCCGATACGAGCAACAATTGGAATTTTTTGAAAAAATTTAAAAGTGATGTAAAAACACATGTGTTGATTTTTGAATTTTCCTGAGTAATGCTATCTTGGTAGCTGCTCTATGCAAAGATACGAGCAACAATTGGATTTTTTTGAAAAAATTTAAAAGTGATGTAAAAACTCATTTGTGTTGATTTTTGACTTGACCTGAGTAATGCTATCTTGCTAGCTGCTCTATGCGCAGATACGAGCAACGATTGGATTTTTTTGAAAAAAATTGAAAGTGATGTAAAAACACATTTGTGTTGATTTTTGAATTTTCCTGAGTAATGCTATCTTGGTAGCTGCTCTATGCAAAGATACGAGCAACAATTGGATTTTTTTGAAATTTTTTAAAAGTGATGTAAAAACACATTTGTGTTGATTTTTGACTTTTCCTGAGTAATGCTACCTTGCTAGCTGCTCTATGCGCCGATACGAGCAACAATTGGATTTTTTTTGAAAAAATTGAAAGTGATGTAAAAACACATCTGTATTGATTTTTGACTTTTCCTGAGTAATGCTACCTTGGTAGCTGCTCTATGCGCAGATACGAGCAACGATTGGATTTTTTTGAATTTTTTTAAAAGTGATGTAAAAACACATCTGTGTTGATTTTTGACTTGACCTGAGTAATGCTACCTTGCTAGCTGCTCTATGCGCCGATACGAGCAACGATTGGAATTTTTTGAAAAAAGTTAAAAGTGATGTAAAAACACATGTGTTGATTTTTGACTTTTTCTGAGTAATGCTACCTTGGTAGCTGCTCTATGCGCAGATACGAGCAACGATTTGATTTTTTTGAAAAAAATTGAAAGTGATGTAAAAACACATTTTTTTTGATTTTTGAATTTTCCTGAGTAGTGCTATCTTGGTAGCTGCTCTATGCAAAGATACGAGCAACAATTGGATTTTTTTGAAAAAATTTAAAAGTGATGTAAAAACTCATTTGTGTTGATTTTTGACTTGACCTGAGTAATGCTACCTTGCTAGCTGCTCTATGCGCCGATACGAGCAACGATTGGAATTTTTTGAAAAAAGTTAAAAGTGATGTAAAAACACATCTGTGTTGATTTTTGACTTTTCCTGAGTAATGCTATCTTGTTAGCTGCTCTATGCGCCGATACGAGCAACAATTGGATTTTTTTGAAAAAATTTAAAGTGATGTAAAAACACATCTGTATTGATTTTTGACTTTTCCTGAGTAATGCTACCTTGGTAGCTGCTCTATGCGCCGATACGAGCAACAATTGGATTTTTTTGAAAAAATTTAAAGTGATGTAAAAACACATCTGTATTGATTTTTGACTTTTCCTGAGTAATGCTACCTTGGTAGCTGCTCTATGCGCAGATACGAGCAACGATTGGATTTTTTTGAAAAAAGTTAAAAGTGATGTAAAAACACATGTGTTGATTTTTGAATTTTCCTGAGTAATGCTATCTTGTTAGCTGCTCTATGCGCCGATACGAGCAACAATTGGATTTTTTTGAAAAAATTTAAAGTGATGTAAAAACACATCTGTATTGATTTTTGACTTTTTTTGAGTAATGCTACCTTGGTAGCTGCTCTATGCGCAGATACGAGCAACGATTGGATTTTTTTGAAAAAATTTAAAAGTGATGTAAAAACACATGTGTTGATTTTTGAATTTTCCTGAGTAATGCTATCTTGTTAGCTGCTCTATGCGCCGATACGAGCAACAATTGGAATTTTTTGAAAAAAGTTAAAAGTGATGTAAAAACACATCAGTGTTGATTTTTGACTTTTCCTGAGTAATGCTATCTTGTTAGCTGCTCTATGCGCCGATACGAGCAACAATTGGATTTTTTTGAAAAAAGTTAAAAGTGATGTAAAAACACATCTGTGTTGATTTTTGACTTTTCCTGAGTAATGCTATCTTGTTAGCTGCTCTATGCGCAGATACGAGCAACGATTGGATTTTTTTGAAAAAATTTAAAAGTGATGTAAAAACGCATCTGTGTTGATTTTTGACTTGACCTGAGTAATGCTACCTTGCTAGCTGCTCTATGCGCCGATACGAGCAACAATTGGATTTTTTTTGAAAAAATTTAAAAGTGATGTAAAAACACATGTGTTGATTTTTGAATTTTCCTGAGTAATGCTATCTTGGTAGCTGCTCTATGCAAAGATACGAGCAACAATTGGATTTTTTTGAAATTTTTTAAAAGTGATGTAAAAACACATTTGTGTTGATTTTTGACTTTTCCTGAGTAATGCTACCTTGCTAGCTGCTCTATGCGCCGATACGAGCAACAATTGGATTTTTTTTGAAAAAATTGAAAGTGATGTAAAAACACATCTGTATTGATTTTTGACTTTTCCTGAGTAATGCTACCTTGGTAGCTGCTCTATGCGCAGATACGAGCAACGATTGGATTTTTTTGAATTTTTTTAAAAGTGATGTAAAAACACATCTGTGTTGATTTTTGACTTGACCTGAGTAATGCTACCTTGCTAGCTGCTCTATGCGCCGATACGAGCAACGATTGGAATTTTTTGAAAAAAGTTAAAAGTGATGTAAAAACACATGTGTTGATTTTTGACTTTTTCTGAGTAATGCTACCTTGCTAGCTGCTCTATGCGCAGATACGAGCAACGATTTGATTTTTTTGAAAAAAATTGAAAGTGATGTAAAAACACATTTTTGTTGATTTTTGAATTTTCCTGAGTAGTGCTATCTTGGTAGCTGCTCTATGCAAAGATACGAGCAACAATTGGATTTTTTTGAAAAAATTTAAAAGTGATGTAAAAACTCATTTGTGTTGATTTTTGACTTGACCTGAGTAATGCTACCTTGCTAGCTGCTCTATGCGCAGATACGAGCAAAGGATTGGATTTTTTTGAAAAAATTTAAAAGTGATGTAAAAACACATCAGTGTTGATTTTTGACTTTTCCTGAGTAATGCTATCTTGTTAGCTGCTCTATGCGCCGATACGAGCAACAATTGGAATTTTTTGAAAAAATTTAAAAGTGATGTAAAAACACATGTGTTGATTTTTGAATTTTCCTGAGTAATGCTATCTTGGTAGCTGCTCTATGCAAAGATACGAGCAACAATTGGATTTTTTTGAAATTTTTTAAAAGTGATGTAAAAACACATTTGTGTTGATTTTTGACTTTTCCTGAGTAATGCTACCTTGCTAGCTGCTCTATGCGCCGATACGAGCAACAATTGGATTTTTTTTGAAAAAATTGAAAGTGATGTAAAAACACATCTGTATTGATTTTTGACTTTTCCTGAGTAATGCTACCTTGGTAGCTGCTCTATGCGCAGATACGAGCAACGATTGGATTTTTTTGAATTTTTTTAAAAGTGATGTAAAAACACATCTGTGTTGATTTTTGACTTGACCTGAGTAATGCTACCTTGCTAGCTGCTCTATGCGCCGATACGAGCAACGATTGGAATTTTTTGAAAAAAGTTAAAAGTGATGTAAAAACACATGTGTTGATTTTTGACTTTTTCTGAGTAATGCTACCTTGCTAGCTGCTCTATGCGCAGATACGAGCAACGATTTGATTTTTTTGAAAAAAATTGAAAGTGATGTAAAAACACATTTTTGTTGATTTTTGAATTTTCCTGAGTAGTGCTATCTTGGTAGCTGCTCTATGCAAAGATACGAGCAACAATTGGATTTTTTTGAAAAAATTTAAAAGTGATGTAAAAACTCATTTGTGTTGATTTTTGACTTGACCTGAGTAATGCTACCTTGCTAGCTGCTCTATGCGCAGATACGAGCAAAGGATTGGATTTTTTTGAAAAAATTTAAAAGTGATGTAAAAACACATCAGTGTTGATTTTTGACTTTTCCTGAGTAATGCTATCTTGTTAGCTGCTCTATGCGCCGATACGAGCAACAATTGGAATTTTTTGAAAAAATTTAAAAGTGATGTAAAAACACATGTGTTGATTATTGAATTTTCCTGAGTAATGCTATCTTGGTAGCTGCTCTATGCAAAGATACGAGCAACAATTGGATTTTTTTGAAATTTTTTAAAAGTGATGTAAAAACACATTTGTGTTGATTTTTGACTTTTCCTGAGTAATGCTACCTTGCTAGCTGCTCTATGCGCCGATACGAGCAACAATTGGATTTTTTTTGAAAAAATTGAAAGTGATGTAAAAACACATCTGTATTGATTTTTGACTTTTCCTGAGTAATGCTACCTTGGTAGCTGCTCTATGCGCAGATACGAGCAACGATTGGATTTTTTTGAATTTTTTTAAAAGTGATGTAAAAACACATCTGTGTTGATTTTTGACTTGACCTGAGTAATGCTACCTTGCTAGCTGCTCTATGCGCCGATACGAGCAACGATTGGAATTTTTTGAAAAAAGTTAAAAGTGATGTAAAAACACATGTGTTGATTTTTGACTTTTTCTGAGTAATGCTACCTTGCTAGCTGCTCTATGCGCAGATACGAGCAACGATTTGATTTTTTTGAAAAAAATTGAAAGTGATGTAAAAACACATTTTTGTTGATTTTTGAATTTTCCTGAGTAGTGCTATCTTGGTAGCTGCTCTATGCAAAGATACGAGCAACAATTGGATTTTTTTGAAAAAATTTAAAAGTGATGTAAAAACTCATTTGTGTTGATTTTTGACTTGACCTGAGTAATGCTACCTTGCTAGCTGCTCTATGCGCAGATACGAGCAAAGGATTGGATTTTTTTGAAAAAATTTAAAAGTGATGTAAAAACACATCAGTGTTGATTTTTGACTTTTCCTGAGTAATGCTATCTTGTTAGCTGCTCTATGCGCCGATACGAGCAACAATTGGAATTTTTTGAAAAAATTTAAAAGTGATGTAAAAACACACGTGTTGATTTTTGAATTTTCCTGAGTAATGCTATCTTGGTAGCTGCTCTATGCAAAGATACGAGCAACAATTGGATTTTTTTGAAAAAATTTAAAAGTGATGTAAAAACTCATTTGTGTTGATTTTTGACTTGACCTGAGTAATGCTATCTTGCTAGCTGCTCTATGCGCAGATACGAGCAACGATTGGATTTTTTTGAAAAAAATTGAAAGTGATGTAAAAACACATTTGTGTTGATTTTTGAATTTTCCTGAGTAATGCTATCTTGGTAGCTGCTCTATGCAAAGATACGAGCAACAATTGGATTTTTTTGAAATTTTTTAAAAGTGATGTAAAAACACATTTGTGTTGATTTTTGACTTTTCCTGAGTAATGCTACCTTGCTAGCTGCTCTATGCGCCGATACGAGCAACAATTGGATTTTTTTTGAAAAAATTGAAAGTGATGTAAAAACACATCTGTATTGATTTTTGACTTTTCCTGAGTAATGCTACCTTGGTAGCTGCTCTATGCGCAGATACGAGCAACGATTGGATTTTTTTGAATTTTTTTAAAAGTGATGTAAAAACACATCTGTGTTGATTTTTGACTTGACCTGAGTAATGCTACCTTGCTAGCTGCTCTATGCGCCGATACGAGCAACGATTGGAATTTTTTGAAAAAAGTTAAAAGTGATGTAAAAACACATGTGTTGATTTTTGACTTTTTCTGAGTAATGCTACCTTGCTAGCTGCTCTATGCGCAGATACGAGCAACGATTTGATTTTTTTGAAAAAAATTGAAAGTGATGTAAAAACACATTTTTGTTGATTTTTGAATTTTCCTGAGTAGTGCTATCTTGGTAGCTGCTCTATGCAAAGATACGAGCAACAATTGGATTTTTTTGAAAAAATTTAAAAGTGATGTAAAAACTCATTTGTGTTGATTTTTGACTTGACCTGAGTAATGCTACCTTGCTAGCTGCTCTATGCGCAGATACGAGCAAAGGATTGGATTTTTTTGAAAAAATTTAAAAGTGATGTAAAAACACATCAGTGTTGATTTTTGACTTTTCCTGAGTAATGCTATCTTGTTAGCTGCTCTATGCGCCGATACGAGCAACAATTGGAATTTTTTGAAAAAATTTAAAAGTGATGTAAAAACACATGTGTTGATTTTTGAATTTTCCTGAGTAATGCTATCTTGGTAGCTGCTCTATGCAAAGATACGAGCAACAATTGGATTTTTTTTGAAATTTTTTAAAAGTGATGTAAAAACACATTTGTGTTGATTTTTGACTTTTCCTGAGTAATGCTACCTTGCTAGCTGCTCTATGCGCCGATACGAGCAACAATTGGATTTTTTTTGAAAAAATTGAAAGTGATGTAAAAACACATCTGTATTGATTTTTGACTTTTCCTGAGTAATGCTACCTTGGTAGCTGCTCTATGCGCAGATACGAGCAACGATTGGATTTTTTTGAATTTTTTTAAAAGTGATGTAAAAACACATCTGTGTTGATTTTTGACTTGACCTGAGTAATGCTACCTTGCTAGCTGCTCTATGCGCCGATACGAGCAACGATTGGAATTTTTTGAAAAAAGTTAAAAGTGATGTAAAAACACATGTGTTGATTTTTGACTTTTTCTGAGTAATGCTACCTTGCTAGCTGCTCTATGCGCAGATACGAGCAACGATTTGATTTTTTTGAAAAAAATTGAAAGTGATGTAAAAACACATTTTTGTTGATTTTTGAATTTTCCTGAGTAGTGCTATCTTGGTAGCTGCTCTATGCAAAGATACGAGCAACAATTGGAATTTTTTGAAAAAAGTTAAAAGTGATGTAAAAACAACATGTGTTGATTTTTGAATTTTCCTGAGTAATGCTATCTTGTTAGCTGCTCTATGCGCCGATACGAGCAACAATTGGAATTTTTTGAAAAAATTTAAAAGTGATGTAAAAACACATGTGTTGATTTTTGAATTTTCCTGAGTAATGCTACCTTGCTAGCTGCTCTATGCGCAGATACGAGCAAAGGATTGGATTTTTTTGAAAAAATTTAAAAGTGATGTAAAAACACATCAGTGTTGATTTTTGACTTTTCCTGAGTAATGCTATCTTGTTAGCTGCTCTATGCGCCGATACGAGCAACAATTGGAATTTTTTGAAAAAATTTAAAAGTGATGTAAAAACACATGTGTTGATTTTTGAATTTTCCTGAGTAATGCTATCTTGGTAGCTGCTCTATGCAAAGATACGAGCAACAATTGGATTTTTTTGAAAAAATTTAAAAGTGATGTAAAAACTCATTTGTGTTGATTTTTGACTTGACCTGAGTAATGCTATCTTGCTAGCTGCTCTATGCGCAGATACGAGCAACGATTGGATTTTTTTGAAAAAAATTGAAAGTGATGTAAAAACACATTTGTGTTGATTTTTGAATTTTCCTGAGTAATGCTATCTTGGTAGCTGCTCTATGCAAAGATACGAGCAACAATTGGATTTTTTTGAAATTTTTTAAAAGTGATGTAAAAACACATTTGTGTTGATTTTTGACTTTTCCTGAGTAATGCTACCTTGCTAGCTGCTCTATGCGCCGATACGAGCAACAATTGGATTTTTTTTGAAAAAATTGAAAGTGATGTAAAAACACATCTGTATTGATTTTTGACTTTTCCTGAGTAATGCTACCTTGGTAGCTGCTCTATGCGCAGATACGAGCAACGATTGGATTTTTTTGAATTTTTTTAAAAGTGATGTAAAAACACATCTGTGTTGATTTTTGACTTGACCTGAGTAATGCTACCTTGCTAGCTGCTCTATGCGCCGATACGAGCAACGATTGGAATTTTTTGAAAAAAGTTAAAAGTGATGTAAAAACACATGTGTTGATTTTTGACTTTTTCTGAGTAATGCTACCTTGCTAGCTGCTCTATGCGCAGATACGAGCAACGATTTGATTTTTTTGAAAAAAATTGAAAGTGATGTAAAAACACATTTTTGTTGATTTTTGAATTTTCCTGAGTAGTGCTATCTTGGTAGCTGCTCTATGCAAAGATACGAGCAACAATTGGATTTTTTTGAAAAAATTTAAAAGTGATGTAAAAACTCATTTGTGTTGATTTTTGACTTGACCTGAGTAATGCTACCTTGCTAGCTGCTCTATGCGCAGATACGAGCAAAGGATTGGATTTTTTTGAAAAAATTTAAAAGTGATGTAAAAACACATCAGTGTTGATTTTTGACTTTTCCTGAGTAATGCTATCTTGTTAGCTGCTCTATGCGCCGATACGAGCAACAATTGGAATTTTTTGAAAAAATTTAAAAGTGATGTAAAAACACATGTGTTGATTTTTGAATTTTCCTGAGTAATGCTATCTTGGTAGCTGCTCTATGCAAAGATACGAGCAACAATTGGATTTTTTTGAAAAAATTTAAAAGTGATGTAAAAACACATTTGTGTTGATTTTTGACTTTTCCTGAGTAATGCTACCTTGCTAGCTGCTCTATGCGCCGATACGAGCAACAATTGGATTTTTTTTGAAAAAATTGAAAGTGATGTAAAAACACATCTGTATTGATTTTTGACTTTTCCTGAGTAATGCTACCTTGGTAGCTGCTCTATGCGCAGATACGAGCAACGATTGGATTTTTTTGAATTTTTTTAAAAGTGATGTAAAAACACATCTGTGTTGATTTTTGACTTGACCTGAGTAATGCTACCTTGCTAGCTGCTCTATGCGCCGATACGAGCAACGATTGGAATTTTTTGAAAAAAGTTAAAAGTGATGTAAAAACACATGTGTTGATTTTTGACTTTTTCTGAGTAATGCTACCTTGCTAGCTGCTCTATGCGCAGATACGAGCAACGATTTGATTTTTTTGAAAAAAATTGAAAGTGATGTAAAAACACATTTTTGTTGATTTTTGAATTTTCCTGAGTAGTGCTATCTTGGTAGCTGCTCTATGCAAAGATACGAGCAACAATTGGATTTTTTTGAAAAAATTTAAAAGTGATGTAAAAACTCATTTGTGTTGATTTTTGACTTGACCTGAGTAATGCTACCTTGCTAGCTGCTCTATGCGCAGATACGAGCAAAGGATTGGATTTTTTTGAAAAAATTTAAAAGTGATGTAAAAACACATCAGTGTTGATTTTTGACTTTTCCTGAGTAATGCTATCTTGTTAGCTGCTCTATGCGCCGATACGAGCAACAATTGGAATTTTTTGAAAAAATTTAAAAGTGATGTAAAAACACATGTGTTGATTTTTGAATTTTCCTGAGTAATGCTATCTTGGTAGCTGCTCTATGCAAAGATACGAGCAACAATTGGATTTTTTTGAAAAAATTTAAAAGTGATGTAAAAACTCATTTGTGTTGATTTTTGACTTGACCTGAGTAATGCTATCTTGCTAGCTGCTCTATGCGCAGATACGAGCAACGATTGGATTTTTTTGAAAAAAATTGAAAGTGATGTAAAAACACATTTGTGTTGATTTTTGAATTTTCCTGAGTAATGCTATCTTGGTAGCTGCTCTATGCAAAGATACGAGCAACAATTGGATTTTTTTGAAATTTTTTAAAAGTGATGTAAAAACACATTTGTGTTGATTTTTGACTTTTCCTGAGTAATGCTACCTTGCTAGCTGCTCTATGCGCCGATACGAGCAACAATTGGATTTTTTTTGAAAAAATTGAAAGTGATGTAAAAACACATCTGTATTGATTTTTGACTTTTCCTGAGTAATGCTACCTTGGTAGCTGCTCTATGCGCAGATACGAGCAACGATTGGATTTTTTTGAATTTTTTTAAAAGTGATGTAAAAACACATCTGTGTTGATTTTTGACTTGACCTGAGTAATGCTACCTTGCTAGCTGCTCTATGCGCCGATACGAGCAACGATTGGAATTTTTTGAAAAAAGTTAAAAGTGATGTAAAAACACATGTGTTGATTTTTGACTTTTTCTGAGTAATGCTACCTTGCTAGCTGCTCTATGCGCAGATACGAGCAACGATTTGATTTTTTTGAAAAAAATTGAAAGTGATGTAAAAACACATTTTTGTTGATTTTTGAATTTTCCTGAGTAATGCTATCTTGGTAGCTGCTCTATGCAAAGATACGAGCAACAATTGGATTTTTTTGAAAAAATTTAAAAGTGATGTAAAAACACATTTGTGTTGATTTTTGACTTTTCCTGAGTAATGCTACCTTGCTAGCTGCTCTATGCGCCGATACGAGCAACAATTGGATTTTTTTTGAAAAAATTGAAAGTGATGTAAAAACACATCTGTATTGATTTTTGACTTTTCCTGAGTAATGCTACCTTGGTAGCTGCTCTATGCGCAGATACGAGCAACGATTGGATTTTTTTGAATTTTTTTAAAAGTGATGTAAAAACACATCTGTGTTGATTTTTGACTTGACCTGAGTAATGCTACCTTGCTAGCTGCTCTATGCGCCGATACGAGCAACGATTGGAATTTTTTGAAAAAAGTTAAAAGTGATGTAAAAACACATGTGTTGATTTTTGACTTTTTCTGAGTAATGCTACCTTGCTAGCTGCTCTATGCGCAGATACGAGCAACGATTTGATTTTTTTGAAAAAAATTGAAAGTGATGTAAAAACACATTTTTGTTGATTTTTGAATTTTCCTGAGTAGTGCTATCTTGGTAGCTGCTCTATGCAAAGATACGAGCAACAATTGGATTTTTTTGAAAAAATTTAAAAGTGATGTAAAAACTCATTTGTGTTGATTTTTGACTTGACCTGAGTAATGCTACCTTGCTAGCTGCTCTATGCGCAGATACGAGCAAAGGATTGGATTTTTTTGAAAAAATTTAAAAGTGATGTAAAAACACATCAGTGTTGATTTTTGACTTTTCCTGAGTAATGCTATCTTGTTAGCTGCTCTATGCGCCGATACGAGCAACAATTGGAATTTTTTGAAAAAATTTAAAAGTGATGTAAAAACACATGTGTTGATTTTTGAATTTTCCTGAGTAATGCTATCTTGGTAGCTGCTCTATGCAAAGATACGAGCAACAATTGGATTTTTTTGAAAAAATTTAAAAGTGATGTAAAAACTCATTTGTGTTGATTTTTGACTTGACCTGAGTAATGCTATCTTGCTAGCTGCTCTATGCGCAGATACGAGCAACGATTGGATTTTTTTGAAAAAAATTGAAAGTGATGTAAAAACACATTTGTGTTGATTTTTGAATTTTCCTGAGTAATGCTATCTTGGTAGCTGCTCTATGCAAAGATACGAGCAACAATTGGATTTTTTTGAAATTTTTTAAAAGTGATGTAAAAACACATTTGTGTTGATTTTTGACTTTTCCTGAGTAATGCTACCTTGCTAGCTGCTCTATGCGCCGATACGAGCAACAATTGGATTTTTTTTGAAAAAATTGAAAGTGATGTAAAAACACATCTGTATTGATTTTTGACTTTTCCTGAGTAATGCTACCTTGGTAGCTGCTCTATGCGCAGATACGAGCAACGATTGGATTTTTTTGAATTTTTTTAAAAGTGATGTAAAAACACATCTGTGTTGATTTTTGACTTGACCTGAGTAATGCTACCTTGCTAGCTGCTCTATGCGCCGATACGAGCAACGATTGGAATTTTTTGAAAAAAGTTAAAAGTGATGTAAAAACACATGTGTTGATTTTTGACTTTTTCTGAGTAATGCTACCTTGCTAGCTGCTCTATGCGCAGATACGAGCAACGATTTGATTTTTTTGAAAAAAATTGAAAGTGATGTAAAAACACATTTTTGTTGATTTTTGAATTTTCCTGAGTAGTGCTATCTTGGTAGCTGCTCTATGCAAAGATACGAGCAACAATTGGATTTTTTTGAAAAAATTTAAAAGTGATGTAAAAACTCATTTGTGTTGATTTTTGACTTGACCTGAGTAATGCTACCTTGCTAGCTGCTCTATGCGCAGATACGAGCAAAGGATTGGATTTTTTTGAAAAAATTTAAAAGTGATGTAAAAACACATCAGTGTTGATTTTTGACTTTTCCTGAGTAATGCTATCTTGTTAGCTGCTCTATGCGCCGATACGAGCAACGATTGGATTTTTTTGAAAAAAATTGAAAGTGATGTAAAAACACATTTGTTGATTTTTGAATTTTCCTGAGTAATGCTATCTTGGTAGCTGCTCTATGCAAAGATACGAGCAACAATTGGATTTTTTTGAAATTTTTTAAAAGTGATGTAAAAACACATTTGTGTTGATTTTTGACTTTTCCTGAGTAATGCTACCTTGCTAGCTGCTCTATGCGCCGATACGAGCAACAATTGGATTTTTTTTGAAAAAATTGAAAGTGATGTAAAAACACATCTGTATTGATTTTTGACTTTTCCTGAGTAATGCTACCTTGGTAGCTGCTCTATGCGCAGATACGAGCAACGATTGGATTTTTTTGAATTTTTTTAAAAGTGATGTAAAAACACATCTGTGTTGATTTTTGACTTGACCTGAGTAATGCTACCTTGCTAGCTGCTCTATGCGCCGATACGAGCAACGATTGGAATTTTTTGAAAAAAGTTAAAAGTGATGTAAAAACACATGTGTTGATTTTTGACTTTTTCTGAGTAATGCTACCTTGCTAGCTGCTCTATGCGCAGATACGAGCAACGATTTGATTTTTTTGAAAAAAATTGAAAGTGATGTAAAAACACATTTTTGTTGATTTTTGAATTTTCCTGAGTAGTGCTATCTTGGTAGCTGCTCTATGCAAAGATACGAGCAACAATTGGATTTTTTTGAAAAAATTTAAAAGTGATGTAAAAACTCATTTGTGTTGATTTTTGACTTGACCTGAGTAATGCTACCTTGCTAGCTGCTCTATGCGCAGATACGAGCAAAGGATTGGATTTTTTTGAAAAAATTTAAAAGTGATGTAAAAACACATCAGTGTTGATTTTTGACTTTTCCTGAGTAATGCTATCTTGTTAGCTGCTCTATGCGCCGATACGAGCAACAATTGGAATTTTTTGAAAAAATTTAAAAGTGATGTAAAAACACATGTGTTGATTTTTGAATTTTCCTGAGTAATGCTATCTTGGTAGCTGCTCTATGCAAAGATACGAGCAACAATTGGATTTTTTTGAAATTTTTTAAAAGTGATGTAAAAACACATTTGTGTTGATTTTTGACTTTTCCTGAGTAATGCTACCTTGCTAGCTGCTCTATGCGCCGATACGAGCAACAATTGGATTTTTTTTGAAAAAATTGAAAGTGATGTAAAAACACATCTGTATTGATTTTTGACTTTTCCTGAGTAATGCTACCTTGGTAGCTGCTCTATGCGCAGATACGAGCAACGATTGGATTTTTTTGAATTTTTTTAAAAGTGATGTAAAAACACATCTGTGTTGATTTTTGACTTGACCTGAGTAATGCTACCTTGCTAGCTGCTCTATGCGCCGATACGAGCAACGATTGGAATTTTTTGAAAAAAGTTAAAAGTGATGTAAAAACACATGTGTTGATTTTTGACTTTTTCTGAGTAATGCTACCTTGCTAGCTGCTCTATGCGCAGATACGAGCAACGATTTGATTTTTTTGAAAAAAATTGAAAGTGATGTAAAAACACATTTTTGTTGATTTTTGAATTTTCCTGAGTAGTGCTATCTTGGTAGCTGCTCTATGCAAAGATACGAGCAACAATTGGATTTTTTTGAAAAAATTTAAAAGTGATGTAAAAACTCATTTGTGTTGATTTTTGACTTGACCTGAGTAATGCTACCTTGCTAGCTGCTCTATGCGCAGATACGAGCAAAGGATTGGATTTTTTTGAAAAAATTTAAAAGTGATGTAAAAACACATCAGTGTTGATTTTTGACTTTTCCTGAGTAATGCTATCTTGTTAGCTGCTCTATGCGCCGATACGAGCAACAATTGGAATTTTTTGAAAAAATTTAAAAGTGATGTAAAAACACATGTGTTGATTATTGAATTTTCCTGAGTAATGCTATCTTGGTAGCTGCTCTATGCAAAGATACGAGCAACAATTGGATTTTTTTGAAATTTTTTAAAAGTGATGTAAAAACACATTTGTGTTGATTTTTGACTTTTCCTGAGTAATGCTACCTTGCTAGCTGCTCTATGCGCCGATACGAGCAACAATTGGATTTTTTTTGAAAAAATTGAAAGTGATGTAAAAACACATCTGTATTGATTTTTGACTTTTCCTGAGTAATGCTACCTTGGTAGCTGCTCTATGCGCAGATACGAGCAACGATTGGATTTTTTTGAATTTTTTTAAAAGTGATGTAAAAACACATCTGTGTTGATTTTTGACTTGACCTGAGTAATGCTACCTTGCTAGCTGCTCTATGCGCCGATACGAGCAACGATTGGAATTTTTTGAAAAAAGTTAAAAGTGATGTAAAAACACATGTGTTGATTTTTGACTTTTTCTGAGTAATGCTACCTTGCTAGCTGCTCTATGCGCAGATACGAGCAACGATTTGATTTTTTTGAAAAAAATTGAAAGTAATGTAAAAACACATTTTTGTTGATTTTTGAATTTTCCTGAGTAGTGCTATCTTGGTAGCTGCTCTATGCAAAGATACGAGCAACAATTGGAATTTTTTGAAAAAAGTTAAAAGTGATGTAAAAACAACATGTGTTGATTTTTGAATTTTCCTGAGTAATGCTATCTTGTTAGCTGCTCTATGCGCCGATACGAGCAACAATTGGAATTTTTTGAAAAAATTTAAAAGTGATGTAAAAACACATGTGTTGATTTTTGAATTTTCCTGAGTAATGCTACCTTGCTAGCTGCTCTATGCGCAGATACGAGCAAAGGATTGGATTTTTTTGAAAAAATTTAAAAGTGATGTAAAAACACATCAGTGTTGATTTTTGACTTTTCCTGAGTAATGCTATCTTGTTAGCTGCTCTATGCGCCGATACGAGCAACAATTGGAATTTTTTGAAAAAATTTAAAAGTGATGTAAAAACACATGTGTTGATTTTTGAATTTTCCTGAGTAATGCTATCTTGGTAGCTGCTCTATGCAAAGATACGAGCAACAATTGGATTTTTTTGAAAAAATTTAAAAGTGATGTAAAAACTCATTTGTGTTGATTTTTGACTTGACCTGAGTAATGCTATCTTGCTAGCTGCTCTATGCGCAGATACGAGCAACGATTGGATTTTTTTGAAAAAAATTGAAAGTGATGTAAAAACACATTTGTGTTGATTTTTGAATTTTCCTGAGTAATGCTATCTTGGTAGCTGCTCTATGCAAAGATACGAGCAACAATTGGATTTTTTTGAAATTTTTTAAAAGTGATGTAAAAACACATTTGTGTTGATTTTTGACTTTTCCTGAGTAATGCTACCTTGCTAGCTGCTCTATGCGCCGATACGAGCAACAATTGGATTTTTTTGAAAAAATTGAAAGTGATGTAAAAACACATCTGTATTGATTTTTGACTTTTCCTGAGTAATGCTACCTTGGTAGCTGCTCTATGCGCAGATACGAGCAACGATTGGATTTTTTTGAATTTTTTTAAAAGTGATGTAAAAACACATCTGTGTTGATTTTTGACTTGACCTGAGTAATGCTACCTTGCTAGCTGCTCTATGCGCCGATACGAGCAACGATTGGAATTTTTTGAAAAAAGTTAAAAGTGATGTAAAAACACATGTGTTGATTTTTGACTTTTTCTGAGTAATGCTACCTTGCTAGCTGCTCTATGCGCAGATACGAGCAACGATTTGATTTTTTTGAAAAAAATTGAAAGTGATGTAAAAACACATTTTTGTTGATTTTTGAATTTTCCTGAGTAGTGCTATCTTGGTAGCTGCTCTATGCAAAGATACGAGCAACAATTGGATTTTTTTGAAAAAATTTAAAAGTGATGTAAAAACTCATTTGTGTTGATTTTTGACTTGACCTGAGTAATGCTACCTTGCTAGCTGCTCTATGCGCAGATACGAGCAAAGGATTGGATTTTTTTGAAAAAATTTAAAAGTGATGTAAAAACACATCAGTGTTGATTTTTGACTTTTCCTGAGTAATGCTATCTTGTTAGCTGCTCTATGCGCCGATACGAGCAACAATTGGAATTTTTTGAAAAAATTTAAAAGTGATGTAAAAACACATGTGTTGATTTTTGAATTTTCCTGAGTAATGCTATCTTGGTAGCTGCTCTATGCAAAGATACGAGCAACAATTGGATTTTTTTGAAAAAAATTTAAAAGTGATGTAAAAACACATTTGTGTTGATTTTTGACTTTTCCTGAGTAATGCTACCTTGCTAGCTGCTCTATGCGCCGATACGAGCAACAATTGGATTTTTTTTGAAAAAATTGAAAGTGATGTAAAAACACATCTGTATTGATTTTTGACTTTTCCTGAGTAATGCTACCTTGGTAGCTGCTCTATGCGCAGATACGAGCAACGATTGGATTTTTTTGAATTTTTTTAAAAGTGATGTAAAAACACATCTGTGTTGATTTTTGACTTGACCTGAGTAATGCTACCTTGCTAGCTGCTCTATGCGCCGATACGAGCAACGATTGGAATTTTTTGAAAAAAGTTAAAAGTGATGTAAAAACACATGTGTTGATTTTTGACTTTTTCTGAGTAATGCTACCTTGCTAGCTGCTCTATGCGCAGATACGAGCAACGATTTGATTTTTTTGAAAAAAATTGAAAGTGATGTAAAAACACATTTTTGTTGATTTTTGAATTTTCCTGAGTAGTGCTATCTTGGTAGCTGCTCTATGCAAAGATACGAGCAACAATTGGATTTTTTTGAAAAAATTTAAAAGTGATGTAAAAACTCATTTGTGTTGATTTTTGACTTGACCTGAGTAATGCTACCTTGCTAGCTGCTCTATGCGCAGATACGAGCAAAGGATTGGATTTTTTTGAAAAAATTTAAAAGTGATGTAAAAACACATCAGTGTTGATTTTTGACTTTTCCTGAGTAATGCTATCTTGTTAGCTGCTCTATGCGCCGATACGAGCAACAATTGGAATTTTTTGAAAAAATTTAAAAGTGATGTAAAAACACATGTGTTGATTTTTGAATTTTCCTGAGTAATGCTATCTTGGTAGCTGCTCTATGCAAAGATACGAGCAACAATTGGATTTTTTTGAAAAAATTTAAAAGTGATGTAAAAACTCATTTGTGTTGATTTTTGACTTGACCTGAGTAATGCTATCTTGCTAGCTGCTCTATGCGCAGATACGAGCAACGATTGGATTTTTTTGAAAAAAATTGAAAGTGATGTAAAAACACATTTGTGTTGATTTTTGAATTTTCCTGAGTAATGCTATCTTGGTAGCTGCTCTATGCAAAGATACGAGCAACAATTGGATTTTTTTGAAATTTTTTAAAAGTGATGTAAAAACACATTTGTGTTGATTTTTGACTTTTCCTGAGTAATGCTACCTTGCTAGCTGCTCTATGCGCCGATACGAGCAACAATTGGATTTTTTTTGAAAAAATTGAAAGTGATGTAAAAACACATCTGTATTGATTTTTGACTTTTCCTGAGTAATGCTACCTTGGTAGCTGCTCTATGCGCAGATACGAGCAACGATTGGATTTTTTTGAATTTTTTTAAAAGTGATGTAAAAACACATCTGTGTTGATTTTTGACTTGACCTGAGTAATGCTACCTTGCTAGCTGCTCTATGCGCCGATACGAGCAACGATTGGAATTTTTTGAAAAAAGTTAAAAGTGATGTAAAAACACATGTGTTGATTTTTGACTTTTTCTGAGTAATGCTACCTTGCTAGCTGCTCTATGCGCAGATACGAGCAACGATTTGATTTTTTTGAAAAAAATTGAAAGTGATGTAAAAACACATTTTTGTTGATTTTTGAATTTTCCTGAGTAGTGCTATCTTGGTAGCTGCTCTATGCAAAGATACGAGCAACAATTGGATTTTTTTGAAAAAATTTAAAAGTGATGTAAAAACTCATTTGTGTTGATTTTTGACTTGACCTGAGTAATGCTACCTTGCTAGCTGCTCTATGCGCAGATACGAGCAAAGGATTGGATTTTTTTGAAAAAATTTAAAAGTGATGTAAAAACACATCAGTGTTGATTTTTGACTTTTCCTGAGTAATGCTATCTTGTTAGCTGCTCTATGCGCCGATACGAGCAACGATTGGATTTTTTTGAAAAAAATTGAAAGTGATGTAAAAACACATTTGTTGATTTTTGAATTTTCCTGAGTAATGCTATCTTGGTAGCTGCTCTATGCAAAGATACGAGCAACAATTGGATTTTTTTGAAATTTTTTAAAAGTGATGTAAAAACACATTTGTGTTGATTTTTGACTTTTCCTGAGTAATGCTACCTTGCTAGCTGCTCTATGCGCCGATACGAGCAACAATTGGATTTTTTTTGAAAAAATTGAAAGTGATGTAAAAACACATCTGTATTGATTTTTGACTTTTCCTGAGTAATGCTACCTTGGTAGCTGCTCTATGCGCAGATACGAGCAACGATTGGATTTTTTTGAATTTTTTTAAAAGTGATGTAAAAACACATCTGTGTTGATTTTTGACTTGACCTGAGTAATGCTACCTTGCTAGCTGCTCTATGCGCCGATACGAGCAACGATTGGAATTTTTTGAAAAAAGTTAAAAGTGATGTAAAAACACATGTGTTGATTTTTGACTTTTTCTGAGTAATGCTACCTTGCTAGCTGCTCTATGCGCAGATACGAGCAACGATTTGATTTTTTTGAAAAAAATTGAAAGTGATGTAAAAACACATTTTTGTTGATTTTTGAATTTTCCTGAGTAGTGCTATCTTGGTAGCTGCTCTATGCAAAGATACGAGCAACAATTGGATTTTTTTGAAAAAATTTAAAAGTGATGTAAAAACTCATTTGTGTTGATTTTTGACTTGACCTGAGTAATGCTACCTTGCTAGCTGCTCTATGCGCAGATACGAGCAAAGGATTGGATTTTTTTGAAAAAATTTAAAAGTGATGTAAAAACACATCAGTGTTGATTTTTGACTTTTCCTGAGTAATGCTATCTTGTTAGCTGCTCTATGCGCCGATACGAGCAACAATTGGAATTTTTTGAAAAAATTTAAAAGTGATGTAAAAACACATGTGTTGATTTTTGAATTTTCCTGAGTAATGCTATCTTGGTAGCTGCTCTATGCAAAGATACGAGCAACAATTGGATTTTTTTGAAATTTTTTAAAAGTGATGTAAAAACACATTTGTGTTGATTTTTGACTTTTCCTGAGTAATGCTACCTTGCTAGCTGCTCTATGCGCCGATACGAGCAACAATTGGATTTTTTTTGAAAAAATTGAAAGTGATGTAAAAACACATCTGTATTGATTTTTGACTTTTCCTGAGTAATGCTACCTTGGTAGCTGCTCTATGCGCAGATACGAGCAACGATTGGATTTTTTTGAATTTTTTTAAAAGTGATGTAAAAACACATCTGTGTTGATTTTTGACTTGACCTGAGTAATGCTACCTTGCTAGCTGCTCTATGCGCCGATACGAGCAACGATTGGAATTTTTTGAAAAAAGTTAAAAGTGATGTAAAAACACATGTGTTGATTTTTGACTTTTTCTGAGTAATGCTACCTTGCTAGCTGCTCTATGCGCAGATACGAGCAACGATTTGATTTTTTTGAAAAAAATTGAAAGTGATGTAAAAACACATTTTTGTTGATTTTTGAATTTTCCTGAGTAGTGCTATCTTGGTAGCTGCTCTATGCAAAGATACGAGCAACAATTGGATTTTTTTGAAAAAATTTAAAAGTGATGTAAAAACTCATTTGTGTTGATTTTTGACTTGACCTGAGTAATGCTACCTTGCTAGCTGCTCTATGCGCAGATACGAGCAAAGGATTGGATTTTTTTGAAAAAATTTAAAAAGTGATGTAAAAACACATCAGTGTTGATTTTTGACTTTTCCTGAGTAATGCTATCTTGTTAGCTGCTCTATGCGCCGATACGAGCAACAATTGGAATTTTTTGAAAAAATTTAAAAGTGATGTAAAAACACATGTGTTGATTATTGAATTTTCCTGAGTAATGCTATCTTGGTAGCTGCTCTATGCAAAGATACGAGCAACAATTGGATTTTTTTGAAATTTTTTAAAAGTGATGTAAAAACACATTTGTGTTGATTTTTGACTTTTCCTGAGTAATGCTACCTTGCTAGCTGCTCTATGCGCCGATACGAGCAACAATTGGATTTTTTTTGAAAAAATTGAAAGTGATGTAAAAACACATCTGTATTGATTTTTGACTTTTCCTGAGTAATGCTACCTTGGTAGCTGCTCTATGCGCAGATACGAGCAACGATTGGATTTTTTTGAATTTTTTTAAAAGTGATGTAAAAACACATCTGTGTTGATTTTTGACTTGACCTGAGTAATGCTACCTTGCTAGCTGCTCTATGCGCCGATACGAGCAACGATTGGAATTTTTTGAAAAAAGTTAAAAGTGATGTAAAAACACATGTGTTGATTTTTGACTTTTTCTGAGTAATGCTACCTTGCTAGCTGCTCTATGCGCAGATACGAGCAACGATTTGATTTTTTTGAAAAAAATTGAAAGTGATGTAAAAACACATTTTTGTTGATTTTTGAATTTTCCTGAGTAGTGCTATCTTGGTAGCTGCTCTATGCAAAGATACGAGCAACAATTGGATTTTTTTGAAAAAATTTAAAAGTGATGTAAAAACTCATTTGTGTTGATTTTTGACTTGACCTGAGTAATGCTACCTTGCTAGCTGCTCTATGCGCAGATACGAGCAAAGGATTGGATTTTTTTGAAAAAATTTAAAAGTGATGTAAAAACACATCAGTGTTGATTTTTGACTTTTCCTGAGTAATGCTATCTTGTTAGCTGCTCTATGCGCCGATACGAGCAACAATTGGAATTTTTTGAAAAAATTTAAAAGTGATGTAAAAACACATGTGTTGATTTTTGAATTTTCCTGAGTAATGCTATCTTGGTAGCTGCTCTATGCAAAGATACGAGCAACAATTGGATTTTTTTGAAATTTTTTAAAAGTGATGTAAAAACACATTTGTGTTGATTTTTGACTTTTCCTGAGTAATGCTACCTTGCTAGCTGCTCTATGCGCCGATACGAGCAACAATTGGATTTTTTTTGAAAAAATTGAAAGTGATGTAAAAACACATCTGTATTGATTTTTGACTTTTCCTGAGTAATGCTACCTTGGTAGCTGCTCTATGCGCAGATACGAGCAACGATTGGATTTTTTTGAATTTTTTTAAAAGTGATGTAAAAACACATCTGTGTTGATTTTTGACTTGACCTGAGTAATGCTACCTTGCTAGCTGCTCTATGCGCCGATACGAGCAACGATTGGAATTTTTTGAAAAAAGTTAAAAGTGATGTAAAAACACATGTGTTGATTTTTGACTTTTTCTGAGTAATGCTACCTTGCTAGCTGCTCTATGCGCAGATACGAGCAACGATTTGATTTTTTTGAAAAAAATTGAAAGTGATGTAAAAACACATTTTTGTTGATTTTTGAATTTTCCTGAGTAGTGCTATCTTGGTAGCTGCTCTATGCAAAGATACGAGCAACAATTGGATTTTTTTGAAAAAATTTAAAAGTGATGTAAAAACTCATTTGTGTTGATTTTTGACTTGACCTGAGTAATGCTACCTTGCTAGCTGCTCTATGCGCAGATACGAGCAAAGGATTGGATTTTTTTGAAAAAATTTAAAAAGTGATGTAAAAACACATCAGTGTTGATTTTTGACTTTTCCTGAGTAATGCTATCTTGTTAGCTGCTCTATGCGCCGATACGAGCAACAATTGGAATTTTTTGAAAAAATTTAAAAGTGATGTAAAAACACATGTGTTGATTATTGAATTTTCCTGAGTAATGCTATCTTGGTAGCTGCTCTATGCAAAGATACGAGCAACAATTGGATTTTTTTGAAATTTTTTAAAAGTGATGTAAAAACACATTTGTGTTGATTTTTGACTTTTCCTGAGTAATGCTACCTTGCTAGCTGCTCTATGCGCCGATACGAGCAACAATTGGATTTTTTTTGAAAAAATTGAAAGTGATGTAAAAACACATCTGTATTGATTTTTGACTTTTCCTGAGTAATGCTACCTTGGTAGCTGCTCTATGCGCAGATACGAGCAACGATTGGATTTTTTTGAATTTTTTTAAAAGTGATGTAAAAACACATCTGTGTTGATTTTTGACTTGACCTGAGTAATGCTACCTTGCTAGCTGCTCTATGCGCCGATACGAGCAACGATTGGAATTTTTTGAAAAAAGTTAAAAGTGATGTAAAAACACATGTGTTGATTTTTGACTTTTTCTGAGTAATGCTACCTTGCTAGCTGCTCTATGCGCAGATACGAGCAACGATTTGATTTTTTTGAAAAAAATTGAAAGTGATGTAAAAACACATTTTTGTTGATTTTTGAATTTTCCTGAGTAGTGCTATCTTGGTAGCTGCTCTATGCAAAGATACGAGCAACAATTGGATTTTTTTGAAAAAATTTAAAAGTGATGTAAAAACTCATTTGTGTTGATTTTTGACTTGACCTGAGTAATGCTACCTTGCTAGCTGCTCTATGCGCAGATACGAGCAAAGGATTGGATTTTTTTGAAAAAATTTAAAAGTGATGTAAAAACACATCAGTGTTGATTTTTGACTTTTCCTGAGTAATGCTATCTTGTTAGCTGCTCTATGCGCCGATACGAGCAACAATTGGAATTTTTTGAAAAAATTTAAAAGTGATGTAAAAACACATGTGTTGATTTTTGAATTTTCCTGAGTAATGCTATCTTGGTAGCTGCTCTATGCAAAGATACGAGCAACAATTGGATTTTTTTGAAAAAATTTAAAAGTGATGTAAAAACTCATTTGTGTTGATTTTTGACTTGACCTGAGTAATGCTATCTTGCTAGCTGCTCTATGCGCAGATACGAGCAACGATTGGATTTTTTTGAAAAAAATTGAAAGTGATGTAAAAACACATTTGTGTTGATTTTTGAATTTTCCTGAGTAATGCTATCTTGGTAGCTGCTCTATGCAAAGATACGAGCAACAATTGGATTTTTTTGAAATTTTTTAAAAGTGATGTAAAAACACATTTGTGTTGATTTTTGACTTTTCCTGAGTAATGCTACCTTGCTAGCTGCTCTATGCGCCGATACGAGCAACAATTGGATTTTTTTTGAAAAAATTGAAAGTGATGTAAAAACACATCTGTATTGATTTTTGACTTTTCCTGAGTAATGCTACCTTGGTAGCTGCTCTATGCGCAGATACGAGCAACGATTGGATTTTTTTGAATTTTTTTAAAAGTGATGTAAAAACACATCTGTGTTGATTTTTGACTTGACCTGAGTAATGCTACCTTGCTAGCTGCTCTATGCGCCGATACGAGCAACGATTGGAATTTTTTGAAAAAAGTTAAAAGTGATGTAAAAACACATGTGTTGATTTTTGACTTTTTCTGAGTAATGCTACCTTGCTAGCTGCTCTATGCGCAGATACGAGCAACGATTTGATTTTTTTGAAAAAAATTGAAAGTGATGTAAAAACACATTTTTGTTGATTTTTGAATTTTCCTGAGTAGTGCTATCTTGGTAGCTGCTCTATGCAAAGATACGAGCAACAATTGGATTTTTTTGAAAAAATTTAAAAGTGATGTAAAAACTCATTTGTGTTGATTTTTGACTTGACCTGAGTAATGCTACCTTGCTAGCTGCTCTATGCGCAGATACGAGCAAAGGATTGGATTTTTTTGAAAAAATTTAAAAGTGATGTAAAAACACATCAGTGTTGATTTTTGACTTTTCCTGAGTAATGCTATCTTGTTAGCTGCTCTATGCGCCGATACGAGCAACGATTGGATTTTTTTGAAAAAAATTGAAAGTGATGTAAAAACACATTTGTTGATTTTTGAATTTTCCTGAGTAATGCTATCTTGGTAGCTGCTCTATGCAAAGATACGAGCAACAATTGGATTTTTTTGAAATTTTTTAAAAGTGATGTAAAAACACATTTGTGTTGATTTTTGACTTTTCCTGAGTAATGCTACCTTGCTAGCTGCTCTATGCGCCGATACGAGCAACAATTGGATTTTTTTTGAAAAAATTGAAAGTGATGTAAAAACACATCTGTATTGATTTTTGACTTTTCCTGAGTAATGCTACCTTGGTAGCTGCTCTATGCGCAGATACGAGCAACGATTGGATTTTTTTGAATTTTTTTAAAAGTGATGTAAAAACACATCTGTGTTGATTTTTGACTTGACCTGAGTAATGCTACCTTGCTAGCTGCTCTATGCGCCGATACGAGCAACGATTGGAATTTTTTGAAAAAAGTTAAAAGTGATGTAAAAACACATGTGTTGATTTTTGACTTTTTCTGAGTAATGCTACCTTGCTAGCTGCTCTATGCGCAGATACGAGCAACGATTTGATTTTTTTGAAAAAAATTGAAAGTGATGTAAAAACACATTTTTGTTGATTTTTGAATTTTCCTGAGTAGTGCTATCTTGGTAGCTGCTCTATGCAAAGATACGAGCAACAATTGGATTTTTTTGAAAAAATTTAAAAGTGATGTAAAAACTCATTTGTGTTGATTTTTGACTTGACCTGAGTAATGCTACCTTGCTAGCTGCTCTATGCGCAGATACGAGCAAAGGATTGGATTTTTTTGAAAAAATTTAAAAGTGATGTAAAAACACATCAGTGTTGATTTTTGACTTTTCCTGAGTAATGCTATCTTGTTAGCTGCTCTATGCGCCGATACGAGCAACAATTGGAATTTTTTGAAAAAATTTAAAAGTGATGTAAAAACACATGTGTTGATTTTTGAATTTTCCTGAGTAATGCTATCTTGGTAGCTGCTCTATGCAAAGATACGAGCAACAATTGGATTTTTTTGAAATTTTTTAAAAGTGATGTAAAAACACATTTGTGTTGATTTTTGACTTTTCCTGAGTAATGCTACCTTGCTAGCTGCTCTATGCGCCGATACGAGCAACAATTGGATTTTTTTTGAAAAAATTGAAAGTGATGTAAAAACACATCTGTATTGATTTTTGACTTTTCCTGAGTAATGCTACCTTGGTAGCTGCTCTATGCGCAGATACGAGCAACGATTGGATTTTTTTGAATTTTTTTAAAAGTGATGTAAAAACACATCTGTGTTGATTTTTGACTTGACCTGAGTAATGCTACCTTGCTAGCTGCTCTATGCGCCGATACGAGCAACGATTGGAATTTTTTGAAAAAAGTTAAAAGTGATGTAAAAACACATGTGTTGATTTTTGACTTTTTCTGAGTAATGCTACCTTGCTAGCTGCTCTATGCGCAGATACGAGCAACGATTTGATTTTTTTGAAAAAAATTGAAAGTGATGTAAAAACACATTTTTGTTGATTTTTGAATTTTCCTGAGTAGTGCTATCTTGGTAGCTGCTCTATGCAAAGATACGAGCAACAATTGGATTTTTTTGAAAAAATTTAAAAGTGATGTAAAAACTCATTTGTGTTGATTTTTGACTTGACCTGAGTAATGCTACCTTGCTAGCTGCTCTATGCGCAGATACGAGCAAAGGATTGGATTTTTTTGAAAAAATTTAAAAAGTGATGTAAAAACACATCAGTGTTGATTTTTGACTTTTCCTGAGTAATGCTATCTTGTTAGCTGCTCTATGCGCCGATACGAGCAACAATTGGAATTTTTTGAAAAAATTTAAAAGTGATGTAAAAACACATGTGTTGATTATTGAATTTTCCTGAGTAATGCTATCTTGGTAGCTGCTCTATGCAAAGATACGAGCAACAATTGGATTTTTTTGAAATTTTTTAAAAGTGATGTAAAAACACATTTGTGTTGATTTTTGACTTTTCCTGAGTAATGCTACCTTGCTAGCTGCTCTATGCGCCGATACGAGCAACAATTGGATTTTTTTTGAAAAAATTGAAAGTGATGTAAAAACACATCTGTATTGATTTTTGACTTTTCCTGAGTAATGCTACCTTGGTAGCTGCTCTATGCGCAGATACGAGCAACGATTGGATTTTTTTGAATTTTTTTAAAAGTGATGTAAAAACACATCTGTGTTGATTTTTGACTTGACCTGAGTAATGCTACCTTGCTAGCTGCTCTATGCGCCGATACGAGCAACGATTGGAATTTTTTGAAAAAAGTTAAAAGTGATGTAAAAACACATGTGTTGATTTTTGACTTTTTCTGAGTAATGCTACCTTGCTAGCTGCTCTATGCGCAGATACGAGCAACGATTTGATTTTTTTGAAAAAAATTGAAAGTGATGTAAAAACACATTTTTGTTGATTTTTGAATTTTCCTGAGTAGTGCTATCTTGGTAGCTGCTCTATGCAAAGATACGAGCAACAATTGGATTTTTTTGAAAAAATTTAAAAGTGATGTAAAAACTCATTTGTGTTGATTTTTGACTTGACCTGAGTAATGCTACCTTGCTAGCTGCTCTATGCGCAGATACGAGCAAAGGATTGGATTTTTTTGAAAAAATTTAAAAGTGATGTAAAAACACATCAGTGTTGATTTTTGACTTTTCCTGAGTAATGCTATCTTGTTAGCTGCTCTATGCGCCGATACGAGCAACAATTGGAATTTTTTGAAAAAATTTAAAAGTGATGTAAAAACACATGTGTTGATTTTTGAATTTTCCTGAGTAATGCTATCTTGGTAGCTGCTCTATGCAAAGATACGAGCAACAATTGGATTTTTTTGAAAAAATTTAAAAGTGATGTAAAAACTCATTTGTGTTGATTTTTGACTTGACCTGAGTAATGCTATCTTGCTAGCTGCTCTATGCGCAGATACGAGCAACGATTGGATTTTTTTGAAAAAAATTGAAAGTGATGTAAAAACACATTTGTGTTGATTTTTGAATTTTCCTGAGTAATGCTATCTTGGTAGCTGCTCTATGCAAAGATACGAGCAACAATTGGATTTTTTTGAAATTTTTTAAAAGTGATGTAAAAACACATTTGTGTTGATTTTTGACTTTTCCTGAGTAATGCTACCTTGCTAGCTGCTCTATGCGCCGATACGAGCAACAATTGGATTTTTTTTGAAAAAATTGAAAGTGATGTAAAAACACATCTGTATTGATTTTTGACTTTTCCTGAGTAATGCTACCTTGGTAGCTGCTCTATGCGCAGATACGAGCAACGATTGGATTTTTTTGAATTTTTTTAAAAGTGATGTAAAAACACATCTGTGTTGATTTTTGACTTGACCTGAGTAATGCTACCTTGCTAGCTGCTCTATGCGCCGATACGAGCAACGATTGGAATTTTTTGAAAAAAGTTAAAAGTGATGTAAAAACACATGTGTTGATTTTTGACTTTTTCTGAGTAATGCTACCTTGCTAGCTGCTCTATGCGCAGATACGAGCAACGATTTGATTTTTTTGAAAAAAATTGAAAGTGATGTAAAAACACATTTTTGTTGATTTTTGAATTTTCCTGAGTAGTGCTATCTTGGTAGCTGCTCTATGCAAAGATACGAGCAACAATTGGATTTTTTTGAAAAAATTTAAAAGTGATGTAAAAACTCATTTGTGTTGATTTTTGACTTGACCTGAGTAATGCTACCTTGCTAGCTGCTCTATGCGCAGATACGAGCAAAGGATTGGATTTTTTTGAAAAAATTTAAAAGTGATGTAAAAACACATCAGTGTTGATTTTTGACTTTTCCTGAGTAATGCTATCTTGTTAGCTGCTCTATGCGCCGATACGAGCAACAATTGGAATTTTTTGAAAAAATTTAAAAGTGATGTAAAAACACATGTGTTGATTTTTGAATTTTCCTGAGTAATGCTATCTTGGTAGCTGCTCTATGCAAAGATACGAGCAACAATTGGATTTTTTTTGAAATTTTTTAAAAGTGATGTAAAAACACATTTGTGTTGATTTTTGACTTTTCCTGAGTAATGCTACCTTGCTAGCTGCTCTATGCGCCGATACGAGCAACAATTGGATTTTTTTTGAAAAAATTGAAAGTGATGTAAAAACACATCTGTATTGATTTTTGACTTTTCCTGAGTAATGCTACCTTGGTAGCTGCTCTATGCGCAGATACGAGCAACGATTGGATTTTTTTGAATTTTTTTAAAAGTGATGTAAAAACACATCTGTGTTGATTTTTGACTTGACCTGAGTAATGCTACCTTGCTAGCTGCTCTATGCGCCGATACGAGCAACGATTGGAATTTTTTGAAAAAAGTTAAAAGTGATGTAAAAACACATGTGTTGATTTTTGACTTTTTCTGAGTAATGCTACCTTGCTAGCTGCTCTATGCGCAGATACGAGCAACGATTTGATTTTTTTGAAAAAAATTGAAAGTGATGTAAAAACACATTTTTGTTGATTTTTGAATTTTCCTGAGTAGTGCTATCTTGGTAGCTGCTCTATGCAAAGATACGAGCAACAATTGGAATTTTTTGAAAAAAGTTAAAAGTGATGTAAAAACAACATGTGTTGATTTTTGAATTTTCCTGAGTAATGCTATCTTGTTAGCTGCTCTATGCGCCGATACGAGCAACAATTGGAATTTTTTGAAAAAATTTAAAAGTGATGTAAAAACACATGTGTTGATTTTTGAATTTTCCTGAGTAATGCTACCTTGCTAGCTGATCTATGCGCAGATACGAGCAAAGGATTGGATTTTTTTGAAAAAATTTAAAAGTGATGTAAAAACACATCAGTGTTGATTTTTGACTTTTCCTGAGTAATGCTATCTTGTTAGCTGCTCTATGCGCCGATACGAGCAACAATTGGAATTTTTTGAAAAAATTTAAAAGTGATGTAAAAACACATGTGTTGATTTTTGAATTTTCCTGAGTAATGCTATCTTGGTAGCTGCTCTATGCAAAGATACGAGCAACAATTGGATTTTTTTGAAAAAATTTAAAAGTGATGTAAAAACTCATTTGTGTTGATTTTTGACTTGACCTGAGTAATGCTATCTTGCTAGCTGCTCTATGCGCAGATACGAGCAACGATTGGATTTTTTTGAAAAAAATTGAAAGTGATGTAAAAACACATTTGTGTTGATTTTTGAATTTTCCTGAGTAATGCTATCTTGGTAGCTGCTCTATGCAAAGATACGAGCAACAATTGGATTTTTTTGAAATTTTTTAAAAGTGATGTAAAAACACATTTGTGTTGATTTTTGACTTTTCCTGAGTAATGCTACCTTGCTAGCTGCTCTATGCGCCGATACGAGCAACAATTGGATTTTTTTTGAAAAAATTGAAAGTGATGTAAAAACACATCTGTATTGATTTTTGACTTTTCCTGAGTAATGCTACCTTGGTAGCTGCTCTATGCGCAGATACGAGCAACGATTGGATTTTTTTGAATTTTTTTAAAAGTGATGTAAAAACACATCTGTGTTGATTTTTGACTTGACCTGAGTAATGCTACCTTGCTAGCTGCTCTATGCGCCGATACGAGCAACGATTGGAATTTTTTGAAAAAAGTTAAAAGTGATGTAAAAACACATGTGTTGATTTTTGACTTTTTCTGAGTAATGCTACCTTGCTAGCTGCTCTATGCGCAGATACGAGCAACGATTTGATTTTTTTGAAAAAAATTGAAAGTGATGTAAAAACACATTTTTGTTGATTTTTGAATTTTCCTGAGTAGTGCTATCTTGGTAGCTGCTCTATGCAAAGATACGAGCAACAATTGGATTTTTTTGAAAAAATTTAAAAGTGATGTAAAAACTCATTTGTGTTGATTTTTGACTTGACCTGAGTAATGCTACCTTGCTAGCTGCTCTATGCGCAGATACGAGCAAAGGATTGGATTTTTTTGAAAAAATTTAAAAGTGATGTAAAAACACATCAGTGTTGATTTTTGACTTTTCCTGAGTAATGCTATCTTGTTAGCTGCTCTATGCGCCGATACGAGCAACAATTGGAATTTTTTGAAAAAATTTAAAAGTGATGTAAAAACACATGTGTTGATTTTTGAATTTTCCTGAGTAATGCTATCTTGGTAGCTGCTCTATGCAAAGATACGAGCAACAATTGGATTTTTTTTGAAATTTTTTAAAAGTGATGTAAAAACACATTTGTGTTGATTTTTGACTTTTCCTGAGTAATGCTACCTTGCTAGCTGCTCTATGCGCCGATACGAGCAACAATTGGATTTTTTTTGAAAAAATTGAAAGTGATGTAAAAACACATCTGTATTGATTTTTGACTTTTCCTGAGTAATGCTACCTTGGTAGCTGCTCTATGCGCAGATACGAGCAACGATTGGATTTTTTTGAATTTTTTTAAAAGTGATGTAAAAACACATCTGTGTTGATTTTTGACTTGACCTGAGTAATGCTACCTTGCTAGCTGCTCTATGCGCCGATACGAGCAACGATTGGAATTTTTTGAAAAAAGTTAAAAGTGATGTAAAAACACATGTGTTGATTTTTGACTTTTTCTGAGTAATGCTACCTTGCTAGCTGCTCTATGCGCAGATACGAGCAACGATTTGATTTTTTTGAAAAAAATTGAAAGTGATGTAAAAACACATTTTTGTTGATTTTTGAATTTTCCTGAGTAGTGCTATCTTGGTAGCTGCTCTATGCAAAGATACGAGCAACAATTGGAATTTTTTGAAAAAAGTTAAAAGTGATGTAAAAACAACATGTGTTGATTTTTGAATTTTCCTGAGTAATGCTATCTTGTTAGCTGCTCTATGCGCCGATACGAGCAACAATTGGAATTTTTTGAAAAAATTTAAAAGTGATGTAAAAACACATGTGTTGATTTTTGAATTTTCCTGAGTAATGCTACCTTGCTAGCTGCTCTATGCGCAGATACGAGCAAAGGATTGGATTTTTTTGAAAAAATTTAAAAGTGATGTAAAAACACATCAGTGTTGATTTTTGACTTTTCCTGAGTAATGCTATCTTGTTAGCTGCTCTATGCGCCGATACGAGCAACAATTGGAATTTTTTGAAAAAATTTAAAAGTGATGTAAAAACACATGTGTTGATTTTTGAATTTTCCTGAGTAATGCTATCTTGGTAGCTGCTCTATGCAAAGATACGAGCAACAATTGGATTTTTTTGAAAAAATTTAAAAGTGATGTAAAAACTCATTTGTGTTGATTTTTGACTTGACCTGAGTAATGCTATCTTGCTAGCTGCTCTATGCGCAGATACGAGCAACGATTGGATTTTTTTGAAAAAAATTGAAAGTGATGTAAAAACACATTTGTGTTGATTTTTGAATTTTCCTGAGTAATGCTATCTTGGTAGCTGCTCTATGCAAAGATACGAGCAACAATTGGATTTTTTTGAAATTTTTTAAAAGTGATGTAAAAACACATTTGTGTTGATTTTTGACTTTTCCTGAGTAATGCTACCTTGCTAGCTGCTCTATGCGCCGATACGAGCAACAATTGGATTTTTTTTGAAAAAATTGAAAGTGATGTAAAAACACATCTGTATTGATTTTTGACTTTTCCTGAGTAATGCTACCTTGGTAGCTGCTCTATGCGCAGATACGAGCAACGATTGGATTTTTTTGAATTTTTTTAAAAGTGATGTAAAAACACATCTGTGTTGATTTTTGACTTGACCTGAGTAATGCTACCTTGCTAGCTGCTCTATGCGCCGATACGAGCAACGATTGGAATTTTTTGAAAAAAGTTAAAAGTGATGTAAAAACACATGTGTTGATTTTTGACTTTTTCTGAGTAATGCTACCTTGCTAGCTGCTCTATGCGCAGATACGAGCAACGATTTGATTTTTTTGAAAAAAATTGAAAGTGATGTAAAAACACATTTTTGTTGATTTTTGAATTTTCCTGAGTAGTGCTATCTTGGTAGCTGCTCTATGCAAAGATACGAGCAACAATTGGATTTTTTTGAAAAAATTTAAAAGTGATGTAAAAACTCATTTGTGTTGATTTTTGACTTGACCTGAGTAATGCTACCTTGCTAGCTGCTCTATGCGCAGATACGAGCAAAGGATTGGATTTTTTTGAAAAAATTTAAAAGTGATGTAAAAACACATCAGTGTTGATTTTTGACTTTTCCTGAGTAATGCTATCTTGTTAGCTGCTCTATGCGCCGATACGAGCAACAATTGGAATTTTTTGAAAAAATTTAAAAGTGATGTAAAAACACATGTGTTGATTTTTGAATTTTCCTGAGTAATGCTATCTTGGTAGCTGCTCTATGCAAAGATACGAGCAACAATTGGATTTTTTTTGAAATTTTTTAAAAGTGATGTAAAAACACATTTGTGTTGATTTTTGACTTTTCCTGAGTAATGCTACCTTGCTAGCTGCTCTATGCGCCGATACGAGCAACAATTGGATTTTTTTTGAAAAAATTGAAAGTGATGTAAAAACACATCTGTATTGATTTTTGACTTTTCCTGAGTAATGCTACCTTGGTAGCTGCTCTATGCGCAGATACGAGCAACGATTGGATTTTTTTGAATTTTTTTAAAAGTGATGTAAAAACACATCTGTGTTGATTTTTGACTTGACATGAGTAATGCTACCTTGCTAGCTGCTCTATGCGCCGATACGAGCAACGATTGGAATTTTTTGAAAAAAGTTAAAAGTGATGTAAAAACACATGTGTTGATTTTTGACTTTTTCTGAGTAATGCTACCTTGCTAGCTGCTCTATGCGCAGATACGAGCAACGATTTGATTTTTTTGAAAAAAATTGAAAGTGATGTAAAAACACATTTTTGTTGATTTTTGAATTTTCCTGAGTAGTGCTATCTTGGTAGCTGCTCTATGCAAAGATACGAGCAACAATTGGAATTTTTTGAAAAAAGTTAAAAGTGATGTAAAAACAACATGTGTTGATTTTTGAATTTTCCTGAGTAATGCTATCTTGTTAGCTGCTCTATGCGCCGATACGAGCAACAATTGGAATTTTTTGAAAAAATTTAAAAGTGATGTAAAAACACATGTGTTGATTTTTGAATTTTCCTGAGTAATGCTACCTTGCTAGCTGCTCTATGCGCAGATACGAGCAAAGGATTGGATTTTTTTGAAAAAATTTAAAAGTGATGTAAAAACACATCAGTGTTGATTTTTGACTTTTCCTGAGTAATGCTATCTTGTTAGCTGCTCTATGCGCCGATACGAGCAACAATTGGAATTTTTTGAAAAAATTTAAAAGTGATGTAAAAACACATGTGTTGATTTTTGAATTTTCCTGAGTAATGCTATCTTGGTAGCTGCTCTATGCAAAGATACGAGCAACAATTGGATTTTTTTGAAAAAATTTAAAAGTGATGTAAAAACTCATTTGTGTTGATTTTTGACTTGACCTGAGTAATGCTATCTTGCTAGCTGCTCTATGCGCAGATACGAGCAACGATTGGATTTTTTTGAAAAAAATTGAAAGTGATGTAAAAACACATTTGTGTTGATTTTTGAATTTTCCTGAGTAATGCTATCTTGGTAGCTGCTCTATGCAAAGATACGAGCAACAATTGGATTTTTTTGAAATTTTTTAAAAGTGATGTAAAAACACATTTGTGTTGATTTTTGACTTTTCCTGAGTAATGCTACCTTGCTAGCTGCTCTATGCGCCGATACGAGCAACAATTGGATTTTTTTTGAAAAAATTGAAAGTGATGTAAAAACACATCTGTATTGATTTTTGACTTTTCCTGAGTAATGCTACCTTGGTAGCTGCTCTATGCGCAGATACGAGCAACGATTGGATTTTTTTGAATTTTTTTAAAAGTGATGTAAAAACACATCTGTGTTGATTTTTGACTTGACCTGAGTAATGCTACCTTGCTAGCTGCTCTATGCGCCGATACGAGCAACGATTGGAATTTTTTGAAAAAAGTTAAAAGTGATGTAAAAACACATGTGTTGATTTTTGACTTTTTCTGAGTAATGCTACCTTGCTAGCTGCTCTATGCGCAGATACGAGCAACGATTTGATTTTTTTGAAAAAAATTGAAAGTGATGTAAAAACACATTTTTGTTGATTTTTGAATTTTCCTGAGTAGTGCTATCTTGGTAGCTGCTCTATGCAAAGATACGAGCAACAATTGGATTTTTTTGAAAAAATTTAAAAGTGATGTAAAAACTCATTTGTGTTGATTTTTGACTTGACCTGAGTAATGCTACCTTGCTAGCTGCTCTATGCGCAGATACGAGCAAAGGATTGGATTTTTTTGAAAAAATTTAAAAGTGATGTAAAAACACATCAGTGTTGATTTTTGACTTTTCCTGAGTAATGCTATCTTGTTAGCTGCTCTATGCGCCGATACGAGCAACAATTGGAATTTTTTGAAAAAATTTAAAAGTGATGTAAAAACACATGTGTTGATTTTTGAATTTTCCTGAGTAATGCTATCTTGGTAGCTGCTCTATGCAAAGATACGAGCAACAATTGGATTTTTTTGAAAAAATTTAAAAGTGATGTAAAAACTCATTTGTGTTGATTTTTGACTTGACCTGAGTAATGCTATCTTGCTAGCTGCTCTATGCGCAGATACGAGCAACGATTGGATTTTTTTGAAAAAAATTGAAAGTGATGTAAAAACACATTTGTGTTGATTTTTGAATTTTCCTGAGTAATGCTATCTTGGTAGCTGCTCTATGCAAAGATACGAGCAACAATTGGATTTTTTTGAAATTTTTTAAAAGTGATGTAAAAACACATTTGTGTTGATTTTTGACTTTTCCTGAGTAATGCTACCTTGCTAGCTGCTCTATGCGCCGATACGAGCAACAATTGGATTTTTTTTGAAAAAATTGAAAGTGATGTAAAAACACATCTGTATTGATTTTTGACTTTTCCTGAGTAATGCTACCTTGGTAGCTGCTCTATGCGCAGATACGAGCAACGATTGGATTTTTTTGAATTTTTTTAAAAGTGATGTAAAAACACATCTGTGTTGATTTTTGACTTGACCTGAGTAATGCTACCTTGCTAGCTGCTCTATGCGCCGATACGAGCAACGATTGGAATTTTTTGAAAAAAGTTAAAAGTGATGTAAAAACACATGTGTTGATTTTTGACTTTTTCTGAGTAATGCTACCTTGCTAGCTGCTCTATGCGCAGATACGAGCAACGATTTGATTTTTTTGAAAAAAATTGAAAGTGATGTAAAAACACATTTTTGTTGATTTTTGAATTTTCCTGAGTAGTGCTATCTTGGTAGCTGCTCTATGCAAAGATACGAGCAACAATTGGATTTTTTTGAAAAAATTTAAAAGTGATGTAAAAACTCATTTGTGTTGATTTTTGACTTGACCTGAGTAATGCTACCTTGCTAGCTGCTCTATGCGCAGATACGAGCAAAGGATTGGATTTTTTTGAAAAAATTTAAAAGTGATGTAAAAACACATCAGTGTTGATTTTTGACTTTTCCTGAGTAATGCTATCTTGTTAGCTGCTCTATGCGCCGATACGAGCAACAATTGGAATTTTTTGAAAAAATTTAAAAGTGATGTAAAAACACATGTGTTGATTTTTGAATTTTCCTGAGTAATGCTATCTTGGTAGCTGCTCTATGCAAAGATACGAGCAACAATTGGATTTTTTTGAAAAAATTTAAAAGTGATGTAAAAACTCATTTGTGTTGATTTTTGACTTGACCTGAGTAATGCTATCTTGCTAGCTGCTCTATGCGCAGATACGAGCAACGATTGGATTTTTTTGAAAAAAATTGAAAGTGATGTAAAAACACATTTGTGTTGATTTTTGAATTTTCCTGAGTAATGCTATCTTGGTAGCTGCTCTATGCAAAGATACGAGCAACAATTGGATTTTTTTGAAATTTTTTAAAAGTGATGTAAAAACACATTTGTGTTGATTTTTGACTTTTCCTGAGTAATGCTACCTTGCTAGCTGCTCTATGCGCCGATACGAGCAACAATTGGATTTTTTTTGAAAAAATTGAAAGTGATGTAAAAACACATCTGTATTGATTTTTGACTTTTCCTGAGTAATGCTACCTTGGTAGCTGCTCTATGCGCAGATACGAGCAACGATTGGATTTTTTTGAATTTTTTTAAAAGTGATGTAAAAACACATCTGTGTTGATTTTTGACTTGACCTGAGTAATGCTACCTTGCTAGCTGCTCTATTCGCCGATACGAGCAACGATTGGAATTTTTTGAAAAAAGTTAAAAGTGATGTAAAAACACATGTGTTGATTTTTGACTTTTTCTGAGTAATGCTACCTTGCTAGCTGCTCTATGCGCAGATACGAGCAACGATTTGATTTTTTTGAAAAAAATTGAAAGTGATGTAAAAACACATTTTTGTTGATTTTTGAATTTTCCTGAGTAGTGCTATCTTGGTAGCTGCTCTATGCAAAGATACGAGCAACAATTGGATTTTTTTGAAAAAATTTAAAAGTGATGTAAAAACTCATTTGTGTTGATTTTTGACTTGACCTGAGTAATGCTACCTTGCTAGCTGCTCTATGCGCAGATACGAGCAAAGGATTGGATTTTTTTGAAAAAATTTAAAAGTGATGTAAAAACACATCAGTGTTGATTTTTGACTTTTCCTGAGTAATGCTATCTTGTTAGCTGCTCTATGCGCCGATACGAGCAACAATTGGAATTTTTTGAAAAAATTTAAAAGTGATGTAAAAACACATGTGTTGATTTTTGAATTTTCCTGAGTAATGCTATCTTGGTAGCTGCTCTATGCAAAGATACGAGCAACAATTGGATTTTTTTGAAATTTTTTAAAAGTGATGTAAAAACACATTTGTGTTGATTTTTGACTTTTCCTGAGTAATGCTACCTTGCTAGCTGCTCTATGCGCCGATACGAGCAACAATTGGATTTTTTTTGAAAAAATTGAAAGTGATGTAAAAACACATCTGTATTGATTTTTGACTTTTCCTGAGTAATGCTACCTTGGTAGCTGCTCTATGCGCAGATACGAGCAACGATTGGATTTTTTTGAATTTTTTTAAAAGTGATGTAAAAACACATCTGTGTTGATTTTTGACTTGACCTGAGTAATGCTACCTTGCTAGCTGCTCTATGCGCCGATACGAGCAACGATTGGAATTTTTTGAAAAAAGTTAAAAGTGATGTAAAAACACATGTGTTGATTTTTGACTTTTTCTGAGTAATGCTACCTTGCTAGCTGCTCTATGCGCAGATACGAGCAACGATTTGATTTTTTTGAAAAAAATTGAAAGTGATGTAAAAACACATTTTTGTTGATTTTTGAATTTTCCTGAGTAGTGCTATCTTGGTAGCTGCTCTATGCAAAGATACGAGCAACAATTGGATTTTTTTGAAAAAATTTAAAAGTGATGTAAAAACTCATTTGTGTTGATTTTTGACTTGACCTGAGTAATGCTACCTTGCTAGCTGCTCTATGCGCAGATACGAGCAAAGGATTGGATTTTTTTGAAAAAATTTAAAAGTGATGTAAAAACACATCAGTGTTGATTTTTGACTTTTCCTGAGTAATGCTATCTTGTTAGCTGCTCTATGCGCCGATACGAGCAACAATTGGAATTTTTTGAAAAAATTTAAAAGTGATGTAAAAACACATGTGTTGATTTTTGAATTTTCCTGAGTAATGCTATCTTGGTAGCTGCTCTATGCAAAGATACGAGCAACAATTGGATTTTTTTGAAATTTTTTAAAAGTGATGTAAAAACACATTTGTGTTGATTTTTGACTTTTCCTGAGTAATGCTACCTTGCTAGCTGCTCTATGCGCCGATACGAGCAACAATTGGATTTTTTTTGAAAAAATTGAAAGTGATGTAAAAACACATCTGTATTGATTTTTGACTTTTCCTGAGTAATGCTACCTTGGTAGCTGCTCTATGCGCAGATACGAGCAACGATTGGATTTTTTTGAATTTTTTTAAAAGTGATGTAAAAACACATCTGTGTTGATTTTTGACTTGACCTGAGTAATGCTACCTTGCTAGCTGCTCTATGCGCCGATACGAGCAACGATTGGAATTTTTTGAAAAAAGTTAAAAGTGATGTAAAAACACATGTGTTGATTTTTGACTTTTTCTGAGTAATGCTACCTTGCTAGCTGCTCTATGCGCAGATACGAGCAACGATTTGATTTTTTTGAAAAAAATTGAAAGTGATGTAAAAACACATTTTTGTTGATTTTTGAATTTTCCTGAGTAGTGCTATCTTGGTAGCTGCTCTATGCAAAGATACGAGCAACAATTGGATTTTTTTGAAAAAATTTAAAAGTGATGTAAAAACTCATTTGTGTTGATTTTTGACTTGACCTGAGTAATGCTACCTTGCTAGCTGCTCTATGCGCAGATACGAGCAAAGGATTGGATTTTTTTGAAAAAATTTAAAAGTGATGTAAAAACACATCAGTGTTGATTTTTGACTTTTCCTGAGTAATGCTATCTTGTTAGCTGCTCTATGCGCCGATACGAGCAACAATTGGAATTTTTTGAAAAAATTTAAAAGTGATGTAAAAACACATGTGTTGATTTTTGAATTTTCCTGAGTAATGCTATCTTGGTAGCTGCTCTATGCAAAGATACGAGCAACAATTGGATTTTTTTGAAATTTTTTAAAAGTGATGTAAAAACACATTTGTGTTGATTTTTGACTTTTCCTGAGTAATGCTACCTTGCTAGCTGCTCTATGCGCCGATACGAGCAACAATTGGATTTTTTTTGAAAAAATTGAAAGTGATGTAAAAACACATCTGTATTGATTTTTGACTTTTCCTGAGTAATGCTACCTTGGTAGCTGCTCTATGCGCAGATACGAGCAACGATTGGATTTTTTTGAATTTTTTTAAAAGTGATGTAAAAACACATCTGTGTTGATTTTTGACTTGACCTGAGTAATGCTACCTTGCTAGCTGCTCTATGCGCCGATACGAGCAACGATTGGAATTTTTTGAAAAAAGTTAAAAGTGATGTAAAAACACATGTGTTGATTTTTGACTTTTTCTGAGTAATGCTACCTTGCTAGCTGCTCTATGCGCAGATACGAGCAACGATTTGATTTTTTTGAAAAAAATTGAAAGTGATGTAAAAACACATTTTTGTTGATTTTTGAATTTTCCTGAGTAGTGCTATCTTGGTAGCTGCTCTATGCAAAGATACGAGCAACAATTGGATTTTTTTGAAAAAAGTTAAAAGTGATGTAAAAACACATGTGTTGATTTTTGACTTTTTCTGAGTAATGCTACCTTGCTAGCTGCTCTATGCGCAGATACGAGCAACGATTTGATTTTTTTGAAAAAAATTGAAAGTGATGTAAAAACACATTTTTGTTGATTTTTGAATTTTCCTGAGTAGTGCTATCTTGGTAGCTGCTCTATGCAAAGATACGAGCAACAATTGGATTTTTTTGAAAAAATTTAAAAGTGATGTAAAAACTCATTTGTGTTGATTTTTGACTTGACCTGAGTAATGCTACCTTGCTAGCTGCTCTATGCGCAGATACGAGCAAAGGATTGGATTTTTTTGAAAAAATTTAAAAGTGATGTAAAAACACATCAGTGTTGATTTTTGACTTTTCCTGAGTAATGCTATCTTGTTAGCTGCTCTATGCGCCGATACGAGCAACAATTGGAATTTTTTGAAAAAATTTAAAAGTGATGTAAAAACACATGTGTTGATTTTTGAATTTTCCTGAGTAATGCTATCTTGGTAGCTGCTCTATGCAAAGATACGAGCAACAATTGGATTTTTTTGAAATTTTTTAAAAGTGATGTAAAAACACATTTGTGTTGATTTTTGACTTTTCCTGAGTAATGCTACCTTGCTAGCTGCTCTATGCGCCGATACGAGCAACAATTGGATTTTTTTTGAAAAAATTGAAAGTGATGTAAAAACACATCTGTATTGATTTTTGACTTTTCCTGAGTAATGCTACCTTGGTAGCTGCTCTATGCGCAGATACGAGCAACGATTGGATTTTTTTGAATTTTTTTAAAAGTGATGTAAAAACACATCTGTGTTGATTTTTGACTTGACCTGAGTAATGCTACCTTGCTAGCTGCTCTATGCGCCGATACGAGCAACGATTGGAATTTTTTGAAAAAAGTTAAAAGTGATGTAAAAACACATGTGTTGATTTTTGACTTTTTCTGAGTAATGCTACCTTGCTAGCTGCTCTATGCGCAGATACGAGCAACGATTTGATTTTTTTGAAAAAAATTGAAAGTGATGTAAAAACACATTTTTGTTGATTTTTGAATTTTCCTGAGTAGTGCTATCTTGGTAGCTGCTCTATGCAAAGATACGAGCAACAATTGGATTTTTTTGAAAAAATTTAAAAGTGATGTAAAAACTCATTTGTGTTGATTTTTGACTTGACCTGAGTAATGCTACCTTGCTAGCTGCTCTATGCGCAGATACGAGCAAAGGATTGGATTTTTTTGAAAAAATTTAAAAGTGATGTAAAAACACATCAGTGTTGATTTTTGACTTTTCCTGAGTAATGCTATCTTGTTAGCTGCTCTATGCGCCGATACGAGCAACAATTGGAATTTTTTGAAAAAATTTAAAAGTGATGTAAAAACACATGTGTTGATTTTTGAATTTTCCTGAGTAATGCTATCTTGGTAGCTGCTCTATGCAAAGATACGAGCAACAATTGGATTTTTTTGAAATTTTTTAAAAGTGATGTAAAAACACATTTGTGTTGATTTTTGACTTTTCCTGAGTAATGCTACCTTGCTAGCTGCTCTATGCGCCGATACGAGCAACAATTGGATTTTTTTTGAAAAAATTGAAAGTGATGTAAAAACACATCTGTATTGATTTTTGACTTTTCCTGAGTAATGCTACCTTGGTAGCTGCTCTATGCGCAGATACGAGCAACGATTGGATTTTTTTGAATTTTTTTAAAAGTGATGTAAAAACACATCTGTGTTGATTTTTGACTTGACCTGAGTAATGCTACCTTGCTAGCTGCTCTATGCGCCGATACGAGCAACGATTGGAATTTTTTGAAAAAAGTTAAAAGTGATGTAAAAACACATGTGTTGATTTTTGACTTTTTCTGAGTAATGCTACCTTGCTAGCTGCTCTATGCGCAGATACGAGCAACGATTTGATTTTTTTGAAAAAAATTGAAAGTGATGTAAAAACACATTTTTGTTGATTTTTGAATTTTCCTGAGTAGTGCTATCTTGGTAGCTGCTCTATGCAAAGATACGAGCAACAATTGGATTTTTTTGAAAAAAGTTAAAAGTGATGTAAAAACACATGTGTTGATTTTTGACTTTTTCTGAGTAATGCTACCTTGCTAGCTGCTCTATGCGCAGATACGAGCAACGATTTGATTTTTTTGAAAAAAATTGAAAGTGATGTAAAAACACATTTTTGTTGATTTTTGAATTTTCCTGAGTAGTGCTATCTTGGTAGCTGCTCTATGCAAAGATACGAGCAACAATTGGATTTTTTTGAAAAAATTTAAAAGTGATGTAAAAACTCATTTGTGTTGATTTTTGACTTGACCTGAGTAATGCTACCTTGCTAGCTGCTCTATGCGCAGATACGAGCAAAGGATTGGATTTTTTTGAAAAAATTTAAAAGTGATGTAAAAACACATCAGTGTTGATTTTTGACTTTTCCTGAGTAATGCTATCTTGTTAGCTGCTCTATGCGCCGATACGAGCAACAATTGGAATTTTTTGAAAAAATTTAAAAGTGATGTAAAAACACATGTGTTGATTTTTGAATTTTCCTGAGTAATGCTATCTTGGTAGCTGCTCTATGCAAAGATACGAGCAACAATTGGATTTTTTTGAAATTTTTTAAAAGTGATGTAAAAACACATTTGTGTTGATTTTTGACTTTTCCTGAGTAATGCTACCTTGCTAGCTGCTCTATGCGCCGATACGAGCAACAATTGGATTTTTTTTGAAAAAATTGAAAGTGATGTAAAAACACATCTGTATTGATTTTTGACTTTTCCTGAGTAATGCTACCTTGGTAGCTGCTCTATGCGCAGATACGAGCAACGATTGGATTTTTTTGAATTTTTTTAAAAGTGATGTAAAAACACATCTGTGTTGATTTTTGACTTGACCTGAGTAATGCTACCTTGCTAGCTGCTCTATGCGCCGATACGAGCAACGATTGGAATTTTTTGAAAAAAGTTAAAAGTGATGTAAAAACACATGTGTTGATTTTTGACTTTTTCTGAGTAATGCTACCTTGCTAGCTGCTCTATGCGCAGATACGAGCAACGATTTGATTTTTTTGAAAAAAATTGAAAGTGATGTAAAAACACATTTTTGTTGATTTTTGAATTTTCCTGAGTAGTGCTATCTTGGTAGCTGCTCTATGCAAAGATACGAGCAACAATTGGATTTTTTTGAAAAAATTTAAAAGTGATGTAAAAACTCATTTGTGTTGATTTTTGACTTGACCTGAGTAATGCTACCTTGCTAGCTGCTCTATGCGCCGATACGAGCAACGATTGGAATTTTTTGAAAAAAGTTAAAAGTGATGTAAAAACACATCTGTGTTGATTTTTGACTTTTCCTGAGTAATGCTATCTTGTTAGCTGCTCTATGCGCCGATACGAGCAACAATTGGATTTTTTTGAAAAAATTTAAAGTGATGTAAAAACACATCTGTATTGATTTTTGACTTTTCCTGAGTAATGCTACCTTGGTAGCTGCTCTATGCGCCGATACGAGCAACAATTGGATTTTTTTGAAAAAATTTAAAGTGATGTAAAAACACATCTGTATTGATTTTTGACTTTTCCTGAGTAATGCTACCTTGGTAGCTGCTCTATGCGCAGATACGAGCAACGATTGGATTTTTTTGAAAAAATTTAAAAGTGATGTAAAAACACATGTGTTGATTTTTGAATTTTCCTGAGTAATGCTATCTTGTTAGCTGCTCTATGCGCCGATACGAGCAACAATTGGAATTTTTTGAAAAAAGTTAAAAGTGATGTAAAAACAACATGTGTTGATTTTTGAATTTTCCTGAGTAATGCTATCTTGTTAGCTGCTCTATGCGCCGATACGAGCAACAATTGGAATTTTTTGAAAAAATTTAAAAGTGATGTAAAAACACATGTGTTGATTTTTGAATTTTCCTGAGTAATGCTATCTTGTTAGCTGCTCTATGCGCCGATACGAGCAACAATTGGAATTTTTTGAAAAAATTTAAAAGTGATGTAAAAACACATGTGTTGATTTTTGAATTTTCCTGAGTAATGCTATCTTGTTAGCTGCTCTATGCGCCGATACGAGCAACAATTGGAATTTTTTGAAAAAAGTTAAAAGTGATGTAAAAACTCATTTGTGTTGATTTTTGACTTGACCTGAGTAATGCTACCTTGCTAGCTGCTCTATGCGCCGATACGAGCAACGATTGGAATTTTTTGAAAAAAGTTAAAAGTGATGTAAAAACACATCTGTGTTGATTTTTGACTTTTCCTGAGTAATGCTATCTTGTTAGCTGCTCTATGCGCCGATACGAGCAACAATTGGATTTTTTTGAAAAAATTTAAAGTGATGTAAAAACACATCTGTATTGATTTTTGACTTTTCCTGAGTAATGCTACCTTGGTAGCTGCTCTATGCGCAGATACGAGCAACGATTGGATTTTTTTGAAAAAATTTAAAAGTGATGTAAAAACACATGTGTTGATTTTTGAATTTTCCTGAGTAATGCTATCTTGTTTAGCTGCTCTATGCGCCGATACGAGCAACAATTGGAATTTTTTGAAAAAAGTTAAAAGTGATGTAAAAACAACATGTGTTGATTTTTGAATTTTCCTGAGTAATGCTATCTTGTTAGCTGCTCTATGCGCCGATACGAGCAACAATTGGAATTTTTGGAAAAAATTTAAAAGTGATGTAAAAACACATGTGTTGATTTTTGAATTTTCCTGAGTAATGCTATCTTGTTAGCTGCTCTATGCGCCGATACGAGCAACAATTGGAATTTTTTGAAAAAAGTTAAAAGTGATGTAAAAACAACATGTGTTGATTTTTGAATTTTCCTGAGTAATGCTACCTTGCTAGCTGCTCTATGCGCAGATACGAGCAAAGGATTGGATTTTTTTGAAAAAATTTAAAAGTGATGTAAAAACACATTTTTGTTGATTTTTGAATTTTCCTGAGTAGTGCTATCTTGGTAGCTGCTCTATGCAAAGATACGAGCAACAATTGGATTTTTTTGAAAAAATTTAAATGTGATGTAAAAACTCATTTGTGTTGATTTTTGACTTGACCTGAGTAATGCTACCTTGCTAGCTGCTCTATGCGCCGATACGAGCAACGATTGGAATTTTTTGAAAAAAGTTAAAAGTGATGTAAAAACACATCTGTGTTGATTTTTGACTTGACCTGAGTAATGCTACCTTGCTAGCTGCTCTATGCGCCGATACGAGCAACGATTGGAATTTTTTGAAAAAAGTTAAAAGTGATGTAAAAACACATCTGTGTTGATTTTTGACTTTTCCTGAGTAATGCTATCTTGTTAGCTGCTCTATGCGCCGATACGAGCAACAATTGGATTTTTTTGAAAAAATTTAAAGTGATGTAAAAACACATCTGTATTGATTTTTGACTTTTTTTGAGTAATGCTACCTTGGTAGCTGCTCTATGCGCAGATACGAGCAACGATTGGATTTTTTTGAAAAAATTTAAAAGTGATGTAAAAACACATGTGTTGATTTTTGAATTTTCCTGAGTAATGCTATCTTGTTAGCTGCTCTATGCGCCGATACGAGCAACAATTGGAATTTTTTGAAAAAAGTTAAAAGTGATGTAAAAACAACATGTGTTGATTTTTGAATTTTCCTGAGTAATGCTATCTTGTTTAGCTGCTCTATGCGCCGATACGAGCAACAATTGGAATTTTTTGAAAAAATTTAAAAGTGATGTAAAAACACATGTGTTGATTTTTGAATTTTCCTGAGTAATGCTATCTTGGTAGCTGCTCTATGCAAAGATACGAGCAACAATTGGATTTTTTTGAAAAAAGTTAAAAGTAATGTAAAAACACATCTGTGTTGATTTTTGACTTTTCCTGAGTAATGCTATCTTGTTAGCTGCTCTATGCGCCGATACGAGCAACAATTGGAATTTTTTGAAAAAATTTAAAAGTGATGTAAAAACACATGTGTTGATTTTTGAATTTTCCTGAGTAATGCTATCTTGGTAGCTGCTCTATGCAAAGATACGAGCAACAATTGGATTTTTTTGAAAAAAGTTAAAAGTGATGTAAAAACACATCTGTGTTGATTTTTGACTTTTCCTGAGTAATGCTATCTTGTTAGCTGCTCTATGCGCAGATACGAGCAACGATTGGATTTTTTTGAAAAAATTTAAAAGTGACGTAAAAACGCATCTGTGTTGATTTTTGACTTGACCTGAGTAATGCTACCTTGCTAGCTGCTCTATGCGCCGATACGAGCAACAATTGGATTTTTTTTGAAAAAATTTAAAAGTGATGTAAAAACACATTTGTGTTGATTTTTGACTTTTCCTGAGTAATGCTACCTTGCTAGCTGCTCTATGCGCCGATACGAGCAACAATTGGATTTTTTTGAAAAAATTGAAAGTGATGTAAAAACACATCTGTATTGATTTTTGACTTTTCCTGAGTAATGCTACCTTGGTAGCTGCTCTATGCGCAGATACGAGCAATGATTGGATTTTTTTGAATTTTTTTTAAAAGTGATGTAAAAACACATGTGTTGATTTTTGAATTTTCCTGAGTAATGCTACCTTGATAGCTGCTCTATGCGCAGATACGAGCAAAGGATTGGATTTTTTTGAAAAAATTTAAAAGTGATGTAAAAACACATATTTGTTGATTTTTGAATTTTCCTGAGTAGTGCTATCTTGGTAGCTGCTCTATGCAAAGATACGAGCAACAATTGGATTTTTTTGAAAAAATTTAAAAGTGATGTAAAAACTCATTTGTGTTGATTTTTGACTTGACCTGAGTAATGCTACCTTGCTAGCTGCTCTATGCGCCGATACGAGCAACGATTGGAATTTTTTGAAAAAAGTTAAAAGTGATGTAAAAACACATCTGTGTTGATTTTTGACTTTTCCTGAGTAATGCTATCTTGTTAGCTGCTCTATGCGCCGATACGAGCAACAATTGGATTTTTTTGAAAAAATTTAAAGTGATGTAAAAACACATCTGTATTGATTTTTGACTTTTCCTGAGTAATGCTACCTTGGTAGCTGCTCTATGCGCAGATACGAGCAACGATTGGATTTTTTTGAAAAAATTTAAAAGTGATGTAAAAACACATGTGTTGATTTTTGAATTTTTCTGAGTAATGCTACCTTGCTAGCTGCTCTATGCGCAGATACGAGCAACGATTTGATTTTTTTGAAAAAAATTGAAAGTGATGTAAAAACACATTTTTGTTGATTTTTGAATTTTCCTGAGTAGTGCTATCTTGGTAGCTGCTCTATGCAAAGATACGAGCAACAATTGGATTTTTTTGAAAAAATTTAAAAGTGATGTAAAAACTCATTTGTGTTGATTTTTGACTTGACCTGAGTAATGCTACCTTGCTAGCTGCTCTATGCGCAGATACGAGCAAAGGATTGGATTTTTTTGAAAAAATTTAAAAGTGATGTAAAAACACATCAGTGTTGATTTTTGACTTTTCGTGAGTAATGCTATCTTGTTAGCTGCTCTATGCGCCGATACGAGCAACAATTGGAATTTTTTGAAAAAATTTAAAAGTGATGTAAAAACACATGTGTTGATTTTTGAATTTTCCTGAGTAATGCTATCTTGGTAGCTGCTCTATGCAAAGATACGAGCAACAATTGGATTTTTTTGAAATTTTTTAAAAGTGATGTAAAAACACATTTGTGTTGATTTTTGACTTTTCCTGAGTAATGCTACCTTGCTAGCTGCTCTATGCGCCGATACGAGCAACAATTGGATTTTTTTTGAAAAAATTGAAAGTGATGTAAAAACACATCTGTATTGATTTTTGACTTTTCCTGAGTAATGCTACCTTGGTAGCTGCTCTATGCGCAGATACGAGCAACGATTGGATTTTTTTGAATTTTTTTAAAAGTGATGTAAAAACACATCTGTGTTGATTTTTGACTTGACCTGAGTAATGCTACCTTGCTAGCTGCTCTATGCGCCGATACGAGCAACGATTGGAATTTTTTGAAAAAAGTTAAAAGTGATGTAAAAACACATGTGTTGATTTTTGACTTTTTCTGAGTAATGCTACCTTGCTAGCTGCTCTATGCGCAGATACGAGCAACGATTTGATTTTTTTGAAAAAAATTGAAAGTGATGTAAAAACACATTTTTGTTGATTTTTGAATTTTCCTGAGTAGTGCTATCTTGGTAGCTGCTCTATGCAAAGATACGAGCAACAATTGGATTTTTTTGAAAAAATTTAAAAGTGATGTAAAAACTCATTTGTGTTGATTTTTGACTTGACCTGAGTAATGCTACCTTGCTAGCTGCTCTATGCGCCGATACGAGCAACGATTGGAATTTTTTGAAAAAAGTTAAAAGTGATGTAAAAACACATCTGTGTTGATTTTTGACTTTTCCTGAGTAATGCTATCTTGTTAGCTGCTCTATGCGCCGATACGAGCAACAATTGGATTTTTTTGAAAAAATTTAAAGTGATGTAAAAACACATCTGTATTGATTTTTGACTTTTCCTGAGTAATGCTACCTTGGTAGCTGCTCTATGCGCCGATACGAGCAACAATTGGATTTTTTTGAAAAAATTTAAAGTGATGTAAAAACACATCTGTATTGATTTTTGACTTTTCCTGAGTAATGCTACCTTGGTAGCTGCTCTATGCGCAGATACGAGCAACGATTGGATTTTTTTGAAAAAATTTAAAAGTGATGTAAAAACACATGTGTTGATTTTTGAATTTTCCTGAGTAATGCTATCTTGTTAGCTGCTCTATGCGCCGATACGAGCAACAATTGGAATTTTTTGAAAAAAGTTAAAAGTGATGTAAAAACAACATGTGTTGATTTTTGAATTTTCCTGAGTAATGCTATCTTGTTAGCTGCTCTATGCGCCGATACGAGCAACAATTGGAATTTTTTGAAAAAATTTAAAAGTGATGTAAAAACACATGTGTTGATTTTTGAATTTTCCTGAGTAATGCTATCTTGTTAGCTGCTCTATGCGCCGATACGAGCAACAATTGGAATTTTTTGAAAAAATTTAAAAGTGATGTAAAAACACATGTGTTGATTTTTGAATTTTCCTGAGTAATGCTATCTTGTTAGCTGCTCTATGCGCCGATACGAGCAACAATTGGAATTTTTTGAAAAAAGTTAAAAGTGATGTAAAAACTCATTTGTGTTGATTTTTGACTTGACCTGAGTAATGCTACCTTGCTAGCTGCTCTATGCGCCGATACGAGCAACGATTGGAATTTTTTGAAAAAAGTTAAAAGTGATGTAAAAACACATCTGTGTTGATTTTTGACTTTTCCTGAGTAATGCTATCTTGTTAGCTGCTCTATGCGCCGATACGAGCAACAATTGGATTTTTTTGAAAAAATTTAAAGTGATGTAAAAACACATCTGTATTGATTTTTGACTTTTCCTGAGTAATGCTACCTTGGTAGCTGCTCTATGCGCAGATACGAGCAACGATTGGATTTTTTTGAAAAAATTTAAAAGTGATGTAAAAACACATGTGTTGATTTTTGAATTTTCCTGAGTAATGCTATCTTGTTTAGCTGCTCTATGCGCCGATACGAGCAACAATTGGAATTTTTTGAAAAAAGTTAAAAGTGATGTAAAAACAACATGTGTTGATTTTTGAATTTTCCTGAGTAATGCTATCTTGTTAGCTGCTCTATGCGCCGATACGAGCAACAATTGGAATTTTTGGAAAAAATTTAAAAGTGATGTAAAAACACATGTGTTGATTTTTGAATTTTCCTGAGTAATGCTATCTTGTTAGCTGCTCTATGCGCCGATACGAGCAACAATTGGAATTTTTTGAAAAAAGTTAAAAGTGATGTAAAAACAACATGTGTTGATTTTTGAATTTTCCTGAGTAATGCTACCTTGCTAGCTGCTCTATGCGCAGATACGAGCAAAGGATTGGATTTTTTTGAAAAAATTTAAAAGTGATATAAAAACACATTTTTGTTGATTTTTGAATTTTCCTGAGTAGTGCTATCTTGGTAGCTGCTCTATGCAAAGATACGAGCAACAATTGGATTTTTTTGAAAAAATTTAAATGTGATGTAAAAACTCATTTGTGTTGATTTTTGACTTGACCTGAGTAATGCTACCTTGCTAGCTGCTCTATGCGCCGATACGAGCAACGATTGGAATTTTTTGAAAAAAGTTAAAAGTGATGTAAAAACACATCTGTGTTGATTTTTGACTTGACCTGAGTAATGCTACCTTGCTAGCTGCTCTATGCGCCGATACGAGCAACGATTGGAATTTTTTGAAAAAAGTTAAAAGTGATGTAAAAACACATCTGTGTTGATTTTTGACTTTTCCTGAGTAATGCTATCTTGTTAGCTGCTCTATGCGCCGATACGAGCAACAATTGGAATTTTTTGAAAAAAGTTAAAAGTGATGTAAAAACAACATGTGTTGATTTTTGAATTTTCCTGAGTAATGCTATCTTGTTAGCTGCTCTATGCGCCGATACGAGCAACAATTGGAATTTTTTGAAAAAATTTAAAAGTGATGTAAAAACACATGTGTTGATTTTTGAATTTTCCTGAGTAATGCTATCTTGTTAGCTGCTCTATGCGCCGATACGAGCAACAATTGGAATTTTTTGAAAAAATTTAAAAGTGATGTAAAAACACATGTGTTGATTTTTGAATTTTCCTGAGTAATGCTATCTTGTTAGCTGCTCTATGCGCCGATACGAGCAACAATTGGAATTTTTTGAAAAAAGTTAAAAGTGATGTAAAAACTCATTTGTGTTGATTTTTGACTTGACCTGAGTAATGCTACCTTGCTAGCTGCTCTATGCGCCGATACGAGCAACGATTGGAATTTTTTGAAAAAAGTTAAAAGTGATGTAAAAACACATCTGTGTTGATTTTTGACTTTTCCTGAGTAATGCTATCTTGTTAGCTGCTCTATGCGCCGATACGAGCAACAATTGGATTTTTTTGAAAAAATTTAAAGTGATGTAAAAACACATCTGTATTGATTTTTGACTTTTCCTGAGTAATGCTACCTTGGTAGCTGCTCTATGCGCAGATACGAGCAACGATTGGATTTTTTTGAAAAAATTTAAAAGTGATGTAAAAACACATGTGTTGATTTTTGAATTTTCCTGAGTAATGCTATCTTGTTTAGCTGCTCTATGCGCCGATACGAGCAACAATTGGAATTTTTTGAAAAAAGTTAAAAGTGATGTAAAAACAACATGTGTTGATTTTTGAATTTTCCTGAGTAATGCTATCTTGTTAGCTGCTCTATGCGCCGATACGAGCAACAATTGGAATTTTTGGAAAAAATTTAAAAGTGATGTAAAAACACATGTGTTGATTTTTGAATTTTCCTGAGTAATGCTATCTTGTTAGCTGCTCTATGCGCCGATACGAGCAACAATTGGAATTTTTTGAAAAAAGTTAAAAGTGATGTAAAAACAACATGTGTTGATTTTTGAATTTTCCTGAGTAATGCTACCTTGCTAGCTGCTCTATGCGCAGATACGAGCAAAGGATTGGATTTTTTTGAAAAAATTTAAAAGTGATGTAAAAACACATTTTTGTTGATTTTTGAATTTTCCTGAGTAGTGCTATCTTGGTAGCTGCTCTATGCAAAGATACGAGCAACAATTGGATTTTTTTGAAAAATTTTAAATGTGATGTAAAAACTCATTTGTGTTGATTTTTGACTTGACCTGAGTAATGCTACCTTGCTAGCTGCTCTATGCGCCGATACGAGCAACGATTGGAATTTTTTGAAAAAAGTTAAAAGTGATGTAAAAACACATCTGTGTTGATTTTTGACTTTACCTGAGTAATGCTACCTTGCTAGCTGCTCTATGCGCCGATACGAGCAACGATTGGAATTTTTTGAAAAAAGTTAAAAGTGATGTAAAAACACATCTGTGTTGATTTTTGACTTTTCCTGAGTAATGCTATCTTGTTAGCTGCTCTATGCGCCGATACGAGCAACAATTGGATTTTTTTGAAAAAATTTAAAGTGATGTAAAAACACATCTGTATTGATTTTTGACTTTTTTTGAGTAATGCTACCTTGGTAGCTGCTCTATGCGCAGATACGAGCAACGATTGGATTTTTTTGAAAAAATTTAAAAGTGATGTAAAAACACATGTGTTGATTTTTGAATTTTCCTGAGTAATGCTATCTTGTTAGCTGCTCTATGCGCCGATACGAGCAACAATTGGAATTTTTTGAAAAAAGTTAAAAGTGATGTAAAAACAACATGTGTTGATTTTTGAATTTTCCTGAGTAATGCTATCTTGTTTAGCTGCTCTATGCGCCGATACGAGCAACAATTGGAATTTTTTGAAAAAATTTAAAAGTGATGTAAAAACACATGTGTTGATTTTTGAATTTTCCTGAGTAATGCTATCTTGGTAGCTGCTCTATGCAAAGATACGAGCAACAATTGGATTTTTTTGAAAAAAGTTAAAAGTAATGTAAAAACACATCTGTGTTGATTTTTGACTTTTCCTGAGTAATGCTATCTTGTTAGCTGCTCTATGCGCCGATACGAGCAACAATTGGAATTTTTTGAAAAAATTTAAAAGTGATGTAAAAACACATGTGTTGATTTTTGAATTTTCCTGAGTAATGCTATCTTGGTAGCTGCTCTATGCAAAGATACGAGCAACAATTGGATTTTTTTGAAAAAAGTTAAAAGTGATGTAAAAACACATCTGTGTTGATTTTTGACTTTTCCTGAGTAATGCTATCTTGTTAGCTGCTCTATGCGCAGATACGAGCAACGATTGGATTTTTTTGAAAAAATTTAAAAGTGACGTAAAAACGCATCTGTGTTGATTTTTGACTTGACCTGAGTAATGCTACCTTGCTAGCTGCTCTATGCGCCGATACGAGCAACAATTGGATTTTTTTTGAAAAAATTTAAAAGTGATGTAAAAACACATTTGTGTTGATTTTTGACTTTTCCTGAGTAATGCTACCTTGCTAGCTGCTCTATGCGCCGATACGAGCAACAATTGGATTTTTTTGAAAAAATTGAAAGTGATGTAAAAACACATCTGTATTGATTTTTGACTTTTCCTGAGTAATGCTACCTTGGTAGCTGCTCTATGCGCAGATACGAGCAATGATTGGATTTTTTTGAATTTTTTTTAAAAGTGATGTAAAAACACATGTGTTGATTTTTGAATTTTCCTGAGTAATGCTACCTTGATAGCTGCTCTATGCGCAGATACGAGCAAAGGATTGGATTTTTTTGAAAAAATTTAAAAGTGATGTAAAAACACATATTTGTTGATTTTTGAATTTTCCTGAGTAGTGCTATCTTGGTAGCTGCTCTATGCAAAGATACGAGCAACAATTGGATTTTTTTGAAAAAATTTAAAAGTGATGTAAAAACTCATTTGTGTTGATTTTTGACTTGACCTGAGTAATGCTACCTTGCTAGCTGCTCTATGCGCCGATACGAGCAACGATTGGAATTTTTTGAAAAAAGTTAAAAGTGATGTAAAAACACATCTGTGTTGATTTTTGACTTTTCCTGAGTAATGCTATCTTGTTAGCTGCTCTATGCGCCGATACGAGCAACAATTGGATTTTTTTGAAAAAATTTAAAGTGATGTAAAAACACATCTGTATTGATTTTTGACTTTTCCTGAGTAATGCTACCTTGGTAGCTGCTCTATGCGCAGATACGAGCAACGATTGGATTTTTTTGAAAAAATTTAAAAGTGATGTAAAAACACATGTGTTGATTTTTGAATTTTCCTGAGTAATGCTATCTTGTTAGCTGCTCTATGCGCCGATACGAGCAACAATTGGAATTTTTTGGAAAAAGTTAAAAGTGATGTAAAAACAACATGTGTTGATTTTTGAATTTTCCTGAGTAATGCTATCTTGTTAGCTGCTCTATGCGCCGATACGAGCAACAATTGGAATTTTTTGAAAAAATTTAAAAGTGATGTAAAAACACATGTGTTGATTTTTGAATTTTCCTGAGTAATGCTATCTTGTTAGCTGCTCTATGCGCCGATACGAGCAACAATTGGAATTTTTTGAAAAAATTTAAAAGTGATGTAAAAACACATGTGTTGATTTTTGAATTTTCCTGAGTAATGCTATCTTGGTAGCTGCTCTATGCAAAGATACGAGCAACAATTGGATTTTTTTGAAAAAATTTAAAAGTGATGTAAAAACTCATTTGTGTTGATTTTTGACTTGACCTGAGTAATGCTATCTTGCTAGCTGCTCTATGCGCAGATACGAGCAACGATTGGATTTTTTTGAAAAAAATTGAAAGTGATGTAAAAACACATTTTGTTGATTTTTGAATTTTCCTGAGTAATGCTATCTTGGTAGCTGCTCTATGCAAAGATACGAGCAACAATTGGATTTTTTTGAATTTGTTTAAAAGTGATGTAAAAACACATTTGTGTTGATTTTTGACTTTTCCTGAGTAATGCTACCTTGCTAGCTGCTCTATGCGCCGATACGAGCAACAATTGGATTTTTTTTGAAAAAATTGAAAGTGATGTAAAAACACATCTGTATTGATTTTTGACTTTTCCTGAGTAATGCTACCTTGGTAGCTGCTCTATGCGCAGATACGAGCAACGATTGGATTTTTTTGAATTTTTTTAAAAGTGATGTAAAAACACATCTGTGTTGATTTTTGACTTGACCTGAGTAATGCTACCTTGCTAGCTGCTCTATGCGCCGATACGAGCAACGATTGGAATTTTTTGAAAAAAGTTAAAAGTGATGTAAAAACACATGTGTTGATTTTTGACTTTTTCTGAGTAATGCTACCTTGCTAGCTGCTCTATGCGCAGATACGAGCAACGATTTGATTTTTTTGAAAAAAATTGAAAGTGATGTAAAAACACATTTTTGTTGATTTTTGAATTTTCCTGAGTAGTGCTATCTTGGTAGCTGCTCTATGCAAAGATACGAGCAACAATTGGATTTTTTTGAAAAAATTTAAAAGTGATGTAAAAACTCATTTGTGTTGATTTTTGACTTGACCTGAGTAATGCTACCTTGCTAGCTGCTCTATGCGCCGATACGAGCAACGATTGGAATTTTTTGAAAAAAGTTAAAAGTGATGTAAAAACACATCTGTGTTGATTTTTGACTTTTCCTGAGTAATGCTATCTTGTTAGCTGCTCTATGCGCCGATACGAGCAACAATTGGATTTTTTTGAAAAAATTTAAAGTGATGTAAAAACACATCTGTATTGATTTTTGACTTTTCCTGAGTAATGCTACCTTGGTAGCTGCTCTATGCGCCGATACGAGCAACAATTGGATTTTTTTGAAAAAATTTAAAGTGATGTAAAAACACATCTGTATTGATTTTTGACTTTTCCTGAGTAATGCTACCTTGGTAGCTGCTCTATGCGCAGATACGAGCAACGATTGGATTTTTTTGAAAAAATTTAAAAGTGATGTAAAAACACATGTGTTGATTTTTGAATTTTCCTGAGTAATGCTATCTTGTTAGCTGCTCTATGCGCCGATACGAGCAACAATTGGAATTTTTTGAAAAAAGTTAAAAGTGATGTAAAAACAACATGTGTTGATTTTTGAATTTTCCTGAGTAATGCTATCTTGTTAGCTGCTCTATGCGCCGATACGAGCAACAATTGGAATTTTTTGAAAAAATTTAAAAGTGATGTAAAAACACATGTGTTGATTTTTGAATTTTCCTGAGTAATGCTATCTTGTTAGCTGCTCTATGCGCCGATACGAGCAACAATTGGAATTTTTTGAAAAAATTTAAAAGTGATGTAAAAACACATGTGTTGATTTTTGAATTTTCCTGAGTAATGCTATCTTGTTAGCTGCTCTATGCGCCGATACGAGCAACGATTGGAATTTTTTGAAAAAAGTTAAAAGTGATGTAAAAACACATGTGTTGATTTTTGACTTTTTCTGAGTAATGCTACCTTGCTAGCTGCTCTATGCGCAGATACGAGCAACGATTTGATTTTTTTGAAAAAAATTGAAAGTGATGTAAAAACACATTTTTGTTGATTTTTGAATTTTCCTGAGTAGTGCTATCTTGGTAGCTGCTCTATGCAAAGATACGAGCAACAATTGGATTTTTTTGAAAAAATTTAAAAGTGATGTAAAAACTCATTTGTGTTGATTTTTGACTTGACCTGAGTAATGCTACCTTGCTAGCTGCTCTATGCGCAGATACGAGCAAAGGATTGGATTTTTTTGAAAAAATTTAAAAGTGATGTAAAAACACATCAGTGTTGATTTTTGACTTTTCCTGAGTAATGCTATCTTGTTAGCTGCTCTATGCGCCGATACGAGCAACAATTGGAATTTTTTGAAAAAATTTAAAAGTGATGTAAAAACACATGTGTTGATTTTTGAATTTTCCTGAGTAATGCTATCTTGGTAGCTGCTCTATGCAAAGATACGAGCAACAATTGGATTTTTTTGAAATTTTTTAAAAGTGATGTAAAAACACATTTGTGTTGATTTTTGACTTTTCCTGAGTAATGCTACCTTGCTAGCTGCTCTATGCGCCGATACGAGCAACAATTGGATTTTTTTTGAAAAAATTGAAAGTGATGTAAAAACACATCTGTATTGATTTTTGACTTTTCCTGAGTAATGCTACCTTGGTAGCTGCTCTATGCGCAGATACGAGCAACGATTGGATTTTTTTGAATTTTTTTAAAAGTGATGTAAAAACACATCTGTGTTGATTTTTGACTTGACCTGAGTAATGCTACCTTGCTAGCTGCTCTATGCGCCGATACGAGCAACGATTGGAATTTTTTGAAAAAAGTTAAAAGTGATGTAAAAACACATGTGTTGATTTTTGACTTTTTCTGAGTAATGCTACCTTGCTAGCTGCTCTATGCGCAGATACGAGCAACGATTTGATTTTTTTGAAAAAAATTGAAAGTGATGTAAAAACACATTTTTGTTGATTTTTGAATTTTCCTGAGTAGTGCTATCTTGGTAGCTGCTCTATGCAAAGATACGAGCAACAATTGGAATTTTTTGAAAAAAGTTAAAAGTGATGTAAAAACAACATGTGTTGATTTTTGAATTTTCCTGAGTAATGCTATCTTGTTAGCTGCTCTATGCGCCGATACGAGCAACAATTGGAATTTTTTGAAAAAATTTAAAAGTGATGTAAAAACACATGTGTTGATTTTTGAATTTTCCTGAGTAATGCTACCTTGCTAGCTGCTCTATGCGCAGATACGAGCAAAGGATTGGATTTTTTTGAAAAAATTTAAAAGTGATGTAAAAACACATCAGTGTTGATTTTTGACTTTTCCTGAGTAATGCTATCTTGTTAGCTGCTCTATGCGCCGATACGAGCAACAATTGGAATTTTTTGAAAAAATTTAAAAGTGATGTAAAAACACATGTGTTGATTTTTGAATTTTCCTGAGTAATGCTATCTTGGTAGCTGCTCTATGCAAAGATACGAGCAACAATTGGATTTTTTTGAAAAAATTTAAAAGTGATGTAAAAACTCATTTGTGTTGATTTTTGACTTGACCTGAGTAATGCTATCTTGCTAGCTGCTCTATGCGCAGATACGAGCAACGATTGGATTTTTTTGAAAAAAATTGAAAGTGATGTAAAAACACATTTGTGTTGATTTTTGAATTTTCCTGAGTAATGCTATCTTGGTAGCTGCTCTATGCAAAGATACGAGCAACAATTGGATTTTTTTGAAATTTTTTAAAAGTGATGTAAAAACACATTTGTGTTGATTTTTGACTTTTCCTGAGTAATGCTACCTTGCTAGCTGCTCTATGCGCCGATACGAGCAACAATTGGATTTTTTTTGAAAAAATTGAAAGTGATGTAAAAACACATCTGTATTGATTTTTGACTTTTCCTGAGTAATGCTACCTTGGTAGCTGCTCTATGCGCAGATACGAGCAACGATTGGATTTTTTTGAATTTTTTTAAAAGTGATGTAAAAACACATCTGTGTTGATTTTTGACTTGACCTGAGTAATGCTACCTTGCTAGCTGCTCTATGCGCCGATACGAGCAACGATTGGAATTTTTTGAAAAAAGTTAAAAGTGATGTAAAAACACATGTGTTGATTTTTGACTTTTTCTGAGTAATGCTACCTTGCTAGCTGCTCTATGCGCAGATACGAGCAACGATTTGATTTTTTTGAAAAAAATTGAAAGTGATGTAAAAACACATTTTTGTTGATTTTTGAATTTTCCTGAGTAGTGCTATCTTGGTAGCTGCTCTATGCAAAGATACGAGCAACAATTGGATTTTTTTGAAAAAATTTAAAAGTGATGTAAAAACTCATTTGTGTTGATTTTTGACTTGACCTGAGTAATGCTACCTTGCTAGCTGCTCTATGCGCAGATACGAGCAAAGGATTGGATTTTTTTGAAAAAATTTAAAAGTGATGTAAAAACACATCAGTGTTGATTTTTGACTTTTCCTGAGTAATGCTATCTTGTTAGCTGCTCTATGCGCCGATACGAGCAACAATTGGAATTTTTTGAAAAAATTTAAAAGTGATGTAAAAACACATGTGTTGATTTTTGAATTTTCCTGAGTAATGCTATCTTGGTAGCTGCTCTATGCAAAGATACGAGCAACAATTGGATTTTTTTGAAAAAATTTAAAAGTGATGTAAAAACTCATTTGTGTTGATTTTTGACTTGACCTGAGTAATGCTATCTTGCTAGCTGCTCTATGCGCAGATACGAGCAACGATTGGATTTTTTTGAAAAAAATTGAAAGTGATGTAAAAACACATTTGTGTTGATTTTTGAATTTTCCTGAGTAATGCTATCTTGGTAGCTGCTCTATGCAAAGATACGAGCAACAATTGGATTTTTTTGAAATTTTTTAAAAGTGATGTAAAAACACATTTGTGTTGATTTTTGACTTTTCCTGAGTAATGCTACCTTGCTAGCTGCTCTATGCGCCGATACGAGCAACAATTGGATTTTTTTTGAAAAAATTGAAAGTGATGTAAAAACACATCTGTATTGATTTTTGACTTTTCCTGAGTAATGCTACCTTGGTAGCTGCTCTATGCGCAGATACGAGCAACGATTGGATTTTTTTGAATTTTTTTAAAAGTGATGTAAAAACACATCTGTGTTGATTTTTGACTTGACCTGAGTAATGCTACCTTGCTAGCTGCTCTATGCGCCGATACGAGCAACGATTGGAATTTTTTGAAAAAAGTTAAAAGTGATGTAAAAACACATGTGTTGATTTTTGACTTTTTCTGAGTAATGCTACCTTGCTAGCTGCTCTATGCGCAGATACGAGCAACGATTTGATTTTTTTGAAAAAAATTGAAAGTGATGTAAAAACACATTTTTGTTGATTTTTGAATTTTCCTGAGTAGTGCTATCTTGGTAGCTGCTCTATGCAAAGATACGAGCAACAATTGGATTTTTTTGAAAAAATTTAAAAGTGATGTAAAAACTCATTTGTGTTGATTTTTGACTTGACCTGAGTAATGCTACCTTGCTAGCTGCTCTATGCGCAGATACGAGCAAAGGATTGGATTTTTTTGAAAAAATTTAAAAGTGATGTAAAAACACATCAGTGTTGATTTTTGACTTTTCCTGAGTAATGCTATCTTGTTAGCTGCTCTATGCGCCGATACGAGCAACAATTGGAATTTTTTGAAAAAATTTAAAAGTGATGTAAAAACACATGTGTTGATTTTTGAATTTTCCTGAGTAATGCTATCTTGGTAGCTGCTCTATGCAAAGATACGAGCAACAATTGGATTTTTTTGAAAAAATTTAAAAGTGATGTAAAAACTCATTTGTGTTGATTTTTGACTTGACCTGAGTAATGCTATCTTGCTAGCTGCTCTATGCGCAGATACGAGCAACGATTGGATTTTTTTGAAAAAAATTGAAAGTGATGTAAAAACACATTTGTGTTGATTTTTGAATTTTCCTGAGTAATGCTATCTTGGTAGCTGCTCTATGCAAAGATACGAGCAACAATTGGATTTTTTTGAAATTTTTTAAAAGTGATGTAAAAACACATTTGTGTTGATTTTTGACTTTTCCTGAGTAATGCTACCTTGCTAGCTGCTCTATGCGCCGATACGAGCAACAATTGGATTTTTTTTGAAAAAATTGAAAGTGATGTAAAAACACATCTGTATTGATTTTTGACTTTTCCTGAGTAATGCTACCTTGGTAGCTGCTCTATGCGCAGATACGAGCAACGATTGGATTTTTTTGAATTTTTTTAAAAGTGATGTAAAAACACATCTGTGTTGATTTTTGACTTGACCTGAGTAATGCTACCTTGCTAGCTGCTCTATGCGCCGATACGAGCAACGATTGGAATTTTTTGAAAAAAGTTAAAAGTGATGTAAAAACACATGTGTTGATTTTTGACTTTTTCTGAGTAATGCTACCTTGCTAGCTGCTCTATGCGCAGATACGAGCAACGATTTGATTTTTTTGAAAAAAATTGAAAGTGATGTAAAAACACATTTTTGTTGATTTTTGAATTTTCCTGAGTAGTGCTATCTTGGTAGCTGCTCTATGCAAAGATACGAGCAACAATTGGATTTTTTTGAAAAAATTTAAAAGTGATGTAAAAACTCATTTGTGTTGATTTTTGACTTGACCTGAGTAATGCTACCTTGCTAGCTGCTCTATGCGCAGATACGAGCAAAGGATTGGATTTTTTTGAAAAAATTTAAAAGTGATGTAAAAACACATCAGTGTTGATTTTTGACTTTTCCTGAGTAATGCTATCTTGTTAGCTGCTCTATGCGCCGATACGAGCAACAATTGGAATTTTTTGAAAAAATTTAAAAGTGATGTAAAAACACATGTGTTGATTTTTGAATTTTCCTGAGTAATGCTATCTTGGTAGCTGCTCTATGCAAAGATACGAGCAACAATTGGATTTTTTTGAAATTTTTTAAAAGTGATGTAAAAACACATTTGTGTTGATTTTTGACTTTTCCTGAGTAATGCTACCTTGCTAGCTGCTCTATGCGCCGATACGAGCAACAATTGGATTTTTTTTGAAAAAATTGAAAGTGATGTAAAAACACATCTGTATTGATTTTTGACTTTTCCTGAGTAATGCTACCTTGGTAGCTGCTCTATGCGCAGATACGAGCAACGATTGGATTTTTTTGAATTTTTTTAAAAGTGATGTAAAAACACATCTGTGTTGATTTTTGACTTGACCTGAGTAATGCTACCTTGCTAGCTGCTCTATGCGCCGATACGAGCAACGATTGGAATTTTTGAAAAAAGTTAAAAGTGATGTAAAAACACATGTGTTGATTTTTGACTTTTTCTGAGTAATGCTACCTTGCTAGCTGCTCTATGCGCAGATACGAGCAACGATTTGATTTTTTTGAAAAAAATTGAAAGTGATGTAAAAACACATTTTTGTTGATTTTTGAATTTTCCTGAGTAGTGCTATCTTGGTAGCTGCTCTATGCAAAGATACGAGCAACAATTGGATTTTTTTGAAAAAATTTAAAAGTGATGTAAAAACTCATTTGTGTTGATTTTTGACTTGACCTGAGTAATGCTACCTTGCTAGCTGCTCTATGCGCAGATACGAGCAAAGGATTGGATTTTTTTGAAAAAATTTAAAAGTGATGTAAAAACACATCAGTGTTGATTTTTGACTTTTCCTGAGTAATGCTATCTTGTTAGCTGCTCTATGCGCCGATACGAGCAACAATTGGAATTTTTTGAAAAAATTTAAAAGTGATGTAAAAACACATGTGTTGATTTTTGAATTTTCCTGAGTAATGCTATCTTGGTAGCTGCTCTATGCAAAGATACGAGCAACAATTGGATTTTTTTGAAATTTTTTAAAAGTGATGTAAAAACACATTTGTGTTGATTTTTGACTTTTCCTGAGTAATGCTACCTTGCTAGCTGCTCTATGCGCCGATACGAGCAACAATTGGATTTTTTTTGAAAAAATTGAAAGTGATGTAAAAACACATCTGTATTGATTTTTGACTTTTCCTGAGTAATGCTACCTTGGTAGCTGCTCTATGCGCAGATACGAGCAACGATTGGATTTTTTTGAATTTTTTTAAAAGTGATGTAAAAACACATCTGTGTTGATTTTTGACTTGACCTGAGTAATGCTACCTTGCTAGCTGCTCTATGCGCCGATACGAGCAACGATTGGAATTTTTTGAAAAAAGTTAAAAGTGATGTAAAAACACATGTGTTGATTTTTGACTTTTTCTGAGTAATGCTACCTTGCTAGCTGCTCTATGCGCAGATACGAGCAACGATTTGATTTTTTTGAAAAAAATTGAAAGTGATGTAAAAACACATTTTTGTTGATTTTTGAATTTTCCTGAGTAGTGCTATCTTGGTAGCTGCTCTATGCAAAGATACGAGCAACAATTGGATTTTTTTGAAAAAATTTAAAAGTGATGTAAAAACTCATTTGTGTTGATTTTTGACTTGACCTGAGTAATGCTACCTTGCTAGCTGCTCTATGCGCAGATACGAGCAAAGGATTGGATTTTTTTGAAAAAATTTAAAAGTGATGTAAAAACACATCAGTGTTGATTTTTGACTTTTCCTGAGTAATGCTATCTTGTTAGCTGCTCTATGCGCCGATACGAGCAACAATTGGAATTTTTTGAAAAAATTTAAAAGTGATGTAAAAACACATGTGTTGATTTTTGAATTTTCCTGAGTAATGCTATCTTGGTAGCTGCTCTATGCAAAGATACGAGCAACAATTGGATTTTTTTGAAATTTTTTAAAAGTGATGTAAAAACACATTTGTGTTGATTTTTGACTTTTCCTGAGTAATGCTACCTTGCTAGCTGCTCTATGCGCCGATACGAGCAACAATTGGATTTTTTTTGAAAAAATTGAAAGTGATGTAAAAACACATCTGTATTGATTTTTGACTTTTCCTGAGTAATGCTACCTTGGTAGCTGCTCTATGCGCAGATACGAGCAACGATTGGATTTTTTTGAATTTTTTTAAAAGTGATGTAAAAACACATCTGTGTTGATTTTTGACTTGACCTGAGTAATGCTACCTTGCTAGCTGCTCTATGCGCCGATACGAGCAACGATTGGAATTTTTTGAAAAAAGTTAAAAGTGATGTAAAAACACATGTGTTGATTTTTGACTTTTTCTGAGTAATGCTACCTTGCTAGCTGCTCTATGCGCAGATACGAGCAACGATTTGATTTTTTTGAAAAAAATTGAAAGTGATGTAAAAACACATTTTTGTTGATTTTTGAATTTTCCTGAGTAGTGCTATCTTGGTAGCTGCTCTATGCAAAGATACGAGCAACAATTGGATTTTTTTGAAAAAAGTTAAAAGTGATGTAAAAACACATGTGTTGATTTTTGACTTTTTCTGAGTAATGCTACCTTGCTAGCTGCTCTATGCGCAGATACGAGCAACGATTTGATTTTTTTGAAAAAAATTGAAAGTGATGTAAAAACACATTTTTGTTGATTTTTGAATTTTCCTGAGTAGTGCTATCTTGGTAGCTGCTCTATGCAAAGATACGAGCAACAATTGGATTTTTTTGAAAAAATTTAAAAGTGATGTAAAAACTCATTTGTGTTGATTTTTGACTTGACCTGAGTAATGCTACCTTGCTAGCTGCTCTATGCGCAGATACGAGCAAAGGATTGGATTTTTTTGAAAAAATTTAAAAGTGATGTAAAAACACATCAGTGTTGATTTTTGACTTTTCCTGAGTAATGCTATCTTGTTAGCTGCTCTATGCGCCGATACGAGCAACAATTGGAATTTTTTGAAAAAATTTAAAAGTGATGTAAAAACACATGTGTTGATTTTTGAATTTTCCTGAGTAATGCTATCTTGGTAGCTGCTCTATGCAAAGATACGAGCAACAATTGGATTTTTTTGAAATTTTTTAAAAGTGATGTAAAAACACATTTGTGTTGATTTTTGACTTTTCCTGAGTAATGCTACCTTGCTAGCTGCTCTATGCGCCGATACGAGCAACAATTGGATTTTTTTTGAAAAAATTGAAAGTGATGTAAAAACACATCTGTATTGATTTTTGACTTTTCCTGAGTAATGCTACCTTGGTAGCTGCTCTATGCGCAGATACGAGCAACGATTGGATTTTTTTGAATTTTTTTAAAAGTGATGTAAAAACACATCTGTGTTGATTTTTGACTTGACCTGAGTAATGCTACCTTGCTAGCTGCTCTATGCGCCGATACGAGCAACGATTGGAATTTTTTGAAAAAAGTTAAAAGTGATGTAAAAACACATGTGTTGATTTTTGACTTTTTCTGAGTAATGCTACCTTGCTAGCTGCTCTATGCGCAGATACGAGCAACGATTTGATTTTTTTGAAAAAAATTGAAAGTGATGTAAAAACACATTTTTGTTGATTTTTGAATTTTCCTGAGTAGTGCTATCTTGGTAGCTGCTCTATGCAAAGATACGAGCAACAATTGGATTTTTTTGAAAAAATTTAAAAGTGATGTAAAAACTCATTTGTGTTGATTTTTGACTTGACCTGAGTAATGCTACCTTGCTAGCTGCTCTATGCGCAGATACGAGCAAAGGATTGGATTTTTTTGAAAAAATTTAAAAGTGATGTAAAAACACATCAGTGTTGATTTTTGACTTTTCCTGAGTAATGCTATCTTGTTAGCTGCTCTATGCGCCGATACGAGCAACAATTGGAATTTTTTGAAAAAATTTAAAAGTGATGTAAAAACACATGTGTTGATTTTTGAATTTTCCTGAGTAATGCTATCTTGGTAGCTGCTCTATGCAAAGATACGAGCAACAATTGGATTTTTTTGAAATTTTTTAAAAGTGATGTAAAAACACATTTGTGTTGATTTTTGACTTTTCCTGAGTAATGCTACCTTGCTAGCTGCTCTATGCGCCGATACGAGCAACAATTGGATTTTTTTTGAAAAAATTGAAAGTGATGTAAAAACACATCTGTATTGATTTTTGACTTTTCCTGAGTAATGCTACCTTGGTAGCTGCTCTATGCGCAGATACGAGCAACGATTGGATTTTTTTGAATTTTTTTAAAAGTGATGTAAAAACACATCTGTGTTGATTTTTGACTTGACCTGAGTAATGCTACCTTGCTAGCTGCTCTATGCGCCGATACGAGCAACGATTGGAATTTTTTGAAAAAAGTTAAAAGTGATGTAAAAACACATGTGTTGATTTTTGACTTTTTCTGAGTAATGCTACCTTGCTAGCTGCTCTATGCGCAGATACGAGCAACGATTTGATTTTTTTGAAAAAAATTGAAAGTGATGTAAAAACACATTTTTGTTGATTTTTGAATTTTCCTGAGTAGTGCTATCTTGGTAGCTGCTCTATGCAAAGATACGAGCAACAATTGGATTTTTTTGAAAAAAGTTAAAAGTGATGTAAAAACACATGTGTTGATTTTTGACTTTTTCTGAGTAATGCTACCTTGCTAGCTGCTCTATGCGCAGATACGAGCAACGATTTGATTTTTTTGAAAAAAATTGAAAGTGATGTAAAAACACATTTTTGTTGATTTTTGAATTTTCCTGAGTAGTGCTATCTTGGTAGCTGCTCTATGCAAAGATACGAGCAACAATTGGATTTTTTTGAAAAAATTTAAAAGTGATGTAAAAACTCATTTGTGTTGATTTTTGACTTGACCTGAGTAATGCTACCTTGCTAGCTGCTCTATGCGCAGATACGAGCAAAGGATTGGATTTTTTTGAAAAAATTTAAAAGTGATGTAAAAACACATCAGTGTTGATTTTTGACTTTTCCTGAGTAATGCTATCTTGTTAGCTGCTCTATGCGCCGATACGAGCAACAATTGGAATTTTTTGAAAAAATTTAAAAGTGATGTAAAAACACATGTGTTGATTTTTGAATTTTCCTGAGTAATGCTATCTTGGTAGCTGCTCTATGCAAAGATACGAGCAACAATTGGATTTTTTTGAAATTTTTTAAAAGTGATGTAAAAACACATTTGTGTTGATTTTTGACTTTTCCTGAGTAATGCTACCTTGCTAGCTGCTCTATGCGCCGATACGAGCAACAATTGGATTTTTTTTGAAAAAATTGAAAGTGATGTAAAAACACATCTGTATTGATTTTTGACTTTTCCTGAGTAATGCTACCTTGGTAGCTGCTCTATGCGCAGATACGAGCAACGATTGGATTTTTTTGAATTTTTTTAAAAGTGATGTAAAAACACATCTGTGTTGATTTTTGACTTGACCTGAGTAATGCTACCTTGCTAGCTGCTCTATGCGCCGATACGAGCAACGATTGGAATTTTTTGAAAAAAGTTAAAAGTGATGTAAAAACACATGTGTTGATTTTTGACTTTTTCTGAGTAATGCTACCTTGCTAGCTGCTCTATGCGCAGATACGAGCAACGATTTGATTTTTTTGAAAAAAATTGAAAGTGATGTAAAAACACATTTTTGTTGATTTTTGAATTTTCCTGAGTAGTGCTATCTTGGTAGCTGCTCTATGCAAAGATACGAGCAACAATTGGATTTTTTTGAAAAAATTTAAAAGTGATGTAAAAACTCATTTGTGTTGATTTTTGACTTGACCTGAGTAATGCTACCTTGCTAGCTGCTCTATGCGCCGATACGAGCAACGATTGGAATTTTTTGAAAAAAGTTAAAAGTGATGTAAAAACACATCTGTGTTGATTTTTGACTTTTCCTGAGTAATGCTATCTTGTTAGCTGCTCTATGCGCCGATACGAGCAACAATTGGATTTTTTTGAAAAAATTTAAAGTGATGTAAAAACACATCTGTATTGATTTTTGACTTTTCCTGAGTAATGCTACCTTGGTAGCTGCTCTATGCGCCGATACGAGCAACAATTGGATTTTTTTGAAAAAATTTAAAGTGATGTAAAAACACATCTGTATTGATTTTTGACTTTTCCTGAGTAATGCTACCTTGGTAGCTGCTCTATGCGCAGATACGAGCAACGATTGGATTTTTTTGAAAAAATTTAAAAGTGATGTAAAAACACATGTGTTGATTTTTGAATTTTCCTGAGTAATGCTATCTTGTTAGCTGCTCTATGCGCCGATACGAGCAACAATTGGAATTTTTTGAAAAAAGTTAAAAGTGATGTAAAAACAACATGTGTTGATTTTTGAATTTTCCTGAGTAATGCTATCTTGTTAGCTGCTCTATGCGCCGATACGAGCAACAATTGGAATTTTTTGAAAAAATTTAAAAGTGATGTAAAAACACATGTGTTGATTTTTGAATTTTCCTGAGTAATGCTATCTTGTTAGCTGCTCTATGCGCCGATACGAGCAACAATTGGAATTTTTTGAAAAAATTTAAAAGTGATGTAAAAACACATGTGTTGATTTTTGAATTTTCCTGAGTAATGCTATCTTGTTAGCTGCTCTATGCGCCGATACGAGCAACAATTGGAATTTTTTGAAAAAAGTTAAAAGTGATGTAAAAACTCATTTGTGTTGATTTTTGACTTGACCTGAGTAATGCTACCTTGCTAGCTGCTCTATGCGCCGATACGAGCAACGATTGGAATTTTTTGAAAAAAGTTAAAAGTGATGTAAAAACACATCTGTGTTGATTTTTGACTTTTCCTGAGTAATGCTATCTTGTTAGCTGCTCTATGCGCCGATACGAGCAACAATTGGATTTTTTTGAAAAAATTTAAAGTGATGTAAAAACACATCTGTATTGATTTTTGACTTTTCCTGAGTAATGCTACCTTGGTAGCTGCTCTATGCGCAGATACGAGCAACGATTGGATTTTTTTGAATTTTTTTAAAAGTGATGTAAAAACACATCTGTGTTGATTTTTGACTTGACCTGAGTAATGCTACCTTGCTAGCTGCTCTATGCGCCGATACGAGCAACGATTGGAATTTTTTGAAAAAAGTTAAAAGTGATGTAAAAACACATGTGTTGATTTTTGACTTTTTCTGAGTAATGCTACCTTGCTAGCTGCTCTATGCGCAGATACGAGCAACGATTTGATTTTTTTGAAAAAAATTGAAAGTGATGTAAAAACACATTTTTGTTGATTTTTGAATTTTCCTGAGTAGTGCTATCTTGGTAGCTGCTCTATGCAAAGATACGAGCAACAATTGGATTTTTTTGAAAAAATTTAAAAGTGATGTAAAAACTCATTTGTGTTGATTTTTGACTTGACCTGAGTAATGCTACCTTGCTAGCTGCTCTATGCGCAGATACGAGCAAAGGATTGGATTTTTTTGAAAAAATTTAAAAGTGATGTAAAAACACATCAGTGTTGATTTTTGACTTTTCCTGAGTAATGCTATCTTGTTAGCTGCTCTATGCGCCGATACGAGCAACAATTGGAATTTTTTGAAAAAATTTAAAAGTGATGTAAAAACACATGTGTTTATTTTTGAATTTTCCTGAGTAATGCTATCTTGGTAGCTGCTCTATGCAAAGATACGAGCAACAATTGGATTTTTTTGAAATTTTTTAAAAGTGATGTAAAAACACATTTGTGTTGATTTTTGACTTTTCCTGAGTAATGCTACCTTGCTAGCTGCTCTATGCGCCGATACGAGCAACAATTGGATTTTTTTTGAAAAAATTGAAAGTGATGTAAAAACACATCTGTATTGATTTTTGACTTTTCCTGAGTAATGCTACCTTGGTAGCTGCTCTATGCGCAGATACGAGCAACGATTGGATTTTTTTGAATTTTTTTAAAAGTGATGTAAAAACACATCTGTGTTGATTTTTGACTTGACCTGAGTAATGCTACCTTGCTAGCTGCTCTATGCGCCGATACGAGCAACGATTGGAATTTTTTGAAAAAAGTTAAAAGTGATGTAAAAACACATGTGTTGATTTTTGACTTTTTCTGAGTAATGCTACCTTGCTAGCTGCTCTATGCGCAGATACGAGCAACGATTTGATTTTTTTGAAAAAAATTGAAAGTGATGTAAAAACACATTTTTGTTGATTTTTGAATTTTCCTGAGTAGTGCTATCTTGGTAGCTGCTCTATGCAAAGATACGAGCAACAATTGGATTTTTTTGAAAAAATTTAAAAGTGATGTAAAAACTCATTTGTGTTGATTTTTGACTTGACCTGAGTAATGCTACCTTGCTAGCTGCTCTATGCGCAGATACGAGCAAAGGATTGGATTTTTTTGAAAAAATTTAAAAGTGATGTAAAAACACATCAGTGTTGATTTTTGACTTTTCCTGAGTAATGCTATCTTGTTAGCTGCTCTATGCGCCGATACGAGCAACAATTGGAATTTTTTGAAAAAATTTAAAAGTGATGTAAAAACACATGTGTTGATTTTTGAATTTTCCTGAGTAATGCTATCTTGGTAGCTGCTCTATGCAAAGATACGAGCAACAATTGGATTTTTTTGAAATTTTTTAAAAGTGATGTAAAAACACATTTGTGTTGATTTTTGACTTTTCCTGAGTAATGCTACCTTGCTAGCTGCTCTATGCGCCGATACGAGCAACAATTGGATTTTTTTTGAAAAAATTGAAAGTGATGTAAAAACACATCTGTATTGATTTTTGACTTTTCCTGAGTAATGCTACCTTGGTAGCTGCTCTATGCGCAGATACGAGCAACGATTGGATTTTTTTGAATTTTTTTAAAAGTGATGTAAAAACACATCTGTGTTGATTTTTGACTTGACCTGAGTAATGCTACCTTGCTAGCTGCTCTATGCGCCGATACGAGCAACGATTGGAATTTTTTGAAAAAAGTTAAAAGTGATGTAAAAACACATGTGTTGATTTTTGACTTTTTCTGAGTAATGCTACCTTGCTAGCTGCTCTATGCGCAGATACGAGCAACGATTTGATTTTTTTGAAAAAAATTGAAAGTGATGTAAAAACACATTTTTGTTGATTTTTGAATTTTCCTGAGTAGTGCTATCTTGGTAGCTGCTCTATGCAAAGATACGAGCAACAATTGGATTTTTTTGAAAAAATTTAAAAGTGATGTAAAAACTCATTTGTGTTGATTTTTGACTTGACCTGAGTAATGCTACCTTGCTAGCTGCTCTATGCGCAGATACGAGCAAAGGATTGGATTTTTTTGAAAAAATTTAAAAGTGATGTAAAAACACATCAGTGTTGATTTTTGACTTTTCGTGAGTAATGCTATCTTGTTAGCTGCTCTATGCGCCGATACGAGCAACAATTGGAATTTTTTGAAAAAATTTAAAAGTGATGTAAAAACACATGTGTTGATTTTTGAATTTTCCTGAGTAATGCTATCTTGGTAGCTGCTCTATGCAAAGATACGAGCAACAATTGGATTTTTTTGAAATTTTTTAAAAGTGATGTAAAAACACATTTGTGTTGATTTTTGACTTTTCCTGAGTAATGCTACCTTGCTAGCTGCTCTATGCGCCGATACGAGCAACAATTGGATTTTTTTTGAAAAAATTGAAAGTGATGTAAAAACACATCTGTATTGATTTTTGACTTTTCCTGAGTAATGCTACCTTGGTAGCTGCTCTATGCGCAGATACGAGCAACGATTGGATTTTTTTGAATTTTTTTAAAAGTGATGTAAAAACACATCTGTGTTGATTTTTGACTTGACCTGAGTAATGCTACCTTGCTAGCTGCTCTATGCGCCGATACGAGCAACGATTGGAATTTTTTGAAAAAAGTTAAAAGTGATGTAAAAACACATGTGTTGATTTTTGACTTTTTCTGAGTAATGCTACCTTGCTAGCTGCTCTATGCGCAGATACGAGCAACGATTTGATTTTTTTGAAAAAAATTGAAAGTGATGTAAAAACACATTTTTGTTGATTTTTGAATTTTCCTGAGTAGTGCTATCTTGGTAGCTGCTCTATGCAAAGATACGAGCAACAATTGGATTTTTTTGAAAAAATTTAAAAGTGATGTAAAAACTCATTTGTGTTGATTTTTGACTTGACCTGAGTAATGCTACCTTGCTAGCTGCTCTATGCGCCGATACGAGCAACGATTGGAATTTTTTGAAAAAAGTTAAAAGTGATGTAAAAACACATCTGTGTTGATTTTTGACTTTTCCTGAGTAATGCTATCTTGTTAGCTGCTCTATGCGCCGATACGAGCAACAATTGGATTTTTTTGAAAAAATTTAAAGTGATGTAAAAACACATCTGTATTGATTTTTGACTTTTCCTGAGTAATGCTACCTTGGTAGCTGCTCTATGCGCCGATACGAGCAACAATTGGATTTTTTTGAAAAAATTTAAAGTGATGTAAAAACACATCTGTATTGATTTTTGACTTTTCCTGAGTAATGCTACCTTGGTAGCTGCTCTATGCGCAGATACGAGCAACGATTGGATTTTTTTGAAAAAATTTAAAAGTGATGTAAAAACACATGTGTTGATTTTTGAATTTTCCTGAGTAATGCTATCTTGTTAGCTGCTCTATGCGCCGATACGAGCAACAATTGGAATTTTTTGAAAAAAGTTAAAAGTGATGTAAAAACAACATGTGTTGATTTTTGAATTTTCCTGAGTAATGCTATCTTGTTAGCTGCTCTATGCGCCGATACGAGCAACAATTGGAATTTTTTGAAAAAATTTAAAAGTGATGTAAAAACACATGTGTTGATTTTTGAATTTTCCTGAGTAATGCTATCTTGTTAGCTGCTCTATGCGCCGATACGAGCAACAATTGGAATTTTTTGAAAAAATTTAAAAGTGATGTAAAAACACATGTGTTGATTTTTGAATTTTCCTGAGTAATGCTATCTTGTTAGCTGCTCTATGCGCCGATACGAGCAACAATTGGAATTTTTTGAAAAAAGTTAAAAGTGATGTAAAAACTCATTTGTGTTGATTTTTGACTTGACCTGAGTAATGCTACCTTGCTAGCTGCTCTATGCGCCGATACGAGCAACGATTGGAATTTTTTGAAAAAAGTTAAAAGTGATGTAAAAACACATCTGTGTTGATTTTTGACTTTTCCTGAGTAATGCTATCTTGTTAGCTGCTCTATGCGCCGATACGAGCAACAATTGGATTTTTTTGAAAAAATTTAAAGTGATGTAAAAACACATCTGTATTGATTTTTGACTTTTCCTGAGTAATGCTACCTTGGTAGCTGCTCTATGCGCAGATACGAGCAACGATTGGATTTTTTTGAAAAAATTTAAAAGTGATGTAAAAACACATGTGTTGATTTTTGAATTTTCCTGAGTAATGCTATCTTGTTTAGCTGCTCTATGCGCCGATACGAGCAACAATTGGAATTTTTTGAAAAAAGTTAAAAGTGATGTAAAAACAACATGTGTTGATTTTTGAATTTTCCTGAGTAATGCTATCTTGTTAGCTGCTCTATGCGCCGATACGAGCAACAATTGGAATTTTTGGAAAAAATTTAAAAGTGATGTAAAAACACATGTGTTGATTTTTGAATTTTCCTGAGTAATGCTATCTTGTTAGCTGCTCTATGCGCCGATACGAGCAACAATTGGAATTTTTTGAAAAAAGTTAAAAGTGATGTAAAAACAACATGTGTTGATTTTTGAATTTTCCTGAGTAATGCTACCTTGCTAGCTGCTCTATGCGCAGATACGAGCAAAGGATTGGATTTTTTTGAAAAAATTTAAAAGTGATGTAAAAACACATTTTTGTTGATTTTTGAATTTTCCTGAGTAGTGCTATCTTGGTAGCTGCTCTATGCAAAGATACGAGCAACAATTGGATTTTTTTGAAAAAATTTAAATGTGATGTAAAAACTCATTTGTGTTGATTTTTGACTTGACCTGAGTAATGCTACCTTGCTAGCTGCTCTATGCGCCGATACGAGCAACGATTGGAATTTTTTGAAAAAAGTTAAAAGTGATGTAAAAACACATCTGTGTTGATTTTTGACTTGACCTGAGTAATGCTACCTTGCTAGCTGCTCTATGCGCCGATACGAGCAACGATTGGAATTTTTTGAAAAAAGTTAAAAGTGATGTAAAAACACATCTGTGTTGATTTTTGACTTTTCCTGAGTAATGCTATCTTGTTAGCTGCTCTATGCGCCGATACGAGCAACAATTGGAATTTTTTGAAAAAAGTTAAAAGTGATGTAAAAACAACATGTGTTGATTTTTGAATTTTCCTGAGTAATGCTATCTTGTTAGCTGCTCTATGCGCCGATACGAGCAACAATTGGAATTTTTTGAAAAAATTTAAAAGTGATGTAAAAACACATGTGTTGATTTTTGAATTTTCCTGAGTAATGCTATCTTGTTAGCTGCTCTATGCGCCGATACGAGCAACAATTGGAATTTTTTGAAAAAATTTAAAAGTGATGTAAAAACACATGTGTTGATTTTTGAATTTTCCTGAGTAATGCTATCTTGTTAGCTGCTCTATGCGCCGATACGAGCAACAATTGGAATTTTTTGAAAAAAGTTAAAAGTGATGTAAAAACTCATTTGTGTTGATTTTTGACTTGACCTGAGTAATGCTACCTTGCTAGCTGCTCTATGCGCCGATACGAGCAACGATTGGAATTTTTTGAAAAAAGTTAAAAGTGATGTAAAAACACATCTGTGTTGATTTTTGACTTTTCCTGAGTAATGCTATCTTGTTAGCTGCTCTATGCGCCGATACGAGCAACAATTGGATTTTTTTGAAAAAATTTAAAGTGATGTAAAAACACATCTGTATTGATTTTTGACTTTTCCTGAGTAATGCTACCTTGGTAGCTGCTCTATGCGCAGATACGAGCAACGATTGGATTTTTTTGAAAAAATTTAAAAGTGATGTAAAAACACATGTGTTGATTTTTGAATTTTCCTGAGTAATGCTATCTTGTTTAGCTGCTCTATGCGCCGATACGAGCAACAATTGGAATTTTTTGAAAAAAGTTAAAAGTGATGTAAAAACAACATGTGTTGATTTTTGAATTTTCCTGAGTAATGCTATCTTGTTAGCTGCTCTATGCGCCGATACGAGCAACAATTGGAATTTTTGGAAAAAATTTAAAAGTGATGTAAAAACACATGTGTTGATTTTTGAATTTTCCTGAGTAATGCTATCTTGTTAGCTGCTCTATGCGCCGATACGAGCAACAATTGGAATTTTTTGAAAAAAGTTAAAAGTGATGTAAAAACAACATGTGTTGATTTTTGAATTTTCCTGAGTAATGCTACCTTGCTAGCTGCTCTATGCGCAGATACGAGCAAAGGATTGGATTTTTTTGAAAAAATTTAAAAGTGATGTAAAAACACATTTTTGTTGATTTTTGAATTTTCCTGAGTAGTGCTATCTTGGTAGCTGCTCTATGCAAAGATACGAGCAACAATTGGATTTTTTTGAAAAAATTTAAATGTGATGTAAAAACTCATTTGTGTTGATTTTTGACTTGACCTGAGTAATGCTACCTTGCTAGCTGCTCTATGCGCCGATACGAGCAACGATTGGAATTTTTTGAAAAAAGTTAAAAGTGATGTAAAAACACATCTGTGTTGATTTTTGACTTGACCTGAGTAATGCTACCTTGCTAGCTGCTCTATGCGCCGATACGAGCAACGATTGGAATTTTTTGAAAAAAGTTAAAAGTGATGTAAAAACACATCTGTGTTGATTTTTGACTTTTCCTGAGTAATGCTATCTTGTTAGCTGCTCTATGCGCCGATACGAGCAACAATTGGATTTTTTTGAAAAAATTTAAAGTGATGTAAAAACACATCTGTATTGATTTTTGACTTTTTTTGAGTAATGCTACCTTGGTAGCTGCTCTATGCGCAGATACGAGCAACGATTGGATTTTTTTGAAAAAATTTAAAAGTGATGTAAAAACACATGTGTTGATTTTTGAATTTTCCTGAGTAATGCTATCTTCTTAGCTGCTCTATGCGCCGATACGAGCAACAATTGGAATTTTTTGAAAAAAGTTAAAAGTGATGTAAAAACAACATGTGTTGATTTTTGAATTTTCCTGAGTAATGCTATCTTGTTTAGCTGCTCTATGCGCCGATACGAGCAACAATTGGAATTTTTTGAAAAAATTTAAAAGTGATGTAAAAACACATGTGTTGATTTTTGAATTTTCCTGAGTAATGCTATCTTGGTAGCTGCTCTATGCAAAGATACGAGCAACAATTGGATTTTTTTGAAAAAAGTTAAAAGTAATGTAAAAACACATCTGTGTTGATTTTTGACTTTTCCTGAGTAATGCTATCTTGTTAGCTGCTCTATGCGCCGATACGAGCAACAATTGGAATTTTTTGAAAAAATTTAAAAGTGATGTAAAAACACATGTGTTGATTTTTGAATTTTCCTGAGTAATGCTATCTTGGTAGCTGCTCTATGCAAAGATACGAGCAACAATTGGATTTTTTTGAAAAAAGTTAAAAGTGATGTAAAAACACATCTGTGTTGATTTTTGACTTTTCCTGAGTAATGCTATCTTGTTAGCTGCTCTATGCGCAGATACGAGCAACGATTGGATTTTTTTGAAAAAATTTAAAAGTGACGTAAAAACGCATCTGTGTTGATTTTTGACTTGACCTGAGTAATGCTACCTTGCTAGCTGCTCTATGCGCCGATACGAGCAACAATTGGATTTTTTTTGAAAAAATTTAAAAGTGATGTAAAAACACATTTGTGTTGATTTTTGACTTTTCCTGAGTAATGCTACCTTGCTAGCTGCTCTATGCGCCGATACGAGCAACAATTGGATTTTTTTGAAAAAATTGAAAGTGATGTAAAAACACATCTGTATTGATTTTTGACTTTTCCTGAGTAATGCTACCTTGGTAGCTGCTCTATGCGCAGATACGAGCAATGATTGGATTTTTTTGAATTTTTTTTAAAAGTGATGTAAAAACACATGTGTTGATTTTTGAATTTTCCTGAGTAATGCTACCTTGATAGCTGCTCTATGCGCAGATACGAGCAAAGGATTGGATTTTTTTGAAAAAATTTAAAAGTGATGTAAAAACACATATTTGTTGATTTTTGAATTTTCCTGAGTAGTGCTATCTTGGTAGCTGCTCTATGCAAAGATACGAGCAACAATTGGATTTTTTTGAAAAAATTTAAAAGTGATGTAAAAACTCATTTGTGTTGATTTTTGACTTGACCTGAGTAATGCTACCTTGCTAGCTGCTCTATGCGCCGATACGAGCAACGATTGGAATTTTTTGAAAAAAGTTAAAAGTGATGTAAAAACACATCTGTGTTGATTTTTGACTTTTCCTGAGTAATGCTATCTTGTTAGCTGCTCTATGCGCCGATACGAGCAACAATTGGATTTTTTTGAAAAAATTTAAAGTGATGTAAAAACACATCTGTATTGATTTTTGACTTTTCCTGAGTAATGCTACCTTGGTAGCTGCTCTATGCGCAGATACGAGCAACGATTGGATTTTTTTGAAAAAATTTAAAAGTGATGTAAAAACACATGTGTTGATTTTTGAATTTTCCTGAGTAATGCTATCTTGTTAGCTGCTCTATGCGCCGATACGAGCAACAATTGGAATTTTTTGGAAAAAGTTAAAAGTGATGTAAAAACAACATGTGTTGATTTTTGAATTTTCCTGAGTAATGCTATCTTGTTAGCTGCTCTATGCGCCGATACGAGCAACAATTGGAATTTTTTGAAAAAATTTAAAAGTGATGTAAAAACACATGTGTTGATTTTTGAATTTTCCTGAGTAATGCTATCTTGTTAGCTGCTCTATGCGCCGATACGAGCAACAATTGGAATTTTTTGAAAAAATTTAAAAGTGATGTAAAAACACATGTGTTGATTTTTGAATTTTCCTGAGTAATGCTATCTTGGTAGCTGCTCTATGCAAAGATACGAGCAACAATTGGATTTTTTTGAAAAAATTTAAAAGTGATGTAAAAACTCATTTGTGTTGATTTTTGACTTGACCTGAGTAATGCTATCTTGCTAGCTGCTCTATGCGCAGATACGAGCAACGATTGGATTTTTTTGAAAAAAATTGAAAGTGATGTAAAAACACATTTTGTTGATTTTTGAATTTTCCTGAGTAATGCTATCTTGGTAGCTGCTCTATGCAAAGATACGAGCAACAATTGGATTTTTTTGAATTTGTTTAAAAGTGATGTAAAAACACATTTGTGTTGATTTTTGACTTTTCCTGAGTAATGCTACCTTGCTAGCTGCTCTATGCGCCGATACGAGCAACAATTGGATTTTTTTTGAAAAAATTGAAAGTGATGTAAAAACACATCTGTATTGATTTTTGACTTTTCCTGAGTAATGCTACCTTGGTAGCTGCTCTATGCGCAGATACGAGCAACGATTGGATTTTTTTGAATTTTTTTAAAAGTGATGTAAAAACACATCTGTGTTGATTTTTGACTTGACCTGAGTAATGCTACCTTGCTAGCTGCTCTATGCGCCGATACGAGCAACGATTGGAATTTTTTGAAAAAAGTTAAAAGTGATGTAAAAACACATGTGTTGATTTTTGACTTTTTCTGAGTAATGCTACCTTGCTAGCTGCTCTATGCGCAGATACGAGCAACGATTTGATTTTTTTGAAAAAAATTGAAAGTGATGTAAAAACACATTTTTGTTGATTTTTGAATTTTCCTGAGTAGTGCTATCTTGGTAGCTGCTCTATGCAAAGATACGAGCAACAATTGGATTTTTTTGAAAAAATTTAAAAGTGATGTAAAAACTCATTTGTGTTGATTTTTGACTTGACCTGAGTAATGCTACCTTGCTAGCTGCTCTATGCGCAGATACGAGCAAAGGATTGGATTTTTTTGAAAAAATTTAAAAGTGATGTAAAAACACATCAGTGTTGATTTTTGACTTTTCCTGAGTAATGCTATCTTGTTAGCTGCTCTATGCGCCGATACGAGCAACAATTGGAATTTTTTGAAAAAATTTAAAAGTGATGTAAAAACACATGTGTTGATTTTTGAATTTTCCTGAGTAATGCTATCTTGGTAGCTGCTCTATGCAAAGATACGAGCAACAATTGGATTTTTTTGAAATTTTTTAAAAGTGATGTAAAAACACATTTGTGTTGATTTTTGACTTTTCCTGAGTAATGCTACCTTGCTAGCTGCTCTATGCGCCGATACGAGCAACAATTGGATTTTTTTTGAAAAAATTGAAAGTGATGTAAAAACACATCTGTATTGATTTTTGACTTTTCCTGAGTAATGCTACCTTGGTAGCTGCTCTATGCGCAGATACGAGCAACGATTGGATTTTTTTGAATTTTTTTAAAAGTGATGTAAAAACACATCTGTGTTGATTTTTGACTTGACCTGAGTAATGCTACCTTGCTAGCTGCTCTATGCGCCGATACGAGCAACGATTGGAATTTTTTGAAAAAAGTTAAAAGTGATGTAAAAACACATGTGTTGATTTTTGACTTTTTCTGAGTAATGCTACCTTGCTAGCTGCTCTATGCGCAGATACGAGCAACGATTTGATTTTTTTGAAAAAAATTGAAAGTGATGTAAAAACACATTTTTGTTGATTTTTGAATTTTCCTGAGTAGTGCTATCTTGGTAGCTGCTCTATGCAAAGATACGAGCAACAATTGGATTTTTTTGAAAAAATTTAAAAGTGATGTAAAAACTCATTTGTGTTGATTTTTGACTTGACCTGAGTAATGCTACCTTGCTAGCTGCTCTATGCGCAGATACGAGCAAAGGATTGGATTTTTTTGAAAAAATTTAAAAGTGATGTAAAAACACATCAGTGTTGATTTTTGACTTTTCCTGAGTAATGCTATCTTGTTAGCTGCTCTATGCGCCGATACGAGCAACAATTGGAATTTTTTGAAAAAATTTAAAAGTGATGTAAAAACACATGTGTTGATTTTTGAATTTTCCTGAGTAATGCTATCTTGGTAGCTGCTCTATGCAAAGATACGAGCAACAATTGGATTTTTTTGAAATTTTTTAAAAGTGATGTAAAAACACATTTGTGTTGATTTTTGACTTTTCCTGAGTAATGCTACCTTGCTAGCTGCTCTATGCGCCGATACGAGCAACAATTGGATTTTTTTTGAAAAAATTGAAAGTGATGTAAAAACACATCTGTATTGATTTTTGACTTTTCCTGAGTAATGCTACCTTGGTAGCTGCTCTATGCGCAGATACGAGCAACGATTGGATTTTTTTGAATTTTTTTAAAAGTGATGTAAAAACACATCTGTGTTGATTTTTGACTTGACCTGAGTAATGCTACCTTGCTAGCTGCTCTATGCGCCGATACGAGCAACGATTGGAATTTTTTGAAAAAAGTTAAAAGTGATGTAAAAACACATGTGTTGATTTTTGACTTTTTCTGAGTAATGCTACCTTGCTAGCTGCTCTATGCGCAGATACGAGCAACGATTTGATTTTTTTGAAAAAAATTGAAAGTGATGTAAAAACACATTTTTGTTGATTTTTGAATTTTCCTGAGTAGTGCTATCTTGGTAGCTGCTCTATGCAAAGATACGAGCAACAATTGGATTTTTTTGAAAAAATTTAAAAGTGATGTAAAAACTCATTTGTGTTGATTTTTGACTTGACCTGAGTAATGCTACCTTGCTAGCTGCTCTATGCGCCGATACGAGCAACGATTGGAATTTTTTGAAAAAAGTTAAAAGTGATGTAAAAACACATCTGTGTTGATTTTTGACTTTTCCTGAGTAATGCTATCTTGTTAGCTGCTCTATGCGCCGATACGAGCAACAATTGGATTTTTTGGAAAAAATTTAAAGTGATGTAAAAACACATCTGTATTGATTTTTGACTTTTCCTGAGTAATGCTACCTTGGTAGCTGCTCTATGCGCCGATACGAGCAACAATTGGATTTTTTTGAAAAAATTTAAAGTGATGTAAAAACACATCTGTATTGATTTTTGACTTTTCCTGAGTAATGCTACCTTGGTAGCTGCTCTATGCGCAGATACGAGCAACGATTGGATTTTTTTGAAAAAATTTAAAAGTGATGTAAAAACACATGTGTTGATTTTTGAATTTTCCTGAGTAATGCTATCTTGTTAGCTGCTCTATGCGCCGATACGAGCAACAATTGGAATTTTTTGAAAAAAGTTAAAAGTGATGTAAAAACAACATGTGTTGATTTTTGAATTTTCCTGAGTAATGCTATCTTGTTAGCTGCTCTATGCGCCGATACGAGCAACAATTGGAATTTTTTGAAAAAATTTAAAAGTGATGTAAAAACACATGTGTTGATTTTTGAATTTTCCTGAGTAATGCTATCTTGTTAGCTGCTCTATGCGCCGATACGAGCAACAATTGGAATTTTTTGAAAAAATTTAAAAGTGATGTAAAAACACATGTGTTGATTTTTGAATTTTCCTGAGTAATGCTATCTTGTTAGCTGCTCTATGCGCCGATACGAGCAACAATTGGAATTTTTTGAAAAAAGTTAAAAGTGATGTAAAAACTCATTTGTGTTGATTTTTGACTTGACCTGAGTAATGCTACCTTGCTAGCTGCTCTATGCGCCGATACGAGCAACGATTGGAATTTTTTGAAAAAAGTTAAAAGTGATGTAAAAACACATCTGTGTTGATTTTTGACTTTTCCTGAGTAATGCTATCTTGTTAGCTGCTCTATGCGCCGATACGAGCAACAATTGGATTTTTTTGAAAAAATTTAAAGTGATGTAAAAACACATCTGTATTGATTTTTGACTTTTCCTGAGTAATGCTACCTTGGTAGCTGCTCTATGCGCAGATACGAGCAACGATTGGATTTTTTTGAAAAAATTTAAAAGTGATGTAAAAACACATGTGTTGATTTTTGAATTTTCCTGAGTAATGCTATCTTGTTTAGCTGCTCTATGCGCCGATACGAGCAACAATTGGAATTTTTTGAAAAAAGTTAAAAGTGATGTAAAAACAACATGTGTTGATTTTTGAATTTTCCTGAGTAATGCTATCTTGTTAGCTGCTCTATGCGCCGATACGAGCAACAATTGGAATTTTTGGAAAAAATTTAAAAGTGATGTAAAAACACATGTGTTGATTTTTGAATTTTCCTGAGTAATGCTATCTTGTTAGCTGCTCTATGCGCCGATACGAGCAACAATTGGAATTTTTTGAAAAAAGTTAAAAGTGATGTAAAAACAACATGTGTTGATTTTTGAATTTTCCTGAGTAATGCTACCTTGCTAGCTGCTCTATGCGCAGATACGAGCAAAGGATTGGATTTTTTTGAAAAAATTTAAAAGTGATGTAAAAACACATTTTTGTTGATTTTTGAATTTTCCTGAGTAGTGCTATCTTGGTAGCTGCTCTATGCAAAGATACGAGCAACAATTGGATTTTTTTGAAAAAATTTAAATGTGATGTAAAAACTCATTTGTGTTGATTTTTGACTTGACCTGAGTAATGCTACCTTGCTAGCTGCTCTATGCGCCGATACGAGCAACGATTGGAATTTTTTGAAAAAAGTTAAAAGTGATGTAAAAACACATCTGTGTTGATTTTTGACTTGACCTGAGTAATGCTACCTTGCTAGCTGCTCTATGCGCCGATACGAGCAACGATTGGAATTTTTTGAAAAAAGTTAAAAGTGATGTAAAAACACATCTGTGTTGATTTTTGACTTTTCCTGAGTAATGCTATCTTGTTAGCTGCTCTATGCGCCGATACGAGCAACAATTGGATTTTTTTGAAAAAATTTAAAGTGATGTAAAAACACATCTGTATTGATTTTTGACTTTTTTTGAGTAATGCTACCTTGGTAGCTGCTCTATGCGCAGATACGAGCAACGATTGGATTTTTTTGAAAAAATTTAAAAGTGATGTAAAAACACATGTGTTGATTTTTGAATTTTCCTGAGTAATGCTATCTTGTTAGCTGCTCTATGCGCCGATACGAGCAACAATTGGAATTTTTTGAAAAAAGTTAAAAGTGATGTAAAAACAACATGTGTTGATTTTTGAATTTTCCTGAGTAATGCTATCTTGTTTAGCTGCTCTATGCGCCGATACGAGCAACAATTGGAATTTTTTGAAAAAATTTAAAAGTGATGTAAAAACACATGTGTTGATTTTTGAATTTTCCTGAGTAATGCTACCTTGCTAGCTGCTCTATGCGCAGATACGAGCAAAGGATTGGATTTTTTTGAAAAAATTAAAAAGTGATGTAAAAACACATCAGTGTTGATTTTTGATTTTTCCTGAGTAATGCTATCTTGTTAGCTGCTCTATGCGCCGATACGAGCAACAATTGGAATTTTTTGAAAAAATTTAAAAGTGATGTAAAAACACATGTGTTGATTTTTGAATTTTCCTGAGTAATGCTATCTTGGTAGCTGCTCTATGCAAAGATACGAGCAACAATTGGATTTTTTTGAAAAAAGTTAAAAGTAATGTAAAAACACATCTGTGTTGATTTTTGACTTTTCCTGAGTAATGCTATCTTGTTAGCTGCTCTATGCGCCGATACGAGCAACAATTGGAATTTTTTGAAAAAATTTAAAAGTGATGTAAAAACACATGTGTTGATTTTTGAATTTTCCTGAGTAATGCTATCTTGGTAGCTGCTCTATGCAAAGATACGAGCAACAATTGGATTTTTTTGAAAAAAGTTAAAAGTGATGTAAAAACACATCTGTGTTGATTTTTGACTTTTCCTGAGTAATGCTATCTTGTTAGCTGCTCTATGCGCAGATACGAGCAACGATTGGATTTTTTTGAAAAAATTTAAAAGTGACGTAAAAACGCATCTGTGTTGATTTTTGACTTGACCTGAGTAATGCTACCTTGCTAGCTGCTCTATGCGCCGATACGAGCAACAATTGGATTTTTTTTGAAAAAATTTAAAAGTGATGTAAAAACACATTTGTGTTGATTTTTGACTTTTCCTGAGTAATGCTACCTTGCTAGCTGCTCTATGCGCCGATACGAGCAACAATTGGATTTTTTTGAAAAAATTGAAAGTGATGTAAAAACACATCTGTATTGATTTTTGACTTTTCCTGAGTAATGCTACCTTGGTAGCTGCTCTATGCGCAGATACGAGCAATGATTGGATTTTTTTGAATTTTTTTTAAAAGTGATGTAAAAACACATGTGTTGATTTTTGAATTTTCCTGAGTAATGCTACCTTGATAGCTGCTCTATGCGCAGATACGAGCAAAGGATTGGATTTTTTTGAAAAAATTTAAAAGTGATGTAAAAACACATTTTTGTTGATTTTTGAATTTTCCTGAGTAGTGCTATCTTGGTAGCTGCTCTATGCAAAGATACGAGCAACAATTGGATTTTTTTGAAAAAATTTAAAAGTGATGTAAAAACTCATTTGTGTTGATTTTTGACTTGACCTGAGTAATGCTACCTTGCTAGCTGCTCTATGCGCCGATACGAGCAACGATTGGAATTTTTTGAAAAAAGTTAAAAGTGATGTAAAAACACATCTGTGTTGATTTTTGACTTTTCCTGAGTAATGCTATCTTGTTAGCTGCTCTATGCGCCGATACGAGCAACAATTGGATTTTTTTGAAAAAATTTAAAGTGATGTAAAAACACATCTGTATTGATTTTTGACTTTTCCTGAGTAATGCTACCTTGGTAGCTGCTCTATGCGCAGATACGAGCAACGATTGGATTTTTTTGAAAAAATTTAAAAGTGATGTAAAAACACATGTGTTGATTTTTGAATTTTCCTGAGTAATGCTATCTTGTTAGCTGCTCTATGCGCCGATACGAGCAACAATTGGAATTTTTTGGAAAAAGTTAAAAGTGATGTAAAAACAACATGTGTTGATTTTTGAATTTTCCTGAGTAATGCTATCTTGTTAGCTGCTCTATGCGCCGATACGAGCAACAATTGGAATTTTTTGAAAAAATTTAAAAGTGATGTAAAAACACATGTGTTGATTTTTAATTTTCCTGAGTAATGCTATCTTGTTAGCTGCTCTATGCGCCGATACGAGCAACAATTGGAATTTTTTGAAAAAATTTAAAAGTGATGTAAAAACACATGTGTTGATTTTTGAATTTTCCTGAGTAATGCTATCTTGGTAGCTGCTCTATGCAAAGATACGAGCAACAATTGGATTTTTTTGAAAAAATTTAAAAGTGATGTAAAAACTCATTTGTGTTGATTTTTGACTTGACCTGAGTAATGCTATCTTGCTAGCTGCTCTATGCGCAGATACGAGCAACGATTGGATTTTTTTGAAAAAAATTGAAAGTGATGTAAAAACACATTTTGTTGATTTTTGAATTTTCCTGAGTAATGCTATCTTGGTAGCTGCTCTATGCAAAGATACGAGCAACAATTGGATTTTTTTGAATTTGTTTAAAAGTGATGTAAAAACACATTTGTGTTGATTTTTGACTTTTCCTGAGTAATGCTACCTTGCTAGCTGCTCTATGCGCCGATACGAGCAACAATTGGATTTTTTTTGAAAAAATTGAAAGTGATGTAAAAACACATCTGTATTGATTTTTGACTTTTCCTGAGTAATGCTACCTTGGTAGCTGCTCTATGCGCAGATACGAGCAACGATTGGATTTTTTTGAATTTTTTTAAAAGTGATGTAAAAACACATCTGTGTTGATTTTTGACTTGACCTGAGTAATGCTACCTTGCTAGCTGCTCTATGCGCCGATACGAGCAACGATTGGAATTTTTTGAAAAAAGTTAAAAGTGATGTAAAAACACATGTGTTGATTTTTGACTTTTTCTGAGTAATGCTACCTTGCTAGCTGCTCTATGCGCAGATACGAGCAACGATTTGATTTTTTTGAAAAAAATTGAAAGTGATGTAAAAACACATTTTTGTTGATTTTTGAATTTTCCTGAGTAGTGCTATCTTGGTAGCTGCTCTATGCAAAGATACGAGCAACAATTGGATTTTTTTGAAAAAATTTAAAAGTGATGTAAAAACTCATTTGTGTTGATTTTTGACTTGACCTGAGTAATGCTACCTTGCTAGCTGCTCTATGCGCAGATACGAGCAAAGGATTGGATTTTTTTGAAAAAATTTAAAAGTGATGTAAAAACACATCAGTGTTGATTTTTGACTTTTCCTGAGTAATGCTATCTTGTTAGCTGCTCTATGCGCCGATACGAGCAACAATTGGAATTTTTTGAAAAAATTTAAAAGTGATGTAAAAACACATGTGTTGATTTTTGAATTTTCCTGAGTAATGCTATCTTGGTAGCTGCTCTATGCAAAGATACGAGCAACAATTGGATTTTTTTGAAATTTTTTAAAAGTGATGTAAAAACACATTTGTGTTGATTTTTGACTTTTCCTGAGTAATGCTACCTTGCTAGCTGCTCTATGCGCCGATACGAGCAACAATTGGATTTTTTTTGAAAAAATTGAAAGTGATGTAAAAACACATCTGTATTGATTTTTGACTTTTCCTGAGTAATGCTACCTTGGTAGCTGCTCTATGCGCAGATACGAGCAACGATTGGATTTTTTTGAATTTTTTTAAAAGTGATGTAAAAACACATCTGTGTTGATTTTTGACTTGACCTGAGTAATGCTACCTTGCTAGCTGCTCTATGCGCCGATACGAGCAACGATTGGAATTTTTTGAAAAAAGTTAAAAGTGATGTAAAAACACATGTGTTGATTTTTGACTTTTTCTGAGTAATGCTACCTTGCTAGCTGCTCTATGCGCAGATACGAGCAACGATTTGATTTTTTTGAAAAAAATTGAAAGTGATGTAAAAACACATTTTTGTTGATTTTTGAATTTTCCTGAGTAGTGCTATCTTGGTAGCTGCTCTATGCAAAGATACGAGCAACAATTGGATTTTTTTGAAAAATTTAAAAGTGATGTAAAAACTCATTTGTGTTGATTTTTGACTTGACCTGAGTAATGCTACCTTGCTAGCTGCTCTATGCGCAGATACGAGCAAAGGATTGGATTTTTTTGAAAAAATTTAAAAGTGATGTAAAAACACATCAGTGTTGATTTTTGACTTTTCCTGAGTAATGCTATCTTGTTAGCTGCTCTATGCGCCGATACGAGCAACAATTGGAATTTTTTGAAAAAATTTAAAAGTGATGTAAAAACACATGTGTTGATTTTTGAATTTTCCTGAGTAATGCTATCTTGGTAGCTGCTCTATGCAAAGATACGAGCAACAATTGGATTTTTTTGAAATTTTTTAAAAGTGATGTAAAAACACATTTGTGTTGATTTTTGACTTTTCCTGAGTAATGCTACCTTGCTAGCTGCTCTATGCGCCGATACGAGCAACAATTGGATTTTTTTTGAAAAAATTGAAAGTGATGTAAAAACACATCTGTATTGATTTTTGACTTTTCCTGAGTAATGCTACCTTGGTAGCTGCTCTATGCGCAGATACGAGCAACGATTGGATTTTTTTGAATTTTTTTAAAAGTGATGTAAAAACACATCTGTGTTGATTTTTGACTTGACCTGAGTAATGCTACCTTGCTAGCTGCTCTATGCGCCGATACGAGCAACGATTGGAATTTTTTGAAAAAAGTTAAAAGTGATGTAAAAACACATGTGTTGATTTTTGACTTTTTCTGAGTAATGCTATCTTGTTAGCTGCTCTATGCGCCGATACGAGCAACAATTGGAATTTTTTGAAAAAAGTTAAAAGTGATGTAAAAACAACATGTGTTGATTTTTGAATTTTCCTGAGTAATGCTATCTTGTTAGCTGCTCTATGCGCCGATACGAGCAACAATTGGAATTTTTTGAAAAAATTTAAAAGTGATGTAAAAACACATGTGTTGATTTTTGAATTTTCCTGAGTAATGCTATCTTGTTAGCTGCTCTATGCGCCGATACGAGCAACAATTGGAATTTTTTGAAAAAAGTTAAAAGTGATGTAAAAACTCATTTGTGTTGATTTTTGACTTGACCTGAGTAATGCTACCTTGCTAGCTGCTCTATGCGCCGATACGAGCAACGATTGGAATTTTTTGAAAAAAGTTAAAAGTGATGTAAAAACACATCTGTGTTGATTTTTGACTTTTCCTGAGTAATGCTATCTTGTTAGCTGCTCTATGCGCCGATACGAGCAACAATTGGATTTTTTTGAAAAAATTTAAAGTGATGTAAAAACACATCTGTATTGATTTTTGACTTTTCCTGAGTAATGCTACCTTGGTAGCTGCTCTATGCGCAGATACGAGCAACGATTGGATTTTTTTGAAAAAATTTAAAAGTGATGTAAAAACACATGTGTTGATTTTTGAATTTTCCTGAGTAATGCTATCTTGTTTAGCTGCTCTATGCGCCGATACGAGCAACAATTGGAATTTTTTGAAAAAAGTTAAAAGTGATGTAAAAACAACATGTGTTGATTTTTGAATTTTCCTGAGTAATGCTATCTTGTTAGCTGCTCTATGCGCCGATACGAGCAACAATTGGAATTTTTGGAAAAAATTTAAAAGTGATGTAAAAACACATGTGTTGATTTTTGAATTTTCCTGAGTAATGCTATCTTGTTAGCTGCTCTATGCGCCGATACGAGCAACAATTGGAATTTTTTGAAAAAAGTTAAAAGTGATGTAAAAACAACATGTGTTGATTTTTGAATTTTCCTGAGTAATGCTACCTTGGTAGCTGCTCTATGCGCCGATACGAGCAACGATTGGAATTTTTTGAAAAAAGTTAAAAGTGATGTAAAAACACATCTGTGTTGATTTTTGACTTGACCTGAGTAATGCTACCTTGCTAGCTGCTCTATGCGCCGATACGAGCAACGATTGGAATTTTTTGAAAAAAGTTAAAAGTGATGTAAAAACACATCTGTGTTGATTTTTGACTTGACCTGAGTAATGCTACCTTGCTAGCTGCTCTATGCGCCGATACGAGCAACGATTGGAATTTTTTGAAAAAAGTTAAAAGTGATGTAAAAACACATCTGTGTTGATTTTTGACTTTTCCTGAGTAATGCTATCTTGTTAGCTGCTCTATGCGCCGATACGAGCAACAATTGGATTTTTTTGAAAAAATTTAAAGTGATGTAAAAACACATCTGTATTGATTTTTGACTTTTTTTGAGTAATGCTACCTTGGTAGCTGCTCTATGCGCAGATACGAGCAACGATTGGATTTTTTTGAAAAAATTTAAAAGTGATGTAAAAACACATGTGTTGATTTTTGAATTTTCCTGAGTAATGCTATCTTGTTAGCTGCTCTATGCGCCGATACGAGCAACAATTGGAATTTTTTGAAAAAAGTTAAAAGTGATGTAAAAACAACATGTGTTGATTTTTGAATTTTCCTGAGTAATGCTATCTTGTTTAGCTGCTCTATGCGCCGATACGAGCAACAATTGGAATTTTTTGAAAAAATTTAAAAGTGATGTAAAAACACATGTGTTGATTTTTGAATTTTCCTGAGTAATGCTACCTTGCTAGCTGCTCTATGCGCAGATACGAGCAAAGGATTGGATTTTTTTGAAAAAATTAAAAAGTGATGTAAAAACACATCAGTGTTGATTTTTGATTTTTCCTGAGTAATGCTATCTTGTTAGCTGCTCTATGCGCCGATACGAGCAACAATTGGAATTTTTTGAAAAAATTTAAAAGTGATGTAAAAACACATGTGTTGATTTTTGAATTTTCCTGAGTAATGCTATCTTGGTAGCTGCTCTATGCAAAGATACGAGCAACAATTGGATTTTTTTGAAAAAAGTTAAAAGTAATGTAAAAACACATCTGTGTTGATTTTTGACTTTTCCTGAGTAATGCTATCTTGTTAGCTGCTCTATGCGCCGATACGAGCAACAATTGGAATTTTTTGAAAAAAGTTAAAAGTGATGTAAAAACACATCAGTGTTGATTTTTGACTTTTCCTGAGTAATGCTATCTTGTTAGCTGCTCTATGCGCCGATACGAGCAACAATTGGAATTTTTTGAAAAAATTTAAAAGTGATGTAAAAACACATGTGTTGATTTTTGAATTTTCCTGAGTAATGCTATCTTGGTAGCTGCTCTATGCAAAGATACGAGCAACAATTGGATTTTTTTGAAAAAAGTTAAAAGTGATGTAAAAACACATCTGTGTTGATTTTTGACTTTTCCTGAGTAATGCTATCTTGTTAGCTGCTCTATGCGCAGATACGAGCAACGATTGGATTTTTTTGAAAAAATTTAAAAGTGATGTAAAAACGCATCTGTGTTGATTTTTGACTTGACCTGAGTAATGCTACCTTGCTAGCTGCTCTATGCGCCGATACGAGCAACAATTGGATTTTTTTTGAAAAAATTTAAAAGTGATGTAAAAACACATTTGTGTTGATTTTTGACTTTTCCTGAGTAATGCTACCTTGCTAGCTGCTCTATGCGCCGATACGAGCAACAATTGGATTTTTTTGAAAAAATTGAAAGTGATGTAAAAACACATCTGTATTGATTTTTGACTTTTCCTGAGTAATGCTACCTTGGTAGCTGCTCTATGCGCAGATACGAGCAATGATTGGATTTTTTTGAATTTTTTTTAAAAGTGATGTAAAAACACATGTGTTGATTTTTGAATTTTCCTGAGTAATGCTACCTTGATAGCTGCTCTATGCGCAGATACGAGCAAAGGATTGGATTTTTTTGAAAAAATTTAAAAGTGATGTAAAAACACATTTTTGTTGATTTTTGAATTTTCCTGAGTAGTGCTATCTTGGTAGCTGCTCTATGCAAAGATACGAGCAACAATTGGATTTTTTTGAAAAAATTTAAAAGTGATGTAAAAACTCATTTGTGTTGATTTTTGACTTGACCTGAGTAATGCTACCTTGCTAGCTGCTCTATGCGCCGATACGAGCAACGATTGGAATTTTTTGAAAAAAGTTAAAAGTGATGTAAAAACACATCTGTGTTGATTTTTGACTTTTCCTGAGTAATGCTATCTTGTTAGCTGCTCTATGCGCCGATACGAGCAACAATTGGAATTTTTTGAAAAAAGTTAAAAGTGATGTAAAAACAACATGTGTTGATTTTTGAATTTTCCTGAGTAATGCTATCTTGTTTAGCTGCTCTATGCGCCGATACGAGCAACAATTGGAATTTTTTGAAAAAATTTAAAAGTGATGTAAAAACACATGTGTTGATTTTTGAATTTTCCTGAGTAATGCTATCTTGGTAGCTGCTCTATGCAAAGATACGAGCAACAATTGGATTTTTTTGAAAAAAGTTAAAAGTAATGTAAAAACACATCTGTGTTGATTTTTGACTTTTCCTGAGTAATGCTATCTTGTTAGCTGCTCTATGCGCCGATACGAGCAACAATTGGAATTTTTTGAAAAATTTAAAAGTGATGTAAAAACACATGTGTTGATTTTTGAATTTTCCTGAGTAATGCTATCTTGGTAGCTGCTCTATGCAAAGATACGAGCAACAATTGGATTTTTTTGAAAAAAGTTAAAAGTGATGTAAAAACACATCTGTGTTGATTTTTGACTTTTCCTGAGTAATGCTATCTTGTTAGCTGCTCTATGCGCAGATACGAGCAACGATTGGATTTTTTTGAAAAAATTTAAAAGTGACGTAAAAACGCATCTGTGTTGATTTTTGACTTGACCTGAGTAATGCTACCTTGCTAGCTGCTCTATGCGCCGATACGAGCAACAATTGGATTTTTTTTGAAAAAATTTAAAAGTGATGTAAAAACACATTTGTGTTGATTTTTGACTTTTCCTGAGTAATGCTACCTTGCTAGCTGCTCTATGCGCCGATACGAGCAACAATTGGATTTTTTTGAAAAAATTGAAAGTGATGTAAAAACACATCTGTATTGATTTTTGACTTTTCCTGAGTAATGCTACCTTGGTAGCTGCTCTATGCGCAGATACGAGCAATGATTGGATTTTTTTGAATTTTTTTTAAAAGTGATGTAAAAACACATGTGTTGATTTTTGAATTTTCCTGAGTAATGCTACCTTGATAGCTGCTCTATGCGCAGATACGAGCAAAGGATTGGATTTTTTTGAAAAAATTTAAAAGTGATGTAAAAACACATATTTGTTGATTTTTGAATTTTCCTGAGTAGTGCTATCTTGGTAGCTGCTCTATGCAAAGATACGAGCAACAATTGGATTTTTTTGAAAAAATTTAAAAGTGATGTAAAAACTCATTTGTGTTGATTTTTGACTTGACCTGAGTAATGCTACCTTGCTAGCTGCTCTATGCGCCGATACGAGCAACGATTGGAATTTTTTGAAAAAAGTTAAAAGTGATGTAAAAACACATCTGTGTTGATTTTTGACTTTTCCTGAGTAATGCTATCTTGTTAGCTGCTCTATGCGCCGATACGAGCAACAATTGGATTTTTTTGAAAAAATTTAAAGTGATGTAAAAACACATCTGTATTGATTTTTGACTTTTCCTGAGTAATGCTACCTTGGTAGCTGCTCTATGCGCAGATACGAGCAACGATTGGATTTTTTTGAAAAAATTTAAAAGTGATGTAAAAACACATGTGTTGATTTTTGAATTTTCCTGAGTAATGCTATCTTGTTAGCTGCTCTATGCGCCGATACGAGCAACAATTGGAATTTTTTGGAAAAAGTTAAAAGTGATGTAAAAACAACATGTGTTGATTTTTGAATTTTCCTGAGTAATGCTATCTTGTTAGCTGCTCTATGCGCCGATACGAGCAACAATTGGAATTTTTTGAAAAAATTTAAAAGTGATGTAAAAACACATGTGTTGATTTTTGAATTTTCCTGAGTAATGCTATCTTGTTAGCTGCTCTATGCGCCGATACGAGCAACAATTGGAATTTTTTGAAAAAATTTAAAAGTGATGTAAAAACACATGTGTTGATTTTTGAATTTTCCTGAGTAATGCTATCTTGGTAGCTGCTCTATGCAAAGATACGAGCAACAATTGGATTTTTTTGAAAAAATTTAAAAGTGATGTAAAAACTCATTTGTGTTGATTTTTGACTTGACCTGAGTAATGCTATCTTGCTAGCTGCTCTATGCGCAGATACGAGCAACGATTGGATTTTTTTGAAAAAAATTGAAAGTGATGTAAAAACACATTTTGTTGATTTTTGAATTTTCCTGAGTAATGCTATCTTGGTAGCTGCTCTATGCAAAGATACGAGCAACAATTGGATTTTTTTGAATTTGTTTAAAAGTGATGTAAAAACACATTTGTGTTGATTTTTGACTTTTCCTGAGTAATGCTACCTTGCTAGCTGCTCTATGCGCCGATACGAGCAACAATTGGATTTTTTTTGAAAAAATTGAAAGTGATGTAAAAACACATCTGTATTGATTTTTGACTTTTCCTGAGTAATGCTACCTTGGTAGCTGCTCTATGCGCAGATACGAGCAACGATTGGATTTTTTTGAATTTTTTTAAAAGTGATGTAAAAACACATCTGTGTTGATTTTTGACTTGACCTGAGTAATGCTACCTTGCTAGCTGCTCTATGCGCCGATACGAGCAACGATTGGAATTTTTTGAAAAAAGTTAAAAGTGATGTAAAAACACATGTGTTGATTTTTGACTTTTTCTGAGTAATGCTACCTTGCTAGCTGCTCTATGCGCAGATACGAGCAACGATTTGATTTTTTTGAAAAAAATTGAAAGTGATGTAAAAACACATTTTTGTTGATTTTTGAATTTTCCTGAGTAGTGCTATCTTGGTAGCTGCTCTATGCAAAGATACGAGCAACAATTGGATTTTTTTGAAAAAATTTAAAAGTGATGTAAAAACTCATTTGTGTTGATTTTTGACTTGACCTGAGTAATGCTACCTTGCTAGCTGCTCTATGCGCAGATACGAGCAAAGGATTGGATTTTTTTGAAAAAATTTAAAAGTGATGTAAAAACACATCAGTGTTGATTTTTGACTTTTCCTGAGTAATGCTATCTTGTTAGCTGCTCTATGCGCCGATACGAGCAACAATTGGAATTTTTTGAAAAAATTTAAAAGTGATGTAAAAACACATGTGTTGATTTTTGAATTTTCCTGAGTAATGCTATCTTGGTAGCTGCTCTATGCAAAGATACGAGCAACAATTGGATTTTTTTGAAATTTTTTAAAAGTGATGTAAAAACACATTTGTGTTGATTTTTGACTTTTCCTGAGTAATGCTACCTTGCTAGCTGCTCTATGCGCCGATACGAGCAACAATTGGATTTTTTTTGAAAAAATTGAAAGTGATGTAAAAACACATCTGTATTGATTTTTGACTTTTCCTGAGTAATGCTACCTTGGTAGCTGCTCTATGCGCAGATACGAGCAACGATTGGATTTTTTTGAATTTTTTTAAAAGTGATGTAAAAACACATCTGTGTTGATTTTTGACTTGACCTGAGTAATGCTACCTTGCTAGCTGCTCTATGCGCCGATACGAGCAACGATTGGAATTTTTTGAAAAAAGTTAAAAGTGATGTAAAAACACATGTGTTGATTTTTGACTTTTTCTGAGTAATGCTACCTTGCTAGCTGCTCTATGCGCAGATACGAGCAACGATTTGATTTTTTTGAAAAAAATTGAAAGTGATGTAAAAACACATTTTTGTTGATTTTTGAATTTTCCTGAGTAGTGCTATCTTGGTAGCTGCTCTATGCAAAGATACGAGCAACAATTGGAATTTTTTGAAAAAAGTTAAAAGTGATGTAAAAACAACATGTGTTGATTTTTGAATTTTCCTGAGTAATGCTATCTTGTTAGCTGCTCTATGCGCCGATACGAGCAACAATTGGAATTTTTTGAAAAAATTTAAAAGTGATGTAAAAACACATGTGTTGATTTTTGAATTTTCCTGAGTAATGCTACCTTGCTAGCTGCTCTATGCGCAGATACGAGCAAAGGATTGGATTTTTTTGAAAAAATTTAAAAGTGATGTAAAAACACATCAGTGTTGATTTTTGACTTTTCCTGAGTAATGCTATCTTGTTAGCTGCTCTATGCGCCGATACGAGCAACAATTGGAATTTTTTGAAAAAATTTAAAAGTGATGTAAAAACACATGTGTTGATTTTTGAATTTTCCTGAGTAATGCTATCTTGGTAGCTGCTCTATGCAAAGATACGAGCAACAATTGGATTTTTTTGAAAAAATTTAAAAGTGATGTAAAAACTCATTTGTGTTGATTTTTGACTTGACCTGAGTAATGCTATCTTGCTAGCTGCTCTATGCGCAGATACGAGCAACGATTGGATTTTTTTGAAAAAAATTGAAAGTGATGTAAAAACACATTTGTGTTGATTTTTGAATTTTCCTGAGTAATGCTATCTTGGTAGCTGCTCTATGCAAAGATACGAGCAACAATTGGATTTTTTTGAAATTTTTTAAAAGTGATGTAAAAACACATTTGTGTTGATTTTTGACTTTTCCTGAGTAATGCTACCTTGCTAGCTGCTCTATGCGCCGATACGAGCAACAATTGGATTTTTTTTGAAAAAATTGAAAGTGATGTAAAAACACATCTGTATTGATTTTTGACTTTTCCTGAGTAATGCTACCTTGGTAGCTGCTCTATGCGCAGATACGAGCAACGATTGGATTTTTTTGAATTTTTTTAAAAGTGATGTAAAAACACATCTGTGTTGATTTTTGACTTGACCTGAGTAATGCTACCTTGCTAGCTGCTCTATGCGCCGATACGAGCAACGATTGGAATTTTTTGAAAAAAGTTAAAAGTGATGTAAAAACACATGTGTTGATTTTTGACTTTTTCTGAGTAATGCTACCTTGCTAGCTGCTCTATGCGCAGATACGAGCAACGATTTGATTTTTTTGAAAAAAATTGAAAGTGATGTAAAAACACATTTTTGTTGATTTTTGAATTTTCCTGAGTAGTGCTATCTTGGTAGCTGCTCTATGCAAAGATACGAGCAACAATTGGATTTTTTTGAAAAAATTTAAAAGTGATGTAAAAACTCATTTGTGTTGATTTTTGACTTGACCTGAGTAATGCTACCTTGCTAGCTGCTCTATGCGCAGATACGAGCAAAGGATTGGATTTTTTTGAAAAAATTTAAAAGTGATGTAAAAACACATCAGTGTTGATTTTTGACTTTTCCTGAGTAATGCTATCTTGTTAGCTGCTCTATGCGCCGATACGAGCAACAATTGGAATTTTTTGAAAAAATTTAAAAGTGATGTAAAAACACATGTGTTGATTTTTGAATTTTCCTGAGTAATGCTATCTTGGTAGCTGCTCTATGCAAAGATACGAGCAACAATTGGATTTTTTTGAAAAAATTTAAAAGTGATGTAAAAACTCATTTGTGTTGATTTTTGACTTGACCTGAGTAATGCTATCTTGCTAGCTGCTCTATGCGCAGATACGAGCAACGATTGGATTTTTTTGAAAAAAATTGAAAGTGATGTAAAAACACATTTGTGTTGATTTTTGAATTTTCCTGAGTAATGCTATCTTGGTAGCTGCTCTATGCAAAGATACGAGCAACAATTGGATTTTTTTGAAATTTTTTAAAAGTGATGTAAAAACACATTTGTGTTGATTTTTGACTTTTCCTGAGTAATGCTACCTTGCTAGCTGCTCTATGCGCCGATACGAGCAACAATTGGATTTTTTTTGAAAAAATTGAAAGTGATGTAAAAACACATCTGTATTGATTTTTGACTTTTCCTGAGTAATGCTACCTTGGTAGCTGCTCTATGCGCAGATACGAGCAACGATTGGATTTTTTTGAATTTTTTTAAAAGTGATGTAAAAACACATCTGTGTTGATTTTTGACTTGACCTGAGTAATGCTACCTTGCTAGCTGCTCTATGCGCCGATACGAGCAACGATTGGAATTTTTTGAAAAAAGTTAAAAGTGATGTAAAAACACATGTGTTGATTTTTGACTTTTTCTGAGTAATGCTACCTTGCTAGCTGCTCTATGCGCAGATACGAGCAACGATTTGATTTTTTTGAAAAAAATTGAAAGTGATGTAAAAACACATTTTTGTTGATTTTTGAATTTTCCTGAGTAGTGCTATCTTGGTAGCTGCTCTATGCAAAGATACGAGCAACAATTGGATTTTTTTGAAAAAATTTAAAAGTGATGTAAAAACTCATTTGTGTTGATTTTTGACTTGACCTGAGTAATGCTACCTTGCTAGCTGCTCTATGCGCAGATACGAGCAAAGGATTGGATTTTTTTGAAAAAATTTAAAAGTGATGTAAAAACACATCAGTGTTGATTTTTGACTTTTCCTGAGTAATGCTATCTTGTTAGCTGCTCTATGCGCCGATACGAGCAACAATTGGAATTTTTTGAAAAAATTTAAAAGTGATGTAAAAACACATGTGTTGATTTTTGAATTTTCCTGAGTAATGCTATCTTGGTAGCTGCTCTATGCAAAGATACGAGCAACAATTGGATTTTTTTGAAAAAATTTAAAAGTGATGTAAAAACTCATTTGTGTTGATTTTTGACTTGACCTGAGTAATGCTATCTTGCTAGCTGCTCTATGCGCAGATACGAGCAACGATTGGATTTTTTTGAAAAAAATTGAAAGTGATGTAAAAACACATTTGTGTTGATTTTTGAATTTTCCTGAGTAATGCTATCTTGGTAGCTGCTCTATGCAAAGATACGAGCAACAATTGGATTTTTTTGAAATTTTTTAAAAGTGATGTAAAAACACATTTGTGTTGATTTTTGACTTTTCCTGAGTAATGCTACCTTGCTAGCTGCTCTATGCGCCGATACGAGCAACAATTGGATTTTTTTTGAAAAAATTGAAAGTGATGTAAAAACACATCTGTATTGATTTTTGACTTTTCCTGAGTAATGCTACCTTGGTAGCTGCTCTATGCGCAGATACGAGCAACGATTGGATTTTTTTGAATTTTTTTAAAAGTGATGTAAAAACACATCTGTGTTGATTTTTGACTTGACCTGAGTAATGCTACCTTGCTAGCTGCTCTATGCGCCGATACGAGCAACGATTGGAATTTTTTGAAAAAAGTTAAAAGTGATGTAAAAACACATGTGTTGATTTTTGACTTTTTCTGAGTAATGCTACCTTGCTAGCTGCTCTATGCGCAGATACGAGCAACGATTTGATTTTTTTGAAAAAAATTGAAAGTGATGTAAAAACACATTTTTGTTGATTTTTGAATTTTCCTGAGTAGTGCTATCTTGGTAGCTGCTCTATGCAAAGATACGAGCAACAATTGGATTTTTTTGAAAAAATTTAAAAGTGATGTAAAAACTCATTTGTGTTGATTTTTGACTTGACCTGAGTAATGCTACCTTGCTAGCTGCTCTATGCGCAGATACGAGCAAAGGATTGGATTTTTTTGAAAAAATTTAAAAGTGATGTAAAAACACATCAGTGTTGATTTTTGACTTTTCCTGAGTAATGCTATCTTGTTAGCTGCTCTATGCGCCGATACGAGCAACAATTGGAATTTTTTGAAAAAATTTAAAAGTGATGTAAAAACACATGTGTTGATTTTTGAATTTTCCTGAGTAATGCTATCTTGGTAGCTGCTCTATGCAAAGATACGAGCAACAATTGGATTTTTTTGAAAAAATTTAAAAGTGATGTAAAAACTCATTTGTGTTGATTTTTGACTTGACCTGAGTAATGCTATCTTGCTAGCTGCTCTATGCGCAGATACGAGCAACGATTGGATTTTTTTGAAAAAAATTGAAAGTGATGTAAAAACACATTTGTGTTGATTTTTGAATTTTCCTGAGTAATGCTATCTTGGTAGCTGCTCTATGCAAAGATACGAGCAACAATTGGATTTTTTTGAAATTTTTTAAAAGTGATGTAAAAACACATTTGTGTTGATTTTTGACTTTTCCTGAGTAATGCTACCTTGCTAGCTGCTCTATGCGCCGATACGAGCAACAATTGGATTTTTTTTGAAAAAATTGAAAGTGATGTAAAAACACATCTGTATTGATTTTTGACTTTTCCTGAGTAATGCTACCTTGGTAGCTGCTCTATGCGCAGATACGAGCAACGATTGGATTTTTTTGAATTTTTTTAAAAGTGATGTAAAAACACATCTGTGTTGATTTTTGACTTGACCTGAGTAATGCTACCTTGCTAGCTGCTCTATGCGCCGATACGAGCAACGATTGGAATTTTTTGAAAAAAGTTAAAAGTGATGTAAAAACACATGTGTTGATTTTTGACTTTTTCTGAGTAATGCTACCTTGCTAGCTGCTCTATGCGCAGATACGAGCAACGATTTGATTTTTTTGAAAAAAATTGAAAGTGATGTAAAAACACATTTTTGTTGATTTTTGAATTTTCCTGAGTAGTGCTATCTTGGTAGCTGCTCTATGCAAAGATACGAGCAACAATTGGATTTTTTTGAAAAAATTTAAAAGTGATGTAAAAACTCATTTGTGTTGATTTTTGACTTGACCTGAGTAATGCTACCTTGCTAGCTGCTCTATGCGCAGATACGAGCAAAGGATTGGATTTTTTTGAAAAAATTTAAAAGTGATGTAAAAACACATCAGTGTTGATTTTTGACTTTTCCTGAGTAATGCTATCTTGTTAGCTGCTCTATGCGCCGATACGAGCAACAATTGGAATTTTTTGAAAAAATTTAAAAGTGATGTAAAAACACATGTGTTGATTTTTGAATTTTCCTGAGTAATGCTATCTTGGTAGCTGCTCTATGCAAAGATACGAGCAACAATTGGATTTTTTTGAAATTTTTTAAAAGTGATGTAAAAACACATTTGTGTTGATTTTTGACTTTTCCTGAGTAATGCTACCTTGCTAGCTGCTCTATGCGCCGATACGAGCAACAATTGGATTTTTTTTGAAAAAATTGAAAGTGATGTAAAAACACATCTGTATTGATTTTTGACTTTTCCTGAGTAATGCTACCTTGGTAGCTGCTCTATGCGCAGATACGAGCAACGATTGGATTTTTTTGAATTTTTTTAAAAGTGATGTAAAAACACATCTGTGTTGATTTTTGACTTGACCTGAGTAATGCTACCTTGCTAGCTGCTCTATGCGCCGATACGAGCAACGATTGGAATTTTTTGAAAAAAGTTAAAAGTGATGTAAAAACACATGTGTTGATTTTTGACTTTTTCTGAGTAATGCTACCTTGCTAGCTGCTCTATGCGCAGATACGAGCAACGATTTGATTTTTTTGAAAAAAATTGAAAGTGATGTAAAAACACATTTTTGTTGATTTTTGAATTTTCCTGAGTAGTGCTATCTTGGTAGCTGCTCTATGCAAAGATACGAGCAACAATTGGATTTTTTTGAAAAATTTAAAAGTGATGTAAAAACTCATTTGTGTTGATTTTTGACTTGACCTGAGTAATGCTACCTTGCTAGCTGCTCTATGCGCAGATACGAGCAAAGGATTGGATTTTTTTGAAAAAATTTAAAAGTGATGTAAAAACACATCAGTGTTGATTTTTGACTTTTCCTGAGTAATGCTATCTTGTTAGCTGCTCTATGCGCCGATACGAGCAACAATTGGAATTTTTTGAAAAAATTTAAAAGTGATGTAAAAACACATGTGTTGATTTTTGAATTTTCCTGAGTAATGCTATCTTGGTAGCTGCTCTATGCAAAGATACGAGCAACAATTGGATTTTTTTGAAATTTTTTAAAAGTGATGTAAAAACACATTTGTGTTGATTTTTGACTTTTCCTGAGTAATGCTACCTTGCTAGCTGCTCTATGCGCCGATACGAGCAACAATTGGATTTTTTTTGAAAAAATTGAAAGTGATGTAAAAACACATCTGTATTGATTTTTGACTTTTCCTGAGTAATGCTACCTTGGTAGCTGCTCTATGCGCAGATACGAGCAACGATTGGATTTTTTTGAATTTTTTTAAAAGTGATGTAAAAACACATCTGTGTTGATTTTTGACTTGACCTGAGTAATGCTACCTTGCTAGCTGCTCTATGCGCCGATACGAGCAACGATTGGAATTTTTTGAAAAAAGTTAAAAGTGATGTAAAAACACATGTGTTGATTTTTGACTTTTTCTGAGTAATGCTATCTTGTTAGCTGCTCTATGCGCCGATACGAGCAACAATTGGAATTTTTTGAAAAAAGTTAAAAGTGATGTAAAAACAACATGTGTTGATTTTTGAATTTTCCTGAGTAATGCTATCTTGTTAGCTGCTCTATGCGCCGATACGAGCAACAATTGGAATTTTTTGAAAAAATTTAAAAGTGATGTAAAAACACATGTGTTGATTTTTGAATTTTCCTGAGTAATGCTATCTTGTTAGCTGCTCTATGCGCCGATACGAGCAACAATTGGAATTTTTTGAAAAAAGTTAAAAGTGATGTAAAAACTCATTTGTGTTGATTTTTGACTTGACCTGAGTAATGCTACCTTGCTAGCTGCTCTATGCGCCGATACGAGCAACGATTGGAATTTTTTGAAAAAAGTTAAAAGTGATGTAAAAACACATCTGTGTTGATTTTTGACTTTTCCTGAGTAATGCTATCTTGTTAGCTGCTCTATGCGCCGATACGAGCAACAATTGGATTTTTTTGAAAAAATTTAAAGTGATGTAAAAACACATCTGTATTGATTTTTGACTTTTCCTGAGTAATGCTACCTTGGTAGCTGCTCTATGCGCAGATACGAGCAACGATTGGATTTTTTTGAAAAAATTTAAAAGTGATGTAAAAACACATGTGTTGATTTTTGAATTTTCCTGAGTAATGCTATCTTGTTTAGCTGCTCTATGCGCCGATACGAGCAACAATTGGAATTTTTTGAAAAAAGTTAAAAGTGATGTAAAAACAACATGTGTTGATTTTTGAATTTTCCTGAGTAATGCTATCTTGTTAGCTGCTCTATGCGCCGATACGAGCAACAATTGGAATTTTTGGAAAAAATTTAAAAGTGATGTAAAAACACATGTGTTGATTTTTGAATTTTCCTGAGTAATGCTATCTTGTTAGCTGCTCTATGCGCCGATACGAGCAACAATTGGAATTTTTTGAAAAAAGTTAAAAGTGATGTAAAAACAACATGTGTTGATTTTTGAATTTTCCTGAGTAATGCTACCTTGCTAGCTGCTCTATGCGCCGATACGAGCAACGATTGGAATTTTTTGAAAAAAGTTAAAAGTGATGTAAAAACACATCTGTGTTGATTTTTGACTTGACCTGAGTAATGCTACCTTGCTAGCTGCTCTATGCGCCGATACGAGCAACGATTGGAATTTTTTGAAAAAAGTTAAAAGTGATGTAAAAACACATCTGTGTTGATTTTTGACTTGACCTGAGTAATGCTACCTTGCTAGCTGCTCTATGCGCCGATACGAGCAACGATTGGAATTTTTTGAAAAAAGTTAAAAGTGATGTAAAAACACATCTGTGTTGATTTTTGACTTTTCCTGAGTAATGCTATCTTGTTAGCTGCTCTATGCGCCGATACGAGCAACAATTGGATTTTTTTGAAAAAATTTAAAGTGATGTAAAAACACATCTGTATTGATTTTTGACTTTTTTTGAGTAATGCTACCTTGGTAGCTGCTCTATGCGCAGATACGAGCAACGATTGGATTTTTTTGAAAAAATTTAAAAGTGATGTAAAAACACATGTGTTGATTTTTGAATTTTCCTGAGTAATGCTATCTTGTTAGCTGCTCTATGCGCCGATACGAGCAACAATTGGAATTTTTTGAAAAAAGTTAAAAGTGATGTAAAAACAACATGTGTTGATTTTTGAATTTTCCTGAGTAATGCTATCTTGTTTAGCTGCTCTATGCGCCGATACGAGCAACAATTGGAATTTTTTGAAAAAATTTAAAAGTGATGTAAAAACACATGTGTTGATTTTTGAATTTTCCTGAGTAATGCTACCTTGCTAGCTGCTCTATGCGCAGATACGAGCAAAGGATTGGATTTTTTTGAAAA